>CM033629.1:16970657-17663157 GCA_019453435.1 Rhinogobius similis
CCAGAATTACAAGATTACATTACAAGAATTAAGGGCATACAGGAAGGCGTGAATTGTACAAGTTAATTCGTTTTTCAAAAAAGTACATGCACCAGCTCATCTTCCGTCTTTCAAGCGCACATCCCAGTCCCTAACCTGCACTACAGCAAGCCAGGCACGCAGCCAGAACGACTGACATTTGACAAAAAGCATCAAATATACCTCTGAGCTGGGCACTCCTGCATACATTGCCAGAGAAAGCGGCACGATAAACGATAATACTGAATCGACTTTATACTGACACAATAACCTTAAAGCAGGATAATCCCATTGAGCCCTTTTCTACGAACCATACTGTACAGAAATCATGAGCTGCAATAAGTAAATAGCACAACAGAAAGCACAAGTAGACTATTTTGAGTCCTTGAAGTTACTTTTTCGACTCTCTACAACTCAAATCTTGTCGTACTACAACAAAATAAGGAAACAGATCTCCACAAATGCAAAGAATCTGTGTCCACGATGAATATTAAACGCGATAAATACTGTTCCAGCTTTCATATATTGAACGATAAGTCGCTATACTCCCGCTTTTAAACATTTGAATCTAACGTCATGACTTCTGGCAACACAAACAGAAATATTTCCAGCAGCGTGCATGAACTTGAATTGTGCACGATGTTTTATTTCTGTCTATAAGCCGTCTTTCCGAGCAGGTGTCACTTCCATGTTTCTCTGACCTTCGACCACTGTGAATACACCTCTTTGTTTGAACAGATTTCAAAGAGCTAATTCAGTAAGGAGATTAAATAGAGTGGTAGTATGTGTGTGTGCCATTGATACTGGGGGAGCAGGTATGGGGAGAGTGAAGTCGGGAGATTAGCCGTTTCTTCCTCGCCACAATTTGCTGTGGGCTTAATCCTCAGTCTCCAGCTCCTACCTTGCAGTCAAACACTCTGAAACGCCTCGCCCCGTCTGCGCAGCAACACAACAGGCACGCTTCATGATCTTTGTATCGCCGTTTGTATCGTTTTATTATCTGAAGTTTGTGGGGTCAGGGCTGCTTTGAGGGTTGTTTCTCATTGCGATGTAGACGGCGGACGCGGGGATCTGACTAAAAGAGAAATCTCCTCTCCAGCGAGCCGCCAGTATGTTTTGTAAAGAATATAGCTGCGCACAAATCAATAGAGTGGATTTCGCACTAGAACAGTAGACAGCTGTAAGACACACAGATCCTTGAACTGCACGGGAGAAAATACATTCAGCTGAAGAGTAATAATGTTTGAGAAGAGACGCAGCACGTAAGAAGGCACTGTTAGGAATAAAAGGAGGACGATCATCTCTGTGGACCAATTTTGACATAACAAAAATGGCCGTGGTATTGATTGTGAGAAGTAGTTTGAAGTGTGTGATTCTCCAAATGTAATAGAAAAGAAAAAAAATTGTAGGCGCATAGTATTGACGCTTTTCTTAATTAATGGATGCAACTAATGACCATTTTACTTATCGAGTAGTCTAGTGATTATTCTTTCAATTAATTAATTAGTTGTTTAGAAGGCAAAAGTCACATGATGAAGAGATTTTTGCTCAATTTGCGTCATAAAATGTATCTTTTCAGCTCAGAGCAAGTTTTGGAAGCTACATATAGTCCTGTTACCAATAATTCAATCTATATATTATTATTAGTAATCAATTAGGTGCCATTAGTCGATTAACTTGTTGCAGCCCAAAATGCTACTCATTGCATCTCGACTATGTTTCCATAAGACACATATGGTCCATGGTGCTTCCACTGCACAAAAGTGAACCGTGCCGCCCTGTTTGAAGGGTCCGAAGGGGGCCGCGAACTTTAGAGACACTGACCGGTTTAGAGCCAGATGAATGGACAAAAGAGAGAACGCACACTCAAGAACAAAACTGCAAAACACTGATATAAAGACAAAATAATCCTTCCTCACCAAATGCTGACTTGATCTAGTTAAAAAAAACTGCCTATTTCCAGTGACAGTAACTTTATTTGTTGAGCTGACAGACAAAGCTAGTTAAAATCAGCTGTTTCCTGTTTACGCAGCACGGCACTCACATCAAGAGTGTATAATGGATCCAACATTATCCAAACCCAACGTATTTCATATAGTGAGGTTAAAACTTGAGACAGAGAAGTGAAATAAATGCAGAAAACGCTGATTGTGACGTGGAAGTTGCGTCTTGTTAACTCGTTAGCTTACCCTCGTCTCAGAAATGGAAATACTAAACGTCTAATCACTAACTACTAACGTCTAAACACTAATCACTGAGATCGGCAGTATAATTTGAAACACGCCTTTAGTGTAGTCTAAGTTCACGTCTACTTATGCTAATCTGACTTTAAGAGCTTTTCACCATGTCATAATCTTGTCCTTTCAAACCTAGAGATGTTTTTATTGTTTCATCATGCACGGCTACATCATACAGTGCTCCAGTACTTTCCTCCAAACTTTGCAAATAGATTTCTGCCCGAGCGTACTTTCCCAGCGCTGTTTAAAATTCAGCGTAGCGAGTTAGTGTTGAGAAAAGATGCATGTTGTATCAGCCTTTGTTTTGACAGCAGCACAATGGCAGAGTGTAAAACAGTCTTTCTGACAGATAAATTGTTGCTATTCGATAACACTTATTAAAAGAGATGCAGCCCTTTGGTACAGAGACCATCAAAGTCCGTGCAGCAGCTCCGGTCCCAGCAGAGTACAGTGCAGCTGGAGACGGACCGAGACATCATCATTTGCTGGCCTTTCTGTCACTGAGGGAAAACAGAAGTCCACGGCTGCTGCCTATAGGGCTTTCTGTGGCTTCTCCGACACATCATGGACTAATTCACTTCAGTTTGGTGCCAATTTGAGGGCGACGCACACTCTGGGGCCTCGAGCTACAAACTCTCTCTTGGGGAAACCATGGGATGTTAGCAGCACTTCACACATATACAGTATATTTTGACTCCAGATAACGCCTTCATCTTTTGGCCCCTTAAGTGGGCTAAACCTTTGTGTGTGATATCATTGGAGCGGATGTCGTGTGACTGTGCTGTTGTTACACTAAAATGTATGTTAAAGAGAGATGTTACGCTTTTACGAGTACTTAGTATAGACAAAAACATTATACATTCGGAATGGGGGCAAAAGTGAAGTGCAACATCACTGGAGAAACTGGGATTTAACCTCAAAATATCACAAAATATGAAAAATTGAGATGATTTTGGAAAATAAAAAGCACTCAGACACATGTGAGTGACATCAGAGCTGCTTTAAACACATTTATTAATGTATTTTAAATTATGTTTTGGGAAATTATGATAAACTCTTTGCATTTTTTATGACGTTCCTTCCAGATTTATGGGTCTTACTGGAAAGATACTCACAGAAATGTTGAGCCCGCAATATTTTTTTCTTTTTATCTGGAGATATATTAGATACTATACCAGAAATTAGGCTAGAACATTTTATTTTGTCCATTGTTTTTATGGAAAAGCAAACTAACTGACTTTTCTATCCTAGAAATTCAAATGTGTTGTTTTTTCCACACAAACACTTAAAACCAGAGGAATTGAGATCTAATATGAGCTAATCATTGAAAAATGTACAGTCAACTTCATTTTGCCTCCAGTCTCCTCCATTTCGTAATTTTGATGACATCATATTTTAAAGGGTCTATTAGATAAGTAGATCATCATCATACATCTTGTTAATTGTAAACTGTCATATTAATCTAAAAACAGATGAGTAGAAACAGGTTCATTGACTTCTCGTTCAAAACTGCAGAAGAAAAGGCCGCTGTCTTCTTCTTGACATTTCACTGTAAGAAGCAGCAGGTTGTCATTTACATGTTTTTATTCTTGAAAAGCGGTTAAGTGATCCTAAATGTATCAATCAGTCTCTTCATTTTTGAAATAAACACAACAAAGTGCAGGGATGTGGGCGGGGGCAGGGGGTAGGTGAAAACAGGTATTTTCTGAACACTCAAGCCTCAGTTCCAGGACAATACAGGACTAACTTAAAAATGTAAGAATAAATAAAAAATAAACTAATAATGAGGAACTACTTATTAAACTCCTTTGTAAACACTCATTAAAGTTGGATTTGCATAATAAGTACCCTTTCAAAACATGCTTTGTACTTCACTCTTTATCAAACTAAACTTCACAATAAAAAAAACAAAACAAAAAACAAACTCCAGACTAACTTCAGAGCAGATTGCACACACGACAAGCCTGACTGAAATGCAGTTTGTTATTATTAATATTGTTTAATTACTTTGCCAATTTAAACATATTTTTTCTATTGAATTGTTCTTAAAGTCTATATGACAGGTTCTCAAAATGTTCTAATTCTGACTTAGTTTGGTGGGAGGGCACCTGTGGCAATTATTTATTATAGTTTTACATCTGTGAAGTTGGAGTTTGCGAAGAAAATCTTTAAAAATAGAAGTTAAAAATACAGGAAGTTGTGCTGAGTGCCAAAAAACCTTTTGTGATGTTATCAAAACGTGACGTGCCGTTGAAAATACAGAGACAGTTTACGCACAACTGACACAACCTTTTGACAATTTAAACAGTCATCCAACAAAATAAAGTTGTTATCAGGTATAATCATTTGTCAAATCATAACTATTGTGTTTTATGGCCCTTGTTTTCAAAATGGTTGCTAGGAAACAGTTGTGGAATATTTTCTGCTCATGTCCAAACAGGAAGTAACATCTTAAACTTTACTAAAACTGTCAAACTGGGGGCAAATAGGCGAAATATTTAGTACAATCTTAAATATAATCATATTCACTATGCTTTGGTAAAGTGTGTAGTCTAACCTGTCATATAGACTTTAATTAAAGCCTACTGACACACAACATTTTTGCTTTAACACTTGAAACAATGCATCTGGTTCATCCAGTGTAACTGCTATATCCATATCAAATAAATAAATACATGTAAAATAAAATAAATGTACATACAATACAATATAATGACACGTTTTGAAAAATAAACCACACACACTGACGATGATGAAGCACATTACTGCAACCACTTCATCCCTGCTAGTCTCCTTTCCACAGATCTGACCTGTTGGCTTCACCTGCTTGTCTCCATGGAGCTAGATAAGCATAATGCCGTACTGTGGAACATTCCAGGCAGAGCAATAAACATCTCCACGTAGACAAGGAAGCAAACTGACCGGTGCAGTGTAGCTTTATCAGGTCTTACTTCCTCTTGTGGTCGCTCTCAAAGTCATTTCGCTGTATTGCAGAGGCAGCGCTTCAAAGAACAGCTGCTTGTTTCATGTTGAGCACCAGACAATTATTTATAGGCTGAAAGACTTAACATGAGCTCAGCCTTCTGCGCCGCCACTGTCGTATGTAAACATGTCCAAAAGCACCTTCATCACAAACAAATCCCCGAGGAGTTTATCTCTCAAAGTCAAATCAAAGTCAGAAGAAGTGCGTCCGTTCGTTCACGTTGATATCCGGGTTAGAGCGGTGTCAATAATGCAGCAGAGCAGGTTTCAAATCTAAGTGCCTTTGGAAATTTTATACCATGGGGAGCAAAGTTTAATCAAACAGAAAAGATCGGCCCAGAGCACTGTGAGTAAAGCGCTTGCTGGATTTATTGGCAGCTCTTGTAAAAGGCAGTAGGCTTTTTATTACAGGCATCATTCAGTGCAAAATTAACAGTGTGACCTGAGTTTTTAGTCAAATATATTGGGTTAAGAGTTTGATGTGAATAAATGTCAAGTTAAATGTCAGAGTAAAATACAAAGATTGTTTGAAATGAAACCAGGTAAAATGGGCTCTGTAATTCATGGTATTTTACAGAAAGGCTCAAAGGAAAAGAAGCAGAAACATACCTTTAAATCGCACATGCTGAGTTCAAAGGCCATGTGGAGCTGGTAAAGCGGTCTGGTTTAGAGGGGAGTGTTCATACTTTTGGTCATGGTGAGTTTGGTCATAATTAAGAGGATGGATGAGAAACTTAAACATGCATGAAGCTTTTGAAATAAACACATTTAGAGGCATATAAAGTGTTAATAGCCTTATGTTTGCAAAAAATAAAGATTACAGTTACTTTAAAACACTCAAATAAAATGTATTTATCTATAAATAAGTTTTAAGTATTAACTAACTAAAAAAACAGAAAACATAAATCATCATCTTATAGTTTATTCATTGTAAACTATTACGATTACGATTATTTTGGTAATCGATTACCCCGATAAAGCTGAATTGAAGCCATTTGGGTGTTCTCCATGTCATTTTGGTGTTATTACTGCTCTGTCTGAGTCATGACACCTCTTCTCTCAGCTCATGGCATGTTTTGGGGTCTATATATACACCAGTTAACGATTATTTTATTATAGAAATAGTTGTCAACTAATTAAGTGATCGATTAATTGCGATTAATCGATTAACTTGTTGCAGCCCTATTGTAAACCATAATAATGGGTTTTCAATAGAAATGGGTTCACTGAGTTCCTGTGCAAAACCGCTGAACTGACAGGCACCACCTCATCACTCATTTCGTGTTCTTATTGTCAAGGTATTAAGGTACACTTTATTGTCCCCATAGTGTCCCCTGCACTTGACCCATCGTTCAGTGACACTGGGCGACCCATTTCCAGATCGTCAGCTTGGCTTGTTCAAGACGACCGTAGCTGGATGATGTTTTAGGTTGACGGGGGCAACCGGAGCACCTAAAAAAAACCACCAAGACACAGGGAGAACATACAAACTCCACACAGAAAGGACTGCTATTGTTAATTGCCATGTGCCACTTTCTAATCCTGTAAGACCTGTATAATTGCAAGTAAACAGAGCTGTGGGCGGGACAGATGAATCAATCCAGATACCACTCTTTTTTTATTTTCATTTTGAACCTTTATTTAAGAAACACCAAGTAAAAAGATAAAAAGAAAAGGATAGATTGAGGTTTTGGATTGAATTCTATGTTTAGTATATAGTCAACTCTGAGTAAGCTGACCAGGGAATACCATTAAAAACTCAATTTATATCTTATCTAACACATCCCCTTTAAATCTACTACTAGAACGACAACTTATTCAAACGCCGATATTTACTTTTCTCACACACAAGAAAGCAGAAACTTACAAAACACCAGTCAAGATTTACACTGCAGCATTCCTCTCCAGGATGCTTCGCTCATGAGTCTCCACATTTCCTAGTTTGCTCGCAGTCATTGCTCAACATTTGGAGTGAAATGCCATAATGGTTTTATTGATCTTTGATGCCTGCTGCTCTCTCTGATGCTAAAGTAACACAGCTCTCGGCGTTCCCGTTCACATAAGCCGCAGATGTTGTGACAGGAGCAGAACGCTTCTTAAAAGAGCGTCGATACTTCCCACGGCAGCGATGTTTTCGATTTGCAGGTCGGACCAAAGAAGAAGTCAGGAGGACATTGTTTGTGTTCGGAGCATGTAACAAAAGACCTTCAGCGGCCCATCAATCGTACGACACTTATTCTCATCGGGTTTGTAGTTGGATATTTCTTGTTTAGCGTGGTCATATAAGCAGTCACATGTACTAAAGTGGTGTGCGAGTGACTGGTGGTGATTAAAGAGGGCGTAGTTTGTAAGTTACATATCCATCAATCCAACCTAATTATTACTACAAGGATGTACTTTGTGTCATGTCTGAGCCCACTCAATTCAAACTTAACAGACAGGTTAGACTACACATAAAAATCTTATTAAAATGTCAATTTCCCCCCTATTTCACAATGTCACTTCCTGGTTGGACATGAGCAGCAGTTGTGACATGGCTAGAGGTAATTCCACAACTGTTACCTAGCAACTATAACATAAATAGAGACAAAATTCTGTCTAATTTACGATTAAGGTATGATTTAACAAATAATAATACCTGATAACATCTTTATTTTGTTATATGGTTGTTTAAACTGTCAGAAAAATATGTCAGTTGTGTGTATATTTCACTGCACTTTGGATAAATGTTGTTTATTGGTGACATCAACTTTTGTTTTTCAAAATTTCTTCACAAAATGACACTTGACTGATGTAAAACTATGAGAAATGTTTCACAAAGGGACATAAAAAAGGGCATGAAATATCTTGCTTTCAAAAAGTGTTTTCTTTCTTGAAATATGAATAGATACAACACTTCAAATACAAGCAAAACTGACTTGTTCTATTGGCAAACTGCATTTTAAGAAAGTCAGTACACTCAAATGAGGATAAATACTACTTCACTCAGTCACTTTTCATAACTTAATATGTTTTTGTCCTTTATTCCCGTGTGCAGCTCCCCACAGGGTGACGTAACTTAAAGGAGCCAGCACAAATCAGCACAATGGTGTTCATGCTGACTTATTTTTTTCATTTCAGTTCAGTGTTGCAATTTTAAATGTCCAAAATGCAACAGAATGATCCACGAGTGTCACAGATAGATCTAAAAGACAAAAGCAGTAGGTTTTCCTTAGATTAAATACACATGCTCTTACATAAATACGTAAATAACGGATAACAAAAAACAAGGACTGTGACCGAAAACAAAGCACGAGCCAAATGAATAGATGAGTGATATTTTTTAAAAGCGTAGCACAGTGCCAGAGTTAATTAGAAACTCTGGAAGGCTGACAACTCAAAACGGCATAAAGTCATTTCATCAAGTTTACTGAATTACAAGCTTACTTTAAAAGGTCAGTGCATCTCAGTGCTCTAATGGAGTGAATTATGCCAGTATTTCCTGCGAGATTTGCATGATGGAGCTCACCGTGGCCCGTGGTGTGGAGGAGGCAGAAAGGTTAAGCTATTTATGTTGGAGCAAATGTTTCAGAAGTACTTAAATGTGGATGTAAAAGCGACTTGACATTGAACGAGAGGTTTTTAATACACATGCGCCGGCCCTGATCCCCTGTGCTTTAGTCAAAGATAGTGCCATTCCCCGCGGTCACGCTACAATTAGCAGCCAGGCAGCTATCAGCGGTGCCAAATCCTGAACAAGCACCGCACCGGTCGCCCACACAAACAAGTCTCTCGGCTGTTCCCTCACCTCGGATTGTTTTGTTTTTTTCCACCCCTTGTAATCATAACGTTCCATGTAATTTTAGAGCATTTCAATCAGAAGGTGTGTCTTTTTGCCACATTAAGAGACATACAGTCGGTACAATCTCTGTCTGACTGTCGGCCAAACTCAATTTTCACATTTTCTCAAGACAAATTACAAACATGATTTCGTTTTTTGAGCACAGACTACTCCTATGCCCTTCCTGCAACACAAAATATGACATTAAAAATAGAAGAAAGTCACATTAAGCAAACCAATGTGCTGGTACAGACTCTACTAAAATTAGTAGTAAAACTAAAATTTCAAAACTGGATTGTGATAAAGAATAGGCTCGATACTCAATACCATCACTTTGTTTTGTTTTTTTCTCCAGTTTTTTGAAAAGCATATTAAACAGAACAAAAAAGAACATATAACACCACACAGAGAGCAAACTAAAATAAAGACACACACACACACACACACACACACAGACACACACACACACACACACACACACACACACACACACACACACACACACACACACTGAACAACACAAATGTCCCATTTAGTCCAAAGTTTGTCAGATTTGTCCATTTTAAAATTAAGTCCGAAGGTCACTTTACATGTCGTTTCAATAAAGCTCAAGATTCCTCAAAAACTGTTCAAAACTGATTTTTTTCTTTTTTTCATATCAATACTTTCTCAAATTAGTTTAAATACAAGTTTCAGTATTTAGTTTTTTTTTTTGACAACCCTAACTAACCCTCTTGCTAGAGGCTGTCCATTGAACTAATGCTTTGTGAGTTGAGATCATTCTTGATCTATTCTCACTTAATTTATTACATTATTGTGTGTTGCATAAACATATGCCCAGCCCTTCAAGGCCTTATGAGACACCATTACCAAAATATCCAAAGGCCAGTATCCAGACATACAATAACAAACGCACACATTTAAATAAACACGTCTGCTGCTTCTTCCATGCTTTACAAACTAATGTAGCCAATGTATGTACATTACAATTAAACAACCATTTCATCTGGCGAGGTCATTACACCCGAGCATGTAGGCTGCAGGACACAGCCTCGACAGGTCATCACATAAAGGACAACGCAACAGAAAATGAGCTTCACTCTCCATTTCTCCTGATTCGCACAAACCACATTATCTGTTTTCCTCAGGGGTTTGAGAAAACCTCAGTTTCTATTACTGCATTGCCATATTATTTTATTAGTTTGTATATCTCACTTCATACAATAAAGAAACATATGCTACGAGATATAAAATTATAGACACCAACATTGTCTGTGCTTGAACTTTATCGCTCTTATTACTCCCAACATGTCCCCGTAACGCACCATGTAACTGTTGTTAGTGTCAAGCGGCAGCTGTTTCAACGACCATGTCACAAAATGGCACATTAGCAGACATGTTTTTCTTTTTTCTTCTGTGCACTCAACAGGCAAACTGTCACAAGGGAGGGTGTAGCCTGGGCACATCTTATTACGACGCGTGAATAAAGTGACTGAGCGAGTGTAGCGCAGAGGGAGAAAAGGCACAGTGGTATTCTTGGCTTGTTTTTCTGTGCATATGCTGCCACGTACAATAATGAGGACAATGTTAACACAGTGGGTAAACATTGAAGGCTGGAGCGGGCTGCAGTGAACAGTCGGCTGTGGTGTAATGACCCAAGTATCCATCGCAGTCTGCGGGTATGGACACTTAGCACAGGATGTATGTTTCCATAAATAGTTAATAAAAGGGCTATTGCTCATCTGCATGGCTTCACACTGGTCGGAGCACTCAGCAGTTGTTAAAGGCTTAGTTTGCAGTCTGCCGTGCGGGTTACGTGAGGTGATACTGCACTCACAGCGCTGGATTTAGATATCGTAATGCTGTGGAATTTAAGCAATGTGCCCAATGTATCACCAAGTGTAAAACCCAAACATGGGCATTGACGTGTGTAGCTAATGGAAAACACTGCATGCCGATCTTGTCCTTAAGTGAGAAGTACTTTCATTGCACTTTCAGGGTCATCATGGCAAATGATCTGCCTCTCTGTGTGAAGTCCTTCTCATAGTATTCCACATAAAGGTTTGCAACGGGTGCCCTAATTATTTATCAGGATTTGGAACTGGTCCAAAAAGGGATACTCGCTCTGAACTCTTGTTGCTGTACATATAAAATTACGTCTTATTTACACTTAACACGAGGTGACGAGGAGATATAGAGTATATTTACTTGGTTTACTTGCAGACTGCATATCTACTGCAGCCAGATTTTTTGGAGGGCCACTGAGTAGGGGCCAGATTGGACATGTCACTGCTCTTGCACTACACATTATTGCACAATATATCCCTGACACTAGACCTGTTGCAATGATGGTAAAATAACTACTGCTTTTTGTGGAAAAAATAAAATAGAAAAGGCTTTACCGTCAGATTTGCCTCTCCAATACTGAATCAGAACTAAACTATTGTAGGACAAGACTATTGATACTTCAACTAGACTATTGATACTATTGCTACTACAAAGGTATCAGGTCACAGAGAGAAATACAGAAGAAAGTGTCAACAATTGATTTCTGTAAATTGTACATTTCAATTATATAATAATTTAGAGTTAACTAAGAGTTATAGGGTGTGTTCACACGTGTTATTGTATTTGGTCCAAAACTGAGCACGTTTTAGTCCTAATGTGGACTTGGTTTGGATCTGTTATAGCCCTTGTTTAGTCCTGATCTTGTCCAGGTTTCGTTTTGGGAGAAGTTCTGGTTTAGTACTCATTTTGTTGTGGTGAAAGTGCGGGTGTGAACGCACCATTAAAGTTTGTAATTATTTTATCTACATTTTGGTCTATGGCATGTACTGCAAGAAAATAAAAATAAGTTAACACTTTATAAGAGCTACTTATTCCTGCCATAGTAAAGCATGAACAAAGATTTAATTCATATAGTTTATAAAGAATGATTCCGGTTTAGTAAGACTTAAATTACTTAAATTACTGACCCTAATTTGTAAACCTAAACTTAGTCTTAATTAAATAGTTACTAATGTGAATAATTATGAATTGAGTCTTTGTTCATACTTTATTAAGGCAAATTAAGGTTTAGTTATTATAAAGTAGTGCCAAGTTGTTTGTCTGGAGAGGCTTTCCGTAAAGAACGTCTAGGTTTACAGCTGTGACCACAAAAGAACATCTTAAACACCAAATGATATGTATATATCTTACATACAGAGCAAATGTGCAATTTATGTTGATATTATTAAAAATATGGAATCTAATGTGGTTTAAAACCCTTTGCTACATTATATTTATGTGATACTACCCAATCATTTTGCATAATAGTCACTTACCATGAAAGTATTTGCTTTCAAGAAACCCTTTGTTCAGCGCCTTTGGGCTCTGCCGACACATACGCATTATCTCGAGTGTTGATCCTACACATATATTTAACAACATACAAGACACGGAGGCAGAAAGAATAGCGAACAAGCTTGTGAATAGAAAATCAACTCTGCGTACAATGACAATGTTCAAATACAGGGACGACTGGCTGTGAGCGAATCGCCGGCGTCAAAACAACTCCTAAGCTTCTCACAAGGGTCTTCTTGATTAGCAAAAAACAGCAAAACCCCCGGAGATAAAACATTCTCAGACACAGACTTAACTGTACAACCACACGCAGCTTTTCATGCATGCATTCTTTTCTTGTAAGCACGTTTTATTTTCATTCTGTCTCTGCAATTAGAGAGAATAGCATATCAGAGTGATTTGTTTTGTAACCGGTACCGCTGTAACAGTTTTAATTGCGATCAAAAGTGGCAGAGTTTTATTCTCAGATCATGTTTAATTAAGTCGCTAATTTGTGTGCCCTTAAAATAGCGCGTAATTATTGCATGAATACATCTGGTGAGCTTGTAAATTAACTCTTGCACAGGAGCTCATACATATTTAAAAACTATTACGGCCAAGGTCTCCAACATGCAAGGCTCGCTACACTGAAGAAGCTCATTCATGCACAAGGTTAACCTGCGTTTTAGTCCGCGCCAGCCTGCAGACGAGCGCCGCTTCAGTCTCATGCTGTTAATTACTCAGACAAGATAATAAAACAGCGGCGATGATTAATACATTCCTCCAGATGATTTCCATCGACACTCCAGGAAAATGTTCACATAATAAGTTTTTTAAATGAAGACACGCAGAGGAGAGCAACTGCATCACTTTGAAGAGCAGAGCAGTGTCGCTTCTCCAGTTCAAGCCCAGTAATGACTTGCTTAAATATAATTTATGACTCAGATCATAAGTTATTCACACTGAGGCTGATTCATTATGCAGGCCTGAAATGTAATCTCTCTGATTATGTGCGACACTAGGTTTTCATCTGGATTCAAACAGCCGTGTTACACTAACCAAATATATGTTTTTATCCTGTTGCAGCGGATTATTTTACATCTTGCACAACATTCAGACAACCTGCTCGATATGCAACCTACTGCGCTAGGTTGCGTTCACACTCTAGACTTTAATGATGTCATAATTTGAAATGGAGGACAGGGGTCTATATAACTCTCTGGTTTTGAAGGAAATATCCAAAGTTAAGATCCACAAACCTTGAACCGGATCATTATGTGTTAAGAACTGGCTCCACAAACTTGCCATATTCATCGTTTCAGTTCCTTCAACTGACGACAATAACATCTTTAAATTCAGATAATGGCACCACTCACTGAATATACTGTGTAAAAAGTATTTCACTTTTGTTTATTTATGCTGAGAAGATGTTGAACCAGTTTTTGTTTCATTTGGAAAAGGCCCAGAATGAACCAAATTCTACCATATAATTCTGACTCCAGCTCAGTTTTAAACTATAAATACATGTGTATTGTCTTCCCGTTTCCCATTTTGTTCTGTAACTGACAAAGAAGAAGACTGTAGTTCCAGAAACAAAACAAAAAAAAACAACTCGTGATAAATGATTATGCAATTATTCTGATTTGAGGGAACGCTACTAACTGTGGAGGAAGCAATTCTTTAACTTTAATGGAGAACAGCAGCTCGATCACCTACTGTCTATGTATTAGTATTTTTTGTCTTCAATCAAAGTGTTCAGTTTAGTTTTTTAAAACCTGCTTTATGTATTTTATAAAACACATAACAATCACGGCGTCTAATTTGAAAAACCATGGCACACCAACTACTTAAAAAAACTGGTGTATAATGAGCCAAATAATGTTTGTGCTATTATCTGGTTCTTTAAATTTGGCAGTAGTGATGGTTTTGTGTTCTTTTTTGATGCAGAAGTTGCTCAGGACGCTCCAAACTTGAAAATGAGTCAATTACATCCACATTTTTGAATCTGTTAACTCAAACTGGACATTTACTCAAGGCACACCTGGCAAAACCTCAAGGCACACTAGGGTTTGATGAATTATAACACAAGCCTCACGGTTCTTTTATTTTGTAATTGACTTCTGCTGACTAGAAATACCCTACAGGAAGGAGGTTTTGGAGATCCCATGACTTGTCACGATTTGTCTCAATTTTGCTAATTCACTCAAATACAGTGTAACTTCAACCCAATAAACCTCCAAAATTGCAGTACATGGTAAATATGTTTGTTTTCGTTCACAATAAAATATCTTCCTCCAAAAGCATAAAGCGAATTACATATTTAGTTTTATATCTGAGCCCCTTCTCAGCATAATCATGTGAATAATCCAGGCCTGAGTTGCATAAAGAAAGCACTGGCTTGTGGACCTTTGAGGCTGGATTTCTATTATCGCACAACATTATACAGTTTTTCCTGAAATATATGAGAAATTGCGCACTTTAAGGTCATGGCTTAATCCGCTTGGACTCTACATACGGTCAGAAGCTAAGCTGATTTTGTTCTGGGCTCATTTTCTACAAGTAAATGCCACTTCTTTTCAAATGATTGAATCTCATTTTGAAACATCCCTGACTTTCAAGCTCCAGAGCTGTGCCGAGTTGTCCGGTATAATGATTCCAAATACATCCAAGGAAGCGGTCGAAACCCTTCATCCATTTTTCATGCTTGTTTAACTTTTTTCCAAGACTCCTCACTAAATCCATTTTCCACAGGAATTCTGAGCAGCCTTAGCCCCAGATTGGCGCAGACAGCTTGTTAAATATATATTGAGCCGAGCGATGGGCAACCTGCTGAAGTGGCAATGTACGACGCGGCGACGGAATGAACGATGAGAAGCCTTTCAGCTTTTTCTTCATCGTAACACATCAAACTAATTGTTCAGCATCACAGTTGGTTTGTGCAAGGCAGAACAGCAAGTGTCAAAGTCTTCAAGTGACATCGGAGAGTCACAAACATTGCTATTGGTTCAATCAAGAAAATCTGAATGATATTTAAGGCAGCAACAGTTAATCGATTAATTGCAACTAATCGATTATAAAAATAGCTGACAACAAATTAAATAATGCAATAATCCTTAACTAGTGTCCAAACTGACAGAAGAGTTTTTTTGTTTTGTTTTTTAAATCAGGAATAACACAAAATGACAAGGGAAATGTGTACATTTAGTAAAAACACCCTGTTGTTTGTAAATATCCACCTGTACATCCTCACATACTAGTACTACTACGACTACTACTACTCAAAAAAATAATTGCAACACTATTCGATCAACAAAATGATCGTTAGTTGCACTCCTAGCACTGATTGCAAGTTTCCCCAGTGACTGTGCGCCCCATGTGTCATTCCTAGTTTGTTCTCGGTGCATCGAATGTGTCTTTTAAACAGGCAGTGAGTAATAATAGAAATAGAACAGCAATTAAACTAAATATGTGGCTGTACGTGTTCTCAAACATACAAGAATATTTTTTTTTTAGATCCAAGCTGAAAACATTCTGTCATTACTCCCCAAAAGTGAAACGTTAATTTGTTATTTTAACTGCAACTTAACACCTGAATAGATTTTAAAATGTGTAAATCGGCATAGAAAAAGAAAATTAAATTCTGTCCACTCATCCAAATGGCCTATTCAGTTCATCTGATACTCTGCCACCTATATCCGTCTGAAGGGAGGAGCAAACCACACTCAAACTAACACAGATTGTTGTTTACAGTCAGGAGTGTGTTGTCAGGTCCATTGAACTACTGTAAATGTATGAACTGTCGAATGAGTCATATTTAGCACAACCGTTCAAGTCTCTTGAGAAGCATCCTACTCCTAATAGCATACTCTGATTAGCCCTATTGTTTCCTTTGAGCTTGGTTAAGCTCTGAGGATGGAGTTGTAAATGGGTGACGAGTTTAGACCCTCATAGATTGTCAGATGGATTGTCTGTCCTGACAAATATAGCTTCTATGACACTTCTTCTCATCTGCACCAGCATGAAGACAAGTATGAGATATTTGTATCGGCTGTAACTAAAGCATAAATATAAACAGAATGATACAACTGATTTATTTTGGCAAGGCAAAATCATCTCCATCTTTTATCATTATTAAAACATAATAACACAGTCAGTTCTTCTGGAAGAGGTTTTTAAATAAAATGATAGGTCTTGTGGTCCCTGTTACCACTCGGCTGCTCTGCCCCCAGCAAGGTTTTCAACTTTTTTCTGAAGGTCTTCTGGAAGCTTAAAGTGGACGGTCAGCGTTGAGCTCGATTCACTGGTCTAAGTGTCTCTGAATAAAGCAGAATGCATACTGTGCATGGAGAGTGACTGGTTTTGTTTGGTTTAATACTGTTGTAAATGTCACCACAGTGAAAAGTAGAAATGTAAGACAAGTGTACAACACATGAGAAGGGAGAGAAAATGTATGCGCAGCAGAGATCAACACAGTTCCAGCCTCTGTTTACTCAAATGCACTCAGAACTGAACTGTGGGCCTTTATGGATTTGATATATTTCAATTTCAGCAAAGTGAGAACATAACATACAAGCGGCTGTGATTTAAGTACAGTCAAACTGCAAAATCAATACTGGGTCCGTTTGGTTTATTTCACAGAGAGATGGCAGATTTTTCCACTTTTAGCAACAAAAGAGAGCACACTCCAAGCCAAGTGAAGAACAACAAAAACAGTTGTTGTTTTTCATTGTTTTTCAAATGGCAACTTATCCATTTTCATTACCACAAGACCGGGCCAAAACAGTAACTAATCATTCGTGAATTCATTCCAGTAAGTCTTCAGATTTTGGACAATTGATACTATTATTGCTTAACTAGAAAATCTCAAGATGTGGACACAGTGTTCACCATTGTAAGATCAATAGGCGTTTTCATACACAACAGCACCAAGTCCCTCTGGTCCCACAAAGGTCATACCCATATACAAAACTGGTGATAGACACACATTTTTCTTCTATTTCCCTATTTCTCTCTTACCCCGGCTCTCAAAAATCCTTTGAACAAAGACTAACAAATCTTTTTTTTTAATAAAAATACAAACATTTGGTTTAAAATCAATATGGATTCCACAAAAATAGATTAAGTGAAAGGGCAATAGTCGAAATTACAGAAAAAATAACCACAGCCATAGAAAACAGAGCATTCAATTGTGATATTTGTTGACTTGAAAAAGGCCTTTGACAATATTGACCACCAAACTCTACTGAAAAAGTTAGAACAGAATCAGAGAAACAGCAAACTACTTAAAGACTACCTCACCAACAGATGAGCTTCAAAAAAGACTCATGGAATACCACAGGGATCAATATTGGGAACAAAATTATTTTAGTAATATATTAATGACATCACCAAAGTAACCAAACTTCTCAATTTGATTCTATTTGCAGATGATACCAATATTTTTTGTTCTGGAAAAGACATTAAACAACTCATTGACACAGTGGAAGAAACTGAAACTATGGTTTGACATAAATAAACTCATTAAATATTAGTCAAACCAAATTCATCTTATTTGGAAACAGAAAAAATTGTGACCAGGTCAAAATCACCATAGAAAATGTTCAGTTTCAGTCTGTGACAATCCATTTTTGGGAGCACTGATCCTAAAGTGTGTTGGACCTCACGCAGCATACGTCAAATCACAAATGTGTATGTCACTGGGAATTTTGCAAAAAGTCAAATACATTTTAAGTCCCAAGTCACTGCTTCTCTTATTATTCTCTACAGTACATGACATACAGCACAGAGATAACAAACAGAACAACTTTACAACCAATTATTACTAACAAAACCGCTCTGCTCGCCTCATGAACAGAGCCCAATATTATCGACACACCCATGAGCTGTTTATTCATTCCAAAGTCCTAAATTCACTTGGTAGACTTCAAAATTTCTCATTTTAATGTTCAAAGTAAAACACATGATGGTTCCAGACTGTGTCCAGAACCTGTTCCAAGTAAAACATACTCCGTGTGATTTTAGAGGATCTTTTATGTTTGCAAAACCAAAAGTTAGAACAAATGTCAAACAAATAAATGTGTCTGTCCAAGGGGTAAATGTGTGGAACAGTTTAGAGGATGATTTAAAGTGTTGTACTGCAAGGTTTCTGTTTAAAAGAAGGTTCACAGCTACAGTGGTGAACTCTTATCTAACAGAGAAAAGTTAATTACCAATTATACATTACAATTATACATTCTTCTTGTTTCTAGATGGATGTGCTATAGTTAGCTCTTGATTCTCGATGGATGTTACGTTTAACTTGCTCAGTGAACATAATGTAGAAATGTGAAAAGAATAGTCATAATAAGCCTCAGCCTATGCCTTTTTGGTCCTGTATTTGATTTATCCAATTGGAGCATGTTATTTTTGCTTTATTGACCGAAATAAGCTAAACTAAGTCCCAGTTCCCCTCGATCTCGTTCACACAGCGGCTGAAGGTAACTAGCATTAAACAGTTGAACATTTAAACATTACATTAAGTTAGTCTTTTTTCGAACGATGCACAAAAAACTCCAACAAACAATGAAATTAACAATGAAACGCAACTATTCAGTTATTCAGAGTCACTACTTACAAATTAAGGATTGTACTTTTGGAGCTATACTGTGTCCGAGTTACTTTTTGCCTGTGGATCAGTCAGAAAATGAAAGAAATTCAAATAAAGTTAATGTTGTAGCCTTAATGTGTCTCCAAAAGGTTCTGGAATGAACAAAAAAATCCTAGAAATCAGACATCAAATGTGGGCTGAAACGAAAAAATAAAAACTAGGAACTGAAAAAAGATTCCAACCCCCAATACCTTGATAGGTTTTTTTGTACAGCAAGTCCTTAAAAGCAACAGATACCTCAGAACAAAGCGGCTGTATGACCAATTGTTCCTCACCTAAAGCATAAACTCATCCACAAAAACAAAGAGCTTTCCCTCCGTCTTTTTCCCCTGCTCCGGAGACGCCGTGTGCGCTGGTGATACACGATCGGGCTTTTATCTGATGTGATGTGGAGCAGGTACACGCACATTCACAATATTCCTCACAGCCATGTAGTGCCGGCGACGCAGCGTTTATTTCCCTGCTGTGCCCAGGAGAGGTTTCACAATTTGTACAAGATAAGAAGAGGAGACAGACTGATAGAGACTGGCTGCACCTCGCTTCACTTCTCCCTCATGCACCGGGAGACTTTTAGCTTTTAGTAAAAACACAAGTGACGGTGAAGGATCAAATGGCAGTAGGAGAACAGTTTATAAGAGCATTTAAACTGGTGCTTTATCTCTTTGCAGGACTTCAACAGAAACAATATAGCAGTATCTATCTCTGATTAAGACAAACATTTTGAGTTTTATTGTTAATTTCATTGTTTGTTAGTGTTTTTTGTGCGTCACAGTTTGATTTGCGGTGCTCAAAAGGAGTAGAATGAAGGGAAAAAGACTTGTTTTGTTTGTTAATTTAATAACTTGCTGTTTACAGGTAGTGAGGCCTAGGACTATCACAGTAACACATTTTGAAGTGTGATATTTTGCCACAGAAAAATGTCAAGATAAACAATAATTAATGCCACTGACTCAGATCCTAAAGCCTATCCAAGTTAATATATAATATTGTCAAAAACATGAGCTGTAATAAATCAAAAGCCAAATTAACAACTTAAAGTACATCATTTCTAAGTCAAATATGTTAATTATTCAACCCTCTACAGCTGAAAGTTCAATATATTACCACAAAATAACAAAAAGTTTCCTGTCGGTTCAAAGAAAATGTACAAACAATAAACATTTATCTCCCAAAAATGTTGTTTATACTAATAATATTGTTCAGCTTTCATTTACAGAACGAAGCAAAGGGGTCTGGGACTAAATAGGGACTGGGGGGATTATAGGGACTATTAATCTTACACTGGTAAACATTGTGAACATATTTTGAGATTTTCTAGTTAAGCAATAATTGTATAAATTGTCCCAAATCTGTATATTACATACAGCATTGGCCCTGTCTTGCAATATTTAAAATTCATGAGTTGCCATGTGAAAAACCTTCGGAGAAACATAACCTCGTAGACATTGCACTTTGTCATCTTGCAATAATGCAACAAAAAACAACGAAATAAAAGATTGGCCGATAAAGATTTTATCAGCTGACACCATTATCTGTCTCTGTTGTTTATCATCTGCTGCAAGGTCCAACGAACTGTTCACAAATTATCTTCTGTAAAAATGAGTAACACAATGTATTTATCTGGAACATAACATTCTCTTCTGTATTTTCATCATGATTGTGAAAGCACGCAGCCATGTCTTTAGCTTAATTTCTTCATGATTTTCTCTCTAGCTCGTTTAAAGAAGCACAAGACGAACTGAAACTTCAAAGCAGCCATGTGAATGTAGGGAAAAGAACAGACATCGTTTCCATCTTGTCTCAAAAACAACAGTCTGTAAACAGGCCAACAAATGTAAAACAGCATCGCTATATGTTTACTAAGAGGGTCATAAAGCTGATAGTCGACCCACTGTCTCTTTGTTAAAGCCAACGCTCACTCTGCGCTTCAAGTTTAGTATAAATCGACCTCAGTTTGACTTCATAAACTTGCTTCAGCATTTGCAGCGCTTTCAATGTACAAGTACTTAACCTAAAAAGTCTTTCCAGATTTCACAAAAGTTTACTCCGTCTATATTTGGGTTAGGTCTCATTTGAAAACAACACTTGTTCCTGTTTTTACTCGGAGAAAGAGAACTGGATTAAAACCAATGCGTTCGACTGCCAACACAAGTGAGTAAATTGACCTAAATGTGTAAAAGTTTGGTTGTTTTTTCAGTTGCCATCTTGAAACATGGAAACTGATACAAGTGGAAAAACGTCTAAGTATTTAACGCACAAACGAAGAAGGAGCGTGATATGTATGTAATATACTGTATGCAGCAAGTAAGATTAAGAACTTTTAATGTTTAAAGTGCTTTTTGGACACTTGTTATTCCTTGAGGATCCTCATTAATTTAATTGTAGCTTGATTAAAGACATTTTTATCGATTGTTACAGGTAATACAGGGAAGAACTAAGCTTGATATAAAGGAAAAATAACTACAATGTCATGCTCATGCTTAGGTCTTGACTATTTCTTTTCTGCCTTGTGAGAAATCCACAAATGTTGGTTCACAAGATCCACTAAAGACTTTTTTTTCTTGATTATGATAGCTCTTTAAACATATCCGCTGACATAAAAACATATCACTTTCACATTATTGAACCTAACATGCCATGAAAAACTGCAAACCAAAATAATCTGCTAAGCATTTTAGAGTTTGGCAGCAGACGCAGAGAGTTGAGTTCCACAGAAGGAAAAAATTATTGCAGGCACATGTCCAAGTGGCATGTTTGTTCTGTAGCTCTGGGAACTGGTATTTTCATTGGACTGGGGGTGGCATAATATTATACTGTGAAAAATTAATAGATTTCAGTGTATAATTACTGTTCTAATAGCACCCCGAAGTGAAATGTATTGCAGGGAATGAGGATGACCAAGAATAGTTATGATCTAGTCCAGAAATTCATCTGTCCAGTGCATTCAGGGTGCTCCAGCTCATTTTATAGTATGTTTTTAAATGCCCATGCAAACAGTTTCTTCAGCAAAATATTACAACAATATATCTGAAATAAGTCCCTGATGTTCTTTCTTGAAACTGAAATTACACGCTGTACCTTTCACTTGGACTGTGAGTGAGTACAGGTTGAGCAGGTGAAAATGTGCCTTTTGTTTTTGTTGCACAGCTACAGCTCATCCTTACGTCTTTGCAGGGATAAATATTAAGGGATGTGTTAATGTACTTCTTACTGATGTTGCAAATGTGGGCCTTGAGCACACAGGTTTGATGGTGTTGTTGGGTTGGGCCGGGTCAAGGGTGCGAGGTGAATAAAAGAACGTGGAGCGAGGAGGTCAGGCTGGATGTTTTGGCCCGATCTAAACTGCAGAAATAGTTGACATATTCACCTTATTCCGGAGGTTTCTGTGGGCGCCGCCATTCGTTGTAACCCTCCTTCCGGCTGTTTTTATTTACACAGGGCAGACAATCTCATGAGGAAATAAGTTTAACACAGACAGGATTACAAAGCCGTTTTCAGGCCGCCAAAAGAATCGACGCATTGTTGACTTGTTGTTGCACGTTGAACATTGTACATTAGTATTAGCAATCGGCCTATAATACTGTATATTATTTTAGCGGTGAGACTTTTCCCTCGTTCGCCACTAAAAGAAGTGCCAATACAACGGAAATGAGGATCAAAAAGAGGCACAAGTGTGGCTTTCCCAAGACTCCAGCCACAAGTTTTTGCACCAAACCTGGATAGTTTTGTTAAAAAGGCCATCTGGTGTAGTCGAAATTAACAACTTATTCCAATTGATGCGATTTACTGTGGCAACCTGTAAAAAAGGAAGTTCTATGTGAGTTATTGCACTCTTCCAGTCGTTTTTATCTGATTTATGCGTTACCATACCTCGCGTTTGTTGTTGCTATACTGGTGGTGCATTCTGTCAATATAAAAATAAACTGCATATGATTACACTTTCTATAGCATTGTGTCTCTTTAGGACTATGTTTATCTGCCTTACAAAGAGTTGATGTTTTAGTATATTATTTACCCGGGGGTTGTAGAACTGCTGAATAAGCATGGCTATAGTCTTTGCACACATCTCCAACAACAGTGTCTCAGAGTCACAAACACTGGGGAGCAATATCCAATCCCAATATAGTCCTTTCACTCAGCCTCGTGTGTTGGCCTCCACATGTTGAAGCTCCACAAAGGCACTGCTGTGGGTTAAGAGATTATGAACACGCAATAGTTAATAGCTAAATGAACACTTATATGCATAATCAAGTAATAATCCACTTAATTAAAACGGCCTTTTTCACAATTTACTGTTTAAGTTGAATATATAAATTCTGTAGAGCAGTAATTACATGTTATGAGTTAAACAATTTACTGCTGTATTGAGCTACTTACAGTAAAGCCATTTGTTCATTCAGTTGTGTGAAACTACAGTGCAACCCTCTTGCACTCTTAACAATTCCCACATGTAATGAAGACCGTGTATACATAAGCCACACAGTCAGCCATTTAGAAAAGTGATTTATTGACTTCTCACAAGACGTGGTAAAAGCTGAAAACAGACTATTCTCCAGCTCGTATAGTGCGGAGGAAATGACGTAAGGATAATTGATTGTTTCCATACAAATGGCTCTATGATTAAATATCGAACTGTGCGGTTACACTGAAAGAGAGTAATCACTGTAGCGGCCATCTTGACAGGAGACAAGTGGCATCAATGTCACAAGCAGAGGAAAAATCAGATTTGATTCATGCTACACAAGGGGCATGCTGAATGGGCAATAACCCAAGGCTTGTCTAAATGTAATCACAGCTAACATCACACATCAATGGTCTCTTATTCATGTATAGATTAGCTGCATGCTCAAAACTGGCAAGTAACACGTAATTTGTCATGCATTGTCCAAACCGCTTATTTATCTATATAAGGTCAACTCCCGGCATTTACAAAAGGCTAAATGAGCATTTTCTTGAGGCCGATGTTTTCTTATTGATCTCTCAACTCAAGATCTCCAAGTATGCTCTATATTTAGTTTAGTGCTAAGGGTCCTCATTAATAATAGATCCATCTGAAGGGGTTGAGGGACCATAGGCGATTGATCTGGACAAGAAAACAGGATTTAAAAAAAGACTGAAATAGACACAATGTTGCCATTGTGTGAGGCATTTGAAAAACAGACAACGAGAGAGAGAGTATTTGCAGTAACAATGATTAAGATTCCATTAAATAACAACATAAAGTGATTGACTGGCCTGGGAACAAAATCCTGTTTGATCATTGTGTGAAACATGTTGTAATGGGAATAGTATTCACAAAACACAATAAAGGTAATTCTTAAGATTCCTATATTGGCCGTGCCCATGCAGCATCTTAGAGGTGATGTTTTTTATTGTTTTGAAACGTGAAAAGCAGAACTGGTTCATGTGCCTGATTTTTTGCATGTAATAAAGTAAAATGTGTGTTGCCCCAGTGCAGGTAAAAGCTTCTATTCAGGTGAAAATGAGACGACCTGTAATAGAATGTTTTACTCTGCGAGAAGCATGAAGAGCATGCTAATGTTTGTTAGCTTTACCATGACATTGTTAGCTTTATCGCTCTGGGCTCAGAGACTCACGAAAAGTGCTTATAAACTCATCCTGGTGAATAATTAGGATGCTGGGATTGTATTAGGACAGTGAATGATGCATGTGACTGCTATAAAGACTTAAAATAAACAAGTTCTGTTTTCCATGTTTCATGGAAACAATTCACAGTAACAATCAGGTACAGTGCCTTTAACACATACATTGAAGTCCTAGAAGCAGGCACAATTATTAAAATATTTAACATTATGTTGTTTGAGCCATTCATTTCAAGGGATCAAAATATAAACTTCCTATAAAAAGTTAAATAATCCTCTTAATTTTGTAGGAAATCAAATGCAAATATTATTTAATCCAGTACCACCATCTATACAATAAAACTACTAGAAACTAATGTGAAATTGCCTACCATTTGCACATGTTTCACAATAACTTTAAGAATTCTGTTACATTTATAAAAAGTTGTGTCCATTAGCCCTGCTGCTGTTAAGTTCTCCATTATGATTTCTCAGTAGATTAAAAGCGAAAAAATCCCCATGTAATCTCACAGAGCACCAAGTGACCTCAGTGACCAACAGTCCATTAGCAATTAGCGCTAATATCCACCATTACATCTGGTCTAGCTGTTAGCAGATGTCCCAAAAAACATCCAGCACTGACGAGAGTGGCTCATTTGAGAGTTAGCTTGATGCCCACATGTATTGCGCAAATCCAACCAGTTATTATTGAAATCCTTGAGCCTGTTGAGTGGCTTTAGGTGGAGCAGAGACTTGTCCGGAGGGATCTTGTTTGGATTGGACACGTTTGCTTTGCCACAGGCTGCACTGGTAATGACAGCCTTTGAGAAGCCACACAACCGCACAGATCACGGCTCGTAGCAGACAGCCGCTCTACAGGGGGATTACTGTACACAGACTGACCTGCGCCATGGCGCTCTGCCGCTCGTTGACAGGGAGTAAATCCTGAATTTACTCCACCAGTCAATACGCTTAACTCCCTGTAATAAACCAAAAAGGGGGATTGATGGGGGGTTCTTGTTTCTTCCAAGGTTTAATGCAGCATAGATCCGAGTGGGAGGCTGTGGGAGGAAAGAGTTAAAACATTAATCATGTACATATTTAAGATAAATAACGGGTAATAGGCTGTGTTCACATGATACTACAGCAATCTCTATTCTATCTATTCTAAATTTAAATATAGTTTAAAATAGTCAAGTGCATGGAATTTCAGTTGGCTACTTATTTTTATGGTTAGCTCATAGTACTTCCTGTCTAATTCTATTTCTGTGAATAAATACTTAAAGATCAGACAGTGAGCAGTGAGCTACAGGTGGATGTTACAGACTTTACACATTTGTAAGCATCATAAAGATTAAAAAAAAAAAAAAATACAATTTAAAAACTGAAGTAATCTAAAAATACAAACACTCATTTAGTCATTACTTTACATTTTTTATTGGTTCTGTCTTTATATTTTACGTTTCAATAAAGTTAGCATTAGCTGTGAGAAACTGTAAGCTTCGCCAACAGCTGCTGTGCACAGAGAGCATTGATCTGGAGGTCAATGGGAGAATTTGCCATTTAACTATCAGATTATAGATTTGTTGTCCTGGTTTATGGTTCATATCGCTGTAATAACTTGGCCTATCCACATGGAACAGAAACTTTAAAGTCTTCTCTGTCAGTATACAGTAAATGGACAAAAGTGAAGATATTTTTTTACAATAGCCTAAGAAAGTGGTGCCATTATTCAACTACAAAAGCATGATTGCTGTCAGTTGTCAGGATTTTAGATTAATATGACAAGTTTGTGGAGCCTATCCAAAACAAACAATGATAAGGTTGGATGTTTGTGGCTTTCCATTTTCTATGTTTGGTTTCAAAACAGTGAATCTTCCAGTCTGGATGATTAAATATGCCAATAAATTCGACTTGTGCTATGCTACATTGTTAAAGTGAATATAACAGGTTAAACATTTCATTAAAACACAGTGAATAAGATTATATTGAAGATTTAACACTAAGCCTGTTTTTTCCTCTTTGACAATTTTGATGACATTTATACTGTTACTTCCTGGTTGGACATGAGTAGCAGACATTATATAAATAGAGGTAATTCCACAACTGTTACCTAGCAACTAAGAAATTCTTGGTCGACCACAGACCTGCCCCATCGACCGATTAGTCAACTAAGAATATCTAAACTATTAACTATCTCCATGTATCTGACCCAAACTGCACGCAGAAGACCGAAACTGCACAGAAGTTCATGCAAAAATAACAATTTATACCAAAAAGTACCAGTAATCAGTGTATTTATTTCTTAGATAGTGATTTACTCCAAAATCTTCAGTAAACTCACTCCACATCTTCTCATTTTTGGCTGTTTTTGCCACATAAATTTGTTAAACACAAATCAGTCGATTAATAAAAATGTTGGCCGACTAAGACACCATTGACTGATTAATCAACTAAACGATTACACCCCAACTAGCAACCATACTGTAAACAAGGGCCAAATATCTATTATTTAAACAATACTTATGATTTGACAATTAATAATACCTGGTAACACTTTTATTTTGATAAATGAATCTTTAAACTGTCAGAGAAATGTGCCAGTTGTGTAAATTGTTTCTTTCCTTTTGATTGAATGTCACTTATTGACAATATCACAGAGGGATTCTATTCTCATTTTCAATTTTTCTTCACAAACTGCCACTTGCTGAAGTAAAACCATGTTAAATACTTACCGCAGGCGCTATTCAACCAAACTAAGGACACATTTTGAAAAACAGGAGCGCCTGTCATATGCTCTTTAAGCTTTGTTGAATAAATAGGTTAATTACTAGACTGGACTGTTTCCCTGTAATATCACCTTTGTTGCCTTTCATCTCAAAGACACCAGCCTCCATAACACGCGTGAAGCTGCGAGCCGAGTGCATTTATGTGTCAGTGTTTGAAAAGCCCCTGGATCAAAGTGTCAGGTCCCTCCCGGCGCACCGCTGTCAGGGACCGGTGCAGCGCCTCCTCGTCATCCCCCTGCGCCCACACGCCACCGCCATTGTCCCCCCTGCCTCTGGAGATAACATGTGACACTGTTTAATTCATAATAATAGGCAGCCTTGTCAGCGGTATTAATCACAGCCCCGGAAAGCGAAGGATTGTGGGAAGTTCATTCGCATTCAAAAGCTGCCGCCGTGAGTCCTTGTAGTTCAGATGGAGAGACTGATAATAGTGCCTTGAGTGTGACAGGCATCGCACACAGCCAGCCCTTGACCTCGCTGCACCCCTCTCCGTGGTTAACTAGCACATCAAAGCCAAGCATGAATGGTGTCTACTCGGTTTGAATGAAGAAAGACACAGAAAGACTAACTTGGCGGCCAAATGTTAATGATAGAGTTTAGCAGACGATAAGGAGACAATGGCTGTAAGGGCTGGTTTAATGAACTAAATAAACTTGTCACACTTCAACGCCAGTTTTCATAGCTCCTCTAATGGCTTCTAATAATCTCGTTACTTTAAGGGTTTATTAAATGAGAACAGCTTTTCCTTTGTCTGACAGCCGAAGAAAATAATTCAATTGTCAGTGTTTTGTTTTTCTTTGACAGCAGACGTTTGAAGCAATTGGGAAATAATTAATGCTGTCAAGACTGAGCAGGCGTGACAATTCGAACCAAAGGTGAGAGTGGACTGAATTATGCCGATAAAAAGGAACATTCAGTGAAAATGATGACAACTACGTGCTCACACCAGCCCATGTGGCGGTTGAATGGGCTGTTGGAAGGTGAATCAAGCTTCACTCATCTAACCTTCCTGTCTGGTTTTTGGTGTGTTATGATCTATGAAAAAAATATTAAAAGATTAGAAAGACCTTCCCATTGAAAAGGCAAGCAGACCGCAGGAAACGCTTTGGTTTAACTGTCCATAAAGATGTGTTAATAGTTTTAGAGAGACAACTATTCCCCTATTTTCTCCAATAAAAAGAAAGACCATGAAAAATTGAATTCCAAGTGGAAACTGTAAAAATAAACGTTCTACCCAGGTTTCTCTATCTGTTCCAGACTCTTCCAATTTCGATCCCCAAGTGGCTATTTAAATGGGACGGTAAAAAACTCTTATCACTCTACAAGTATCAAAAGAAAAAGGTAGTTGGGGTTTACCCTATATAAAAAATGACTTTATTTCAGCTCAATGGAAAAAGAGTGTAACGTGTAACCAAAGGCAGATGACAAACAGCTGGGTCAAACGGAGGAAACAGAGAAGCCCTGGGTAAAATCAGTGCTCATTACCTGCAAAGAACTATTCAAAACATTAAACCGGTTGACCCACGACAAAGGTCCACACCGACCTAGGATTTTTACGTCTGGATAACAAAAAGTATAAACGTTTTCTACCGGATTGTTAAAGAAAATCAAATGAGAAGCTTGACATGTTGAAGGTGATCTTTCCTTACAAATTAAAGTACTAAAGAAATTAAACAAAGCCGTTACAAGCCTCTGACTGAAAGCTTTCAAGGGGAATAGTAACTAAATTATAGAAATGCTACAAATGTGTTATAAAAAGTGGGAAATGGGTCATTTTTCATTGACAGACTAAGAATGAGAAGATATATGTACATCTAAATGGAAGAAAAACTACATTTCTAGAAAGGGAGGATGATTATAATAACGATACGGCTAAAATGACTCGAGCTGACTCTCTCACATCTGCTTTATTGGAGTCTTTTAGAGTAGGCTAAAACTATCTGACTCCAGTCTTGAACAAGCATTTTGACACAGTGTACGCTACTGTATATGCATGGATTTGTCAGCACGGCTCATTTACTGCAGATCACTCTGGGTAAAGCGGCGGTTCCTAAAATAGAAGTGCTCTTCATGTGATCTCTCTCCAACAGCCGCAGCGTTTTGAATTGAATTGAGGCAACAGTGATGCCTCTAAACGGCACTGCTGTGTAAAGTAGGGAGAGGAGATGGGCTCAGTGCATTTCAAGTGTTTGCCCGAGGCTGAGTTTTTGTCAACATGCTGTTTGGTGAGTGGGCTGCCTCCTCATACAAGGTTATTCTGGTTCTTGTTCTGAGGTTGGTGGAGTTTGAAATAAGCTCTTCTGTGTACATATTGGGCTTGTGTTGGTTGTAGGGCAACGAGTGTCAACAAACTTTTGCTGGGAGCTCAGCATCTTTTCAAGAAGTTAATGGATTCTCTTTTAGACATTTCTTTGTATGAAACAAATAAGATTTCAATATAATCTCCTGAGATTTGAAGAAAACATTTCATAGAGAATAAAAAAACTTCAGTTTTTTTTATCATCAAATGTTTAAATATAAAAATAAGGTATTGTATGTGCAAAAATGGCCAAAATTGCAATTAGGTCCATTTGGGACATACTTATGTCACTCTGACTCAGGTTTAAATATGTTGCTTCATTTTGTTCAAGTATAAGATGCTTTTATGTAGGTTCTACTTCAAGGCATAGGGGTTAGGGGGTGGTATATAGAGTAGAGTCTGATGTTAGTATTAAATTGAGTGACAGTGTGCTCATGTGCACTCTCGCCTCACAGTAAGGAGGTCCTTAAAAAGGGGCCATTATGCAAAATAAACTTTATGGAGCTTGCTATGTTTTATGTTATTCCCTCATCAAAAACATGCCTGAAGTGGATTTATAAATCATTTATTCATGTTTAAGTTATCTTGAGCCCTATTCTAACACACTCAAATGCTCTCAAACTCTTTACAGTTGTTACTACAAGGGAGTGGCCTTTGTACCGGGCACAGCCCCCAGGCTTTCGTAACCAGGAAGTCTCTGCAGCGCTCCCACACTGCTCCCCATCCCACCACAGAACAGAGCAGCAGAGAGCGCTACACAGCTACAACACAGATTTATTTACACAACTTTTTTCGGCTTAGTGAAAATGTGTCTAGACACAAAGTGCATTTGGATGTCCAGAGGGCACGGGCCTCCACACGTTTCCCAGAGATGAGGAAACCCGAAGTTGGTTTTTGGAGCATCACTTAACGGAGGACTATAGCTTCTTCAACAAAAGCTTAAGATTACCTCGCAACAATAAAGAGAAGTCTAGTGAGTACTTATTTTTGGATACGGATGATGAGCAACCGCACGCAAATGATTACTCTCCTTTGTGTTTATTACTGTTATTACTTTCCTAAACTTGCGAGCGATTGTATTGCTCTGACGCTCTGAAGGGGGAGGGGCTTAGCGCAGGGAGCAGGAGGAGGGGGAGATTAAGAGCATCAAAACTAACCAGAACCTTATTAAACATTTTAATGTTGTTTTCTTCAAATATAGCATTTTGATCAGAATGAAGATAGTGATCTGTGCTATGTGTCATCAATTAATAGAAGAGAGAAGAGAAGAGTAATACCCCCTCTTTAATTCTTGCATTCCCTGCTTTTGCATGAATGGGTTTTCTGTGCATTTTTGGGTGTTTTACTCAATACATTTAAAAATAGTCGGCTCCTCCAGCACGAGTGTTACTTACTGACTATCTACACAGCTGTACTATGTAAATTATAACGGTCATGTAGAAAGTGCTAAAACAATTGATGATGCAGTCCTTACATTACATTGTACTAAAAATAATTTGTACTGTTGATTAAGTGATCTCCACTTTCTTATTCCAAGTGCTATTCATCTAAAATTAATCTCTCTGGTTAAAATGTTCCTCACAATTTGCTGACCATTTACAAGTGGCCCTCTTTCACTGCCAGCTTGAGACATGCTGTTAAAATGAAAAACGCGCCTTCTAAGATCTCAAAGTTAAAGCTCCCACATTTACATTTTTCTAATTTGCTTTTTGAATCATAACCTTTTACTGCTTTATTCCACACAGGCCATTAATCCCGGACACAGCATCATATGTCTGCAGCCCGCGGTGGTGCCTGCAGCAGAGGAGCCGGAGGAGGCAGGGCCGGTGCAGCTCTTGTCAGGCGCTGTGTTCATGTGTCAGCTCGGCTCCCTGGATCAGCGTGCTTTTCAATGGCCCACCTCCTCCCCTCTAATCCGCGCCTGTCATTCCATCGCATTCACGGCCCGCGCCCTCCCCTGCATCGGCCCACAGTTTAACAGACTTTTCAGTGTGCTCACACGTCTCTGCCCCGCGCCATCTATGCCTCTCTTTTCCACTCCATCTATCCGCACAGGGCTAAAACTGCTGCACATTAAAAGCCACAGCGAAGCCAGGATATACTTAAATAGTGGGTACATATTTGCAAATTCTCGGCAGCTTTTAGAAGGTAAAGAGGTAAGTGCTTTATTTCTGAATTGTGTAGATCAGGGGGATCGTTTGGAACTGGAATCCAACCCAGGACCATAAGTCTTTCCCACTGCCACTCCTTTTCCAGCCAGCATTAGAAAGCATTAGTAAGTGATTAGCAAGTGTAATCATAAAAAGACCTCCCACCTGCTTGTCTCCATGGAGATGTTATTGCTTTGCCTGAAATGTTCTTTAACTTTACTTTCACACGTTTGCATGTGTTTTTATTGCCTTGAAAAATACACATCTGTTGCTTCGCTGATGGTGCAGTGGATAATGGCGTTGCACATGTGGTTGGTGGCAGAATCGACAGTAGGGCTGTGCTAAAAACACTGATATTGTGATGTATTGTGACTAAGGCTGCACAATATGTTGCAAAAGTATCAATATCGCAATTCTGGCTGATGCAAAAACGATATCGCAACAAACAAAATACATATTGCAGTAACACCAAAGTCTCCCATTTGAAAAATAATGAATCAAATCTAGCTTTTTCAAACTTAAATAGCCTCAGTTTTATATTAGTTGGTTTTTATTTTAATATAACATACACTGTATCAAAAATAGGGCAACAATGATATACTAAAAAATAATTGCAGTCGTTCTTTCGACTAAACAGACTCTAAAACACAAACTTAAACACTTTTATAACAAAGACAGTGACGTTATTAAAGAAAAATGGCAAATAAATAATTGACCATGTCTGATGTTCCTCAATTATACACTAAAATCATAAATATTCTCTGTCTAGAAACCTTCAGTCACAATATTTCAACATTTATTGGGTTAAACATGTTTATTCTAAGTCTAAATCTATAATAGAAATAATGACTAAAGTAATTGTTAGTTTCAGCTTTAGTCAAAAAATGTATTTAATTATTGCAATAATATCGATATTGCAGATCTTAATCGCCATATCGCAATCATTTCCAATATCGTGCAGCCCTAATTGTAACGGGCTTCTTGGCAATATACTCATCGACACAATGTAAAAGGTCGCTTTTAAACAACAGCAATTCTTTATAAATTGCAGAGTTCTACACTTATTAACCTTCTAAATGCTGCATTTAAGGTGAATCTGCTGGGCTGCAAAGGTTCCTTATTCATAGAATAATTTTATTCCGATATTAAGGATGTATTAAGGATACATTCCTATGCATTTTACTCTACATCATCAGCCCTAGCCCCAACATAATTTTAATGAACTTATAACACCGGTTTTAAGGGATATTCAATACGCTAGGCAACACCCAGTCCTGACAGTTTGCCGAGTGTCCCTCCCTTCTCTCTCCTCATTTCACACTGCAACATTCCTGCTAAATAAAGCTTTTGGGCTTAAAAAATAAAAATCAAATATGAATCTGTACAGTGGGAGCAGGCTCTGACCTGTAACATGGCCTGGTATCATCATATACTTGTATCAATGGATAAAGAAAAGTTAAATGCTGGATGCTTAATTAATTAAGACCCGATGCACAACTGTCAATCAGCAGTTTTTACATTCAGAGTAAATGTTGTTGGGTTTTTTTCTACTGGAGAAATGTAATAAAAGTCAAGAGTTAACAAGTCCTGGTTGTGCCAAATGCAGTAAAATTGTACAGTCCGTTTCACAGATTCACACCGTCTCATATGGAAATCATGCCTCTTTATTTCAGTTCAGCTGCCATGACAACTCTGGTTTCCTCTCATGTGACAGTGGAGGACAGCAGGGACCTTTCCACTCCGTCTTGTTCTGCACAGACACATAGAAACTAGAGAAGAAGACTGCTTACGCTATAAAAAAAGAAGTGATTTCTCAAGATCATCCTTCAGTATGTTGATCTGCGGCTGTGCTCAACAACTTCTTTTTATAGAAGAACTACTACTCGAGCCACTGTCACGCTTGAATACTAATGACTCACTTAATCTGGGAGTAAAAAGAAAGCAGTTATAAGAAACGGTGTCTCAGCAAACGTACACTAACACATTTCAATACATTTAAGCCCAAAATGCCCACTTCTTTACCAGTTATATTTAATTGTTGCCCTTATCTGCTAATTAGCCTTTCATTTCTGGCAATGCATCTTCTGATTCGTTTTTTTTCTGTCACTGCACAAGCTGATACTGTCAAGGAAATGTCAGCACTGTTTAAATATTCATATAAACAGCTCCATTTCTCATTCTTGCCATGCTCTATCATTTATTATTATAAGATGATTACATGTTGTTCATTCTGTCATTAACTCAAGTTACAAAATGCAACTTTTTTTTGCAATCTACAGAAGTCGGAGGTCTACGAAGCAATTAGAGAAATATATATTAATGAGGCCACAAGACAAATAATACACACAATTATCTCACAGGCACATACGCACGGCTCAAATCTGTGATACATAGCCTATTAATAATGAATAAGACTCTATACTAAAACGGTTGTGTGTTTTGTTTTGTTTTTATTTTGTATAGTTATACTTCAGTTAAGGTTAATCAGTACCATGCTGTTTTATAAGCATTTGATTAAACAAGAATATAACGTTTAATCATTTCATAAGCGGCCTTAATCTGCTTAATATACCAACTGTTAAGCCTTGTTGAATTTACTGTAACATAAGAGCAACTACCGCCAGAACTTAAATGCGGATTTAATCAGAAATGTAGTGTATTTTCTGTTACATTTCCCAGTTTAACCATCATCACTAATGAGACACACTGTTTACATTCTGCTTTTTAGACATAGACATCCATATCGTCATTTAGTCATTACTCCTCAGCATCACTTCCCAGATGAGCTCTTCTCTGGCTCTGACAGCTGAATTAAAGCAGAGGGTGTGTGCTGTTTGTGTTGCTGGCAATGCTGTTTGCAGAATGCTCAATAAATCCATGCGTTTGTATTCCCAGCTGCTTGTCTGGCAGCTCCATTAGCCATTGAAGAGCTTCTGCAGTGTAGGCTGATGGCTGATTGAGTCGGTGTTGCCTCGGATAGCTCTGTCAGTGTAAGGCAAGGTGACTGTGGCTGCACGCAGAATGGGATTGGCCCTTGACCCCAGAGCTACTCAGCTGTGATAAAACGCTGACACAATGGACTTCCACCGCTCAACTATCTCTCCGCTCCCATACAACTAGTGCCTCCCTTGTCCAAAACAATGTAGCACTTAGTTTTAAGAGTCTGATAATTGAATTACACATTATAACATCCAGCTTTGTACTTGACTCTGCTACCCCTCCATTTGGAAACAATTAATTTAAGAGATGTGTATAAAATAAACAAAAGCCTTGCTTGTCTTGGAGCTGATTGTTTTAGAGTCGGCATGTAACCTCAAAGCAATCTCTGTGAAAACTATTGACTGTATTAATGTCAGTATTAATCACAGTCATACGGGCCAGGATTTTCAAAAGATTTTTTTTCCCGTCTGGGTACTTTGGTTTCTCCCAAAAACCCATTTGGTAAAATCCTCCAGCTACAGTCCGGACCAAGCCTAGCTCATGATCTGGAGATGGGAGCACTCACGACTCTCAGGTGGATTAGCCAATCAGGGACATGCATGGTCTGTCCGTGTCAAAAAAATGTGGCTACTACTGAGAAAAAAGACAGAAAAACATCACAGGGGACTGAAAAACATTACAGATTTACACAGAATCAATAAAAGCCAAAAACTGTATATGAGGTGAGAGAAGTTTGATTTTGTTGTAAATGACAGATGACAAAAGAGAACATTTCATATGCATCACTGAAATAAACAAACCTGATGCACTCGAGGTTCGATGGAGAGTGGTGTCCAGACTTACTTTTAGCAAAGAATTGGAGAACTATGTATTGTGGATGCCAGGCCAAATAAAGTGCGCCTTAACTTTGTGTTTCTTTTGTAGGTATAATACAATAAATAGAGACCGAAAATTGGAAGGAGATTTTAATAAACACACTCAGATTTCACTGCATTACAATGAAGGTGAGTTTTTCATTGTTTTGTTTGTCAGTGTAGGTCTGCTTAAGCCTCGCCTCTCCACCGTCCAGTACCTTACATGTGCCCCACAGCTGCTGAAATAAGCTCCAGTGACCATGAATGCCCGTGTGGACTCTTCGCCTAAGCACTTGTATGCATCTATATATTGGCCAACAGAGTATATTTGTGTTTCGCAGGCTGCAAACTGAATAAGTTGTTGGCACTGAGATTCTGTCTGATTAACAGCACTGCAGATGGTTTACAGCCACCTTTTACAGAGGGAATTAACTCTTAATATTTACAATGAGGCCAATGCAGAGCCCTTGGCAGCTGCTCCGCCGTCTCTGCTGCCAGAAAGCAGTAAGAAACCTGAGCCACTTCAGGGCACACATTACACTGCGGCCTGTTGTTTGGCATTTCACACAAGCACGGCACTGGGTGGCTCTCTACAACTACAGCAATCACACGACACTGAAGAGTAGAAGAAATGTTAGCTTAGAATCTCAACAGGCAAAACATGTGTATAGAGGCTGTTGGAATCTTATGATGCATGTAAGACACTCAAATTTATGGAAGTAAGTTAGTTAATTAGAAGTCGCCAAGTTAGTTAATTATTTAACCCTGAAATTTGTCCTGCAACAAACACATGGCCTGCCTAAACAAGCACATGATATCAACCTGGCGAACATATCAGTAAAGTTGTTTCTTTTAATGATGGAGGCAAACACCAGATAAAAGTTGACTGAAGAAGTAATAGCCATGCCACTGCAAAATGACTTATCTTTTAATCAACTTTAAAGAAATGGATTACAAAATATTGTTTTTTGGAATAAAGACGTACAAACAACTTAATTGTTTGCAAACGCTCGATAAAGAAAAAAATATCCTTCCCACTGCTCGTTGTAAACAATCTTTGTAAATAACATCTTACATTCTTAAGGGACACAAAAATCTTATCTTCTGGAGCTAATCTAATACAAAAGTAAGTGAATAATCTGAGAGATTATATTACATGTTGTAAATAATGCAGAGTAGCGTCTCTATGGGGCTTGGGTACATATGTGGTCACACTGTTCACACGTCGCAGTCTGGCGCTGTGGCTGAGAAACATCCCTGAGCGAGTATATTTCATGCCTCAATGGGAGCACAGCATAATCTATAAATGCAGCAGTGGCGACCACAGACAAAAATATTCACATTCTAATCCTGGAGTACACACACCACACCCATGTGCACAGAGAAATATCACCCTGTGGTTGTGTTCGAGCCACAGTGGGCCCATTGTGTGGAGCTGTACAAAACGTCAGCTTGAAATCCATTAAAATGCAGACCGGCCGTTCGACCAACCTGCTCCTAGTTCAGAGCAGAAAGGAAACATGTGCTCAGATGTGTTGTGCTATAACTGCCTCTGCGCCTCATGAATTCTCAGCCTCAATCAATGCCATTCTTGTCAGTAGAAAACAACACCTGCTGACAAGTTAGCGGCGCTTTATACCATCATCCATGCCTCTGAATGCTGTAATTGCTATTTTGAGCTGGATACATGGCGTTTAGTCATGTGATCTCCATTATAAACCACCGTGACGCGTGGTGTGCCGGCTGTGTGTTGTCTGAAATGAGAAGGGGAGAATTATTAGGTGCAAATCACTGAGCTGCTCTCCTGCTGGGAGCTCAGCTAATCACGCTAAATGAAGACTTCACAAAACATTAGTGTTTATCCGACTGCTGCCGGACAGTTGCCATGGGAATGCCAAGTCATTTGGGGCTGAGGGCTGAAGCAGTTCACTCCAGCACATTCCTATAATATCCCAATAAATCATTTCCTACAAATGTGTCGACTGAATTCAACTAGCTTGAGTAAACGGAGGGAGTTTGAGGTTTGTCGAGAGTATACCGAGAAAAACCAAGACAGAATTATGCTTCTCATTTATTTAAAGGACGTCTTTTCAGCGCATACTTCAATAACCACTTATCCCGCAGAAATAGAGCCCCTAATGCTTAGTCATAAACTCAAATGAAGAATCGCAGCCTTGGCATCAAAACATTTAGGTCTGCTTGGCTGAGTTTTCTAGCGGATTTAAAGGATAGCAATAACACTGTCACTCCGCCCTCAAATATCTACAGAGAACAAATAAACACACTATTTCTTGCTATTCAAGTGTCAGTAAGGTTGGGCATGAAAATATGTTGCTGCAGATAAGCTGTAGCTCTGTATTTGTCATCTTGCTGTGTCCTGCTCACAGTCTGCAGAAACACTGGGTCACTTTGAGGCGCCACTCGTCCACCGCAGAGAGGAGACGCGGAAGAGGTCGGGGCTGGTTTCTACAACTCAGCTTTTTCTTGTATTTTCTTCAATTGATTTTTACAAGTCCCCGTAGCACGCCTGCACATTATAAGACAGAACCAAGACGTATGAAAGTTCTGATGTTTAAATATCTACAAAACTGCCAATAGTCTGACTGGAACGACACAGCGTTAAGATTTAAGTTTAATAAGGTCACTGCTCTAAATCAATAATGTTTGGAAAGTCACAGAAGCAGCATTGAAATGTTCTTTTTATGTTTTTACAGTGGGCTTGGAGAGGTCAGTGCTGAATTAGCAACTTTCCCTGCATTATTAGTCATATTAAAATGGTTATGACAAGCGGTGCAGACCAAAAAAGAGAGGCTTTAAAGGCACTGTAGCTGATCTTTATTACTTTAAAAAATAAGTGATTCAGACACTGCGGGTGAATAGGAAAAAATCTTACATTTAAAGATATCAGTTTGTAACTTCTCCTGTAGTTTACTCATGTGAATGTAAAAAAATAAGTGTATAGCAAGTTTTTCATCAGAAATAAGGCATTTCGTGTGTAAAAATGGTCAGAAATAAACATATAAACCTGAAAAATGGGCAGAACCAGGTTTAAATTTCTTGGTTCATTTGGTACACACACCAGTTACAAAAAAAATGTACAGAGGTGATCTTGGATTTCTTATTTACTTTTTTAAGTTAACTAGACTGGGCTGAAAATTGTCCTAAAATTTTTAATTTCGCCATTTTTTTTTTACTTAAAACTTTAATAAATTAATTTTAGAATTAGATATCAAAAATTCCTTCTGTACATTTCGTCAAAATCTTCAGTCCAAGATTGTAAAGTTTGATGTGTGTGGGATCTACTTTAAGTGGTGATCCTTGTGTCCCGAGGGGAGAAAAATGCATTTTAAGAAAACGACCTTTGAAGTTACAATGTCCCATAGAAATCAATGAATGCAAGTGGATTAAATGGAATAATTTAAAAAAATGAACAGCAGATTGGACAAGTTAGTTGTTTCCGCATGAAAGCCGATGTTGAGAGAGCAAACTGAGAGCAAAATTAAAAAAAAAAATTAGTTTTGCCTGTAGTATCTCGCCTTAAACTCCACATGTATCGCTCACTTTCAAATGCCTTCTGAGCGTTCAAATGATTCATCACAATGGGTTTAAAAGCGCTTTTCACAACAATGAGCAAAGAGTGAATAATACTAAATTTCATGTAACACTATTCAGACATCACAGAATGTCATAGTTAGTCAGTTAAATGCCTCACAATGCAACAGCGTACACTTTAGCTTGCACCTGTTCATTTAAATGATAATTACAGAGTAGCATGTTAGCTGTGATGAAGTAAGTGACACAAAGTTGAAGTGTGGCGTGAAAAATTACAGTGGTCTGCCAAAATGACTGCTGGCTTCACTCCAGTGCCTCAGCTGAGTCTCACTGCGCCCTGCGTTTAGAGCATTTAGCGGTACAAGACATCACAAAGACTATTGCTCATTTTACACTGACTTCACCAGATCATGCGCGTGCTTTTTACATAAGGCTTTGTATGATTATTATTATTAAAGGGGACATATTATGGGTTAGGGTTATCATGACTTCACATTTTGTTCATTGTAATCTGTAATATTGGTCTAAAACAGCTTTATACTGGAAACAGGTCCACAAACTTCCTGTTCAAACTGCAGAACTGGTAAGCCCCGCCTCTTCATAATGGAATTTCACCGTAACAAGCAGAATTGATTGTAATTTAGATGTTTTTGTTTTTGAGAAGTGGCAACATGGCATTTTAGAACTGAGTCTGACTTTTTCAATGAATAGTAACTAAGTACAGATATGTGGGTGGGGTTAGGGGGTAGGTGAAAACAGGAATTTTCTGCAGGACAATACTCAAACATGCAGGAATCAATCAAAATACAACTTCTGAATAATGTAATGATGAGGAAACACTGTGGTTAAGATGTTAAAGCACTTTAATGTTGATTTTGCATAATATGTCTCCTTTAATCACAATGTCAGGGCTTCTCAATCTTTTCATATCGCCCCATAAAATATAATCATCTTTACGGATTAAAAGGGTATAAACAATCCTAATCTGAATAGGGACTAAACCAGGTCTATATCATGATATAACCAGGACTGATCCAAAGTCACTTTCCATAAACCCGGCCAGCTTGAGAACCACTGCCCTGCACTTTGAATTGGTCCAATACTTTGCACTGTTTGTTCATGGCTACTTTTCCACAATAATGACTTACAGCACTAACATCTATTGAGCTGTCTCTGTTGCAAGGGGAAATGCACTGGTTCAAATGTGATCAATACTGTCTGGCTTTTTGATTACAAAGAAAACAATGTGTGACTGACGCAGAGAAATAATGAGTTATACTGCATTGTAAAGGCCAATAAATGCTGAAAATAAAAATTCAAAATGAGAGAGTTTTTAATCATGCAATATAATAACTGTTTTCCCTTCTCATTTACACACTTGAAGTTGTCCTTGGAGTGATTCATACATTGGTGAGTATTCGTTCTTCTGCAATGCCATTTAGTAATACGCCTCACTCCTTTTTAGTCAACTAATCAAGGGTGTGTTTACAGTAGGGCTGAAACAAGTTAATCAATTAATCGCAACTAATCACTAAAATAATCGCTAATTTAGTAATCGAATAATCGTTTTCTGTACTATACAGACTCCAATGCATGCTGTGCGATTAGAGAAGGAGTTTTATGACTTTGACAGAGCAGCAAATAACCCAAAATCATGCTAGAAATGTGTAAAATGTGTATTTTAATTGAATAAATACACACATCTATGTTCTTCAGATGAATTTCTTTAGTTTCATCTTGGTCAAGTTTGGTAAAAAAAAATAAAAAAAATCTAACAGTTACGGCCCTTTTGCGATCTACAGTAAACAACTAATTAATTAATCAAAAGAAATAATCGACAGGTTACTCGATTATCAAAATAAGCGTTAGTTGCAGCCGTAGTTACAACCAAGAATTTCTTTGGTCGATTTCAGCTCTAACCAGCAGGACAGCTCTTTGTTTGTGATGAGGTTTGAGTGACATACAGTAAAGGGGCAGGCAGTTATAAAATAATGATTCACAAGTGTCAGGGATAATTCTACTTTAAAGCAGACAAAAGCATAATACTGTCTTAAGATGAAACTGAAACACTGGTAAAAGCAATTCAACAAAGTGAGTCTTACAATGAGAGCTGTGCAGCGAATAAACCAGAAACTAATCTTGGCTTAGCTTTGGTGACTTGAGAGCGCACTACTGTTTTATATGATTGAAGATATGACTGATTAAGCAAAACTAAATGAAAAGACCAGGTAATGAGATCATTATTGACACACTTTCATTATTTTAACATGATGTAAATGCAATAATAAACTCACCTGAAGCCTAATATAGGACTGACATTTTGACTTTAGGGTGTGATCTTGTTTTGTTCCATTCACTTTGTCTTTTATGCATATTTCCTCCTTTAAAGACCGCAGGCACTGTTTAAAGTGTAATATCTTGGCAGCCCTGGAAGATTTATCTAACAATCTTAATGATGTTGTTATCTCGAGATAAGACTCTCTCTTTTTATGTGATCACATATTAATTATTTTGTCAGTCCCCAGATAACACACTTTGGGTAAAGACTTTATAAACCACACATTTGAGACAAGTCTAGAGTTTTAGCTAAAAGTCTGATAATGAGATACACAACCAGACTGGCAGTCAGTGAAATTATGTTTTGGGCAATTAACCACACTATTTTATTTAAAAATTTAAGATGGCAATGAGATTGAATAGTGAGATGTTTCTGTCAATGAAAAGATGCGAAGACAGAGATTGTGGGTGCAATGCTTGTCTTGAGGAGTCTCTATAAAGCCGGGTGTCCACTGCACAATTTTGCCCATCTAATGACGAAAGATTTCTGATTGTGGGGAAAATCTTGAGCTGTGGATCAAAACATCGCTCAAAGGTCTCAGAGTGAGACAGGAACAAAGATTAAACTGAGTGCTGTTGTACAACCAAAGATGAGCTGCATAGATGGAATCTTGGTCACAGAGTGAGCGTCTACGATCAATCTTTGTCACCAACATTAAACACAAGCGCACCTCAAAGTGCAGCAGAAAGGTTCTGTTGTGAACGGGACCTGATATTCGCTCTGACAAACTGGTCGTAGTAACGCATAATAATGTGAGCCATCGCACAGTGTGAGTGTGTGCTGTCTTAGGACTTTAACTTCCCTTCATCTCGTAGTATAAGACCAAAAATTGTGTTGTGTTGTTAACGTGGTGCTCACACTGCACGCAGTGCAGCTCCAGTGCAGTGACCGAGAGGAGCTCAGACTGCACACCGTGCAGTGCAGTGGTGCAGGCGTAGGAGAATGCTGGAGCCCTCCGCAAGTCGTTTTTCCTGTATTAATGATCAGTTGTCACGTGGTGTCAAGTGTGCAATCAAAGCCGGTGACTGCAACAGCACCATGGAGCTCCGGTCCTGACGCGAGCCATCCACCTCAAGAAGCAGGACCAGGTGCAGTGTGAGAAAGGCCCTATTGACTTCACACACTGTGCACACTATAGGAACAGGCATGGATGAAATATAAAGGAAAGTTGGATATGTAAATAAATGATTTAACACTTGACCTACACTTATTCCTTCTGGACTCTGTATCTAAGGCCAACACCTCAATCTGCTCTATTGGCATCAGCCCTTATTGGTGTGTGAGCCTCTTAACTAGACACATATTTTCATTTCATTCTCTAGGATACTGTTCCAAAAACGTGGAACATGCTTTGGCTTAGAGAAACTGAATCTTGAGTAAAGAGGCAAAGCTGTGTTCAGTCAATTTTTCTTCAAACATTTATGGATTTAGACGAGTCAACTGGCATATGATATCTAAACAGCCAATCATCTATATTTTCCTCACAACCACATTTTGCTTATGAAACATGACTCTTTTCATTGGATCAGGCTTAACTCATCTTCAAGTCCCCAGCTGAGCCTCCTGCTAAGATAGAGCTCTCTGCATGATTGTCTAATTGATTAACTATTTAATTCATCATTAGCATTCAGCACTAAGCCAGTGGTAACAAGGAGAGGTCTTCAGTGCGACAGAGGTGGTTTGTGGACACTCCTCTAACAGATGACACCCGCTGAAGCCCCGAGTGGAGGCATGGGACTCTTCAGGATGTCACTGTAAGTCCCACAAACACCATGCAGAAGTGGAACGATACTGAGACTGCAACAAGGAGCCGCTAAATGATCTGAAATAGCGTGGAATCAGATAGTTAACGCAGGTCAAACTCCACTTGGGAAAGTATGTTTGTTTTACAGGTGAGCACTTAAGAAAAAAACATGCCATATGCTTACAATAATGATGCTGAAAATACAACTGTGTTCTGACAGCGAGGTAAACGTTTAAGCAAATGTATAAACTACATCTTTGAGTTAAATATCTTTCCAACCCATATTTAAGGAAGGAGAATGAAAGAAAGCAAGACGGATAGAGAAAAAGAAAGCTGAGAGAGAGAGAAAGAAAGAGGAGGGAGACAGAAAAGATGGTAAGAAAACTCATCACATTATCATCAAAACTCAGTGCTATTTGATAAGGTTGTGCCATATATTCTTGCTGCTCAAAACTCAAGTCATTCCTCTATAGGTAACTTCTATGGATTCTTCTATCTGCATACTTCAAGTTTCTTTGCTGCTGTTAGGCCAGATAGTAGTATATGTCATCCATTAATGCATAGCTTTAAAGAATGAGTATCATCAAGTAATACAAAAGAGGGGGAAGCAGATATGGGACTCTGCATAATATCTTAAAGTTTTATGGACATATCATTCATAAACTGCCGGGCATTGGCGTACCACATTTCATTTGATAGACTTTTGTGGCATTAGATAAGCTCTATGAATTAGTTAGTTAGTTAAGTCAGAAGTACCCATGTTTTTTCTTAAATTGCTTAACAGATGATTTAATTAAGTATTGATAAAGGATAGGTGTTATTACTTTATAATTTGGTTTTGGTCGTAACAAATGAAGTCATGAGTGACTTTGGAGAATTTTATCGGATGGCACTTGTTGCAGAATCAAACTGAAGTAGCTTGAGAGTTGAAATAAGAGGCATGAAGCTGGAGTTGTAACGCAGGAGTAGTTCATTCCCAGCTGTACGTGACACGGAGACATGAACCCTAACGGGCAAATTCCACATCAAGTGTCTCTGCCGCTTGCACCACACACTGCGCAGAATTTAGGCAGCCATCGAAAAGAATGAAGCCCATTTCAGCTCCACTACTCCACTGCTCTCTGACAGAATTGCGGTCTATGTCTATTTTCTTCTGCGCCAGAGTACAACTGGATAAAGCCCCGCAGTTTAGATTGCACCAAACAGGAAAAAGAACACGAAAAATACCTGGGTTTCCAAAACAAAAACTGTTTACTCTGACAAATTACATGTATTAAACTTTTTGTTACCCAGTAGACAAATATTGTTCACAATCAATACCACCCGAAACATGTTACTTGCACTGACGACGAACGCAGTATGTGGAATCCCCGGATAAGACATTGCATTCTAGTCTAGCCATTTCCAGACTGACTATGCTTCCTTGGTTTACACTGATGCCATTAGAGCGGAGATGATCTTTTACGAGGTCTGCCACATAATTAAATACATTCTCCATATTTTCGAATTTATTTTTGATAGTAAACGCACCAAATGTTTTTATTTGTGCAGCCCGATTTACTCTAATAACAGTCCTCTTGGAAAATGATGAGTGCAGTGTGTCCATGCCATTAGCTGCTTACAGTACAGGAGCGCCAGGGCCAGGCCTCCTTTATACGCAGGCCTATGAGAGCACTTATGTCTGCTGCACAAGTATATGATTAATAGTGTTTGGATAGACTGCTTTGGTGGCCTCACTCCACTAAATCATTTGGCTAAGGGTAAATATATATCTATTGCTCCCTTTGTATGTGCTGCAGTGTGTTCATTAGCTCTAATCCTTTATGTTACACTGGGGCAGAATCCTGAGCATTAACCAAGAGGTAGAAATGCTCTCATATTAAGTGAGCTATAAAGAGAGTGGCCGCTGATCTGTGTGGTAACCTTGAAGCATCGTGGAGCAGCAGAGCCGCTGGTGCCCTTAAATGATTTTGCTCTCTATCCCTCAGTGCTTTTTGCAGAGCTGTGTTCAAAAATTGCTTGGCGCAGCTGCACAGACTGTGATGGACTAATCAAAGGCAGTCGAAACGTCCGAGGATCTCCAGTGTGTGCTAACAAAAGTACACATCATATAGAATAACAAAAAAAAAAACTTTTTCAGACTAAAAATCAATAAACCAACTGGGACAGCACTGCGGTCTTTATTTTGTGAAGCAAATGTCGACTTGCCAACGGCTCTAGTTAAGAGTCTGGGAGCAGCTGTAGGAAATTCTAACCAGGGCTTCTTGAAACTAAAACACTTTCCTCTTTTCCACAACAGATGATTTACACTTACAGTGTTTATGGCACAAAGGAAAGCCCCATAAATATCATCTAAGTGTAAAAACATGCATTCAAGAAACTAGAAACTTTAAAGGTACTGTACCTGATTTTTACTGTTTTGAAACGTGGAAACAGAACTAGTTTATGTACCCACTTTTAGCGCATAATAAAGTAAAGTCTGTGTTACCCCAGTACAGGTATATCGTAAAAGCAACTATTCGGGGGAAATGAGACCACAGCGCTCTCACTGCAGGAAGTGCGTCATTAACAAAACTCACTTTGGGCTCAGAAAAGTGTATATAAACTCATTGTGGTGAACATTTAGGATGCTGGGCCTGCATTAGGAAAGTGACCGATGTGAAGACTTTAACACTCTGCTATCTTCAGGTCATTTTAACCCATTTAGATATTTATTTTATTTTTTATTTCATCACTATGAAACTTGGTTGGTCCAAAACATCACCCAACCTGCAATTTATGCAAAATGTTTGAATAAAAAGCATTTTTTTTCCTGATGGGATATGTATTTAGCTTTTTGACCAAATGTGCATTACTCAATTGAAGAGAGGGTTAAAATGAACCAGTTGTTACACTTTTGAAAGATGAAAAACACAATCTGGTACAATGCCTTTAACTGAACCCAGATGGCAGTTTGATTTGACCAATCCTGAGTCAGATTCTGAATAGCCTTCATTTGAGCTGAATTTTTGAATGGTATAATTAAATAGATTATCTTATTTTAGTTGTACCAAGACAAGATGATTAAGGATTGGGGTTGAACTTTAAAAGTTATGCATTTGTGTACTGCATTTGTATTTGTATTTATATGTCGGCCTAATTTAGTTGTTTAGTCAATTAATCAGTCAATGGTGTTTTATTCGACCAAAATGTTAATTAGCCAGTGAATTAGTTTATTTAGTTAATCAGATTTATATGGGACGACAGCAGAAATGAGAAGGTAAAGAGCGACATACTGAAACTTTAGATTTGGGAGAAAATTAAGAACTGGGAATCTACCTTTTACTTAAATACACTATTTCCTTGTACTTTTTTTTATTATTTTGTTCCGTTGTAATCCTGTAAGTGAAGTTTGGGTCAGATCATAAAGAGACAGAAAAGTTCTGAGAGATTTTGCCAGTTTGACGCCAAGGTCCCTATATACAGATTACTAATCGATTGGAAGGTCATGCTTTTAGTTAACCAACAAATAATTTTATTGACTCTACTACTACTCTACGTTTAGCTTTATTAATCCCTAATTTAAAACAAAAATGATAAAAACCAAGGAGGCGATGAAATGTGTGTGAGAATATGTAGAGGATCAAAACATGGATAGCAGTGACATAATATGGGAATCCACCACAGCTAATACAACTTGTCATCACTGCGCCTGGACTTCTTTGTAGTCTTGCATTAACTCTGCTCGTTTATTTTAAATTTACTGTCAAAATGACTTGATTGAATTGCTGATTTCCGTCCTCAGCATGTCAGAAACCTCTCAAGTATTCATTACCTTGTCAACAGCCACTAAGCAAACCATATAATTACTCTTTTCGCCTGGAGGTGTAAAACATTTTTTTTTCTCTGTTGGCAGATTTCTGGCCTGTGTTTCCTGCTCTGCCGCTCGTGCACAAAGACATACTCCAGTTATTCCAGGACACTGTGAATATGTGGCTCTATTGTACAGTCAAGCAATAGGCCGACTGTGCTACTCATCTCTTTCTCGCTGCCATTATTCCTCTCTGATAAATGACTCCTGCAGCTGCCCCTGATAAGAGCCTTCCCTGCCTATTCATCTGCTCTCGATTCACGACGTTACACTGGCAGCACACAAAGATCTACAGAGGCACAGTTAGTGATTCACACTTTGAAGAAAAGAGACTACATCTGCATGTCGCCACCACCGCTGCTGTTGTTTAATGGAGTGCCGATAACCACCAGCTGGCTGTAAGCAGGTGCCCACACTGCCAAATGAAGATATGGCACAAACCACCACTTTTGTTTAATTGTGCTTTACAACTTCATTAAAACAGCCAAAACACTCCAAAATATAAGATAATAACAAAATAGGACTCTAACAATAATAAACCAGGAACTTTTTGAGTCTAATCAGTTTTCCTTTTGTGAAACATATAATTCCAGAATTGCAAGATAAGGATAGATATTCCTCTATCTTGCCACAAGGGGTCAGTAATGAAACAGTTATTTACGATCAGAACATTTTGGTCTTTAAAACAGAACTCAGTAACATCAGCAACAGAGCTCCCCCTGCAGGTCTCTTGAGAACGTACACTCCCAGGAAAATGACAGCAAAAGCTTTTTTTTTCTTTCTCCCCTTTCCTTTTTATTGAAATAAGGAAATTTAATCACATATAAACACATTTAATGTAGCTAAATATAAAAAAGAGACCCAGTGTTTCTCAGGAGAGTTGTCTTCGGGTCGGTGTCTGGAAAGTTGCAAGGCTGGTTTTCCGCTCAGAGACAGCAGGGGGAGACGGCGGGGGTGTCAAATGACCCGAAAATACATTTACAACCACTACACAGACTTACAAAGACATTTAATAAGGTAAAAATGTTACTTAGTTCTACTTTAAATAAGAAGTATTCATCCTTGAACTACAATAAGCTCGACTTGAACCAGCCATTGTTCTCTTTCACCAAAGCATGGATCATGTTCTGTGAAAGTAACAAAGTCTTGAACGATTTTTAAACATTCAGGACATTCCACTTCTGGTTTAGATGCAATACAAACTTGTGTTAGTCTTATCACCTTAAAAGTGGATCTGAACAATATTACAATATAACTGGCGATAGACGACACAGGAAGTAGTGCTGTGTTTCCTGTAACAGCCTCACAAACTCTCACGGCGTAAAAAATGTGGGGAACTCTTGGCCTTTTTCTCACTTTTGTTTTTAAAAGAATGCTTCAAACTATATTAATGGTAATGTTTTGTGAATTGGATGTCATAGATTTGCAGAGAAATTGACGAGAATCATTTGTGTAAAGTACAAGTTGAAAAAGGGGCAGATAACATAAGATTGCTCTTCTTTCTGCCCCTTTTCATTCATTTTTAACTATGTTTAACTCTATGTCACTAATGATGTCTTTTTATGTCCTGAATGAGGAAAAAACACATCCTTTTGTCTTAAAACTAACCTATCAAACTGATTGACAAGACTAAGAACAATGTTTAGCGTGCCCTTTAATACATGTAGGTTCATATGCTGTACTTTACGTGCTTAAGATTTTGGGAATACGCTGAAAAATACATCCAGAATTTTCCGTCGCTTTCCAAGAAGAACTGCTTCTCCATGGCCCGACTCCTAATGCAAGCAAACAGGCAGTGAAGTGCGGACTGGCCTGGTACAGAGGAGTTATTTTAGCCTGGCACACTTCCAGCAGGGCAGTCGAGAAGCAGAACTCCTCGCAGGCTTGACTCGCTGTAATCCAGGAGGGAAGCCATATATCTAAGCTGTCACGTCCCATCGCTCCGACTATATATCAGTCCATTCATAGCTGCGTCTGCCTTTGATGTCTCTAAATGTGTCGTCAGCCTGCCTGTTTTAAGCCTCTAAGTGGGAGGATGTTGCTGACGCTTAATCTTTGTATCTACGCACTTTGCCTCGCAGTGTTGAAACTTCAAACTGAGCTGCGGGGCCCGTGAGTGTGTTTGGCAAAGACGTGGCATGGATTTATGAAGTATAATTACTGTTAATAACCTTAGGAGCTTGTAACACTGCTTCTGTAAATATTGTCTTAAGGCCTCTCTCTGAAAATTAAACTGTTCCATTGCCCTGTGCAAAGGGCGAAGCGAACGAAATCTTTAACACGCCGTTATTGTGTTATTGGAAATGAAAGAAGAGCGCGTGCTTAATTGGAAACATTATTAACATCTTTAACTTTTAAAAGAGCAGTGCGCTTTTGAAAGAAGGATAAAATGTGTAGTATGCCTGTATGTTTTATTTCAGTATATTTTGACTTCTTGACATGTATCGACTGCATTTTTATTGCAATATTGTAACCACTTAAAATGTTGATTGAATGTTGTTTTTCTGACTAGTGCTGCGAATCACCCCGGGCTAAAAATACAAGCTTCAGATTGTCCCTTGAAGTTAATGTGTTTGCTGCATTAGCCCCAATCAGACAAATAAAATATATAAAGTGATTTAAGCTTGGATATAATTAGAATGATAGAATTAGCTTAAATAATCTCAATGTAGTAGGTCAGACAATAATAACAAAATCATAATTAACTTCATTAAAAGAATGCAGGGAGAGCACAACGCTAAATTTGCAATGTTCCAAGACCTTATAGACAAAGATAAACCACAGATCTTACAGCATTTATGACCGTTTTCTTGAAAATAGCTAACTAAAGAACATTTGATGCAATATTTACAAGTTATGCAGAGACTTTCTTTTATTTATTTGAAAATTGCTCACCCACATTATGACTTGAGTGACAGAATAATAAAGGCAGCACAACTACTAAAATGTTTTTCTATACTTGTCTTATGCCTCATTTTTGTCCATGGAGCTTTGACTTTATATAGTAAAATGTCAACTTCAAGTCATTTCTCGTTGGAGATAAGGACACTTTAACTGCCTCACAACACTTGGACTCAGTAACATCTTAATAGTTCAACTGTGTGTGATCCCAAAATCTGTATCAGTGATGAATGTGAGCGTAGCTGCAGTGTTCCTTTTGTTTATCTGGTTTTCTACCACTGTTTACATGATTTTCTGTTTCTGTTTTGCAGATATTTGTTTGTGTTTTGAGCTTTTACAGGAGAAAATATCCTTCCTCACACTGACTCTTCTGCTCATTGCTAATACTCAGAATGTGGTAATGTCATCTGCATAACCTTTATACTTCAATGTCACTTCTGTTGCTTGTTAACTTAAAACAATCAATGTACAAAAGTTTCCAAAACAATAGTTTAACATTGCCAGCATGTGGCGTAACCCTGCTGTGAAAATCTGGAGCTGTGTACAGACATACAACTGTTTGATACAAATATAACATCTGTGTACAGAGATAAAAGTGCAATTTTGCCTTTCTGAATTTCAAAACATGCGCAAAGTAATACATGCCCTTGTTTTTCCTCTTAGTTATGCAAATCCACTGGAGCAGACAGGGTTCCCAGGCACTAGTTAACACCGCAGGGATGACAAAATGCATTATTCTGTTTAGATGGTGTTTTTAAAAGAGGCCATTAATATGCGCTTTTGTGTAGCTTAATCCCAAAAATGCCAACTAGATGAGAAGTCTAGCCAGAAATCAATAGCCTCCCAGTTCCTCAAGCGTCTGCGATGTATGAAGATTGAATTAATGAGCGCTACATGCAACACAAACCCCCCGCCCGCCATTGATTTGAGCTCATCAAAAGCTCATTGTGAGAAAGTGCGGTTAGCTTCAAATGATCTCCACTGTCTTCAGTCAATTAGCCGGCGAATTTCCTCTTCTTGTTAAAGTGACAGTGATGACAGGGGACATCCAATAAGCAATATTGATGAAGACGATGTTGATAAATGTGTCAACAGCCGGCCAAGGAAGATGTATTTCTTGTTGGTTTGATAGTCTCTGGCGGCACTGGCAGTATTTAATTTACACTGAAATTAGTCTCTGCTACTGGAGACACAAACTATTGAATTTTTGGATTTCACAAAGTCACAAACAAAGGCTACGTTCACACAGCAAGTTGATTCAGATTTTTTTTAGTAAAAATGTAACCAACTGATATTTCATGATGTGTGAACAACCCGAATCAGATTTTTTCCTGGCCACTTTCATCTGAGGTACTAAATCTGTTTCGAATCTGATCTTTTGCAAAGGAACTGACGTTTGATATGGCAACAAGTTAATCGATTAATCACAACTAATCGATTATTGAAATAATCAACAAGCAATTTAGTAATGGACTAATTGTTAACTGGCTGAGAAAGGAGTTTTATGACTCAAATTGAGCAGCAATGGCATGAAAGTGATGCAGAAAATGTGTAGTAAATGGAGTATATTTAATGAAAACACTACTTTGCCACATTATGTACTCCACCAGGATCCTCAAACGGCTTCACTTCAGCTTCACCAGGGCCAAACCCAGTAAAAGTCTTTTCATCAGGTGACTTTTACGTTCTAAACAACTAATCGATTAAGTGAAAGAATAGACTTGCTAGACTAATCGATGAGCAAAATGTTTGTTAGTTGCATCCCTACCGTCTGAACACTTAGGTCACATTAATCTGATTTCTGCGCTGAAACCTTCCAAGGCCTATAAGACAACAACAGTGATAGAAAGAGCAAAAAAAAAAGACACATTTTTTGCAGTGTGACAAAGAAAAAAGATCAACTTTTGCCTGTTTACGACAAAAGACAAAGGAGACTATTGTCTTATGTTGACAAATGCTGCTTCCTCATTATAGTCTGTCTTATTATGTGTCAACAGTATGACTCTTTTTTAAACTAATATTACACTTGCCAGTCCATGCACACATTCACACTTGTAAATATTGTGAAACCAACTTGTACCAACCTGTCACACCACAAACTTTCCAAGTGAATGGTGCATATTGTACAAGTATAAATACTACAATTTTGGAAAGCTCTGAAACTAAAGTAATTATAACTGATTGTGTAATGCAATTTAGGCTGTACCTTTTTTAAGTCCATCTGGATCATGCCAATTTTGCCCACATTATTATACTGGGGATAGATTCAACAGGATTGAGAAAGGAGAAAGAGAAGAAGAAAAAAAAACATAGTTTCACTTGGATCTTTAATGAGAAAGGACAAAGATTAATTTCACACCCGCAGTGTCTTTAATCATAATTTTACCAGAAAGTAAGTATTTGTCAGACCTTGGAAAGATAATGGAACACACTGGAAGAAGTACCGGTAAATGTTTAATTAGATTGCAATGTCAGGATGAATTTTAAAATTTGATAATTTTTTTTTTTGCCAGACTACTAATACACGTACCAGGAAAGATACGCAGATACACAGATTCAGCCACAACATTGCAACTCGAGACAAACAATAAAACCAGCCAAGCCAGTAGTTGTTAATTTCCTCTCTGCTTCGATTGACTCAATAAGCCCTCTTTTTCCTCCCCTCTGAGCTGACAACCGCAAACTCTACAGGTGAAAACGGCAGCAAATAGAGAAGAGAGCTCGGTGTGAGATGGAGTGGCACTGGGCAAAAGCAATTGAGAACACGACTCGAACAAAAGGCCTGGAAGAAGTTAATCCTCGTGCCGTAGGATTTTTTCATTAGCCGGCCAATCTGTTCCTGCGGCGAAGATGTTAGTGCAGTTATATTTTATCATGGAGAGCGAGCTCAGAGCCACAAAGCAAACAAAATGGGAAGTTTTCACCGAACCTGTTGTTGTTGTAGTAAAATGCACAATGCAACTTGATTTTTGCATCAGTGGTGGGTACATTTACATGGCCGGTAAAACTCTTATGACTATAACTATTAGATATCCAAATAAATGTATCTGGGGTGTGTTTACATGCACAAAAGAAATGTGATCAATTAAAAACACCAGACTGTTTTTTAAATTAACTGTTGTATTTGGAAGACAAAGTGCAAAGTGTAAAGAATAACGCTATCAATCTTTAACATGCTCTTTTTTTTTGTTTATGCCAAATTAGTCCCCCCCTTTTTTAATTTTTGTACATAATTTCCTTTTCAACCCCAGCACGAATGTGAGAAGAAATCTGATCGCTCACATCACATCTAACTGTTTAGCAACTGATGGTCTCTATGATTATTTCTTATAAGTTATTTGCAAGCACTACATTTGAAAACTAACATTCTAGTAACGACAATTTGAGAACAAGTCAAGTGAAGGTAAATAGGACTCAAAAACAAGATAAATATGCGAAGTGACTAAAACTTGAAACACCATAGTATTTGAACAGGGAACAACACTAGCCTTAAAGTTGATTAGAGGAATTTTACCACAATGTTAATGTGTTGCTTCACAGTCCCACTTCTCTGCCCCAATATCAATGCTCTTTTATCATATGAGTAAACTCTGCTCTCATTGTGTGATTTTAATTGTGAAACCCCTTGAATCAAACATGTGGTGTTGGATTTTGCCCAGAATTTTCTCACACTCCATTCTGCGGCGAATTAAAATAATCTTTTTCCAACAGAAAAGCCATCATGCATGGTGGCGTATTCCTGATCCTTGGCAACTTTTAATTAGTGTTTGTCCTTCAAGCCTGTGCTCCTCACAGCTATTACAGGCCCTAAAGCCCTTTGCAAATTAATTATAAAAGACTAAGCAATCATTGTAGTTCTGTTTGGCCCTGGGCTCCAGGACTGGTCTTTGACCTCTCTCTCTACTGTGCTATCACATGGGGACAAGAAGTAGAGGGGGTTAGCAATGTCTAATGAGGGATCATTGTGCAATTTCGAATATTAGTCTATATTTGCACAATGTATTAATGCATTTTATGAAGCAACTACAGGGGCAATAGGTGATCTTCAACCTGTCCAATAAAGATCCATGTGAATATAACAGCCAGTTCCATTTTTGGTGAAAAAAAAGTGGAACCAACATTTAGGAACTTTTAAAAGTCAAACAATTTCCATAAGCATTCTAACCTGATATGTGAACCTATATAATAGTCCTCCAACATCAGACACAGCTGAGCACGACTGGTTACTCTTTTGTGATCTGACATACAGCAGTTCACAACAGGCTGTCAGATTGTCGAGGAAAACTGGTGTCCAGACGAAAACCTGCTAAAGACGCATCAAGAGTGACACTGAAAAGGGGAAAGAGGAAATGTGTTCTGAACATGATGGCCAGATCCAGCATGAAGCCCTGACACAAACTAAAACTATAGAAAACCGACATGTTATTTTATCGAGTTAGACACCACCTTCTGCCTGTTTGAAACTTTAGTCAATTAGAGGCATATTTTAGGATTAACAAAAACAATGCTGCTGCCATGAACCGCAGGCCATCAGGAGTCACCAGCCCACAGCCCGGTGACTACTTCAGGAAGGTAAATGTTAAAGTAGGCCAATTAGACCGCGGGGACTGGTTGGTGCAAGTGCGAGCCGTGAAAAGAGGCCACGACGTGAGATGATGAGCCGCTCCTCTTCTCCAGTGCGCTGCCAAATCCTTCATGATACATCTACAACATCACCACAGACCCGCCATTCACCGCCCCACTGAGCCCTGCTCCATTTCCGTCAATAAATAATGAGTCGAGCCCAAAGGTAATATGTGCATGCTCTAAATGCATTATATGTACGGAGAGAGTGATCGATATACTCCTTCAAATATACATGGAGAGAAGTAGTCACAAAATATGTACATTACAGACCTCTCCTTGGATTAAACTGAACTGCAACTTGATTTTGATAAGAAAAAGGCACAATACTGACTTCTACCAAAATCATTTAAATATACACAGATAGATAATGATACTGACACTTATTGATCCTGGAATTCAAATTCAGCTGCAGAAATATGTCCCAGTGCAGCTTTAGCAGGAGGATTTGTCAAGTAGAATCAGCAGATCCAGTGTCATGGGTGGTTTGAGGAGAGTAACAACCACCAGGACAAAATACTCATCCAGCAGTTTTTATGCAAAACAAAACAGGACATTTTGTTGTTTCTGGAGAAAATTATTGCTCTTCAAAAACTGCAGCCTTTGCGATTTGCGTCCATTCAAATTTGGATTCAATTAATTGTGCAGCCCTATCTTCTGCTGCATTCGGTGTGACAAGTCTGAGGTCCATAGTAAGCTCCTTGCATGGTCTCCAAGGTTACAAGAAAAACAAACTGCTTTTTTCACACAATCTAACAGCCCCTAACTTATGTCTTTTGAACTGCACAAGCCACACTTTTTACTTCTTAAATCTCAATTTGTCATGTTAAAAAGTGAGTTCAAAAATCAAAAAACGTTTCAAAAACAGCTCATCAAACAACAAAATGTATTTTTCAACATAAAATGATGGTAGCTTCTCTATCAGTACCATGTGGTCTGCAATAAAGACTGTCCAACTTTGCCCTATATGTTTGTTGGTGATTTCAGTATCGATCTTTGTTCAAATTAGTATCTAGTTTCGATACTAGTTTTAGTATCAATTACATTTGCCTGGGTATCAATTCTTAGACAACCATAGGTACTACTAACAACAAACATTTCAACAAAAACGGTGCTGGAAGACATTGTGAATGCAGATCAAAATTCCATGTATTTTAATGTAAACACACACATGGCATGTCTACGTAATAATGCCCTTTGAATGTTTTAAATGTCAATGAAAAGATGAGGGATTTGCGCGCCTCTGGGCTGCTGAGAGGAGGCAGATGTTTGATTGCGCTGCACATACATGTGTATATAGCAGGGCCTGGAGGTCAGAGCGGTAAACAATAGTCCCTGTGATAAATCTCTCGTCTGCTCAGCGAGTGTGCCGGGTGTGTTTGATTTATTCCTTCGGAGGGCGAGAGGAGAAGGCAACAAGAACACACAGATAAATAATTCACAGGGACATTAACATCAAAGAGGGCCGCGGGGAAACAAAAACACGGCCATTTGGGTCGATGTGCCGTTTTGGATTAAAGCAGACACAATAAATGTGTGTGCGCGCTGGTTAGCATGGCCTTGCCCAGAGAAAGCATCTCCGTGAGGCAGGTGGAGGCTGCACTGAAAATGCTAAACAGAGCATTTTATTTTGATCCTAGGACAAGCTCTCAAGAAGAAGGTCCATAGGTCAATTCAGGGTGTTTTACCACATCAGTCAAAAAAACTGCACATAAGGCTAATCCTTAGATAAGCTTAAAAATATGGCTCAAGATGTCCTGTGAAAAGAACACACTTCAGCATTAACTTAAAATAGTGTTTAAGCCAGTAACATAACATAACATAACATAACATAACATAACATAACATAACATAACATAACATAACATAACATAACATAACATAACATAACATAACATAACATAACATAACATAACATAACATAACTAAATAAAAGTTGGACAAGACACAAAAAGGTAACTCCTATTATAATATACTCCAATCAAGGACATGCTTTAGGGGAAAAAAAGGCATAATCTGTGTCATGTTCTTGAAAATGTGAGTAGCCTACAAAGCACAAACCGTCACTCTCTGTGCTTCAGAGGAATAATGTCACCTTCAGACTGCGTATGAAAGCCTTTGTTCTTAAGAGCAAGTGAGATGTGTCAGGCCATGACACTTCAAGCATCTTGTGTCACTGGAACATTGTGTCTACAAAGTAAAAAAGAATGTCCTTTATGTTGCTGCACACTTTCTATTCATTTCGAGTATGGACACTTTAAGAAGTGTTTTCTCCATTATTCCAAATCACATTACACTAACAGAGTATCCATGCCATTCTGCTTGTTACAAAGAATCATGGATCCCTAGAAATGATCTGAAAAACTATGGCCTTAGGAAGAGCAGAGTAAACTAGGGCTGCAGCTAACGACTGGTAATGGAGCGGTAGCTTAGCAATTATTTTATGTTAATTGATTTGTTCTTTAGAATGCAAAAGAAGAATGCCCAGGTGGAGAGTATTTATAGACAAAAGGATGTTTTGATTAAAAACATTAAATTAACACATTCCTCGTGTAATCTGTGCGATTCCGGGTCTGTCTGATTAATCAGAATCAGAATCAGAATCAGAAATTGTTTATTGCCATTGTCAGTGAAATTCACAAACGTAGGAACTTGCTTCGGCGTAGGTGCAACATAAAGCAAAGGATAAAATATAAAAAATATATAAAAAGGCATGCATAAAATTAAGAATAAAATAGACTAAGATAGACTATATACAGAATGTACAGTTGGCAGATAATAAAACCTCTTTTATCGCACATGGCAGCTGTTTGAATCTGTGCAATACTATCGATACCTGAACAACTATTTCTATAATCAAGTAGTTGTGATTAATCAATTAACTTGAACCATCTAAGTTCACATAGAAAGACAGGCAGACATTAGGTTTTCTTGAAGCTGGGAGGTGTGGTTGTGAGGACTATGGTTGTGTCCCTGTCGAAGACTTTTTGCCCCTGTACGGTGATTGTTCACAGTGTGACTGGTTATATATTTGTAAAGTTTGTTGCGGTGCTCCCAAATAATGAAAGGAAGCAGCTGAAGAATGTAAATAATATAAACGTAAGAAATGTCCAGCCTCCTTATTGAAAGCTCTAATCACCATGCACAATCAAATAAGACTTAATATAATCTGAAAGAGGCCATTCAAATAGATTGTGTATACTGGAGGCTTTGTTTTACAGAAACCACTGATACACATCAAAGCGGGCTAATTGACGCCATTGTTTTTCTACACTTTCCCTTGTGTCCCGAGGATCTCTTGCCCATGAGTGCTGTGCTGATGATAACAAAGCAAAATTAGCCCTGACTCCATTGTGTTGGTGGCACGCGCCCATGGGGACATTTGCACTGGTGAATAGCGCCATTGATGTGTTTTTCACAGGCTGTCACAACACTTCCCTCCGCAGCGCCAGAGCGGGCCATGCTAATTGCGGGGTGTCTGCAAATTGCTTTATCCAATTTGTTGTTTTTTTTTCTGTTTTTTTTTTTTCTTTTTGCAGAAATTGTGCCTTATCAAATGCTGGAGTAATTAGGGAGAAAAATACCTACCAGGTTAATTTGAAGAAGTGAAATTGGGGTTAATTGTGCATAAACGATGGAGTGTTTGTTTTTTAGGCTTTTGGGAGTAATCACCTTTTGCAGTCAATCATAAGGGCTTCCATTATTAAGTGGAGTGAACAAAGCAGCCAATTGTGATTAGATTTACAAGACGGTTTGCTCGTAACTAGGGCTAGAAAAAAAAAGGGAACGTGTATAAAGGATGTTTTTTTTTTTTTTTTTTAAATAGCACAAAAAAATAATAATTGGGCTGCCTGGCCTGCAACAGCTGAAGCGATTTCAATACAACCTACAGCTGTATGGAATGGGAAAGTCAGCCACAGGAGTTATTTCATTTAGAGGTTAAATTAGAAGAGATCATAATTCAGTGTGCTCTATGCTACGTAGTGGTTTCTCCCAGCGACTCCTCTTTTACTCGTGGATACATTGGCGACACAAACGTCCTTCTTCAACCTAAGACAGAATTATCTTAGGGAGAAAAATATGGTTAGTAAATGTGTTATAGAACATAATACAAATACACATTTTAGAAGCAATTGTTATGCCATCCTTTCATTAAAATTCATGTATCTAGTTTGGACCTCTTTCCCAAAAAGTCCTGGAGAATTGGACCGCTATAGCACCTTACCATTATTTGGATAAAAAGGTCGAAATATAGTGACTAGAGACTTCAAAATCGAGAATATTTCATTATAAAGTGCACTGTTGATGAAGGTTTCTTCTTTTTTGACATTTTGATTTAATAATACAACTGTCTTTGTGATTAAATAAATGTCTTTGGTATGTGTTTTACAGTCTGTATAGTCCAGATAACGTTTACAATTATCAAAATATGACTGACTACATACAATAATACGTGGAATATGTGGAATTTTTCTCGTTTCTCACCACATCCAGACCAGTATGGTGTGTCATTTCTCTGCACAAGCTGATCGGAGCATGATCCTGCACAAATAAATCACTTGAGTGTATAATGAGCTTCAGAGATAATTTCCAGGATACCGCTTCACAGGTAATGGAGAGAACATGCAGAATAACATTATGTTCAATTAGCAGTGCATAAATAGAAAGTGGCTGGCTGCTCGCTCAGTGTTTGCTCCTGATACGGCCTCAGTAGAAGTAGTGGCTGTCGGGTTGTTTAAAGTACTTTTCTGAGTGACCTTGGACAGTCTCGAGGGACGTTCACTTATTTAACCATCGGACGCTGCTGCTCTTTTCTGATTGGACTGCATTTCACACAAGCCACACTGCAGAATGAAGCTGAGGATATACGGTACATCCCTTTAAAATGTAAATCAACGCTTACATCGACTTGTCTCTAACATTTCCCACAAGTTTATCCAAGTCTATACTGAGACTATGGTGGCACAAGCAATCCATAGTTGAAACACTGAACACACATACGTTTTGATGCATAAATATCACTTGTTGTCTCTACTGATAATATGAAAATAAACTTTACTTCTATATGCTTTTGACAATACCACAAGCATTTGTACAAATCGTTTTTAGTTCATATAATTTTAAGATTATTGGGGCAAAAAAATAAATAAATTGTGATATCGTATCGTCAAAGAGTCACAATAATATCTTGGGCTGTCACAATACATTGAGCTCCTTGACTTAAAATGCATAGTTTTGTTGCAGTAGCAGCTAAAGAAACACACTACATAGACCATGATCCTTTGCTCAGTGCAGGCAACATGCATAAAGATTTGTTATTAAGCAGTTTTATATTTTAAGTCTAGAATATGGCAGTAATGATTAGCACCACAGTTTTTTTAAGACATTTTAAAAGAAAAAGTGTAATTTCTACAATTCTGTTCATAATATACCATCGCCACAATTAGTCTCCTCTATTAATATGAAACACTGTGTCTTAATACATTTGACAGCATGTATTACCGCTGAGCCTTCTAAAGTGTAGTGAAAATTGGTATAAGAACAGTTCAATAAACTCAATATAGTATATGAACAAGCCATGTCTAATTTGAGAGTTAAGAACCTAATTCGCTTTACCAAAAGGAGGTTTTGCAGTAGCACTGTTGTAACTCGTCATGACACCCTCGGATTTTGAGTAGATAGACTTAAAATCTAAAAACGTAAACAGTTGTGGGCGTGTACGAACAAAAAAATCCCCATTGCTTTTCCTTTCTCCAATCTCATGCACCACATTCGTTATTTCTTCCACATTTAAAGTGTGGGAAACAGGTGTATTTCCTTTTTTTCCTTCCTCTGCTGTTAGAGGCAGGATGTAGCAACTTTAAGAGGATGTAAAAAGTCAGTTGAAAAAGATCCAAAAGAGTAATTCAAACTTGGATTCAACAAACTGTAACTCGTGCAGTGTTAGAACCTGTTAGACTTGAAATATCATTAAATCAATATAAAGCCTTGGGTTCTTTAGCATGATTTCCTGCGTCTGCACATGAAGAAATAGAAATGATTGACTGCTGACGGCTGCTGTGAGCTGCGTGCACTGAATGTCCTTATATCACTCCTCTTTATGTGACTGACACATCGGCAGAGTCCCAAAGAGCTGAGCAAGATGTCGCCCGATTCAGCTCACGGCATCATTCAAGGGCACATTGCCTCCTAAACACGTCAAGTCGGGTTAAGACTCTGGATACTCAAGTGCTGCGTTCAACAGTAAAGTCAAGTTGAATTAAGAAAGAAATGTTTATGTATTGATCAAAGTAAGGCCTTAAGGTGGTGACACTGCAGGTGAACAGGAAAGAGACATCAATTTGAAATGTCTAGTTTAGTTATAGAAATATAAAAAATGTATGTATTACGTATTAAGTTTCTCATCATACTATGTTTGAATATATAAATAAAACATTGCAATTTCACATATTTGGGACATTCATATCTGAAAAATGGACAAAGCCAAGTTAAAATTTGTCACTACATTGTGTGTTGGGATTTTGGATATCTTATTTGTTCTTTTGCGTAAACTACAGTTAACTGAAAACTGGTGTAAAAATATAAATTTCATCTCATTTTTGGGGTTAAAACTTAAATAAATCAGGCTTAGAATTAGATAAACAAATCATTCTGTATGTTCTGTCAAAATCTTGTTAAGTACTGTGTGCTGCAGTACTTTAAGACTGATCTTTATGTCTCTGTGGAAGAAAAATGAAGTTTGAGAAATGCAATTGCAATGTTCAATATAAATCAATGGATGCAAAATAACAAAACATATTTAGTTGCAGCTTTGACAATGTTGTTGTGAAAGCTTATGTTGAAATAGCCACCTTAAGTGGAGTGCATCCTGGGTTATGGCTAGAAAAACATTTAATGAAATAAATGAATAAATGCAGCGTGCAGTTGGTTAATCACTTTTAACAGTTGGGATAGAATTTAGGAAACTCAAGCTTTTTTATTTTCACCCTTCATGATTAGTGACTGTATGTGCACAATGGTAGGCGTCATCGTCGAGATTACCTTTCAAGCTGTGTGTTTGAGAGTGAATACTTGTGTTGAATATTGATGGCAAAGTGGCTCACAGCTTAACAAGGATAATCTCTAAGGACTTATACACAATTTGTACAACTGCTGCTTATCTCTTTATCCAAGTCGTCCAAGTCGATTGGAGGGAAGAGAGAATTTCAGCAAGATTATAGGTAAATTATTGATCAATTTGATAATGTGTAATCGCTGACATAGACATTAGAAAACAACTACTTGCTTTGCACATTTGCACATGTTAAACGGTACAATTTATGGTGCAGAAGAGTTGGGATGTAAGAAAAAAACAAATCTTTTATTCAAATTGTAATCCACAACAAAAATGTCAACACAATTATCCACTTAAGTAGCAGAGGGAGTAGCTGTCTAGAAAACTACTTCACTATAATGAAAAAAACACTATCTCAGCGTCCATAAACACACAATACAGACATTTACGACCCTTATAAAGATACTGTGAACAAAATAGCAATGCGGAGGGCAAAAAGCTGTTTAGTCTCTCGCTGTTTTCTGTGCTTCCCCAGTTCCTTCTGTGTTTATGTTTCTCAATATCCTCATTCTGGCCCACTGTATTACACTAAGCCCTGGAGAGCAGCTTTTGGCCAGGCACATCGTCCTAAAACGCTTTGCTGCAGCTGTTACTATGACGACAGGGCGGAGAAGGCCCAAATGTGGTCAAAACGCTTCTCTTGTTTTTTTTTTCCCTCCTGTCCAGTGAACCTGATCATCAGCTACAAAAGGTGCACCTGCAACACACCACTGCAGCTATTTCTATTTTTGGACATTGTCAGTGTTTTGAAGGAAAATACAACACGAACGAACGCAGCAGTTGTTACACTATGTTAAAGGGGCTGCACCTGAATTTTACTGTTTTGAAATGTGAAAAATAAAACGGGTTCACGTGCCTGATTTTTGCATGTGATAAAGTAAAGTCTGTTTTGCCCCAGCACAGATATATTGTAAATTCGAGTAGAAAATGAGACCACAGCGCATTCTTCACATCATTTTATAGAGCGTTTAATTCTAAGAGACCCAGGAAGTACGTTGTTATTATGCTAATGGTTGTTAGCTTTACCCGGGACGCTCTGGACTCAGAGAATCTTGAAAAGTGCTAATAAATTCATCATGGTGAATATTTAGGATGCTGGGACTGCATTAGGTAAGTGAGCGATAGAGACTGTAAAGAGTTTAGGCAGTTTAGTAAATAAACTTTAATATTTAACTAAAATTATGTTAGAGTTCACTATAGCTTTCTTAATAAGGAGCAAATGTTTGTTTATTTGTGTTATTTTTTTTTTTTTTTTTAAAGTTCAGTATTTTAAATCTTTACCTTTTAAAACAAAGTTAACTAGGCATGTTTCTGTTTTTTGTGTTTTTTGTTGTATGCTACACTGGGGAAGATGAAAGTCCCACAAACTAAAAATAGCTTGCGTGAGGGTACATGAATACGCAACCTCATAAACTGACACGAAAATGTTTTATGCAAAAACCTAACCAACACTGTTGTACTTTGTGTGTAAAACATGTTCGTTTATTTTGCTCCATGGCTCCTCTGTGCATGAAATCTTTTATGTAATGCAACCTTTCAGTAACAATCTGAGTTTATATTCATCATATTCACACAGAGCAAAACAGAAATTACTGTTATAGCTGCTCCAGTCACAGCCCATTGGTCGATTTCATTTCACATGTAAGTCTACAGGATGTAAAATGCACTGATTATGCAAACTGAAATTGATGAGCCCCAGAGCTTTGCATTACAGTTTTCTTGCGTGTTTGATCTTTCTAAAGACCGCATACATTTCCTTGGGCAAATATCATAAAACATGTTTCCACTTAAAGAAGTATAGATGAAATGCGTGTACAAATGTCAGCGTCTTTGCTATGCTTTGTGTTCCGCTTACAAGACCAACGCCAGGAAAAGCCATGTCTTCAAGAGGCAACGATAAAACAAAGATGAAAGCACAAATGGAAAATACAAAAACACTTGAAAGGACTGTTTTGGAAATATGTTAATGCATGCTTTCTGTCTTGCACAATATGAACAAAGTTACCGGTCCATGCAGCAATTTCAGAACAGAACCTAGACTTCAACAATAAAAGTCAGCCTTTGTTACACGTTGCTTGCCGTTTAGAGATTCTACACCAGGCACAACTTCTATCTGACAAACGTACAAATGTGTAGTGTTGTCACAATACTAAAATGTCAAACTCCATTCAATAAAAAGTATTATACTTGATTCTCGATGTCGATTTCAATATCTCAAGGATAATTACAAATGCTCTTTTTAGGGTCATGGTTTTACACAATAGACTTTTTTTCTGTTTTGTAAGATTAAATACAAAAAACATTGAACAGAACACCACCAGAGAGAAAAAGAGACAAACCAAAAGAAATATAAATAGAAAACATCCTAAAATAAAAAATAAGATACATACAGTATGATCCCATTTGGTCGCTGAACATTGTGGTGTTATATAAGTTCTGATAAAGCTCAATATCATCCCAACACTGTTCACAAAAGGCCAAATTGTGTTCTGTACAATGGACTTTTTTTCAGTATTGATACCGAAATCAGGATCTAGTTTTGATACTAGTTTCACACTGCAAAAAGGGATTATCTAACTTACTTGAATTAAGCAAATGAATCTTAAAAGTCCAATTTTAAGATTTTTTCACTTGACAGGACTACATCAAATTGACATTATTTGACTTGTTTTAAGTAAACTTGATAAGTAAAATAATCTTATTCCACTGGCAGATAATTTCACTTAAATTAGGGTAAAAAGGTCTTATTTTGAGTTTATTTTTCTTATTTTTTGATAGGCCTTTTTTGCAGTGTAGTATCAATTAGTATCTGATTTTCGATACTTTCGACACCCCTATATTCACTAGCAAGGACCACAACCTCAAGCTTGGATGCAGAATGTTTATTGGCAGACGAAAACCATGAAAAAATACATGAGAGTAGATGATGAATGCAGTTTTGGGGCTTCTAGCGATGAGGGCTGCAGGTTCCTGGGCCTCGATACCCTCCGACTACATGATAAGACAGAATAATTATAAGAGGGTGAGAGGGGCACCAAACATTGAACGCTGGTATGTGAGTCCGGCAAGCATCCACGCCCCTTGAGCTGTGGTCCAGCTCCCTGATTAAGATAACAGAATTATCTCCATCATGTGGCTGTTACTAAAGCAAACAGCTGGTTATTTATTTAGCATCTATTTTTTTTCACATTGTTGAATTTGGTTAAGCTGTAAATGCTGCTCTTAATACCGCATTACATATTGATTTGAGAGTCTGCATCTTCTTAGTCCCTAAAGCTGACCTTTTTACAGGCATGTCTCCAACACACAAACATTTAAAGACCTTCCCTGCAGCTCTTAACAGAAAAGGCACTGCACTAAGGCTGTGGCTAAAATCAATACTAATCAATTTGCCAGTCTGTTAGCTAATAACAAGCTAAAACCCGGTGCTCGGGAAAAAAAATATGACTTCCAGATCTTATTAATTTGTCATAATGGGAGGGCAGAGGAAGCAAAAACCAATTATCTGCCTCCTGGACCATTTATGTGTGGAAGATACCATCCATAGCCAAGCAGGGTTATTTAAGGATGGAGGCTGTCGTCTGTGCTTAATGTTGTCAGGATGATTCGATTTGGAAATTGGACCGTGGCTAATCGCATTTTTGAGACAGTCGGGCCCTGATATGTGTTCAGCAAAAGAAAAATAAATAAAACACATTTGAATTTACATCAAAAGACTAAAATGTAATGTCGGAACAATAAGTATGTCAATCAGATTTCTGTGGAGAAATTATTATAGTATTTGAGTAAGAGGGCAGTGAAGTGGTGAGTGACATTTTCAAAAACTTTCCAACGTATTCACATAAGCAGGTATGTTTTCTGTAGGAGATTTAAATGAAAATTGACAGGTACAGTGGCACGGACTCCCAGGGCATTTCTGTGTGGAGTTTGCATGTTTCCCTGGTTTCCCTCATCAACCCAAAACCTGCACAATATGTAAAAATCCTCCAACAGTCTTGATCGCCAACTGCTCCTGGTAGGTCTCCCCAGCGGCATTGAAGATTGGGTCAAATGCAGAAGACAAATTAAATTGATAAAGAATACTACACACTATCTAACCTTATGAATTTGCACATTTTATTTTAGTATTTCCTCGATAGTACGTTCTCCAGGGATATGGCCATACTGGTGCTTTTGTTGAGCGTAGCATTTTGTCTCTCTTATTATTTTTGGTTTAATTTTTCATTAAATTAACGCAGTATGTGTTAATTAATAGTGCAGAATGTAAACACATGGCATGCAGCCTTGTGTTTACATTCTGCACTATTAAAGGGCCTGTATCTGATTTTTACTGTTGTGAAATGGGAAAAACAGAACTAATCCCTGTTTCCAATTTTTTTGCTTGTAATAAAGTAAAATCTGTGTAGTTCCAGCACAGATATATTGTAAAAGCATCTATTTTGGTGAATATGAGACCACAACTTTTACTCTGCATCTATTTATAGAGCCTTTTATCCTATGAGAAAAGTGCGTCCTTAGCATGCTAATGTTTGTTAGCTTTACCTGAGACGGTCTGTGACGCTCTGGGCTCAGAGTCTCGAGAAAAGTGCTTATAAACTCATGGAGGTGAATATTTAGAAAGCTGGGGCTGCATTGGGAGGGTGAGCGATACATGTGACTGATGTAAAGACTTTATCATGAACTAGTTCTGTTTTTCACGTTTCAAAACAATAAAAATCAGGTACAGAACAGAAAAACAGAAAAAAAAAGTAATTTGTCATGTGTTTGTTGTTAATATGTTCATTACATTTGCAATAGAGCCAATATCTAACTTCAACCTAAAGTTTGCTTATTTCTGTAGGATTTGTTGCGCTTGATGAAACAAAAATGTTCTTGTCAAACTGTTGTGGCCTGCTATGTTTTTGGTGCAATACTGTCCAGAATAATGTTAAACTTAAGAAATGTTTATCACCAGGTTATTAGCGTGTATGCATGTAACAATCTACACAAAACACTTTCTAACTCTGCTCTGGTGTTACTCAGATGTGCTGGAGTGGGTTGTCAGTTGCCAAAACAGCCCTGGTTTTTCATAAATTGCGATGTTGGCTGATGCTAATTCCCTCATTGAAAATGCATTAGAGCTAACACATGGAATGGTACCAGGCTAATGGAAAGCTGTGTTTTGTTTACAAAGACTGAAAAGGTCTATAACATTAAAATGTGCATCAGTATCAGACATTGTGAACCCATTAACAACATAAAAATCCTTATCTTTCTGAAAGGACAAAAAAGAGAATCTTGTGGAAAGCCATCATTCATACATTAAAAGCTTAAAGGAATCGATTTGTAGCCTTATTTCCAGTGCTTTTCAGAACATTTGCCGGCTGAACGCAGCTCTATTCAGTGGTGCTCTTTGCTACAGGGCCACCACAACTATGACTGACGCGTAAACATAATATTTCCCTTTTACTCCAGGCTTAAAGTATTAGATGTGTACACCTTTTGAAAGCGAAAATGCTGGAATCAAAAGCGTGTGTAGCCTTGTTGGCCACTTTGATGGATCTTGCAGTCAGAGCCAATCCTTCACACGGGGTCAGCTGGCCCTTGAGTAGGTCTGGCCCTTTGTCCAATAGATGAATCACTGCACACTGGATGTAGCTCCGCGCTGGGTTTCTCTGTCTGTCAACTCTTTGCTTCCTCAGCTCCAGCAGAAACACAGCGGACCTCTCCCCAGCTCCCGCACAGAGCAACCCATTAATCACACCCAAAGGTCAGGAGCTAAACCCAATTTACCCGCACGCTCCCCCTGTCGCTCACAAGAGTAATGAATACGTTGGTGGTGAAACCGGGAGGAGCCCAACTGAGAAAGTGTTGAGCAGGATTTAGTCTTTCTGAAAAATGTAGCCGGGCTGTTCATCTGCAGCCCACTCGCTCCCAGGAATCGCCGATCGTATCCTGAGTTTGTCTTGCTCATAAAGCTGATGAAAGCGAATACAACCCCCACGTGAATTGCTTTTGAAACATAAAACCGTTCTCTGAAGTCTGGGAGGCTTAAATATTCATCAAAAGCCAACAGAACGCAACAATCTGTGCGCTTTGTTGTTACATGAGATCAGGAAGGGGAATCGGCCGGTGCTCAAAGAGTGTCTACATTGAGTAATAATACTTTGTGATGTATAAGACTACTGGAAGCAAGATATCCCAGAAGAAATACAAAGGTTTACATTTAACATTCCCACCACCATCGCATAACACTGTAGAAGCTCTAGTCCTAGCAGCATGGCTCAGTTAAAAAAAGCGACCTCATTTGCTTCATGTTAATTAACATAATTTCAATTTTGAAGTATGTATTTGTACTACTTTACACACAATCCCACTATCAGAAATGCAGCTTCCATAATGCATATGCTGCATGATGAGAGAAAAAGAAGAAATATTCAATGTTTTGCACTGCATTCTGTACTTTTTTGACCCAATAAAGTTTAATTTAAGAGTCAAAAATTGTCTAAATAAAGACTAATGACCAAAACAAAGTTGGATTTAATGAGGAAAATTAAGAATATATTTGTTTTTTACCATTCTAATAAAGAATACGAAAAATTGTAATTATGGAGATCAGATGGAGAAATTGTTGTTGTTGCTGCGACATTTATTTTCTTGTGATATCAATATTTTTACATCTCTAATGCAGCTCTAATCTATGGCAGCTCCGTCCATCAATAATCAGATTTTGTCCAAGAATACAACAAAAGTTTAAAGCAATTCAACAACGGAATCAACAAATTATTCAAAATAAAGGTTAGCAAGTGAACAGCTGTACAATTTGAGCTCCTTCCACACAAATATCTAAAACTCTTCATACAAGAAAAGGGACATTTGGGCAGAGCTACGCCTCAAGATTCTTACAATATCAGTGCCATGTATCAAACTCCGAAAATGAATCCTTTATAACACAACTGAGTTAAAACAAAACAATAAAACCACACACTTTTACTATATGCTTCAGTATTTTGTGTAAATAAAGCTGTTAGGCCGGTGGTGCCTCGTTCCATTGCCCTTCAGTGGTGTGTCTGTCACGCCTTTGCAGAGAGCCGGCTGTCACGGCGGCAGCCTCAGAATCCAATGACTTTCCCCTCATCCATAATTGAGAGGCAGCGCGAGGTGCCCGGAGAGCTGAGATGAATTAGCTGGAGGTATTAATAGCTATCTAAAAATATAGCTGTAGGTCTATTTCCAGGGGCCCTCAGAGGCAAGGTGTTCCGGCTGTTAGCACTGTTTAAAAGTACTGAAATGTGCAGCCTTTATGCACAAATATATGTAATATATTCAAAACAACACGCCAACTTTTGAATGGGTAATGATATATAACAAATAGAAACCCACTTTTAATATAATAGCTTTGTACAATAATGTAATCACTGTGTGGGGATTTGTGGATAATATATGTATGTATGGAGTTAGTATTCTTTGGTGAGGTTTAATTGATAAGATATTCCATACAGTGATTAGTTTGCTAATTATCAACATCCCATTACAATTCCTTTGCACGTAAAAGACAAATATTACAAATAGTTTGCATTATTTATATTGTTATTGGCCTTTAAATATGCTCTTGAGTACCTTTACTTTGGCATCTCATATCATCAAACTAACTACTTCATGTTACTCTGGTGTTTCCCGCAACTGATTTTTGATTCCATCTACTGGCAGAAGAAGGAATTACATAGGTGAGATAAACAAACAAATGCTAGCTTGGTTTCTACATGCTAATTCAGCCACACAGTTGCAATGATTGATAGCAGAAAAGCTCTGAATAAGTCTGGTGTTGATTTATGAAAACAGCTCCAAAGATCGTGGATATCTACCTATGATATCACAAATCTGGGAATCTCGTTTTTGACGCTCAGAGGAAAGGACTTTCTAAATGGGATTCATCAAAGTAGTGTGAATGAAGCGAAATACAACTCCACGTATATTACTTTACTTAGAAACTAGTTAAATGTACATTAATAATAAGCTTTAGTTGCCTTTTGTTGATGTAAGTCTTGGTCTACTAAGGGCATGAGACGAGTTACAACCTCTGTGGCCGACAGAAGCGCATTGATACTCAAAGCAATTCTTGTACATTGCACATAATACTGCTTCTTGCATTCTTCAAATAAATTGTTTAATTCAACTATTGTTTCAGAATGACTATACGTATTATGAGCGGTTATGCATCTTCGGTTGTAGGACTCTGTATGGTTCAGTTCTACCTGAGAGTCCATATAATTAAATCTCTTCTCTCCAGTATTAAACGTTAATATTCACTCTGCCCATCTCCTGCTCCATCAAATCCCGCCCCTTTAATATCAACAGAGGCACACGAGCAGGTATTATGGCTGAGTTGTCAGGTAACGAGCCGCACACGTTTGGGCTGCACTGATCTAAATGAACTTGTCGCTGCCTCCGCTCGCTGTCTGGATGCCTCCCCTGACCCGCTGTAATTACACTTTTCATTAGCCATTAGCCCGAATAGCCTCCTAGCCGGGGCGGATTGATCGGCCGCTCACTGGGGTGCTGTTAGCGACACTGCAGAGGAGGACAGGCCGGCACTCTCACCACTGATAAGGGCAGCTTCCCGGCGAGGAATGATGGCGGATAATGGCACAGAACTGCACTGCACTTAACATCCTAACTACCTTGAATAACACTTTACTAAAGATGGTATCTATTAATGACATCTGGGAGATAGTGAAGACTTCAACATGCAGGACTTAATATGAAGAAGTGCGGTCATAAAAGAAGTTACATAATAAAAGGGGTCTTGAATAAAATATGACATCAAAATACACAGAGAGAAATACTTGACTAGTGCAAATGACATTGCTTGAAATGTTTGAAATAGTTCATAAAATCAAGTATATAATTAATTTACTTTTTCTATACAATTCAGATGTTCTGACTAGAGCTGAACGATTTGGGTAAAATAGCATTTGGCAATTTTTCAGGCAAGGTTTGAGATTTAAAAATTGCAATTTAAAAAAAGGAATTCTGCACAAAGTTCACGCTTAATTATGGTCCTTGAAAAACTGCTACTCAACCATCTCGCCCACTTCCAAGTTCACTGTGGTTCAGGAAGAAAATTTCCCATTCATTTTTGCCAGAAGAGAGTTTAAAGGCACGACAGAGGTTATGCAGCTATGTAATATCCAAGGTCCATGACACAGTTGTTTTCAGACAAAAAAAACACATGTAGAACTTAAAATTCACTAAATATATTAATAACTTGCCGTGTATTAAATTTCGCAAATTGATTTTAAATACAATTATAAGTCTTCTGTTCATACTAACAAAAGAACCGATTAATACACTTTCAAACATGTATTTAATCTATTTTTTTCGGAATCATTATGGGAAAAGTGAATGTAAAATGCGGTGAGAGGTCACTGTTGAGCTCCGTTATGACCATTCAAACTGCAATGTTGATTCATTTTGTGATTACATTTGCAGCCCCAGTTCTAACCTGTACCTAAACATACAACTTTCCTGTATTCATTTTTTATTCCAATTAATCCATAAGTTAATTCATTCAATTAAACTGTAATGGATGATTGGCAGCATACAGACCACACGACAACATTCCCTATTACTTGATGACAAAATATAGCAACAAATCATAGACGCAAATGCCTGAGTAATTTCTAAATCGAGTTACTAGGCTCCACAGAATGGAAATTAAATCCATTAAACATCCATTAATTTCTACAGTCGTCCACCAACCGCATGATTGTTCTGGTTGAGCAACAGCATGGCACAGCAATCATTTTTATAGAAATGTTGTGCAGACGCTACAAGCTTCCTATTGCAAGATCAATACAAAACAGTGGAAACCATTGCCGTTAATTAGCTTGGTCAATAGTCTGCAACATTATCTCAGTCTAAACATTTTAAAGTGCGGATGCTCAAATAAAATAAACACAAAACTATAAAAGCAATCTGTTGTGATGAGCAAATGTCAACTTCACTCTCTGCCAATGTGATTCAACAACAGCCCTGAATGCTTAAACAAAAATATAATCAGATCTGACTCATTTTGTGAAAACGGCTTTTAAGAGGTCAATCTGCACACTGCACATAACCATCTGAATCATTTTAATAGCACCAAGAGTCATACAAATAAAACTCCATGATTGCCGGTCTTTTGAGTATAGTGCGATATGCTAAAGCTCCGCGAATTGTTTTCATGGAAATGTGTGACCTCAGTTTGGCGTTCGCTGCCAGAAAACAATCTGGGAAACGGTTAAGTGATACAGAAGGGTCAAAAACCATCCCGCAACAATCATGAGTAATATTACAAGACACTTTCCGTTCTCGCCTGAGGTCTGAAGCTTTTATTGTGTTCAAATGTGATTGCGCAAATGGTGGTGCAAACATACAAGTTCCAATTCATTCCCCGGGCACTGAAACTTTGGGCTTCGCAGCTTGTGAGACTCCAGGAGGCTGGAACGGGCCGAGGTCCAAGGAAAGCAGAACTGGAGCGTTGGGGCTTGTCAGATCATATCAGAGTGTTAGTCATATTATCCACAGTTTGTCAGGAGTGTCTTATGACTGATGTAATGAAACAGGAGACAGTGAAGGGACTCCGGACTTCACCAAAGGGCCAAATGAACTAAATATAAATGGCAGATTAGTCTTACAGTGTTAATAGATGGGTCAATTTACATCTTAAATGCGTCAATTTAATGTTTGGTTTCTTTGTTGTACTGGCATTGATACTGATCGATATGTATTCGGCTTTGAGATTTGTAACCTGCTGCTGAGATCTACAGTATGTGCCGAGGTCCTCTTTTGGTGCTAGAAGGGTGATGCAATGGTTGAGTTAAATCTATAAAACAGCTTGTGGTTGTGTGTCTTTATGCAGAGAGCGGAGGGTTATTATGCGCTGCGCTTTTAAATGTAAATTCTGAAAGGTCTCTTATGATTGTGTGCTGCTATATTTTTCACTTCACCCCAGATCACCCTTGAAAAAGGGGTCTCGATCTCAATGGGTACCTACACTTACCTGGTTAAATAAAGGTTTATAAATAAATAAATATTCATATAAAGGTGTACTCTCTGTCCTGGTTTCAAGCCCAGATCCATTTTTGATACAGTATTTATGAGATGTGTGGGCAACAACATTTACACATGTCCCAATTCATAAGTGTAAGAAATACAAAGACGGAGCATTTAAGATGTTCAGCATGTGTCCAGTGTTGTGGTTTAGTTACATTTATAAAAATGACATTATTCTAAACAAATTATAAATAGGTGGTAAGTTACAAAAAGAGAGGGAGAGAGAAAATCAATCATTGGACCAGAATCAAAGTCATTAGTGTCACAGTAGGGCCGCTCACTATGGAATAAATAATTTAGCGCTTATTTAAATCATAATCGTAATCACAGTTATTCAAATGATTATTGACTAGAGAAGGTAAAGTGAAGAGAGCAAACAGTTGAAATGAAAGTAGGGAACATATTTCACAGAATTAGACTGTTGTAAACAAACTCTTCAAGAAGAAAGGTACAATCTGTAAGCATCTTTTCCACTCAGTGAAACACAGACGTGCACTGAACGCATTTAAGAGTTCATGTTAATTGTCTCAGTTAATTGCACAGCCCTGTGCCATAGTATACAAAGTATACTAGAAACTTTTCCATGGCTTATGTGACAGTTTTCACCTTAACTATTTCAGGTATGTTTACCAATCCGAGCTTTTACAGTGGTACAGTCAGAAAGCAAACACAGATTTTACAGCTGAATTCTGAAAAGAGCCAATCATCAGCCCCTGAGTAACCTCACCGTTATCTGTCCCAAAACACAAAACACTCAAAGAATATTAGAAATAGCTGGAGGCTGTTCAGCTCCTCCGTCTTCCTGCACCGAGTGATTCTTTCTGCTGCCAAAACTCATCTGCCATGCCTTCTCTCTCCCGTAACTAAATCCGTCAGCTGCCTTACAATGTACTGACAGGCTTCCTCATTCAGCATCATTCGATTATCAATTCTCATTTCACAGGCTGCGGCTAAGCTCGTTTCAAGATTTAGATGCCAGGCTCGAGGCAACCAGAGATCACCTGTCATTGTCGGAGCGTTGTGGCAGAAAAGGACAGGATTCTGGGCTGTTCTCCAAAACAATGTTTGACAAATGACTTTATTTTGTGTGGTGAAATTGTGAAGTTCTAATGGAATCGACAGATGTAAATAACTTGTTTGTGCAAATCATTTTTCCCCTTGAATCTTTGAAGCCGGTGTCACAAAGACCCCTAGCAATAACAAACCCTTTATTGAATGTACAAAGACATCATCAAAATGTCATCAAATCCTATTAACGTCTATTGCCTTCATCAGTTTGTGACAGCCACGGACGTGTAAGTACCAGGGTGGTAATAAAGAGAGAACTCAAGTGTCTCACTGCTGGCATTTCTGCCTGAGTGCAAGAGTGTTGCTGCTCCAAATGCCAGGGATTCTTTACCCCAGGGAACGACTGCTCAGTGAGATTAGCATAGTCACACAGCTATAATACTCACAACCGATATAAGCAAGTTCTGTCGCTTTCTTCAACTGCATCAAAATGACAGATGCTTTCTTAAATATTGGCAGAAGCAATAAATGCTGAGTAGCAGGTTAAACGGTTGATTAAATTGATGGGTTCTTTTTTTTGTTTTTGTTTTTACCACAAAACATAAAACACAGAACATGACACGGAAACTAAACAGGTAATAATGGAACAATACATCTAAAAATCAAAAGAAAAATGGCATAAACTGTTGCTCCAAAGTCTGTTATAAGTCCATTTTCAAATCGAGTCTTGAGATAATTTTTTTCTATTTTGTGAAGTTATATATTGGCTCCAGTTCTTGTTTGTTGGTTTCTTTGTGATAGACTTCTTCCTGCAGCCAGACGTTTGCTCAAAAGGCATCCAATTATTGTGTCCATGGCAGGAGTTTTAAGGCCAAAATACATCGTTCTGAAATCAAGTGAGATGGTAATGTCAAAAACAATCCGGAGTGCTTTGTTAATCTTGGGTTCTTGAATTAAATAAATAAGATAATTTGCCTTTTTGCAATCTAAGATCAGACTGAAACTAACTGGGGTCCACAAACAGACAGAGACACTAACAAAACATTCGCTCTTCCATGTACACGTTATAATATATAGCTCCAAATGCTACAAAGGTTTTCACAGACAATGTGAAAAGTCCAGATTTTTTGGGTGTCATTTTTGTTTTTGCTGGCTTGTTAAATGTATCTAAAAATCAAGATACTACTTGATAATAATAAAACTAGTATCAAAACTAGATACTCATGTGAGCATGCATCGAAAAAAGAAATCACATAAACAGGACAAAATATTTCCTTTCCTGAACAGTTTTAGAATGAACTTGAGCTTTATAAGCACAAGACCACAATGTTTAATAAAGAGAGAACTTATTTTGAATTATTTTGTATTAAAAATGGCAATCTATTGTCTAAACCCTTTCTTTCTTTCTTTATTCGTTTATTAGGACAGTGTACAGTTACATTAAGCACAATGGCAGAGATGCTTGTACCAGATTCTAGCTTCACAGCTAATTTCCATCTGTAGTCCTCAGGGGGAGGGGTCAACAAGAATTATTTACATATTTACAACAATTAAAAAGCCACAACCCTTGTTGCTTCCACATACAGCATCTATCCAATCTCACCAACTCATACAACATATTCATACACTCGTTAAACACATTCTCTATACAGTCAACATTTACATTTCAGTCATACTTAATTGTGCGTACATGTTTGCTTTTCTAAAAAACATGCTTTCACCTCTGTATTAAAGGCTGGAAGACTATTTAAGCTCAATAACTCAGATGGGAGCGCATTCCATTGTTTAACACCCCTAAATGAAAACGCAGATTGAGCAAAAGCAGTTCTACATTTAGGGATGTTACACAATCCTCTTGTGGTACCTTGACCTCATAATGCTAAAATGATTATTGTGGTATTGAAATTGGTAACGAAAATAGAGTATATTCCTTTGTATAGGAATCTAGTTTGAATTTTTAGTATCGTGACAACAGTACCTTATCAAGTTCAAGCCTTAGATTTGATGAGTTTTTAATCAGATCCAAGGACAGTTTTAAATGTTATATACACTTTTTACTATAGTCAGCTATTTCTCAGTGTAACTTGCAATGAAAAATGTGATGTTTTTAAAGATGTAGATGAGAACTTTCCATGACGCGCTGTAAACACCTGAGAGACTTAATTGAAACATTTATCCAAGGCCAGACTGAACCAGTTTGTAATGCAGTAAATAAATACAGCTTGTTTTCAGGGCCAGTGAACAAATGTGCCTGCTGCAAACATAATTTCTCTACAAGCGCCCCGCAGAGAGACGGAGGACTGTTATAGTTTGTCTAAATACAGGAACTGCTCCCTGGCCCTAATGTACAAAAGAGTGGCCTGCGTTATTTATTCATCTCCTCAGCGCACTGTTTCATTTATGGGCACTGCAGGCAGACAGCGGGGTATTGATTGTGTCTTTTCTTTCAGGGGGTTTGTGTGAAAAGGGGGATCCATCACCTCTCCACGGCCCACCCACAAGTAGCTCTCCCATGGGGAAACTAGTTCTCTGAGGTGGGCCCTTCTGGCTGAACAAAACTCAATGCATCATTCATGCCCCGTCCCGGTGTTATAATTGGACTGAGTAAAGAAAAAAGGTAAAGGGGCTAAGTTTTGGTAGAAAATTACACAGACAGAATCCCTTAAAGAACAAATATTATGCATTATTTGTATTGTTATTGCCCTTTAAACACGCTCGTGAGTATCTTGTACTTTGGCATCTCATGTTTTATAACAACAACAAAAAAAAAGGTTTAAAAGACAAACAATATCTCTGGCTTCATCTACTGGCAGCAGAGGGAATTACACATTTGAGATCAGGAAATATTTGAGGAACGGAAACAGGTTAATGTAGCAGAGAAGTTGTAATGACTTAACAATGATAACATGATTTAACAACAGAAATGCTGAGAATGAGTCTGACAATGATTTATTCATGGACTTAAAAACAGCGCAGAAGATTCTCGGAGCCGCGCCGCACATCGAGAAAACGCCACACATCGAGAAAACGTCGCACATCGAGAAAACGTTGCACATCGAGAAAACGTTGCACATCGAGAAAATGTTGCACATTGAGAAATCGTCGCACGTCGAGAAAACGTCGTACGTTGAGAAAACGCTGCACGTCAAGAAAACGTCGTACGTCGAGAGAACGTCACACATTGAGAAAATGTCGCACAAACATTGTTTTTGACGGTCGGAGAGGAGAGGATTTTCTAACCGGTATTCATCAAACTTGCGTGCATGAAGCTAAATGGCACCAGGTATATTTTTGAGAAGGGAACAATGTAAGAACATGGTTTAAAAAAAAAGTAAAGTAAAAAAAACAGTATGTTAAAAAACATTCTTACTATCCTCCTCAAATATCCCTCTGTATATCACTATTTTTCCCTTTGTTTGCTTCAACTGTGTCCATAAATGTATTACCATTTAATATTTTACATTGTCTACTGTAAGTCTGTCGAGGAGCAAAAGTTAAAAGTAGATATTTCTGCTAAATGTTCTGAGATACAAGTGTCAGATAATAAGAGAAATCCACAGACATCCTGTCAAGTCGAAGTCCATTTCTTCCATTGATACACACACAGAGCTTAACAGAGATTTAAATTATTCAGAGTGCTTGGACGGCGAGAGGGCGGTAATCAGCTTGTGAGCAGTCCGATGGAGTGTACAGTATTGCTCTGGCCACATGCATAATTAAAGAAATATGGGGGTTTGGCTTTTTGAGAGGTGAGAGCTCTGCTTAATGGGCTGTTTGAGGCCGAAGCTACAACGGAGCTTTTTGTCTTTATTCACTCAGAACATGGTGATGGTATTACACCACTCCGTTGATGCTCTGGTACATTGTTAACAAATAAGCGTCTCACCATAGGGATTTACAGCTCCATATGGTTTGCATCAGAGGAAAGTCAGATGAAAGTAGATGATCACAGATGGAGTCGTTTAAAGCATTATTAGTCAGTGGGACGCTGCGGTGGTCCCTGTTGCACTGAAGCTGCAGTTTCCAAGAAATGAAAAACACAGCTGAGACTAGGGATCATTTTGGTCATCGATTAGTCCGGCGATTGTTCTTTCAGTTAATCGATTAGTTATTGAGAGGATCCAGGTGGAGAGCATTTATGGACAAAAGAGCCTTTTCATTAAATACGTTTTCTGCGTCATTTTCATTCGATTTCAGCTCAATTTGAGTTATAAAACTTTTCTTCTCAGCTCAGGACGTGTTTTGGAACCTACAAAGAGACCAGTTAACAATTATTTGATTATTAAATTATGTTAGTTGACTATTCTTTTGTTTGTTTTTTGGCCCATAGGCTTTATTAACATCACTGAATGACATGCAGCAAATTGTCGAGAGCCTGGATTCAAACCCGCAAAGCTGCGAACAGACGGCAGGCATGTGTGCTATCCACTCAACCACGAGCAGTGCTAATTGACAATCTTTTCAATCATCGATAAGTTGTGATTAATAGATTCAATCGTTTCCGCCCAAGCCGAGACCAGGCCAAGCATTAATGTTGAAAATGTGCTTTTTCAACTGTCTGATAACTGATTTTGTGCAAAATTTAACTAAAAAGTATGACACTGAATCTCTGTGTCTGCCAAACCAATTTCTGTTTCACAGAACAATCAGACAGGACCACTGCAAAAATAGATCATTATCCAATTCAATTTCGATGATCTGTGACATTGCCAGCACAGAAAATAGGCAAATGCAACTCTTATTCCAAACATTTATCTTTGATACTTGTACCAAATCATTAAATAGTCTAATCCAAAACTATATTATTCCTAAATGATTAGTTTAAACCTTATAACTGAGTGAATGTGACTAGCTCCTCAGTCGGTCCAACCCCGGGTCAGCCAGTGCAGACAGAGTGTGATGACCTTCCCCCTGTGGTCTGCCGCGGCTGAGCCCAGATGGACAGAGGAGACAGTGACCGGGGCAGTGCTGTCTGTCTGCCGCGCTGACAGCCGCTCACTGCCACGGGCTCATTATCAAACCGCAGCCGCAGCAACAAGCGACGACATGGCTGCCTCCTTCAACAACACAAGACTACAAACAACACAGACACGTTACACAGAATATTACGCTGGGACAGTGTGTGAAACATAAAGCATAAATCGTCATGTTTACCAGCATCACAGATTGCAAATAGTTGAAATGCTAGTTTTCTGATATAGTTGGATAAAGATTGTAGGATCATGAACGTTATCGCTAATATAAATACTGTAATTGGATTCAATATTTGCCCATTTTTTTTGGGATTACATTATTTCTTGAGAAAATGTCATTAAATCTTTCGCCTAATTTAGGATTAACCTACTAAACTGCAATGATGGTGTTTTTTTTTTTTTTTTTTTTGCAGCATGATCTAGTTTTGTACCAGTTTTTGTTCCCCGAATTTGCACACATGATGTGACTGGGATGAGATGAGAATGCGATTTATAATAAAACGTTACATAAATTATTTACTTTGTATTTTCAACACAGAAGTTTCATACTAAATATAAACAAAACTCAATAAAGTTTTGAAGAACATATGACAAAAGGTAAAATATCTCATATGATATTACATAGTTCAGTACATACCAGAATATATTATATGCAGTTTGATCCAGTCCAAGTGGTTGTTGTGTTCTGTAATATGCCAGTAGATCTCACTTGGTGTAATGGTAATATTCCTGATGTGTGTCCGAAATGTACTGAATGTAGAAGAATAATGAATGCGGTACTGTAGAAAAATACACTGTTCTGGAAGGAGATTTAGAGAAAATTGTTTCAAAGCAATTTTAAGGTTGTCTTTGTTTTGCTTAGAACATGTCCGCAGTCCTGCTGAATGCTACATGTTTATCTGTTTGTTGGAAGAAAGACTGTGGATCAACTGTGGGTCACTGGATTTTTCATAAAGATGGGAAAATAAGAACTATTTGAAAGTATGTAAGTGTTTTGTTTTGTTTATCAAATATTTTAAGTTATACGGTTTGTTGTAGGCATTGCTTTGTTTGTGTATGGTGTTATTTGACATAATGCAAGTTTAATTAAACATTTTGGGGGAAAATATGTAGCTTTGAAAACCATGTGTTGGATCATTTCTAATTCATTAGTGCCACAGATAAGCCATCATTATTTCAGTAAAACTCTTTAGATGTGGCAAAAAACAACCATTAAAATAAGTCAGTTTAATAATGTTGAATAAAGATGTTAAGTTGTGGTAAAAATAATGAGTACATATTCTATACAAACAGATCATTTACTGCACTAATGTTTGAGACAAGACGTTAAATCTGCTTCTTGAATCACTGACTGCAGCTCACTGCCATTACTTGACATCCATTTTCCCGATTTTTATTTCTGTAAGTGTGCAACTGAGTAATGGGGAATCATTACAGCTCCTCAATCATCCCACTTGGCACAGAGGCTCAGTGGCAGATTACTTATGTGGCAAATTAAAGCAGCACGAAGAAGCCGGGACTCGCCTTTCAGCTAGAACACTTACAAGCCATCTGTGTGAGTGATGTTCAAGGGTTTTCAATCAAATGCATTTTTCATTTATGTTATGTCAGCTCCCGTATATTCATGCCGTTATTACCAGATGTAAATGATGAGGACAATTCAAACAATCAGATAAAAATTAGACAAATGAACAATCAGTGCAAGAAATGTTCTAAACCAAATTATCTCACTATTGTAATTGAGCGGTTGCCCTTCAAGTGGCTTACTACAAATAGATTAAATTGGAAGGCTTGTAGTGTGTGAATTCAGCCACAAACTATCAAGGCAATGTAGTGCAAGTTCAAAACTTGGATAAATGTGTAAAAGTGTCTGGAATGGTAAAGAATTTCCAAATCTGTAAAGACGATGCATAGGATGTTGCAATAATTTAAATGGCCATCGGCAATCAGGTATGGCCAAATGTAGGGCATGTATTTTAAACTTCATAAACATGACCAATCTGTGACACCAACATGTTCAAATCAAACATAGCTTTTCCTGATAACAACTGAAATGCTGATTTGATTGGCCAAGTTGTTTATGTTAGAATTGGGTGTTTTGGCTCTCAAGACGATTGTCCAAATAGAAAGCAGAATGGGCCTCACATGAGTCTCTTTGCGTTGCCAGTTCCAATGCTGAAATCCAGTTGCTTTAAACCTAAAATGTCTCTCTCTGACTTTGTGAATATGAGTCTAGGAAGAGCTGCCAGTTTGGTGGCAGCTAATGGGGATAAAAAACAAAACAATAAACAATGTTTAATACTTAAAGCTCAGCACCTACAACCATCCTGAATCAGTGCTAGGGCAGCCTCTGCAGCTCAATGAGCCTGGACTTCAGGAGTTCATAAACTGAAGAAAATGAGTTTGTGTCCTTTATATGCAAATTTAGGAACTGGCAACCACAATTTTGTTTTAGTACCTTTTTAAACCTGCAAGAAAGATCTTACACAGCCATGCAAAGAGTAGATATAAGGGAAAGAATTTCAACAAATACTTTAATGTAGTCAACGCAGATAAACTGATGTAATGCCGTTATAGGAAAGAAAAAACATCGTATTCGTAGTTTCTCCCATATTAGTGCCGCTTCTGTGTTCACTGTCCAGGGTATGTCCCGCTTTAATTACTGAATCCTGTCACCTATATTTCATAACTTCCAAACTCTACTAGACACTCTGCATTCTAGAGTCAGGCAAATAAAATGCTTTCTTCTCCTGTCTGCTGTGACGACACACTGGGTGAGTACAGATGGGCACACAGGCTCTTTGTGGCGTCCTCCATGTGTTCCTTCATTGTGCCATATCATACAGTCCCAGTGTTTGTTGACAGTGTGCTGTAAACTGGCACATTACAGGCCGAGTGCGAGTCACAGGCAAATCCTGGAACGCCCGGTAATGCCCTGAAAAGCCTGTTGTGACGTCAGCGCTGGAAGAAACAGTTACTGGAGACTTTGTTTCTACTTTCGGAAGTACATTTTTTCCCATACACTTGTTGAACCATGTTCTGACAGCTTGCTGAGGGACAATCAGCTGTGCAAACCAAGGAGAGTAATATATTCCTGACAATTTATAAACCTCAAAGTTTAAAACACAAACCATATTTTTGGACTAAACATTATTGTGTCTTGGACATTAGTGACCACCAGTCTGGGTATTGTTCCCTTTAAGACTAGTTTAGTAAGTGTTCTATTATTTCTAGTTTGCTCTCGTCTACTCCCTGTTCATTTTTGTTTGAGAAAAATGTTTTGCTCTTCCTCATTTAGATTTGGCTGAATTTGGTTAACCTTTTTCTTGGATCAAGCTGAATTCTGGCAGATAGTAGTTCAACTAATTAAAAGCTACTTGAAAAAACACAGATTTCCAGAGGCAGTGACTCACTGAACAGGCATAGTGAGTGGAACTATAAAGCATTTCAGAACACAATGAGCTGAGCTGAGTGAAGATTCATTCACTACAGTGAGTGCCATAATGCATGTGGATACTTGAGAAAACACAAAGTGTTCACAAACACACTGTGCCAGAAGACAAGACGCAGCTGCAGCATCGACTCACGGCCCCTGACTGACAGGACCTCAGGGCTTCTCTGCTCTACAATCATACATTTTCATAATCATTCATCTTCAGGCTGCTGACAACCTTTTGGGGGTAATTATGACTCAATAAAGAAGACCAGCAAAGGCACCGCAACACCTCTCACATCTGACAGGCACTGGCCTAAATATGTAGCACTGGATTTTCACACATGCTAAAATTAACCCAAGATAAAATGCTACTCTATCAATGACAATACATTTTTTCCCCAACTCTTGGTAGTTATCTAAAAGACGACTCTGTGCTGGAGCCAAACCTAGAAATACAGAGAAGGCTGTGACTAGGAAGGGCACCTGACACAGTATGTCGGTATCTACAGGCAGGCAGATGATTTGTGGGATGAGAAGAAGGAAAAAACAAAACAAAACATCAAGCCGGTAATAACAAGCAAGTCCAGATAAATGGTGCAAGTTGTGGAGGTGTGTGAGGGCGTCTGAAAAATCTGTAAAATGACTGTCCAAAACTAAAGAGGTTATGCAGAGACATTATTTTTATTTGAAAAATGCCTTTTACGTTAAAATGTAGGGCTGCTCAATTATGGCAAAACTTCACAATTATTGGCTCATAATTGAAATCAGGATTATTTCGAACAATCACTTCTGTACTGTTAAAATGATTCTGTATAGACCAAATATATGTTATTAGTAATGTTTTCGAAAAAGAAAGAGCCTTTGCTCCAGGTTTTGGGGCAAAAGGAGGACACACAGAAGGCAATTCACTGTATTTATGATTACAAAATGTTTGCAATGAAATAATAATTCAAATCACGATTATATATACGTTTAACATCCCTAGTTTCTCCGTTGTTGCTGTCACTGTGCACAGCTTAGCTAGCTTGTTTGCTAACTGCATTTGGAGATAAAGGACACTTCAACTGCTGTACAACAATTAATTTCCTCAACACTTGGACTCAGAAACATCTTATTTTAAGAACAGAACGGTAATGAGTTCAACTGTGTGTGATCCCAAAGTCTGTGTCAGTGATGAATGTGAGCATTTACTTGATTGTATAATTTTAGATGTCAGATACAAACTAAATATTTATCAGAGTTGCAGACTTTTATGTTTGTTATCAGACGTCAGGAGATTCTTTTACATTTTAGTGTTAATGTTTTGAGCTTTTACAAGAAAATATGTCACTACTCACCAATGACTCTCATGCTTTTTTGCCACTCATTGCTAAAATTCAGAATGCTGTGATGTCATCTGCATAACCTCTACTCACCCAAGCGGCAAGCTGATCGAGGTGACCCCACAGAGGAAAAGCCAAAAAGTACAAAATGTAATAATTCTTTGCAAGTTCAGCCCTGGCGTCTTGACCCTTCTCATTACACTTTCTAAAAACAGTAGTCATTTCAAGTCTATTTCCTCTAGGCTCTTGCCATATAAATTTAATCATGCAATTAAACATGATCACTACACAGCAGAGTGAGTGTAAAAGGCTACAATTGGCTCTGTTGGGACTATAAAGAAAACGCTTTGGCACTCGGCGGCGCACTAACAAATCAAAACACAATATTTTGGCAAGACTCACTCAGCCTTCTGGAAAATGATTACAAACGGGAGCGCGGGGATGGCATTTGTTTAGCCAGCAGATGGGACCTTCTTAGCACTGGTGGTTCGTGTCCTCGTGCCTTTATTATGTATGAGGTGCTTTCACGACAGACTCTTTCATCCCCTCCGAGGCGGGAGAACCGTGAACTCGCTTCTACCTCCAGTTTTTTCCAGTACGAACAGTTACAAAGGATACAATTTTGAAGCGTGCTGCAAAAGGAAAACAAACAAAAAACACATTGGAAAAGGCCATGTTGCTGCTATAGAGCTCTTTATGCGGTTCATACAACATGCTACTTTGTCTGTTTAGCGCATGTTCAGCAGGTCTTAATTAATGGAAACCCTGTGGATTTCTTTTGTGTTATGCATGAGGCTAAAGCAGTGCTATGAATACATTATAGAATATGACGAAGTAAAAATAGAAGTAGCTGAAAATGCCATGGTGGCTAGCATACACATGCAACAGAAGCTCCTTTATGGGGAAATTTATAGATGACAGGATTCAATGCGCTTTTGAAAAATGGCCACACGGAGCTAAGTGCAGCTTTCCTGGGAGAGATTGCCCGAGTCTGTGGTCCTTATGTCGATGGTTGTTAACAGCTCCCTCTATTGCAAAGTCAACAGGCAGCAGCGCGGCCCTGAGTAAAATATCTCCACCGGCGATGCTGTAAGTCTGTCAAAGAGGACGTGAGTTATGACCCTCCTCGGACCACCTAGGAGGCCATGTTTCAGATACAGCTGGTAAAGTAAGAAAAGGCTAAGCTAAGAGTGCTTTACTGAGAACTGGATTTATGTTAGAATTTTGATGATGATATTTTAGCCAAGGATTTGAAATTTTACTGGGATTCAAATCACTGTATATTATTCAAGCTTATGACACCGTAAAAAAGTTAATTTTGCATCTTATATAGGGTCCCTTTAAAAGACAGTCAGCAAATTATCCCTGGTGCTTATTGTATTGCATGATCCCTGAATAAACACCCTGCAAACTTATTAAGAGTCCACTGGCCAAGGGCTTTGCTCTCTCCACTATTCACATTAGGGGTGCAGCGGTTAGCCCTCTCGCTTCACAGCAAAAAGGTCCTGGTTCGACTCCCAGGCGGCGTGGGGCCTTTCTGTGTGGGGTTTGCATGTTCTCCCTGTGTCTGTGTAGGTTTCTTCAAGATGCTCTGGTTTAAAAACATGTATTGGGACTATAGGCCCTTCTGTCTGGGGCCAAGACTTCCCTGAAAAAGAGAGGTTAAGTGGGACTTTTCTCATTAAATAAAGGTTTATATTGTAATATTGTGGGCTGCTGTATCGACATTTTTCGTGCATTCCACAAAACTAAGTTGTCACAGCACTCAACTAAACATATTTATGTTATGCAGTTGATACATTCACCATTTTGACTTTTGAATTGAGTGGAATTCAAAATTAGTAAGTTTAATGTAGTGAGTTAACAACAAAATACAGCAGTAAATAGGTATTTGTTCATGTTCACGTCACATATAATATTGTTGTATCGTTAAACTTATCGGTGCAATCCCTCATCCATCCAGGAGTGTTCCATCATAGAAAAGGTTTCAAAGGTTGTCATCTAGACGCTGTTTTGAAAATCAAGACGTTTTGACTTCCATCTGAAAGTTATTCTTAATATTAAACATACATCGTGTGTGATATTGAATCGTGAGGGACCCTGTGAGCTAAAGCCCTAATATACATTTTTCTTTACTTTTTGAATCACAAAAAATATTGTCTTGTGGTCTCAGAGTAGCTCCCAGACACACAGGATGGATCTATAAAAAGATCACTAGCCTTCAAATATTGATTGGACTCTGGCCGCATTCCTTGTTATTTTCCTTCACGAGAGAAGCATATGTCTGAAACATTGAACAGGAAGTCATGAAAAGGTCATTGTGCTGATGGTGGAATAATCACTAGTACATCTGTAGGGTTTATGTCCAGCATCAATTTCTCTGAACCTAAGCTTTACAATTACCCTCTCAGTTTCTACGCTGATTCTGTACCTGTGGGAACCATTGCAGGAGGTGCCATCGACATAAATTACACACAGACTTTAAAAGACATCGCATCAGGTGTAAAACAGCTCTCCTGGAAGCCAAATACATCATCACTGTCTATTCAATAAAACTATTTCTTATCTGCAAAAAAACGTCTGCGAGTTACAACCCAAAACCAATATAAAGAGTTCATTTCAAGAGGGTTAGAAGATAATACATTGTAAGTCATCCAGAGGTAACTGTCAGAAGTTAAATTTAGCCGTTCACAAAATGACTTCTATATAAAACGAATGGTGTTTTGTTATGGTAGTGAATTCTGTATTCTCTGTGACACTTGTAAACAGCACGTAGTTTGTTTCGCTAAAAGCTTTGTCCAGGTATCATATAAAACGTTCCTATAAAATAAAAAGGTCTTCACGACTAAAGCAATAATGATTTATGTCATAGATCTAGTTGAAATATATGTTTGAAGGTGTTAGTGTAAATCAATCTGACAGGAGTGCCCTGACAACTTGACACATCCTGGATCACATTTCAAGTTATTTTTGACAGTGTTATGGATTTCTTTGCAGACCTGACTGTTTGGTGAGGATTTTAGGTCAAACTTCAATAGTTAAGATTAAAGTGTGCAAAGGAAATGCAAAGGAACAGAAAAGAACATCAAACCAACAAACCACAAAACCAGCAGGCATGGATTGTACGGTAATAAAGGCTGCTTACCATAATGACGTCATAGTTTTTTTATTGGCATTGTGTATCAATAATTAGATTTAGCATGTCTTGACCTGCTTTTCAGCTCTGTCTTTATTAAAAAACAGGCCACAGAAGATAGAAGCAGAGTCTAAGCTAAAACACCATGCTTTAATTAGCTTTGGCTTGTCGAATGATTAGTCAGAGAACATGTAATTTGAAGCTCAGCGTGATAATGAAACAATGCTCCTAATGAGTGAGCACTTCAGACATAAAAATGAAAGCGAGGCAAACAAAATGACTCCAAAACAGAGACTTTTGACAAATTTATCAAATGTGTGGCATTGACAAGTCATTTTTTGGAAGACTTCGCTAACAAAATACCATTTACCATCACAAAGCGTTTTTTGGCTTCACTGAACAATGTATTTGTACAAAACAACACAATTTGATTAAAGTCAGACACTTTGCAACAATAACAACTTAGGGAAGCATTGTTCCTGTTGCGTGGGAAATGATTTTGAGCTCTTTGGCAATCAATCTAAATATCAAGACATGTCAACTAAATTGTAACAGAAGTCTCCCTACTTTGGACAGTAAATATATGAAGCAATCATTCAACTTATTATTACCTGTTGTTAAATTGATGACTATGGATGTACTGATACTGGTATAGAATATCAGCACTGATTCAGAAAAATTTGTATCGGCTCCAAAATTTCAGTTCAACAAATATCCTGGTTGCGCCAAAACATTGATGTAATGCGACTATTTACCCTTTTAGGTTTAGAATATCTCATTATGTTTAAGCTTTTATTTATACAAAGCTGTCCCATAATTTGTTGTAAAATAAATAAAAGCTTTGTCATATGTTATTTTTGTTTTAAGAAAATAAATGCTACTTTTTGTCTCTGCAAAAGTATTGAAATAAGTCTTAGATCTGACGATGACCCGCCGTTGTTTGATCAGACACTTCTCCAGTTATAGAGCACATAATAATGAAATACAACCACTGTATGAATCCAGGTAGATTGTCATAAAGAATAAAGTTATTAACAGATTACCAATGAAAAACTTAAATTAAGACTCATTATTACTTGATTCTGACTATAATATGTGCACCTGTAATGCCGCCATGAGCTTTAGATCCTAAAAGCCACCTGGAAGCCCTATGTTCTCTCTTCTCTTTAAACTGCCAGAGCTGCCTAAAGAGCCACATTATGTAAGTTGCCGGAACCCACTTACAATGACTCATGCACATTTGGTTTTAGCCCAGTCATCCTACTTGTGAAGGGCTCTCCCTGACATTTATACTAGTCACAGTTTCTCACACACAAATCATTTCTGTTCTCTATTTCTGTGTGACAAACAGAATTAATTATAGCTAAACACTATTTAGAATAATTAGCACCAGCGCAGTGACATCTTTCTCATTTGCCCTCAGTAAGTGCAAGAAATGTACCATCACACTTGTTGTCTGCACCCCTCCCTCTCCCTCCTCTCCTCCATTTTCTCCCCCCGTCCTTTCCTCTCATCCTCCTTCTCTCTCCTCCCTCCTTTCCTCCTCTCCTCTTCCTCTCCCCCTCTCCTCTCATCTCTCTCGGTCTCTGTGGTCTGTTTAACGAGCTCACTTGGAGCTGTATTTAAGCTCATTAACCTTTGTGGGTGGCCAGCTCCACAGAGAGGAACAGCCATTGATACAGGCGTACAGGGGGGACCTTTTTCTTTACACTCGACACAAAGCAGTTTTGACACATGATATTAAATAAGTCAGCATATGAAATTTCTTTTAATGTGTTTGCGATGCTTTTATTAAATGGCACTGCGAGACACAAACTAGAGGGTTCATTACTGTGTCTTTCTGGCTGTGAAACATCTTAAAGGAGGCAATATCAACCTTTAAGAGTATTAGTATTTAGAGCGAGTCATGCATGTTTGAATTTCTTTATTATCTTGTATTCAAGACACTATCGCTCAGAAAATTCCCTTTATCCTCTCCTTATTTGAAAATGGCAATACTTATTGGATTCGGCAGCATTCCCTAGTCAAAAAAAAATAAAAAATCAACTGCTAACAACCCTAAATTGTTATTATCCTGGAGCTGTCAGCCTGGTCCTTCAGCGCAGTACTTTGTTATGAAGTTGTTTATGGTGACATTCCAAGAAGGGCCAACGCCGCAGTTTTCAACAAGGACTTTTATCAAGTCGTTTTAGATCAATATTGTGATTTAAAATGTTCAAAACATAAAATAATGATCCATGGGTGTCAATTTGTCGATGTAAACCCTCATTCATCCATGTGTGGTTCATCGTAGAAAGGGTTTCAGGGGTTGTCATCCATCTATAGATCTATCTATCAATAGAACAATAGATCTAAGACAATAATAGATCTTAGCCACATGTGAAACTGGGCAGGGCCAACTAACAAAGGCAGGCCAATTATCGAGTTTCAGGTGACACAAGACAAACAATTTTCCAAACAAAGACAGGCGTTCAGTGACTCCTCCCTGTGGGCAGGACTCTCACTACTTAGAGGAGCATATAAGCCAGAGTTCCCAGCTCTCTGATTGACAATGACTTTTGGATAAAAGTTGAAACGTCTCGATCTTCAAACAGCGTCCGGATGACAACCCCTGAAACCCTTTCTACCACAGGTGTCAATGTTTTTCAACTTTTTTGGGTTGAAAAGATACCACAGAACACCACATACTACCTTATAATTTGACAAAATCGTTTTAGTAAAGAAATGTAGTACATAATGTGGCAAATAACGTATGTGCCATCTGCTTCTTTAGATTTGTATTGAGTGTAGTGATTGTTTTGCTTTTTTGGTGCAAAGGTTGCTTAGGACACTCCAAAATGGAAATGCAGCATCCACAAGTGTGAATCTGTTAACTCTAGGAAGCATAATGTATGTCTTATCAATGAACACAAGAAGACGCCCCTGTACGATTGTTGTATATCATTATCATTAATAGCTAATATAAAAGCAATCTACAAAAATAACATGTATATGTGACCTTTTTTTGTTTGTTAAATATACACAAAGATTTTTTAATTTTGGTCTTAAAATACAAGTTTGGTAATCTATTAGACAGTGCCAACAAAGGATATTACAAGATAATTCAGTCATAAAATAACAAACTAACTTACTAAGTCTACTAACAGTAGACACAAAAATAAAAATATATTTTCCCCCGAAAACTTTGAACAAGGACTCATGGTTGTCTTTATGAGCTTCAAATATATATATATATATATATATATATATATATATATATATATATTTATTTATTTATTTATTTTGCAACTGCACATGGGCACACATTAATGGTCAAGCGCCTGGTAATCCATATACAGTATGTGTTTCAATTTCCAGCAGGACAAGTTGCATGTCTAGTGTAAATACTGCCCGCTGGTCTCCATGGAGATGTTATTGCTTGTCCTAGAATGGTCCAAAGTATGGTATTAAATGTATCCATCTCCTTGGAGACAAGCGGGTGATACCACCAGGTAGATCAGATCAGGCCAAGTTGAAGGTCAGATCAACCCGTAACTTAGCCTGATTCAGCTCACGGTGATAATAATAATAATGCATTAGACTCATATAGAGGTTTTTGGACAGTCAAAGACGCTTCACATTGCATTATTCATTCACTCCACACTCCATGGTGGTAAGCTACTATTGTAGCCACAGCTGTCCTGAGGCAGACTGGCGAAAGCTAGGCTGCCAGTGCGCGCCATTGGCCCCTCCAACCACCACCAACCATTCACACACACCACTCTTATACTAAGCAATGTAGGTGACGTGTCTTGCCTGAGGACACAGTGACATTTCTTCCACCAGTCGCCCCCCTGTGGCACCTGGTGCTCCAGTGGTCTCCCATCCAAGCACTACCTGGGCCCTGACCTGCTTAGCTTCCAAGGTCTGGGGCATTGGGCATTGGCAGGCAAGTGTGGCCATTGGCAAGCAGGTAAGAGGCTCTTAAAATCTGAGCTCTTATTAAGAACACATGCTTTTCAAGGCTATAAAGTCAATAAATTAATATTTTTAAATGCAAGATAGATACCTTTTAAAATGGTATACTGTGGAATATTCCAAGCAAAGTTACCTTGGCCTGCAGCAAGTTACACAGTGCACCTTTAAGAATAACAAGTTATGTTGAAAAGGTTTCAAGGGTAGTCATCTGGACACCGTTTTGAAAATCAGGACGTTTCGACTTCCATCTGAAAGTCATTCCTAATCTGAGAGAAATTACACAATATGACAAATATATCTTATATATACTGTATCAACATATTACAACGGCTGGTCTGATATGGATTTTTTGAACCGATACCGATATTTGTCTTGCTGCCAATAACCAATATTAGCCAATACCACATTTGGATGTTAAAATCCATAGCAAGGCCTACAAGATCACAATAACCAATCACTTCAGTAAACGTAAAAACACTTTGTGGCATGATTTCATAATATCTATTCACATTAATTCTCTTCTGGTTACTCATGAATCTGTTCAAAAAGACACATCTGATGCACTAAAGATGAACTGTGAATGACACATGGGCACACACAGACTGGCACCTTACCCAAAAAATCTGCCAATGTGTCTATATTGGCTGATACCGAAACTGTACCTAAACATCCCCCATCCCGACGCGCAACAGAATCACAATCTTTCAGTGCCGTTTTGTTTAGTGGAGGTGCGTGGTGTGGGTGGCCAAATACAAATGCACTGATTTGTTTTCACTTGTTTTCTATTTCTGATTCATTGGCCCTTGTATCAAACTCACTTCAGTATCCTTGACTACCGCTTGTACCCTATTAATGCGCAACATCATTTACATACAGCACTACATCACTACACGCGCAGAAATGATTGATTGCCCAGTGTGTTTTTTTTAATCTGAAAACCCTCAAGTCTAGCGTATAAGAGAGCCCTGTTTCACTAATGGTGCATAAACAGTGTGCATAGTAGATGTATACAAAGTGTGACAACAAATCCCTCCTCCTCCATCCTCCCCCAGGACGCGTGCTTCTGAGGCTAAAACACATCTCTTGGAAAAAAAAATAAAGGTTGTTTCCATTCCTGTCTCACTTTGATTGTCTTTTACTGTCACAACTCCCCGAGGACCAAGCTGTCGAATTGTTTCTCCCTCCAGCAGATGGTTTCCCCCTGCCATAATCTGTCTGCGCCGAGCTAGTGTTATTAAGTGCTGATTTTAACAGGAAAGACAGAGATGCAATGAGGTAGTGTATGTGCGTGTGTGTGTGTGTGTTAGGAGGCATATTCACAGTTATGCCGTATCAGGAAAGGTTAAGAGCCAGTGAGACCAAGAGGAGAGGATTAGTGCCGTGAGAATTGCCTTTTATTACTGTTAAGGTCACAGCCGTATTTAAAATCCACTAGAGACAAGAGAGATAGTGAGAGAGGAGCAGCGTCAGAGGAAATGTAGCCAGATGGGAGACCTTGTATGAAGCTTTGATTTCATTAAAGAGCCACAACTGTGTGCGTTCTCCTAAGAAAGCCGAGATAACCGCGCAGCAGCCAGAAAGATAGCAGTGAAGATGGTGCGTGTGAGCGTTAGCTGGGAATTGAAAAGGGGCTACGCTCACACAGAGGAGCGCAGAGGCTGTTTGTACCATGTGATATAATGGCCTGGAAAGGATTACATCATCGTTTAGGGTGTAGGTGGGCAGGCTCTGCGCAGACAAAGGCTTGCACTGCCACCTGGTGTTTGCACCGCACTCCAGTCTGTAGGAAACTTCTAACGTATTGAATGCTAGCAATAAGAGCAGTAGTAGAAGTAACACCAGTGGTAGTGACAGATCAGACGATAATTGTACAGTAAAGCATTGTTTGGTAGTGACATTGTTAACTAGAACATTTAATAGATAGTAATATTACTAATTCAACTGAACAAAGGTTTGCTTTGCCAGTTGCCAACTCAAACTGTTGCACTTGTTAATAGCCTTTTTTTCTACGTTTGCTTTGAGCAGGTCATTACGGTATGAAAGTCAGTGTTTTCATTGTCTAAAGTGAGCCGCACCAGGCCGTTTGAGGGGAAGGCAAGACGGCAAAAAGAAGGTTTAAACAGAAAACATTAATTTCACGCCGAACACCGACTTGATTTTGCGATAAACTGCTGTATTTAGCTGTTTCCTTCTTATCAATGTATGGCACTTGCGTCAAGATCAAAAATATTATCTTTCCAGTGCTTAGTGCGTCTTACATCAGCCAAATCCAATGTATTATATAAAGACTTAAACATGTAGCGTAAAGGCATAGAGAAGTGAAATGACAATAAATTGAAAATGGCTTTTGCAACGTCTCACCACAAACCTGGAATTACTAAACATCTTTTTGTGAATTGCTGAGATTGATTTTATGATTAAAAAGTATAATTTAGGTATGATTTAGATTTTATTTATCAAGGAACATGGAGATGCACTCTGCCACTGAAAATAATGACACCAAAGAGCTACAAGTATGCTAGTTCGGAGGACCAGTCAAAACGTGCCCAATATCTAAGAGGGCGCACTCGTTTCAGTATTTGCTTGTTTAAGTTGTGATGAGCAATAGTAGTAACAGAAGTAGTAGGTGGAAATAGTAACAAAGTTGATGTTAGCAGCGTGAAGTAGGACTAGTTTTATGGTAGTATTAAAGACAACATGCAGGGAAGGCTTGCACTGCCACCTGTTGCTTGTTTTGCCAAAAAGAAACCAGTGAAGTTGGACAACAAACTTTGCCTTTTCAAATGTACTGCAAGGGCAACCAGAAGCTCCACATCTCCTCGGTAGATCAAACAGCAAAGCGCCTGTATAAATGCTTTTCATATGAGAGCAGTGTGAATGGCTCTCACCCAGCAGCTGGTGGATATAAGGCTACTGCCAAGGCGCTATTAGACAGCTGTGTGGCATTGGAAGAGCTGGGAGATAATGATGCCAGTGCTTTCATTTGAGTCTTAGGGCTGTTTTTAAGTGAACGACTCTGAAGTGTCCACAGTGTGTAATCCTAAAGGGATGATCAGGTTTTCTAAGCAGTACTTACAACGATGTTTTCTTGAATTTCAGTTTGCTTTTGGTTAGTGCTGTTGTTTACGCAAAACTTTAAATGTAAATACTCATAATTTGAGCTTGTAAGTACAGGAAATAAATACAATGGATTGGGGGTGGGTAAACATTCATATCACAAGCCTAAATTACAAGTTTCTTTGAGAGGTAGAGCTATGTGCTTCTTCTGAGAGGTGACACTGAACTGTGATTGGTTAATACCATTCCGGCCTTTTTCCCCCAAAATGTCTGACTAAAATGTGCACCAATTCAAAGTTAAACGGTTCTTGCACCCTTTGGAGCACAAGCAATCGGTTGGACCCTGTGTGACGCTGAGACTTTGTAGTTTTGGACTCTTATGCCTGATTTACTCTAATTATAAGTGTGAAGAAGCTCTGCTCAGAGGAATATCCGCCTAGATTTTCTTTGGTAATTATAAGGAGGAGTAAAGCTGGTGTCTGGAGGATGCTCTGATTGACATTAGATTGAGCATTTGTTGGTTTTTGACAATTTCTCTTTCAAAGCACAAGCTAATTTGACGAAAAGTTTGTTTTAGGGACTTGAAATAAAGTTAAGAAGTCCAAGCGGAATCCATACAAAAGTCCTATTATTCTTTTTGTTGACACAGAACTGCATTAAAGGAGACATAGCATGCTTTTTCTCCCTATGTTCTTAGTATTGAACTATACCATAAGTACATCAGAAATTTACATTTTGTTCCCTGTAAAATGCAATGTGGACTAAAACGGCTTAATAATAGAAACAGAAGCACTGACTTCTTGGTCAAAACTGCAAACCCGCCTCTTCGTTGTAACATTTCAGCAGATTTGCTACATGACTATTCTACATAGTCGACAGAGATGTAGGTGAGGATAGGGGTGAAAACAGGAGTACTCAAGCCTCAAGGGCAATACGGGATTACTCAAACAAGAATCAATCAAAAACAACTTTGTGTAAACTTGTGATGAAGAAACACAGTTGTAACAAGGAACATACTTCGTTCCAAATTGACAAATTGTATCAGGATCAGAATTATAAGTTTTATATTTATTCACATTTTCCATCCTTACTACGATCAATAAACCCCTTTCCCTTTCAAATATAAGAGCAAATGCTCTCCTGAATCCAGAAAGATTACTGAAGCGATTTCCATCATTTTAATATTTCTGTAAGTGCACGCAGGGTTGAGAGATTTCCTGCATAACATTGTGAACATGGCACACTGCTCTTCCCCACGGTAAATGTAGCTCGACTAATGACTCCAAATATTAGTGCAACGATCTGGAGCAGTGGACTGGTAGTTCTGCACACTCCACAGGCAGATATTTCATCTAGGCTTTATGACTTCACAGCCTCCTCGCGCACTGCTTACGATCTCATTTCGGTTGCTAATGTATTCCTGTTTGTTCCTGCCTGACTTTGTTCTCCGGGTGGAAAGTGTTTAGTGTGCCAAAGTAATGATTTCTGCAAAGTGGAGGATCCAGCCTTGAATGGGGACAGTGGAAACAGTGAATTAGGCCTCGGAGCTGTATATGTAAATGTGATTTGGTTTTCAATCTCAGCTGGTAATGTGTGCTCCTTTTTCAGTCAGGGCTTCCTAATAAAGATGACTGCCATGTTGCTGATGTCTAACAATGGAAAATGGAACAAATTAAATAAATCATTTGTAAACAAAGCAAGTGCAAGGGAAAATGTCTAAATCTGTAAACAGGTTAACTCTGTGAAATGTAATCTAAATTATTTTACTTAATATTGACTGTAATAAGAAAAACAATATATATTATTTTTAATTAACAAGTGGGAACATTAGTTTTCAAGACAACCTGGCAAAATGACACTCGATTTTGACGTTGATGGAGTGACTGGGCATTTCAGGGATTATCTCTACACAACAGCAGTTTATTCTCAGTATGTGAGAATAATTCTCGCCCTGACAGACTCTCCCATCACCACCGTGGACTCTTTCCGCTTCCTTGGCACCACCATCACTCAGGACCTCAAGTGGGAGCCGACCATCAGCTCCATCATCAAGAAGGCCCAGCAGAGGATGTACTTCCTGCGGCAGCTGAGGAAAGCCAAGCTGCCGGCGCAGATGATGGTGCAGTTCTACACGGCCATCATCGAGTCCATCCTCACCTCCTCCATCACCGTGTGGTACGCTGGAGCCACAGCCAGGGACAAACAGAGACTACAGCGCATTGTGCGCTCTGCTGAGAAGGTGATCGGCTGCAGCCTTCCATCTGTCCAGGACCTGTACGTCTCCAGGACTCGGGGACGAGCAGGTCGGATCACAGCTGACCCTTCTCACCCTGGACATGGACTATTTGAGCCACTCCCCTCGGGCAGGAGGCTACGGTCCATCCGGACCAGAACCTCCCGCCACAAGAACAGTTTCTTTCCCTCTGCCGTTGGACTCATGAACACTTTGTAACACCTGTCACTTCAACAATAATACTATTTAAGAACAATCTATTTGCACTACTCATTTGCACATGGCACTGTCTGCCAACTGTACATTCTGTATATAGTCTATCTTAGTCTATTTTATTCTTAATTTTATGCATGCCTTTTTATATATTTTTTATATTTTATCCTTTGCTTTATGTTGCACCTACGCCGAAGCAAGTTCCTACGTTTGTGAATTTCACTGACAATGGCAATAAACAATTTCTGATTCTGATTCTGATTCTGAAGTTGTAGTAGGAATATGTACATGTGTGTACTTGCCTCTACCATCAGTAGATGGAGATACAGCTAAGTCAAAATGGCATCTCCCAATACAGTTAAAAAGAAATGTTTTTCTCTGTGAAAGCATTTTATTTTTAGTTCTAAAACATGACATGTCAAATTGAAGACACTCAAGAGAAGGTTTGAAGGCTAAAAACGATACAAAAAGGGCATAATATTTTTACTTTAAAACAAACTAGTTTTGTTTTTCATGTTTAAAAACGGTAAAAACCAGGTAGAGGTCCTTTAACTGTAACAAAACACTTTTATACAGCTACTATTACTAGTACCCTACTCCTACAGCTTCATGTACTTCATGTAAAAATCAGGTACAGCCTCTTTAAAAGCAGTAGCAAAACTAGTAAACAAGTGTTGGAAAGTGACAAAAGTGACAAAAAGTAGTAAAAGGGTTTACTTGAGTGAATTTTACAGTGGATACTTTTTACTATTACTTTACTATATTTGTGTCGGTATCTGTACTTTCTACTCCACTACCTTGTTTTAACTGAACTGAAAAGTAAAAAGTACTTTTCATATGTTTCGAAGAGTTATTTTTCATGGTGACTTTCTGTGTAAAGGTTTTGAGTTCAAGCCCCTGCTTTGAGTAAATAAAGATAAAACTGCAGGAATTTTATTGGAATTGCTACTGTTGACCAAAAATGTACACAATTCTTTATCACAATCAACACATATAACGGCTTAACAGTTCTCAGAATCTGTGTCAAATACTCTACTCATAAAGTACATATACTTACAGAACTTTTACTTAAGTTGATTTATGTATGTACTACTTATACTTTTACTTGATTATTATTTTGCTCCTGTATCTGTACTTTTACTTAAGAAATACTTGATGCACCACTGATAGTAAGTAGTTGCATCGTAGTACCGGTGATAGTTGTTGTGGCTGTGTACTTTCTATTGATAAAGTCACATTCAATACTCCCATACAGAGGTGACCCTGAATGTGTGTCATTTCCGTGTCTTGCCTTATTGCAACTTTATGAACATATGGTAAAATAAACAGCCTGTTTTCGAGAGTCGAAACAGGAGCAAATTCATAGCGTGAAGTAAGCCGCTGCTAAAATTATAATTCAGGTCAAGCACTGTACAGAACGAGCACATTTTAATAGCTCCGGATCCCTGAGGCAACAGACTCCATTCACAGTCCCCACACGCAGCTCCATTTACTGACCTTGAAGAGTCTTGTTTATACAAATTGAAATTAAACGTCGTAGAGGAAGAAAATAATTTTGTGGATTAATTTACCTTCTTGAAGTAAACAGATCACATGCACAGTAGTATTGTTATGTCCACGACTGAGATAATGAGTATAATTTCCCTGACAGAAAGAGTAGACAGAGTGAGTTAGGGCTGTAGTTGACTGAAGAAATTCTTGGTCGGTTAATGGACTGAAAGTGGCCGTGGAATGAAACTGGCAAAACTATTCAGTAGCTCTATGATTTGACCCAAACCAGACCACAACTGCACATGTGGAAAAAAAAACCAACAACAACAACTTATTACTGGAAAATACTCAGAAACACGAAGGTAGATTCAACGTATGACTTCATATGAATTATGAGAGAGAGTACAACCATTTACTGATCTGACAAACTTGTACATATGTGTTTGTGACTACAGACTGCCACCAGGGTTTCTCTCAGTACTGTTAAAAGTAGCTGGTGCTGACTGAATAAAAAGGGAAGAAAGCTTGACCCCAGCCATGAATGTACTTTTACAAATGTCAGGGGGATTTACAGTTACTCGTGAATTCTATTTATGCATTCATTATTGTAGTCATTTATTATGCGTAAAGTATTGCAATACATATCAATATCAAATCACAATAAATAGAAATCGCAATATATATACTTATTTTTTTTTGACAGGACGGAGCTGCAGGAAAAGGAGAGGAGACATGCAGTAAATATGGGCCGGATTCAAACTTACGCCACTGCAAAGCTGCCCCACATGCAGAACCAGTAACGTGAGTATTTGTAACTTGTAACTTGGCAAACGGTCGCGGCCAGAGGGCAAACCCAGTGACTCCCCTAAATGCCTTAAACCACTGCACTACACGAAGCACACATCTACGATTTCAAGTACAAATACACGTAAAATTATACACTCGAAGAAAGTACATTTACCCAAAAAGCTACTCAATTACATTAACTACATCATTTGCGATTAGATACTTTCCAACACTCTAGAGCACAAACCAATCAAACAAAAAGGGGGAAAAAATCTGAAGGCTATGAGAAATGTGCTGTGTTATGATTTGCAATTGCTGGTGTTTAATGTCTATAAAAGTTACCGTAATGGAACAGGTTGGAGGAGCAGGACATAGAATAAAAGGGGGCATTCTCTCCACAGCTGACCATAAAAGCGTGGGTCCCTTGGGTGCTCTATATGTCACCCAGCTCTGCATCTCTTAGCGGCCCGCTGCACACAGGCCAACCTTTTCAAATGTCAGCACGATAAACCTCGATGGATTCAATGTGCTGGACCTGCTGGTGTCAAACGCCATTAGTTTTAATCCTATTTGTGGTGAAATTGCTCTTGAAAGGTAAAAGGATCTATAACTGTCCAGACTAGGAGCTATGGGCTGCTGTAAATCTGGCTCTGTTGCTGATGACCAAAGCTTTAGAAAGCTGGATTGGGAGCGGGCTGTAGGGCACCGTGAAATACAACATATCAAATGTGTCTACAGCGTATACAATATCCACACGGCAATACACGATGAGCTGGTCTTAAATGAGAAGAGATTTTTCCTGATCAAAGACTGTTTTATGTATATTTCAGGAGTAAATCTAGTAATGTTCAAGTTCAGTTCTGTTTTAGTCCCAGACCTATTTTAACCTAAATGAGGTTTATGTCCAATTCAGACTTGAGTTTGCCTGTGGTTTCAAATGTGGAATGTGGTTTAGTCTGCACGGTTAAATCCTATACAAATATGTAGAAAATACCTTTACAGAAGTTGCTCCATTTATTCTGAATGTTTTAAATTCTCCAAGTTGTACACAATTACATTTTTCCTCATTTTCCAGCATTGTTTGTTTTTAATTGCATTTTTATCATCCATATTAGCTAGTTTTGAAAATACAATGCATTAACCACCAAAGCAGCATCATTTCTTTCAAGATTCCAGTTCTCTGACTTTCTGGATGTGCCTTTAGACTGTTGCGTCAGACTTCATCTTAAATAAATAAATCAATAAAGACCATTGTTTGACCTACATTTTTTTTTCTTTTCTCAGACATTATAGCATAATTAAAAAAAAAACAACAGACCAGAGAAAGCACAGAAAGTAAACGTAAAACAAACAAAAACATGTTGTCCAAAATCCTTCAGACTAGTTAATTTTTCTGTTAAGTCCAAATGTCATTTTCCATAGATTGAATGTTTGACCTACATTTCAAAGTAGATAGTAGGTGTATTTATGTTTTGGTTGAGATTTAACTGAACTTCATATGGATTAAATGATGCTATTAATATAGTCTTTTTTGTTATTGCAACATTTTCATTGCCATATGTGAATCTAGTCTATTAAATTCAAATAGCTGCTATTTATTCCCCTTTGTTTATGGACAGAGAAGAGAAACAGTTGGTTCATGAGGTGCAGACAACTGATTTAATACAACTAATATATATAGTATATAAAATAACAAATAAGTAAATGTACAACATGCTTAGATCGGGTATAGAATCATATATTTATCTGCTGGTTTAATCTGAGTTATTGCTGACAAGTTTAGTTGAATGCATTTTATAATAAACAGAAGCAGTGAATTCTGTTTGTCTGACTTAAATAGTAGTTTGGTGACTCAATAATACAGATACACGGGCCATAGATGTTTGATAGTGTCTTTAACGGTTACAAAAAGCACAACTACTTACTGCTCGATTATTTAACATTATACTACGCTTTTGTTTGTGAATGAGTCTGTCAGATCCATAGACCGTATATCTATGGTCAGATCACATGTTTGTCTCGACTACTTCCTCTCTCTCTCACTCTCTTCTCTCTCACACACACAAACACACACACACACACCCACACACACCCACACACACCCCCACACACGCACAGAAGGATCCCAAGAGTTTCCACTTCCTGTTTAGTGTGGTTTCTGGTGTCAGACTCAGTGGCTTGGTTTTGTTGTAAAGCTGTGCACCTGCAGCAACGTTAAACATGGCTTACCACTAAATTGTTTTAAGTAAACTCTTTGCACTTTGACACACATTTAAACATTAGCTCAACACTGAAATAGAGCTGAACAAATAATCAAAACCGCAATTTTAATGGACACAATTTTTAAAGTGCAATAATTTCCTTCACAAACACTAAAATGTCTTGTTATTTCTGCATAAAAACTGCAAATCCTGTAGTTCAGATTTGTGAAAACGTGTTCTAAAACAAGCAATAAAAATGCAACTAAAAGTGATAAATAGGACTCTAAAAGTGTAAAAAACGTGATTGAAAGTGACAAAACAGTCAAAAAAACGTCAAAAACCTGACTAAAAGCAACAAAAGTGCACCTAAAAGCAACAAACACTGGAATATAATGTGACAAAAATGCTACTAAAAGCGACAAAAACATTCCGAAACACATGATTATTTTAATAGTTTGTCAGTTAATATTTCATTCTTTTTATCAATTCTCCTAGTTGCGTTTAAAATGTGAACTTTGAACAGAATCTCATTATTACTGGTTAGAAAAGGTTTCCTAAATCGTGCAGCTCTATTATGAAATATGTATTTTATCATCTTTGCAAAAAAAATCTTTCATAATTCAAATTCAATCATGAAAACACATCTCCTTGTTCAAATCTAAAAACTGAATGATGCCCTGGCTTGTATGACTTTGTGATTCATTTATGCACCTAAACAAACGTAGATTTATCTCAGTGCCATTAACAACTGTACAATAATCCACCAGTGCTTATATTTCTTGGGCAAACCTGTATAGAAAATTCAAACCTTCAAAACCAGACCGTACCGTTTTATTTTATTTTTATTGCCTAAGAGTGTAGAAGTATATAAACAAGCCAGCCAACGTCAGTCCAAACACAGCTTGACCTTGGTGGAGCGGTCGACGTAATAAATTGGGATAATGTCCTCTTGATTTTATATGGAGTCAAAGTTAAAACATGCAGACCATTTGAGGATGCTGTGGTTAAACGAAAGACCTCTAATTTAACTAATCAAAGGGAATCCTAGAAACCGCATATTCACCTTCCTGTGACATCAATTCTGTGTAAATTATATTGCAATCCCAGACTCAAATGTAAAACCACATTTCAATGACATATTTGAACCAGATGCTTAAGTAGGACATACAGAAAACTATTTACACACTCAACGGCAATAATCAAAGACATACCATGCTCCAGTTGCATCAAGGACAAGAATTATTTTGAGCAAACTTAAGTCTTCAGAGAGAGAAATGCGTCTATTACTATTTTGACAGAGCTCAGGTGTCAAGTGTGTTCATGCAAGTTGGTCTAAACCATTTTATCTCAGTCTACAGTAAGCAGTAGAAGAAGAAGTATTTTATATCACTCCACGTCAAATATTCACACTGAGACGATCAGTCAATGCTTGAATAAACTACAGCTTACAATTTTAATGTAAGTAAAGACTGGCCTCTGGTGGTTGAAAGAGTTACTACATTTGGTGACTTCAAGCAAAACCCGAGAAAAAGCTGTTGTTAAATTTCCGACAATTCTAATTGAATTACTTGAGCAAACAGGGAAACTGCATGGTTAAAAATGCTAACAAAAATGTGATTCTGTCTCAAGAAAATTGGAATTGATTGGAAATTGCTTGCAGGTCAGAAAACGCACATGCTTACGGGTTACTCACACAGAAGTGCAGACTAACAAAGTATATCATGTATAAAATCTGTTCATATAAGCAGTGTGTGGAAGTAATACATGTACCAAAAATACAAAATAAAAATACTAATGTTGAGCGGCTGTATTCGCGTACAGTCATTCATTTGATGGTGTTCAGAATATAGTTACTTTCTTAATTCATAGGTACTTTATCATTCAATTTTTACATTGAACTGCACTGTATACCTGAGGGAAAAAAGACACAGACTTGTAGGGAGTGCATTTTTCTTTCTACAGTAACAAACATAAAGCTGCTTCAATCATGTGTTGTTGTTTTTTAACACTGTGATGTAAATGCAACCTAAAGTGAAAGCATTTTAAAGCTGGACTGAGTGATTTTAATCCATGAAAGGAGGAAGTAGGTATCTAAATACCAATCAGCCAATCAGAGCACTGCTTTTGGCTCTTATTTCCTTACAAGAAATTAAATTACTTATTACAGTGCGCACTGGTCTCATTTTTGTACAAAGTGCTGCTTTAAGACTATACTCTTTGGGGGAAAACACAAAATCAGGTCAGGCACACCAGCTTTGTGTATTCAAAATTTACTGTTGTTTATTGTCATGTTTGTCTTTTCTTTACATGTAAATGACCTTTGTGCGTCCAAAAAAGCATTATAAAAGTCTGATGAACTGTAATAATTATTAAGTTATTCTTCCCATCAATGCGTGCGAGTCATAAATATCAGAATTAGTAGCATCCTTGTTATGTGAAATAAATGGATAATATTTCTTTTCACAGTAGTTCTCGTTTTCCTTTTCTCTGAGAGGATGGTCATTGTCAGCAGGTGGCAGCATGCACCCATTTACTATCACTCCTGGCACACTCAACAGTAAATCAAATATTTAATGAATAATAGTCAGACATCAGACATCAAAATCAGACATGCACTTCTTTGGACAGATACACTACTAATAAACAGCAGTCAGAACAAGACAATGAAATCAGCTCTTTTGTGATTACATGTAAACGCCTCAATAGCCAGACGTCATTTTGCATTATAAACCCTTTTGCCCTTTACAGTTAGCTTAGAGAATAAATTGGATGTCGTTGGAGAGAATAGCGTGCTAATGCCCTGAGCTCCTGTCGGTCGGAATGTGCTCTCCGCCTTCTTTCTGCTCCTGACTGGAAAATCCCTGGTCTCATTATGTGAACAATTGATCAGTGAAACCATTTCCTCTCTGTCTTCATTAATGCTTAATTAAAAGACACCTATAAAGCATGTAGGGATTCTCTCTTCCCCCAAAGAGAAGCTCTGTGTTTATAGCGAGCTTGGGAAATAAATGGACGCACAGTGTGGAACAATAATGATGGCGAATGGGAAAATGCGAACACTTACACACGCTTGGGCACTGTCTAAGATTAAAGGCGCACTGGAAGTCATACTCAGTTTAAATTACCAATCAGGCTCACTGCGTAGGGCTGCACAATAAGATAAAAATAATAATATGAGACAGTTATGTTTAGTTTTGCTATAATGACATTATAGTAAGATCATAATTGAGTCCCTTTTGACTCAATTTAGTTTTGTTAAAAGGGATTTTCCAATTTAGTTCTGTTAAATTAATGTACATGCCTTCATTTACTGGACTGTTTCAAAACTAAAAGCACTTCCTTAAAGTTGGGCTGTGTCTGTGTGAAGTCATTTCTAATTGTGTCTTTTTAATCTACAGCATTTTACTATTTTTCTTGTTAAATTATACTCATTAAAATCTGTATCGTTTATGTTCAGAAAATTAATAGAAATACATTTTATTTAAAAAAACACAATAAAACTAAGTAAAAAATGTCCTTGATAAATAAGAGGAAAAAATGTGATTGATTTTTTTTTTGTCAAACTAGACCAGTCCAACCTTAAAGACAATGATTTCCCTTTAATCTTGCTCTGACAAATAGTGCAAATATTTATCATCTTTGAAGCAAGGCTGTTTTAAAATGAAATAAGGAATACAAAAAAGGAGACACAATAAAACGCACAATAAAAGCAAAGTTATGAAATAAACTACAGAAAATAAATTCATATATAAACTACACTCATTTGCATAATAACTAAAGACCAAGAACAATATATTCTCACTTTAAAATTATAATAATGATGATGCTGATACAATATGATGTTGCATGATATTGTATTTATTTATTAAATGTATCAAGTTGCCATTGGGAGGATAAACTACTGGCACGTTGACGTTTTTTTCACTATTTTCATCTTTCCACAGTCGAAAACTATGTACCTCACAGTGTCTGCCAAGAGGTTAAATGGATGTATAATGCAGGCTTATGGTAACAGTTGTCTTACTTACAGATAATGCACTGTCCACAGGCTGTTCTTCTACTTCTTGGACGTGGTCAGAGCCCAGAGCTGTGGAGACTCAGCCTTCACACTCAGCCTGGGTCAGATCACACTCGGAGGAGGAGAGACGAGTCCACGGCCCCCGCACGCCTCATCCATCACTCTGTTACCTTCTCCTGCCTGGGCGGAAACACACCAGCTAAAGTCATGCAGTGTATGAGAGTGCACCAGATAGTATTAAAGGCCCTGGAACTGAGTTTACACTGTTTTGAAACGTGAAAAGCAGAACTAGTAAGTCTTTAGTTAGTTAGTCAGTTTTTTGAAGCTAAAATCTGGACATCTCCCTGAAGATGTGAGACAGGCCTCCACTCTGACAATGTTTAAATCCAGGCTAAAAACAGTTCTGTTTAGACATGCAAACGACTGGAAGATCTATCTGCACTGTTCTCTTTTAAAGCGCTTTATTTTAAAATTATTCTGTCTTTTTGTGTTTTGTGATTTTAATGCAACTTTTCCTGTTTTGTAAAGCACTTTGAATTGCCTTGTGTACGAATTGTGCTCTACAAATAAACTTGCCTTGCCTGCCTGGTCTCGCTCACTGTCCTAAAGCCGTTCTAGCATCCTAAATATTCACCGCGATGAGTTTATGAGCATTTGTCACGAGACTCTGAGCCCAGAACGCCACGGTGAAGCTAAAAACATTAGCATGCTAACAACGCACCTCCTGCTTTCATCTTAAGATAAAATGCTCTTTAAATAAATGCAGAGTAAAAGTTGTGGTTTTATTTTCACCCAAATAGATGCTTTTACAATATTATAATATACACAGAGTTTACTCTATTTCATGCAAAAGAAAATTGTAAACATGGACAGTTCTGTTCTTTACCTTTCACAACAGTAAAAACCAGGTACAGTCCATTTAAGTACACTCATAAATCAGTGCATAATATTACTGGGGTTTATGAGAAAGGCTTTTCTTTAGTCAAAAATAGAGATGTTCAGTATTAAGATTGGATGGTAGAGGTCAATGGAGAGATTTTCCTTATATTGTGCAAGGGTAATGGATCAGGACAGTACGGTCATAATAACTTACTATATTTAGACGGTTTGATTAAATTAATAAACAAAATATATATTGCTGTTGCATTAAAAACATAAAAGAATTCCCACACACAAAAAAAAATTGTGTATGGCACAATTTAAAATATATATATACGTATTGCCCTAAATACAGATTACCGGTATATTAGTATAGTCTCCTGCTACAAGTAATATGTAACAGAAGATATAAAATAGCATAGTTGACATTTGCAATAAAATGTGTACAAAGAAAAGCTTAAAATGTACAAAATATACTTGAAATTCAAAACATGTAAGTATTTTTTTTTTTTACAAATATGGACTCTGATTAGTAATTGACATGCAGGGCTGCTCATAGAAGACCAAAATCTTTCATCAGCAGTGCCATGAGTCACCCACAGCGTTTGCTCACCACTCAATTTTACCAGGCAAACCCAAAAGTATCATTATAATCATTGCACCCTGTAATTCATGCTATTGGCCTTGTCCTGAAAGTTTCCCTCACCACAGGGGCAAGTCTAGCACAAATCTGCCCAGCGCACCTCTGCTACTGTGAACAGACAGCCGAGCACACGCCTCGCCCGGGCCCACCATCCCACTGGCCGTCCTTCGCAGCAGGCCTGGCTCTGAGGCGATGGGGTTATTAAGGGACTCAGCTTGGCATCAGTGAAGCGCTTGGCTTCATGCTGAAGAAAGGCTTACACTGAGCTCATGGCTCTGTGGAGAGAGGAGGGTGGACCACATGTGAAATACCACTACATCACAGCGAAGGCGACTCTTCTCAACAAGTGGACAGTGCAGCAGTTTGACAGGAAAAAGCAGTTTTCTTCCACGGTTGGAATTGATTAAGATGGCAAAGGTGTGACTAGAGGGTGGCAGTGTCTCAGAATTGAAATAATGTTGCGAATGTTGTTTTGAAGATATGCAATTATGTTTTGAGTATATCATTTATAGTTAAAAATGCTTTATTGAGAGTTATGAATGAACAGGTTCAAATGAGGTTATAAAGTAATATTTCTGCACTTTTTAAATTCCTTTTACTAATATTCCAGTGCGTTTAACGACATATTTTAACACATTTCTGTTATATTGTCAAAATATCACCTGTATAGGACTCCTTAACAAGGTCCTTGACAATATATTATAAAAAAAATATCTATTTGCACTGCTACATTTGCACTGTCTGTTCAACTGTACATTTCTGTATATAGTCTTTATATAGTCTATCTTAGTCTACTTTATTTTATTTTATCTTATTCTTAATCTCATGCATGCCTATTTTATTATATTTTATTCATTGTTTTATGTTGCACCTCACGCCAAAGCTCTATGTTCCTGTGTTTGTGAATTTTGATCACTGACAATGACAATAAACAAATTCTGATTCTGATTCTTGATACTCTGGAGTAATGTACTGAGATATACATTTTTGTCACTGTTGTCCACCTCTAGGTGAGATACATCGAAGAGATTACCCAAATATGTTTCAGTTGAAATTTATTCCAAAAGTACAGATCTTTAACAGATTTTTACAAAACAGAAGCTACAATTGGATAATTAATTGGGCTATTTTGCAATATTACAGTGAAATGTTTACTGAAGACTTTATCGCCAACCTCATTAGCTACTTTTGTCTGTTTCTTCTTGCTACATTTAAAATACAAATCATATTTTTTTTCTGTGGCTGCACTCAAAATGCACCAAATTGAGGCACAGTTTAGGCAATTTAATTATCCCACTTTACCATATGTGTAATTTAGCCTTCCTGCTTTTAACATAAGTGTTTCACCGAGCCAGTCAGTCTGGATAAATTAACAGGGCTGTACAAAAAGTAATAAACAAATATCTATGGATAAATGGAAATGGAAAGGCCCTGTGTGTTTAACTGAGTGTATCAGTTCTCTCCTCGGTGTTTCAGAGTAACATCACAGGACGTGTCATCTGGAACCAAAAGTCACAGCATGTTTCGGGCCCTACCCTCATCCTCTCCCTGGTCTCTTTTCATCCGGCTATCTCTGAGGAGCAGGTGTGTGTCATCTGACCACAGAACGTCCTCGACTCCAGCTGCGATCCACTCATGAACACAGGCTCTCCGTGAGTTGGGGTACCGCACTCCCGTGTTTTAACCCCAAGGCATCACTTCAAGCGCTTTTCAGTGTCCAAAAACAAAGGTGGAGATCTACACAGAGAGACAGATGAAAGGGGGAGCTGTCAGGACAGAGATGAGCTTCCAGATGACATAGAGATGCGGTCAGACAGGAAAGCACAAGTCCTGGTACACTGTGAACTGTTTACTGTGTCTGTGATTATCAGACACAAACAAGTGAAAACAAATGTATGCATCGCTAGGCCTGTCACAATAACCTTATATCGGCTTATCGTTCAATATATGATGGATGGGACGGTATATTTTGGACCTCAGTATTTATCGTGTGTACATTTTCTTTGCAATAGTGAGGAAATCATTATTATTTTTCTGTAATACAATAATATTTGAGCTGAAGGGGGTGGAATAAGTAACATTTGTGACTCTTTAGATACCAACCAAGTAATTACCAATTACCAAGTAATTCCGCCATTTATTTTTGCCAATTCATGTTTTTGGACAATATTGTATGTTTAGAAAAGCGTTTACTGGGATAATCCTGCTTTAAGGTTATTGTGTCAGTGGCATAAAGTAGTTTCAATATTGTCGTTAATCGTTATATTTTTCGGTAGCAATATATCAAAATGTGTTATTATGACAGGCCTATGCATTGCAATATGTTTTATTGACACAATTTGCATATTGTAGAATGTCTATCTCAGAATTCATTTGTAGCCACAGCATATTCTAACCCGAAATTATTTGACTTCTGTAAGTAAGATAATTAGTAAAACTGTCATATTGGTTTAATTTGTCATCAGAGCACATGGGGGTCTCTGACATTTACCTGAGCTGTGTTTGTATTGACAGATTCTGATGAATACATTTACCATCTTTTGGCATCAATAATGTTTCTTTGATGTGAGTCCAGTTGCACACAGAAAATAAAAATATTGCTCAAATAACCACTGCAGTGAAAGTATATCCTAAAAAGAATTGTACATAGAACCTATGTAAAAACTAGAACCCGCCCTAATCCTCCAGCTAAATACTTCTGATCTCCAACCAACCAATCAAAGAAAGTGGTCTTTAAAGGATACATAGTTTGCCAAATTTATATTTTAAGAGCTTTTCCCCCCTTTATTTATCCACGTTAAGCCTTGATTTTCAAGTGTGCCGAGGACCACTGGTGTGCCACGACGTTTTGCCAGGTGTGCCTTGAAATAATGTCCAATTTCAGTAACAAATTTAGAAATGTGAATATAAAATACCTTCTGGACTGTCCTGAGCAAAAAAGAACGCAAAACCATTGCTGTTGCTGACTTTAATGAACAGCGGTACAGACTTTATTTAACTCATCATATTCAATTATTTTTTATAAATGGTTTGATTTCGTTTTTGTTTTTTTTAGTTAATGACAAACTTGATGAGATCCATATATGGTCAATGATAGAGATGTGATGTGCCAATTTGTTCTTTACTTTTCCTTTACAATAAAGGAAAAAGAAAAAAACAAATACAAGTCAAGCTGACTCCTGTATGGCTTGGTTTAAGTTTCATTTTGCCTCAGTAGATTTTTCCACTTTAAACAAATAAAATAAAGCACTAGTTTGTTTGTTTTAACCAGAATGTGCCGCCTGAGACATCAGTGACACTGGGTGGACAATGCACATAAGTGTGTGTTTTCACTCATGGACAGAGCAGGGGAGAGTTGTACAACACAGACAGTTTATACTTTAGTACATAGACTGGGAAATCCTATTGATCGTGGTGTTGTGGCTTCAAACTATTGCGTTTTGGTGCCATTTGAAAGGTCAAACTTAACTGAAAGCATACTGGTTGCTATTGACGTTTCAGTATTGAGCTCAAACTGCACAACACACACTCCCTCTGTTATAAAATGCCAAATGTGTGAACTGGTCTGGCAGGCTGAGGAAGACTAGTAGACCCACTTAAGGAATGTGAAGACTAGAGGTCGACAAAGGATCAGGAAGAAAGAACAGGACGGCTGAAGACAGTGGATTGTCTCTAGAAAGCAATGTTAAAGCAGGAGGCTGAGAGACGCAAACACAGGACTGACGGGTTTAAAATTATAGGACAAACATTTTGACTTGAAAATAAAAATAATAACGTCGTTTAAAGCCTGCATTTGTGTCACAGCCATTTTTCAATGTAAATAAAAAATTGTCTGCTTGCTACGGTGAAATACCACTATAAAGAGACAGCTATGCAGTTTTGAACAGGAATTAATAAGCCATTTTAGATCAATATTGCAATTTACAATGAAGAAAATGCAAAACAATGATTTGTAACTGTAATAGTTTAATATGAAATATGTCTAGGTCTAGGTCAAGTGGATTTGAAAGACGGTGGATCAAGGTAGACAGAATATTGTATTCAGAAGGCAAAAAATGTGTCCTGTTGGCTATTCTGACAACAAGGTGTTCTGAAGAAACAAAGAAAAGGTAAGAGTAGCTGACGCAGTACACTGCCGATGCTAATGGGGATCTAATAAACAATACACAGCTTGTAAAAACTGAATGGATATAGCATTTTACACACGGACAGGAATTAAATTTGATGACACTCGTTCAGCCGAGACAAAACATTTTTTAAACAGAATTTACTGTGTGGATTTTTCCACTGTCAATTTGTGTGCCAAATTAGGTGTGCTAAATTAATATCCAAAGAGTATGAACAAATGTACAAAACAGTCTTAGCTGTTGTCTCCGAAGGTTTCTGATGATGCAATACAAAGACATTCTCCTACGAGACAAAAGTGAAGCGAGGCAAAATCCAAGGATACAGTGCACTTTGCTCAAAATGTAGCTGCAAGGAAATGGCTGCAGACTGTGAAACCTTGTCTAGTGCAGTCTCATGTCCTTGGAAAAACCAGCCTCCCCGCTGGCTGCTGTGGACTCCCATGGTGCATTGCTCAGCCATGCGTGAGGTCATGAAGGGTGTCGGGAGAGTGGGTCAGGTGTAACAAGATTTCCAGCCACCTTTTCATAACCCGGGCCTTCATCTCTCCCTGGGTCACCCTTTCATACCATCACAATTATTTCCCCACGCACACAGAAACATCTTATTTAAGAAGAGATTCATAATGAGTTCAACAGTGTGCAATCACAATGTAGGTGTCAGTGATGAATGTGAGTGTATATGGTTTTCCACAACTCGTTGCTTAATTTGTTTTGTTTTTTTAGATGTCAGATACTAACTAAATATCTAGAAATATTTATAGTTGTAGACCTTTATATTTGTTGTTAGACTGTAGCAGCGTGTTTAAATTTTAGCTGTATTCTGAGCAAGAAAAAATGTCATTACTCATCATTGACTCTCATGCATTTTTGCCACTCACTGCTAAAATTTAGATTATTGTGATGACATCTGCATAACTTCTATAATTCAGCTTTTTCAGATTCAATATAAATTTTTATTTATCTAAATCTCAGGATCCGTGATACCACTAAAATTTTCATTTTTTTCTTAAAACAAAAATGTTAGACAAAACTGATCCAAATGGGTTGTGTCACTATTATTTATCCTTCATCTAGCTGACAGTACAGCTTTATGTTTCAATAGAAACTCAAACATTATGAGATGTTCTGGACCAAGAACATAACCCATTGGTATGGGTGCATACTTAGCCTGAACAGCAGACACTACACACAATCCATACGGTTCACTAACAGTACTATTGCGACAACGATACAGCAGCAGCTTTCTGCCATCTCCGCATGAGGCTTCCTAGATTAGCCGTTGTTTTGTTTGTCATTGTATTCAAGCATAAATTCATTGAAAGGTAATTACAGAGGTCTACTGTAAATTGTATTCCTTTTCCTCTCTTTTCTTTGTCTTGTTCTTGCCTTTTTGTGAGGGATACTAGCTCAAAAAGCATTCAGAGAAATGGAGCGAGAATGTGCCCTTGAGAATTCACAAAGCATTTTATATGCAGCAATTGACTAACTTGACAGTCTGAGTCATCAGAAACTGTCATCTATAACTTCTATTCTGCAATAAAAATATGATATCTCAAGGTTAAATTGATTTTATCAAACCCAGATGCTAGCATTAGATTAAAGAAAAAATATTATGTATTTTTTCGTATTGTTATTTGCCTTTAAACATGCTCCCGAGTACATCTCATGTTTAAAAAGAATAAAAAAATGAACACGTCTTTCTGGCACTTACTGACAGTATGCAGGCAGTAATTGGCGCCTAGTGCTTACACAATTTAGTTTGTTATTATTTTAAGAGACTGCGTGACAGTAGCAGCAGTGTTTAGGGGCATAAATGGTCAGAGCGAGTGGCGATAATTTAAGGACTTAAAACAGCAGAAGATTCTCAGATAAGTCACATCTAAAATTGGAAAAGAAAACCTCATTGATCAAGTGAGTTTAGCAGGAAGTGTTTTTAATGGCCGGCGGGAGAGGATTTTTCTAACCAGCATCCAAAACAGCGTGCATGCCGCAAAATTCGACTCCAGGTATGTTTTTGATGACGGAACATTGTCAGAACATGGTTAAAGGTCCATGCAAAATCGACTTTTCAGAGGTTTTAACCTTCCTATAGTGCTATTTGGGACTCGTATGTGTGCCCAAAGTGGTTTTTTGATTGATTCCCGCATGTTTTCGCTATAGAGAACTGTCTTTTTTGTCCCCCTCGGCTGAGCAGCAGACGGGGGCTCATCCCATGGATGACGCGGTGTTTAAGCCATGCCTCCGGGAAGCGCGCAGCCGCAGAATAAAAACAGCTAATGCTAATGCTACACAGTAATTACACGATGGATACGACAGATCGAAGAGTTAGCTTGTTATTTACCAAACGGCAATGTCCGTCGTCGAGGTACTGCATGATCGTCAAACTCCAGGTCAGATCCAGGACGTAGGACTCAGCACGACGCACCGTCAGGACGGATAAAAGGTTTATTCCCGTGTTTGTGTATCGCTGTTTACCGGAGCACACGGCGCATGAGCACTATCTCCGCTCTAGGCTTCGGCACGAGTTGGGCGGGGGAGGCAGCCTGCTCTCTGTTCGGGGGGTCAGATCTCACAGTGAGCCGTTTGCTTTTGCAAGGAGGGGGGCCAGTCCAAGAAATGGGTGTTTTTTGGAAACTGTTATGTTATGGATTTTGCACAACGCAAAATTTTATCAACAAAGCCCTTAGAATAGACTGTGTAAAGGGCAAAATAGCAGAATATGGGACCTTTAAAAGCACACTATAAGTCACTGTAGTAGAATATGTGTCCTTTAAGTGTTAAAACACAAAAAAATAACACACTGCAAAAAAGGCCTATCAAAAATAAGAAAAATAAACTCAAAATAAGATCTTTTTACCCTAATTTAAGTGAAATTATCTGCCAGTGGAATAAGATTATTTTACTTATCAAGTTTACTTAAAACCAGTCAAATAATGTCAATTTGAAGTAGTCCTGTAAAGTGAAAAAATCTTAAAATTGGACTTTTAACATTAATTTGCTTAATTCAAGTAAATTTAACTAAGTTAGATAATCCCTTTTTGCAGTGCAGTTTTAGGCAGGTAGTAGTCCTAAAATTACTAAAAGTAATGACGAAGTAAGAGTTAAAAAGTATTTGAGGAACTATTACTCAAGTAAAACTGCTAGAGTCTGGACACAGCATTTGATTCATGATTTCAAGTGCATGTAATTGGAAGGACTAACATAAAATATTGAACAAAATCTGATACTCTCAGAAGGTAGAAATCATATCTGAAGGAAGGAGAGATTTAACACAATTGTTAAAATGATTTCATATGGTCAACATAAGGCTTTTGTCACCTGTAGACTTAAGAAATAAAGAACCAAACCTTTTAATCAAGTATGAGTAAAAGTATGGCACTACTCAGAGAAGTACAATTTCTTCGTTACTCAAAATGTAACTGAGAAAAAAGTAACTACCCACCTCTGTGTTTAAGACTTTTCCATTGGAAACCATCAAAAATGCAACTGTCATATTGATATGTGTTGTTGTTTTTTTTTTAAGAGAGAGACAACACTGAATGCAAGACGCTGCTGCAATATTTGTGACTTGCATAAGTTAAATGAATATACTTCGAGCGTGCTTCAGTAGGGATTAGTTAATAGATCTGAAGTAGCTCACAATAGTTTTTTTCCGCTGTACCTTCTGTCCTGGTGGGTGGCTGATCATTCTGCCCCACACGTGTCTCCTCTCGTGTCTCATCCCGCTGTTTCCATCTGTCAGGTGCGAACAGAGCTGTCTATTATGTCGGGTCCTGCCACAGCCTGCACCTTCCGTCAGCCCGGCTGTTTTTGCTTTGAAAAGACTGCTGTTGAGACATGCAAGGCAAACATACAGATGTAAAAGTAAAATAATAATGGTTTACGCACATGTATTAAACAGCAAAGAGTGCGCGCTAAGTTCCGCACGTGGCTAACTTCAATCAAAAAATGTAACGTCATTAAAAAGGGTTTTGTTCTCCTCAGATCCATGGTTTTCCCAGACAAAGCTTATCGGCACAACAGGCTAACTTGCGAAATCATTCCCTTAACCCTCATTCACTATAGTCCTGCCCTGTTCAGTGGACTAAAAAGTGCACTTAATCATAGAGCGATACGGACACACGGCACACTAATTTCACCTCGCCTTCCTGTTAAAAGGAAAATGGTCCAACTCTATCAAAGAATCGGAATGCAATAATTAGATCTAGATATTTATGATATCCCCTACTACCAAAAATTAAAGAAGTTCACTTTAAAACAATTAATGATATATACCCATGTATAGATTTTTTAAAAAGAAGATACAATTTTGAAGATAATATTTGCTAATTCTGCCAAATTGAAATTGAAACTCAAGAACATTTATTTTTTTATTGTATTTCTGTAAAACTGTTCTGGAATGATTTATATCAGTGGATTATAGAACATAATAACATACCGGCTCTAAATTATAAAAGTATTAAAGTTGGAATATTTATTGAAGATAAAAAAGTTGAATACACGTGTAATAATTTGATTATATTTAGCAAATTTTACATACACAAATGTAGATTCTTAAAGGTAAAGCCGAACTTTATTGCTTTTAGAAATGAACTTATGTATTAAAACTGACAGAAAAAATGGCCATATATCTAAATGAATGTCCTCTTGTATGAAAATGTATATTAATTTTATTTTATTATGGTGCTGCTTAGTTGTTGTTTTTTGCACCTGTCATTTTACATAAAATGTTGTATTGCCAATTTTGATTATGAAAAAAAAAAAAAAATAATAATAATAATAATAATTTCGCCTCGCCAAGGGTCACGTGATTCTGGCGTCTGGGAGGAAAAAAACTCGCCAAAACTCCCAATAAAAATGTAGTTCTGTAATGAATACGCACATATTTATGAACTAATAATCATCTTACACATTTTATTCATCATGGATCGCATGTTAAACATCAAACGGACTGGATTATTCAATTTTTTGCCGGAGATTTGCGATCTATTCACAGCTCAAGCTAAGTTAAGTGGTTAACGCTAACAACGCTACTGCTAACAGTTTGTTTAAGGTGTTTTGTTCACAATCTCGGCTCAACAGTACCTACGTTTAAACCATATAACTATTAAACAGCTCCTCTTTCTTCTTTCATTCAGTCTACTGTAGGTTTTCCGACCCTCGCAATGCATTGTGATCAATATTTACCGCTCTTCTTCTTCTTGAGGGTGTATTGGCGGTGGACAAACAACTTCAAGAGGTGCGTTACCATGGTTTTATTATAGTTCTATGTGCGTTGCCGCCACCTTCTGAAGAGGAGTGTGAACCAGCTTGTCCTACCTGTTCAGATTCGTTCATAACACCGTTTTGCAAGAAACTTTAACGCGTGCTTAAAAATAATATTACCTGACTCTAATCTCATTAATTCTTGTATTTTTAAACTGCATCTTTGTTCACTGACCTTCTGTCTTTCTGACTTGTATCTACTACAATTAAACCAATAACTTAACTTTTACGTGTTCTACAGGATCTTGTGCTTGGCCACACACACATAATCCTGTTGGATGCTTTGCTATTTTAATTAAGGAGCCATTTAAACCTGTATGACCACATCTCAACCCGGATAGGACATCCTCAATATTTACCGGTCTAGTGACCATCGCTGGACAGTACTTTTCAAGATGCATTGTGGGAAATTTTGCGTGCACTACTTTTTCACCTGCTGGACATTCGGACACCACTAAAAAATAGCGTGACCATTATATAGTGCCCTATACAGTGAATAATGTGGACATAAGTCACCTATGACCTCCCGGTGGACCACGTGAATCTATTCACCTTATTCCGGAAGTTGCCGTACGCGCCGCCGTCTTGTTTCTGTTGTATTCGTTTACATGGAGCAGACGAGCTCAACAGAAAATAAGTTCTACATGGACTAAAAAGCCGTTTTCAGACCGCCCAGGAAATCCACTTTTGCCGTTTTTTGCACTTTTGTTGTAAACGCACTTCTGTTTGACGAGAACTCCGTTAAAGCTAATGACGAATGAGGGAAAAGTCTTGCCGCTAAAATGTTACATAAAGTAGGTTGATTTGTGTAAAATGTTTAATGAACACGAGCGACAACAAGTCAACAAAGCACCGATTTCCTGGTCAGTCTGAAAACGGCTTTTAGTCCGTGTAGAACTTATTTTCTGTTGAGCTCGTCTGCTCCGTGTAAACTAATACAACAGAAACAAGACGGCGGCACGTAAGGCAACTTCCGGAATAAGGTGTGACACCAGAAGCTCAATCCTTCTCGCGCACAGGTTGCTAGAGTCACGGTGTTGCCGGGCCTGTCTGGCAAAGTTACAGCCCGATGATGGGCATGACCTCTGTCCTTCCTAGCGTCCTGTTTCTGGGCAGTCCGCATGACTGTTATTTCGGATATGGTCAGGGCACGGGCTCTATCAGGAAGTTTGCACTTTGCTGGACAAAAGTGTGATGCCTGTGCCTGTGAATCACCTGCGGGATCTGTTTAAATATATATATTTTTTTTTTTTATTATTTTATTCCTGTTATTTTTTGGTACCCAAAAAGATAAGCTATTTGTGTCCAGTTCTAGATCTCCGGATCTGTTTTCAAAAGTGCTCTCCTTCAAGATGTTGGCTGTCAGACAAGTGCTGCAGGCGATTGTCCCAGGCGACTGGTTCACTTCAATAGAGCTGAAGGATGCATATATGCATGTGACCAATGGGTCTGCGGGTGAACGTGGCCAAGAACAGCCTCGAGTGTGGTTCCGCTGGGGCTGCTTTCCTTGCATCCCTTTAAATGTGGCTCAACAGCCTACGCCTGGATCCCACCCCGGCGTCCATGGTACTGGTGGCGTTGCGGTCCCCTCCATTTGAGCCTCTTTCTGATCTACGTTAAATGGCTGTCGATGAAGACTACGTTCCTCCTGGCTATGGCCTCAGCGAAGCAGGTGGGTGAGCTCCATGCTTTGTCTGTGGGCGATTCCTGCTTTCGTTGGCACCCTGACAGCTCGGGTGTTGTGGTTTTTGTTCCTAAGGTGGCGTTGTCAACTGGGCACACGTTGCCACTGCAACTGGCCTGTTTTGATACTGGAACTGATTCTGAACATCTGTGTCCAGCACGTGTGCTTGAGGAGTATGTACGCTGCACAGCATCTGTACGCAAGTCTGAGAGCCTGTTTGTCTGCTCTCCTGGCCTGCGTAAAGGTCAGGCTCTATTCAAGCAGTGTCTCGCGCACTGCATTGTTGGCGTCATCACAGAAGCTCTACAGGCGCGACCGCTTCCTCCCGGGGTGAGGTGCCATTCTACGAGGGGGCTCTTGAGTGTCCTTGGACGTGATCTGTGTGGCAGCCTCTTGGACATCCCCGTACACCTTCGCAAGGTTCTACAGGGTGAACGTGGTTTACCCACCACCGCTGGACGGGGTTCTCTGGCGACATTCATCTGCATCACAGTGAGGTATCGTTTTGTCTGTTCCTCAGGACCTTGCTGGTATTCATCATCCAGTGCTTTAAGCACCGCCTCTGACGGTCAGTAGGGATGAAATAGAACGAAAGGTATGCCTGTAACCACGGTTCTATGAATCCTGGAAGACCACTAGTGCGTCTGGTCCCCCAGAAACCTCGTGCTGTCACGAAAAGTTTTAAGGACTGAGCTTCCGGTGTCATGTGGTGATATCATTCATGTGGTCCACCGGGATGTGATAGGTGACTTTGTTATTCTCGACCTGCGCATGCACAAGGATGATAATCCAGTTTAAGCACCGCCTCTGGTGGTTAACCAGGATTCATAGAACCGTGGTTACAGTCGTAACCTTCGATTTAAGAGCAAGATTGATTTTACTTTGACGTTAGCCTAGCCTCACCTGAGCACAACGTTAATTATGCCCCCTGTGAAACAACGTTCCCGGAAACCAAAATACTTTTCTAAAATACTAATTCATTATTCTTTCCTACCTGATAACAACACAATATTCTCTGTTCCATTTACTATTTTATTAATACAATTTTCTTTTATTTTTTTCCTCTCCTTTTTTTTCCATTTTCCAGGGTAATCCCATAAAACAAAGAACACAAAACACCATCAGAGAGAACAAGAGAAGGCAGCAAAAGATCTTATTAGAAAACTGAGGTACAAATTGTCCATAGTAGTAGTCCCATTTAGTCCAAAGTCTTTCAAATTTGTCCATGTTCAAATTAAGTCTGAATGTGTGTGTGTTTGTTTGTTTGTTTGTTTGTTTTCCCCCATTTTGCATCAGTCTTAAGGTCAGTCTAGTCCTTAATTGTCAGTGGAGATTGAGCCATCCATTTCTTTGTGATGGCCTTCTTTTTCACTGACAAGAGTAGGCTATACTCCAAAGATATCTATTTATTTTGTCCATGGCAAGAGTTTTGAGGCCCAAATGCATAGTTCTGAAATCGAGGGGATGGGGATGTCAAAGACAATCTGGAATGCTATTAATACAGTTTTCAATAAATATTTAATCAGAGTCCCCCTATCCATGTGTGGCTTGACGGTGATTAGTGTAAAAGGGAAAAAAACTAAAGCTGCAAGAACCATATTTTGCCTGTGCAAAGACAAACTAACCGGTGTAGCTTGGTGCTGTTTTCTGGAGATATTTTGATGCATTTGAGGAGAAATATGTCCAGACATTTTCCCTGGGGCAGTGACCTTTTGACTGTCTGAATGCATTGTCTTTTCTGCTTTTAGGCCTCTATGTCCCAGCGAGGGTACAGTGTGTGAGATGGCCATTAACACTCTCCCCGCTGCACTGTGAGTATCCTCCAAACAAAAGTCACATGGAGAATAATGTGTGAAAAATGTCACTTGTATAAACACCGTATGAAAACTGTACAGGTAGCAAGGTATTTATTGGAAACAGGGCTGCAAAATGCATTTAGCCTACCCCTCGTGACCAAAGATAATTTTAGTTTACAACTTTGCAATTGCAACATAATATTACAAAATCACTATATTGTGTTAAACTACAAATAAATATTTCAGTGTATGCCATGTAGTGACATTAACACAATCTAGTTCACAAGGTAAGGGACAATGGATCAGCATAAAGAGAGAACTGATCTGTCACTCTAAAATGACCTATCTTTATTCATAGCACAGTTTGTAATATCAACAGACTTGCCCTTCTCTTTCTGGGTCATTGCTCATTTTGTCATCAATAAACATGTCCAGACGCTTGTATTTGCCAGGCCGCTCCAAAGCTTGGCCCTTGACAACATTGGCATCTGAAATCGATCAACACGTCTTGATGCTAAGCTGCAAAAATGAATCCTCGGGCCAGTGAGCATAGTCCAGCAGAGGTCCAAGGCTGTTCCATTAATCCTTCTGCCGATCATTTGGGAGGGGTAAGTACGTCATATTTCTCTGCATCAACACTGGGGTTAAGGGCTACAATTTTCCATGACTTTTTTTTTTATTTTTTTATATGGCTTGAGTCAAACAGTTGCATATTCAATACTCGGCCATGCCATAGTCCAGGTGTATTGTCACAATAACCACACGTTTAATTAAATAATGACTTGTGATGGAATACAAGATATAATGATGGGATGGAAAGTAACTATTCACAATTATATATAGATCATTGTGTATCACTGAATCACACATATCTCAATACTTGTGATTGAGTAGAATTCTTGCCTTGCTTCTCTTCTTGTAATTGTAATCAGCTGTATTTTAAATTTAGGAGTTACAGTGCAGTTTTGTACGTTTGTTGGTATACTATGGTATACCAACAAACACAGCCTTTCTTAAACATTGTGAATATAAAACATATTCTGAATTTTCCTATTTGTTAAAACAACAAGACAAGCGATAAAAAGGCAACAAAATTCAATTAAAAACGACAAAAAGCATCACAAACATGACTAAAAGCAACTTGAAGGGAAAAAATCATGACCTGAAAGCGACAAAAACATGACTAAAAGTCATATATAAGTGACAATACAACTCCAAAACGCTACCAAAAGTAATAAAACGTTATGAAACACATGATTCCTTTATTAGTTTGTCAGCTCATATTTCAGCTCTAATGCATACTTGATACTTTTACATTTAAGTAGAAATTTTGCAGCTGTATTTGTCTTTAAATTATTATTATTTTAAATAAATAAACTCTTGAAGACAACGAAGCACTGTACACTGAGGAATTCAGCCTCATGCTTGGAATAAAGCTCAAAGAAAAAAGACCAAACCTGTGAAGCAGCTGAAGAGGAAGAGCTGAGGAAGACAGAAGAGCGCCACCTGCTGGAGGCGAAGAACAGCGCTCAAGAACAAGAGCTGAGGAAGACAGGAGGGAATGTGCAGGGTGATAGAGCAAGAGCTGGAGAAGAAACTGCGAAAGTAGTACAGAAGGCTTTTGTGCTGCTAATTCCTCTGAACCTTTCACTTTATTCTGAGCATGAATAAAAAAAGCATAGCAAAAATAGCTTGTGTTTTAGACCACTGGATGGATCTCAACAGTCCTGCTTAATTTGGAAATCTGGGGTTCCAGAGGTAACTTTGTCATTCACTTTTTGTTCAAATCAAATATTCAAGATAGGCACTGCAGAGGCCAACCTGCTATTGGGGAATATCCGTGATGTAATAATTTTTAGTTCACATATGATATTCACACAAACCACACAGTAACCATGAAACTGTATTCTCATTAGATTGTCTTTAAAAGTGGTTCTTTGCCGAAAACGTCCATGGAGGTTCTCGTTAGTCCTGTAGGTATACTATATTCTTGCATTTTATGAAGGTCTTTGGAGATGGATTCAAAACACATATGCCGTATCACGTCAGTTATAAAATCACACACGCCGTATGTAATTCATAGTTGTATGAATCTGGAAACTGATGAAAACCTATCCTCCAATATTGATAATTGCCGAATTCGTACGATCTCGTAAGCTAAGCAAGGTTAGTACTTGGATGAGAGAAAGCTAGGAAAACAAGACGCTCTAGTGGAGCAGCTGTGGCTCTAGTGTTGGTGTCCTTAGGCAAGACACTTCACCCACCTTCCCTAGTATGAATGTGGTGTCGGAGAGACTGTCGCTTCCAGGCCTGTCACAATTATTATAGATCAATTATCGTTCGATAGTTAAGAGCTGGAACAATACTTTTGAGCTTCAATATTCATTGTGTGTACATTTTCTTGCACTAATGGGGTATTTATCTTGTTCTTTTACATCAGTTGTTTTCAGTATTTTACTAAATGTTCTAATTGAAAAGTGCTGTTATTTTGTGGCATCTTGCATTGGGTTCAGGGCTAGTTATTGGGGAAGTAGTGATTGTGAAGTAGCAGCAGCGGGGCTAATATAAATAGTATGGTGTAGGTTTGTCCCTCACTGAACTTTGTTGTGTTGTGAATACAGATTTGAAAGCAATATTGAGTATTGAATTACACCCTCCAGTCATCTGACCTTTAAGAAAACAACTGCTAATTACTCTCTCCATTATCTGTAGTTTTATGCTCAGGTTGTAATAGTTGCTGTTTCACAATCATTGGCATTTACAGTTTTTTTTTTTCCCTATAGCTGCTGATGCTGTGTTCCCATGTGCTGCCTCAAACCTATAACTTAACCCACAGTGTGCTGACTGGTCACACCCCCTCCTGGGCTAAAGCTGCACTGTGGGGCTTATAGTCTTTATCTCTGCCTACCCCTGTATTTAGAGATGCGCTTTCATTCGTTTACAGCCCTCATCCTCCCAAACTCGTAAAGCAAACCAATCAACAACCTATAGGGCTACACTGAGGCTGCGATATCGATCTTTAGCTCTGGACCCAAGGCCAGTCCACAGCGCCTTTATAGGCTTTCCGAGCCAGACATACACACTGGAGTGCAAGTAAAAGATACATCGATTTAAATAGTGAGAGTTATAGAAGAACTTGGTGATAATTACTCTGACAATAAAGAACACATGGCTCTATAAATTAGGATATAAGTACTGTACGCAATATTGGTGTAGAATACAATGTAATGAAACGGAGAGCATGCCCTGTATCATGTTCACACAAATAATTGCTCTTGGCAAGTATTTAGCTGGCCCCGTGTCTTTGTCCTCTGACTTAAAGTAAAAGCTAATTGCATTTTTTCTGGCAAGACAAAGACTTAACATTTTAGAGGAGACCAAAACATTTATTCTATCTATTTACCATAACAAGATCTCTCTGCATTTCCTAACACGTTGGTAGAGGTCTAAACTACAGGTTAGCAGATTGGTGTTTGCACAATTGCAGTTTTGATTTGATTGCAATTAATCTTGCAGCTCTAGTTCTCTGGTGGTCCTTTTTTCTTCTTTAACGAATAGTTGTTTGTTATTCATGGTGATATAATCCCTCATTCGTCGTGGAGTGGGCCATGATAGGACTAGGATGGAAGTCGAAACGTCTTCATTTCTATAAACAATGTCCAAGTGACTCTTTGAAACCTTTCCCACCATGTTTGTTATTCATGACAAAATGTAAAGCCCACTTGGTAAAGAGAAATTGTAAATACCAGTAATGAAAATGAGAAAGAATGGGTTGTTCAGAATCGCTTTAGTAAAATGGACCTGGCCAAGGCAGCAGCCAAATACAATTAACACATTACAGAACATCACAAAATCACGATACCACGATGTAAACCCACCATTAGTTGTGAACTACATTAAGTCCTGACCTACCATATGGAAACCGCTGGTATACAGCTCATAAACATGCCCTACTTTTGTCTGTTTGATGTTGCTGTTCCGCGCACGTTGTCTCCCTATTCACATTGGTCTTCGTGGCATAAACCCATTTGCATGAAATTAATACTTTCGAGATGCAGGAAAACGGCTGAGCACTCAAGTTAAACTCATTAACACACCCAGCAGGGGCATTTGTTCAGACGCTATCAAGGACGCCTGTTTTCATTAGCCATTCACTCCCAATACTTTGTCTGTTTGGTTGGGTAAAGAGCATTTAGCTTCTAGACACTGGTAACAGAAGAGCTGACAAGTCCTTCGAGCTACACACAAGAAATTATAATTACACATCGTTGGCAGCAAGCAGCTTAAAAACATCAATCTTCTCTTCTTAGCTTTTATACTTTTATTGTGTGTGTGTGGGCATATGAATAAAATTATTTTATAGAAACCCTTTCAGAGATTTCAAAGCAGTGAAACCTCAGCCTTGTGTCGGGCCCCACAATTCTTTTTATTGTTGAACACTAATGATCGCAAAATCTTTGTTCAAACTCTAGCCGCTAGTCATACAGTCATATAATAGTTTCTCCTTCAACTGAAGAGATACAAACTAAAAACTGTAACACTAAATACTATGTGCATTTGTAATTCAAGTTTCATACGGAATAGAATCTACAGAAAAGTATTAATTTTCTAGAGTAAAATAGTTTCCATACTGATTTGTCTCATACTGTAGAGTAGAAATAAGAAAGAAATTGAAAAATGGATAAAATCACAACTGTTGTTTTTTACTTTTTTGTGAATATTGTTTATATTGTCTATAATTAAATAAAAAATGACAGCAAAAATAACAGATTAAAAATAAAAAGAACAGAAACTTACAGTGTAATCTTCCAAACAAGGTTATGAAGTAGGGCTGAAACAAGTTAATCGATCAGTCGCAACTAATCAATTATTGAGATTTGGAAATGGAATAACCATAATTTGTACTATACACAGACTTCAAAGCATGCCATGTGCTAAATGAAGAAGTATTATCACCTAGACAGATCTGGAATTACCACCATACAGCTAAGAAAAAAAAAAAAATATGTAAATGTACGTCATCTTTGCTTCATCAAGGTCAGACTTGGTAAAAAGCTTCATAATTTCTAGACTAATCAATTACCAAACTAATCGTTAGAATAGTAATATGTTTGCACTTTTGTGGATGATGTTATGGTCCATTCATGTTTTGTGCGATACTTGAACCTCGAACAAGCACATTTACAGGCACTTTGGAGCACATTCCTGATTGTTAAAATATCAATATCGATCTACTAAAAAAAAAAACCCACCCTTCAGTCCATTTATTTCTTCAAACACAAACACATCCTTCAGCAGCCGGAGCACCCACAGGACCGGTGAAGGGCAACACTGTTCATATTTGTATAGTGGCATTTAGGGATCAATATTTATCTGTTTATGGAGCTATTAAAACCGCACTGCAAATTGATAGCACCTCAGACCAAGGACACACCTTCATCTCTTTAAGATGTGACTAATATAATAATACTAATCAAATTTCAAGTGTGCCCTCCTCTCCCTGTCCGTTGCCCTGAGTTCATTAAAAGAAATTTGATGGATGGGGTGGCACCACAGTCTTATGTCCACATTTTTAATCAGAGAGATCCATACAGAAGTCTACATCGAGCAAGTCCACCACATTGATCTTCCAAGATGGATCTTTAGCGGCTAACCAGACCAGCTCATTTACAGGCGCCTAGACAGTTACAATTACCTCTCTTTTGCTGCTGACTACACTTTACACCGGGAGTATCTGGGGTCAAACTGCGTCGGACTGGTTTGTAAGAGGAAGTACAATTTATAAAGCTATTCATACATAAAAGAGTAAGAAATATAAAAGCCATTACTGATCCAGTTTTTCCCCTGTTAAAACAGAGGAGACTATAGTGTTTTTGACAATTTTGGACATCAATATTAATGATTATTTTAATAGTTGAGTTGTCAGTGATTATTTTTTACGACTAGTCATACGATTTCTATTGCACAGTGAGACTTTTAAAATACATTATCAACCAAATAAATGTTGAAATATGATCACTGAAGTAATGTTAGATAGAGAATAATTACGAGTGAAGTGTAGTATTGATGAAAAATATGAAATCGGTATTCTTTTTTTTTTTTTTTTTTTTACATATAACTGACATTTTGATTAAATAATACCACTCTCTTTGTTACATGTATTTTGGAGTCTGTATAGTCCAGATAACTGTTACAATTATCAAACAAAACTACACTTATTCTTTATAGTGAACTAGTCACAATTAGTTGATCAATCATTGCAGCCATAAAACAAATACATACATAGTACATAGTAATAATTGATTGCTCAGGGGCAGGTACTTTCCAGTCAGACCAGGAAGCTTTTTGTTAAAACAAGTACATTTACAACATTAACTTTGTTGGGAATACTGTATGTTTAATTCATTTTCTGACTTTTGACAACGTTGCAAAAGAGAATTAACCTAGTCGCAGTAGCTCCAAAATACAATTAAATTAAAATTTTAACTAAAATTCTTAACAACTGTGAATGATTATGTTTTTATTTGATCTTCATTTTTTGTTTGAGGTCTTTGTGAATCAAACGAAGCAGGATGAAGGGAAAAAAAGGCTTTGAAAGTGGGTCTAACTGACTATAAAAATGAAGCCACTGTTGCTGTGAGAACACAAGCAATGGGGACTAGGAGGTTCCTCAAAATAGGGATCTGTGAAAACGCCTAATGCTTGGGGAGTGCTCGAGAAAAAAAGTTTTCACTGTTTATAGCATACATTTTAGTAGCAGTAATGTCATGTTGGCTGTACACTTTGGCCGTCCAATCTAGACCCTATTAGTATGAAAAGTAGGAAAGCAGGAAATGAATATAGGTTTTCTTCCTTCTTGCATGGCTTGGGTCTTCAGGGTGCTCTCTGGGTGCACTGCTTCTGACTAGTGGCATTTGAGGATGTGTACAGTGTGTCTTTGGGACATAATAAACTTTCTCTAATTTGCAGTGTTTGTCAATGAGATGAATACAAGATTGCTGCAGCAGTTTGGCCCTCTCACAGAGCATAAAGTGTGTCTCTAAAGGTCATCGTGGAGTAGTTGTTTACTCCAGAGCCAGTTAATCAAGTCCATCCACAGCAGGAAAGACACAACAGGTCTGAGGAGGAGCTAATCTGCTTAAGAGAGACTGTGGCAACAAGAAGGCTGTCAGCCATAAAGAGGGCCGCCCGCACGACCAGCCGGGTGAAATTCAATTGGATGAGATGAATGTGGACAGTTGATACAGAGAGCCGTGTGCCTGATGAAATGGATTCATTGTGACGGCTGCAGATAATAAGCTTTACTCAATCAGCTTGAGAGGGCAGCGACTGTGGTCCATACGCTCTACCTCTGTGACATTCAGGGTCTGCTGAGGACAAACGGCTGAGGCACAATGGTGAAATTATGAGGATTATTTATGCACTCAGATACTCGAGTAAAAGCATTGGTGAGAAACATTCATCAAGGAATAGAGTGGCATTCCCAAAGACTCAACAACTCTGCATCAACCTTGCAATGGGTGATTAGCAATATACTGCCCACACTGAATAACCTAATCCACATAGTTTTCTAAGAGTAATGATGGAAATTCAACAAAGAAGTTTTTTATTATTATTTGAGTTGAAAGATTTTCTCTGCATTGTGGAAACAAAGTATTCAAACACAAAGCTTACATAAATACTGTTATTTTCTCTCTATTTGTTTACAGATTCAACAAAAGTCTATTGTTCAGGTTGATTATTTACTGGCAATGTTATGCACCAAGCAAATCCTTGCATGTAATTGTTCTTGCTTTCTCTAAAATTATGCTTTGTGAAAAGTGTTTTCAAGGCAAATTTCTGATTCAAAATAATGAAGACTCAAAGCAGCTGAAAGCCTGTTTGATTTAATCTTTTCTATTTAGGTCACATCTTTGTTCAGTCATAAGCACGTTTTTTTTCAAACAGATTTCCTGGCAGCGATTCATTCATTTTATCTTTATTTGTATTGTAATTGTGTTTATAGCCAGCACTATCTTTACTTTTCAGCAATTGTTCTGTTCTGTATGATTGGACCAAACTGCAAATCTTTCCCAGTGTCACTAATATGTATAAGTCAGCCGAGTCCAATCCAACTGACAGCATTACTTTTCTATGGTATAGCAAAGACTAATTTAACCTTAAACTTGAACACAACCACAAAATTCAGCCATCACATCATCATCATCATCCACCATCACATTCTCGTAAGGTTTGGCTTGACTGTAGTATTGTGTAAGTCCCTTTGTAGAACTGGCAGCATTTCATTCAATTCATCTTCCTGGCTGTAGTGTTGAAGCTTGACATGGTCTTCCAGCTTTACCAACAACACCTTCGTCCGCAGATTTATTGCTATTCAAAGCCTAAGTGAGGAGGAGTGTTTGCTTGGTGCCGAGTGGGTGCAGTAACTGGATTATGTGCTGTCACAAGATGTCCATGCTCTACACTGATGTGACGGTTTACATAGAAAACGGGTCGGAACACAAAAGCCAAAGAAAAAAATGGTTAAGTTGAGTAGGAGGTGTATCTGTATCTGGCCAAGAGGAAATGTACAGTACTGCGTTTTTTTTTCCTTTAATGGCGTCCAAAAACAACCTGGAAAACCATGAAACGTTTGGCTGCACTTTAGTCCAATTAAAATGACCAAGGATGGTGGCTTGTAGATTTTTTTTTTGCAATTTACCCCATATAACAGTAGTTATAAATAACATAATTTACATAAATAAAAATAAAATATATCCTTTCCACCCTAGACATGGACTATTTGAGCCACTCCCCTCGGACAGGAGGCTACAGTCCATCCAGACCAGAACCTCCCACCACAAGAACAGTTTTTTCCTCTGCTGTTGGACTCATGAACACTCTGTATCACCTGCCACTTTAACAATAATATTTTAACAATAAAGATTAAAGATATTAAAGAGCTATCTATTTGCTCTGCCAATTTCCACTACTGTCTATCCAACTGTAGTATAGGCTTAGTCTGTTCTATTTTATTTTATTTTATTCTTAATCTTATGCATGCCTCTTTTATATATTTTGCTAATTGGCCCGAGCCAGTAAACTGGCGAGGGACATTGTGTTTCGTTGGTTTCTTGCTTATTATTATTACGCCCTGTTTTCTTACTCTTCGCGGCCCTTTTTGACCCAGTAAACATGCACGAAAAGTCTTCAATGGGGGTATAGTCGCGATCGGCCCGGAAAAAAATTTTGGTTTTCGTGCGTCTCGAGAGCATCCGACCCGAACCGAACGAGCAGCACCGGCCCGAATCGGACCCCTATGGGAAATGGGACGAGCAAATTTTGCTCGACGCGCACGAAACTCGGAGCAGTGATAGAGAACAGTGAACCGAGCAAAACATGACATTGGAGCGCGGCCCTCGGACCAAGCGCACGGCGGCCATATTTGACCGAAGTCGCCACGCCAGTTTGACTTTTTTTTTTGAGCTCCGATGAGTCCTATAGTTTTGGCCCGACATGGGTCTGGCATATACGTAGACGATCTACACGGATTGAAATTCAATAGTTATCCACTTTTTTTTCGGATATCTCAAATGGTTTCGCCACGGCTCGCCATCGAAGAACGCCTTCGTTTCTTGTTTTTCCGATCGCATGTCACGGCTACATGCTTGGACTGAGAGAGCTGTAATTTCAGTCACGAGTGCGTAATTATGGTCCGAATATAATGCATAAAAAAAAATAAAAATTAAAAGTACTCGCTAGCGCCCCCTACCTATTAAGTGAAAAGTCAACATTGTCCGATTTGGACCAAACTTGGGGAATATGTCCAGTGCAGGGCGCCACGAAAAAAACTGAATTAGTGATATGGTGCATTTATCACCGTTAGCCACCAGGGGCGCAAAGAGTACTCACTAAATCATTTAAATAGCTCCTGCACACACAGGCATACTCCGATCGACATGAAATTTGAAACCCACGTAAATGTTAAGCAGCTGAATCCATTTATGTGCGTACAATAACAATCAACCCTACGGCGCCATCTGTAGGAGCGCACTTAATTACAATGGGGAGAAAAACAATTACTTTGACTTTTATTTGTGAAAATTTGCACACAATTCCTAGACGGCCTCCTGATCAGAAAAGCCAATGAGACCCATGGCCTATTCTTCACACTTTTGCCTCTAGGGCCCTCCAGAGCTCCAATGCATTCTCTATGGGAGTCAGACTGTCTTCACACTAAGAGGCAGCAAAGACCCACTAAGCAGTGAGTAACAGCCACTAAACTGAATACAATGTCTACATATAAGAGACATTAATGGTTCATAACCATATTTTTCATGCAACTCAAATACAGCCTCTACAACGCCACCTGTTGGGTCAGGCCTATGGAAAGGGAGATGCATTTAGTTTGGAGGAGGACTATGAAATTTGGCACGGTGATAGTACAGTATAAGACGACCCTAAAACATAATTGGTGCGCAGTGCTTAGACAAACGACAAGGCGGCCATATTGATTTTAATTTTAGGCGCCACTTTAGGTTTTTTTTTTCCATTGCAAAAGGGTCCTAGGTTTTTGGGCCTAGATCAGTCTAACATACATGTTCCTGATCAGGACGCATTGAAATTCAATAAAAAAACTATTTTTGGAGATATCTCTTAGGGTTTGCGCGTGACTTCCTGTCAAATATCGCCATCATTTCCTGTTTTTGTGCTTATCCCTCAGAGGCACTTGGACTGTGCCTACAGAGCCCAAATTGCCACCAATGATGGAAAATTGAATATTACACAAAATAGACCAGGGAGCACAGGACCACTAATAACTATAGCGCCCCCTACAGTTCACTCAAAAGTGTCCAGATTGTTCGATTGACACCAAATTTTGGGATATGATTCTTTGCTATATAAGATGCAAAAAAGTCAATGGGACCCATGGCCTATTTTTCACACTTTTGCCTCTAGGGTCCTCCAGAGCTCCCATGCATTCTCTATGGGAGTCAGACTGTCTTCACACAAAGATGCAGCAAAAACCCACTAAGCGGTGAGGAATAGCCACCAAAACTTAATACAGTGACTCCTGTTAAGGAAAGTCAATGCCCCATAAAACCATTTTACAAGCAAGTCAAATACAGCCTCTACAGCGCCACCTGTTGTGTCAGGCCTATGGAAAGGGAGATGCATTTAGTTTGGAGGAGGCCTATGAAATTTGGCACGGTGATAGTACACATAAAGACGACCCTAAAACATAATTTGTGCGCCGTGATCAGACAAACGGCAAGGCGGCCATATTGATTTTAATTTTAGAAGCCACTTTAAGTTTTTTTTTTTCCCATTGCAAAAGGGTCCTAGGTTTTTGGGCTAAGATCAGTCTTACATACACGCTCCTGATCAGGACGCATTGAAATTTTATAATAAACCACATTTTTGGCCTGTCTCATTCGGTTTAGTCATGACTTCCTGTCAGAATTCGCCTTCACTTCCTGTATCTTAAACTTATTCTCCAAGCCACAGACATTGCCGTACAGAGCACAAACTGTAACCACAAATGCGGAATCAAATATTAAACAGAACAGACTCAGGAGCACATGAGCACTTTTCACTATAGCGCCCCCTGCTGGTCATGTAAAAGTACCAAAATTATTTATTATTATTTCCACGAAATCTTGGAATCTGATTTTAAGTGTCAAAAGCTGCAAATAAGTCAATTACATCGATGTCCTATTTTTGCTCGTTTGGCCTGGGGGGGCCACGCATATTCCCCATGCATTTCCTATGAGACATGTCATAAGTCTATGGAGAGGCCACAATTATTTCGAGCAAAGTCAGTGAAACTCGGCAGACACATTATTTAGAGCATTCCGATCGAAGAAGTCAGTTACATCGAAGCCGTGTTTTGAGCGGTTTCGTCACTTCTGGAGAGCAGCGCCCGCCAATGCACTTCTATAGGGACGCCACCCGGCGTGAGCGGGGGGAGGGGTCACGGGGGCCCGAGTGACGCTCAGAGGAGGAGGACGGTGCACCGGGGCGGTTTTGGACCGTCCGAGGCCGCGTGGGAAGGCGGTCGCGCGCGGGGCGAGGGCCACCATCGCCGCTTCGCGGCTTTAATATTTTACTTGTTGTTTTATGTTGCACCTTATGCCAAAGCAAGTTCCTGTGTTTGTGAATTTTGATCAATGACAATAAAGCGATTCTGATATACAGTACATCTATATATAAAATGTTCTTGCAAAGCTTAGCAACAATACTCCAAAAATGTCCATAATCCATATGAATTACACAATAGTAGAAATGACAATAAATGATAACCAATAACAACAAAACAACAAAAAATGTGTTCTTCTTTTTTTAAGAATATTTTGGCCTGAAGGGTTTATTTGACAGGACAATTGTTGCGTGGAAGGGGCAGAGACAGGATCTGGACCTTCAGAAAATGTCGAGGGCTGGACTTAAACCACAAGGTCGTGGTGGCAGTAACCACACATGTGCACTACTCCTGTCCACTGCACCACCTGAGAAGCATAAATTGCCCTTCTATTTGAGATTGAGATTGAGATTGAGATTGAGAGATTGAGAGATCCTTTAATTGTCCCACAATGGGGAAATTCCAGAAGAAGCAGCCGTTTCCAGCGCTAACAAAACTCTCAGAAAAAGAAAAACAAGAACAGTATAGCAAGCAAACATTAATACACAGTATACAACAGATATTGTGAATACGGTACACGTGGTCACGTGATGGAATTTTTTCAGTGGATAAAGGACAGGGTCACAAACAAGAAGATAGAGGGAAGAGCGCGGGCGGTGTGTGCAAATGTTATCTCATGTTTATGTTGCTGGGTCGGTCTGACTCGGTTCTTCCAGCCACCTGCATTCTCAAGGTCCGGGATAAGGGGAAAACCAAGGGAGGGAGGGCAGAAAATACATTTTAATACATTTGTTGATCAGGAATTTATACAGATCAATAAACCAATCATTTCTGGTCTTTCCGAGTAGCGATTCGTTGTTTCATTGAGTTACTCCGTCTTTAACCGTCTCTCTCTAATTGTCCAACAGCTTTCTGCACCTCCGTGGTCCGAGACAAGATGTTACGATTCAGATCCATGAGCTGTGCCAGTCCGTGGTCCAGTCTTTGCTCAAGTCTTAACACCCTTTCACTCAGTTCCACAAACTTTGTTTTGTTGTTGTCAGACAGGTTTTGGACGAATTCTCCTGTCTGATAAATATTCCGATAGACAAAGGCAATTCCAAGCCCCAATAGTAGAAAGCCCGCTATCATAAACCCAAATATAAAGAGATCTTCTACATCTTCGACCTGCAAGGGCTCGATGCATAGGATCTGCCAGGTGTTGTACCAATTATCCCGTACGAATCCAGCCATGTCTGTTCCGTCGGGGCAGCGTGCCTCTCCGGGGGAGGCTTTGCGTTGGGAAAAAATCTTATCCAATGCGCTCAGAGACCAGTCGATCACATTCATTTTCAGAGATCAGTTGGCGGGCAGATAATCCGAGTTGAAAAAGGTAAAAAGAGTACAAAAATTTGACTAGACAAAGCAAGTAGCAAAAAAACAGAGCAGGGGCAGAGCAGGAGCAGAGAGAAGACACGTCCGCACTCGAGGAGGAGGAGGAGATTTTCAATGGTCCATCATATATTGATGACATTAAATTTAGTTCAGTTTATTTTTGTAGTGCCCAAAACCACAACAGCAGTTGCCTTGATGGGCCAAGAAATCAGTTTAAATAAACAATGTTCAAGAGAATTTGAACAAGAAAAACTATTAAAAACCCTGTGGGGAAAAGTATAAATCTCAGGGAGAACCACAGTGAAGGAGAGTACCCACTCCCACGAACGGACAGACTGCAGATGGTCCAGGACTGACATCCATTTGGACCAGAACCGCTCAAGAAGAAGAAAGGTGGCTCATCTAGTGCAGAGAGAGTTCCTCCTGGCAGATGAGGAGCAGTTCATCTAGAATAGAGAGAGTTCCTCCTGGAAAATGAGGAGCAGACCACAGATCACAGAAGGATTCAGTTTTACATTTTTTTTTTGAAACTTTCTTCACTAACTGCAACTTCACGAATGTAAAACTACGATAAATGTTTCCTGCTAATGCTTCCCCACCAAAATAAGTAATAACTGTCATATAGACTTTATTTTTTGAATTTTTAATCAATTGAGTAACAAATACAAAATAATGACTTACTACTTGACTTATTAATGTATAAGTATAATTAAGTATAACAATATAATCTCAGTAAATTTACTAAAACATAATTTAACTGTGCATAATATATTTTCTTTCTCCACTTTTTAAATTGTGCCAAAAACTTGAGAATTTGAGAGAAAATCGAATTATGTCTAGCTCCAGCTTATCTTTCCGAGAAACACTAAACCCTTTCATTCTCACAGTTGTAAATGAAGTAATAAAGATCTAATTCAAAGACACAATTTAGGTAACGTTATCCACTCAAACTGAAATAACTGGTACATTTGCTGAAGGTAGAAAAGCACAAAAAACTGGAATAATTGTTGAATGTACGCAGAGGTGTTAGTCACTGTAAATTGAAACAGTGACTTTTTTTCTGTCTTGGATGGCACTGTCCACTGTCCACTTCAGGCATGAATTAACATCAATAAGTCATGTTCCTTGTCTGTTCACTTGACATAATTTATGATATACAATTGTTTATCTACTTTCAGATTTTGCACAATAAATACACAGTTGCTATTTGCGTCAGTTGCCGTTAGTTTTCCTACTATTTTCTGCTTGAACTACTATGAATTTGGGTGTTTGTCAAAAAGCACCAATTAAACATGCTTTATAAAGTGGAAGTAATGTTGTTTTCCTTAATAGTATCATATAAACCCAGACAATGATCTTATTTAATCTTGAAATCTAATCGGTCAATGTGATTTTAATATTCTCATAAAAACCAAAACGACCAGACAGACAGGAGAGCAACTCCAGGAAATAGACTCCAGGAAGCCATAAACATTTAGCTTTATGTTGATAACGGCGACTAAATGAACTTCTGGAACGGACACAGCGAAGGCAAAAAGCTATTTTATTAAGTTTATTTGATCATTCATATCTGTTCTCCATTAAGTTCGGTTCGTGTCTGCTCAAGCAATATGCAATTAAACTCGGCCTAAGAGGTAATAGGAATGGTCCGTCGTTTAAGTGATGTGAACCTGTATGGGCAAAATATTTATAAAGTGACCTCTAATTACTCAATGGAGACCAGGACAAACTCAAAGCCGCAACACATTACTGATTTTATTAAGTATAATGTATTTTGTAATGGTCAATAAGCAATTTTGAAATAAAGTAATGCTGATCAGGGGCATATTGCAGGACTGTGGTCAGAAATACCAATATAGAGATTTTTAGGAGTTTTAAAGCTAAGTTGAAATGACCAGTGTCACAGTTTGGAGTGCAACTGGTGTAAATTACTGCCCTGAAAAGTTGCAGTTGTGATATGTCTATGAAAAAGTCCTATTGTGCACTATACATTGATTTGTATGAATGATGTGGAATATAAAACCAGTCATCAGGGGTAGCAAGTTACCAGCTCATTTTAGCTGATTAACATTAGCACTCTCTCGCGCTTGTAAATACACCGGTTTGCTGTAATGAGCTAATTTTCATCTGTTTCCTCACTAACCCACTCTATCAAACCTCAGTAACGGAGGCGACGTTTGGGTGAAGTGTCTAACCTTAGGACGCAGCAACAGTATGTAACGCTCGAAGTCACAGCTGCCCTAAATGTTATGCCGTCTTTGTAGACATTCTGCTCAGTGGAATAATTTATCCCTGAATTCAATGATCTAGTTTCCACAGCAACTACTTGGAAGGGTTTGGACGCTCTCTTGTCTTGCCCGCGGGGAGAAGCGGCGGGCATCTCAGCCACCATGTGAACCCCCAGTGAATGAGAGGGCCGCGTCCCTGCGCCTCCAGGTCCTTTGACAGGTCTCTCATAGTTAATAGGAGCAGGAGCTGTGGGCCGGCAGTAAGTCAGACCTGTTCCCAGTGCGTGTTGGACTCCGCCAGGGCTGCCCTTTGTCACTGGTTCTGTTCATTATTTTATGGACAGAATTTCTAGGTGCAGCCCAGAGGGTGTCCAGTTTGGGGATCACAGGAACTCATCTCAGCTGTTTGCAGATGATGTTGTCCAGATGACTACATTAAACCAGGCCCTGCAACATGCACTGGGACGGTTTGCAGCTGAGTCTGAAGCGGCTGGGATGAAAATCAGAAGCCATAGTTCTCAACCAGAAAAGGGTGCCTGGCCCTCTCCAGGTGGGTGGGGAGTATTTTTCCAAGAGTATCTCGGGGTCTTGATTACGCGAGTGAGAAGGATGGAGCTTGAGATTGACAGGCAGATCAGTGCAGCGTCTGCAGTGATCGCTGCACTGGACTGTTGTTGAGTCAAAAGGCAAAGCTCTCGATTTACCGTTCAGTTATGTTCCGATTCTCACCTAAGGAGGTGTAAGATGGATGGATGAATGGATAAGCTATCCAGGTAAAAAAAAAAACACAGCATGGGGTCAGAGATCTTTAGATCCTGACCCTAGAGTCCTATTATCCTACTATTTTAAATGATATGCTCCCAACTGAAATATTTTATAGAGAAGTACATTTTAGAAACAATGGTAAAGCTTTCGATCTGCACCAGTGACTAACGCCTTGCCCTTGAGTGTCTTGTAGAAAGAATCCACAGAGAAGTTACCTACAATGTCAGAAAATAGCCAGTGCATCCAAACATCAGTGTGAAGCAGAGAGGCCAATAATTACCTGTGTGTCTCTGAATGGGGAGAGTGCACAGATTAGAGAGCCTCCTCCAGCACCCATTAATCAAGCAAAAGGAATTAACTTTCAATTGACTTTCTTAGCCTTCTGCATAAAATAGACGGCTGAAAAATGAAGTTAGCAGACGATCACTAGTTCAAACATGATTTCGTGCCAATGCAACAAAACAGAGTAGCATTTTTTCGTTTTCTTTTTTTGAAGTGTTGGTGTAGGATTGTTTAAAAATGATTGTGCATCTTGGAAATTCATTTGGGTTAGTCACTAGCACAGAAGAACAGGCTGACATTTAAGTAAAGTGCTCAGTGGGTGCTTATTTTACAATATAACATATGAAGCTTTTGTGCAATTGTCAAGAGAAATTGGTTTGCTTTGTTCTTTGCGTTGTCGTTAATAGCAGCCGGCTAAAACTGAGTGGTAGCTTGAGATTTAAGATTTCATTTTGTGTGTTTGTAATTCTCTTTGTATTTGTCTGAAAGCTATAATCCCCTCTGATCCCCACTGGAAGCTCCTTGATGAATTATGTCTTGCTCCGGCGACTCCCTGGTTACCATCCGGACCACTATCTGTCTCTCATTACGAGTGGACTGCCATGGACCGCTATCTTGTTACGCTACAAAAACAACCATTTGAAATCCACGCTGCAAAGATGTGAAATTAGGTTTTCTCAGTGGGTCTGTTTCCCTGCTGCAATGCCAGTAAGAAATGTCCCGACGCCTCGCACAAGGGATATTGCATTTGATAAATACATTTGTGTTGCTATATTCGTGTTATTAAGAAATATGATACAGATTATTCATGTTTCTGTAATAGGATGGAAAATTATACTATATGTTTAAAAATAATAAGCCAAACATTGTCACTTGGTTTGAAAGTCCAAAATAAATCACTCGGTTTTGTAGTTGTGGTTTTGTACTGCAAGAAAAGATGAACAATACTGACGAAAATGAATATCTCAACATGTTTCTGAAGAATCCTGATAATGCTATTCATATGATTATTATGTTAATCCCTGAGAGATGTGTTTAAAACATGTATTTAAACATATTAGTTGAAGTTTAAAGTGCCTATGATAGGTTGAGCTACTAATTTTACTAAAATGCAGCTAAGATAATTATGTTTAAGATTTGCAAAAAAAATTAAAAATAAAGGAAATTACAGTTTTTATCCCGTTTTGGCAATGTTTTGGTATAAATTTTACTTCCTGGTAGTAAATCATGACATCAAACAAGGAAATTCTATAACTGTTACCTAGCAACCGTGTTTTGAACTGGGCCAATTGACTCTTGCTGCACTCCAGGCAAATGGGAAGTCTATTAATTCCCACTTGAAAGACACGAGTACTTTATGTGATGGTTAATCGTTCAGGTTCACTTCTTGTGATTATTATGGCTGTAACACGTCACAGTTGATCCCATGCGTGAAGTGGGAGTCGCTCCCAGTTCACAAGTAGGATTTACCAGTTCGAGTAGCGTTCCAGGGCATTTTTTCAAGTCGGAGGTGGGAAATATCCCAGTTACCAGTTACCATCTGTGCATAACGTTCAACAGCTGCTCCTTCTACCAGCGAAGTCATTTCCGGTCCAGCACTAGGCTGCTCTTTTCACCAGGATGCTTTACGTTACTCCAGAAGTTACATGAAAAAAGTAAGTGTTAGTGAAAATGGGTTATTAATGAAGATTAGATAGCTATGATGCTTAAAAGTGTTATTTGTTACTGCGTCAGCAATGCTAGCACTGGTCATTAGCATAGCTTCCTTACCCTCGTAGTTGTGGATGTAGCTGGAAAACTTTAACTAACTTTAAATCAATCTTCTCACTTATTCAAGGGAGCAGGAGAGAATCCACAAGTCTGTGGACATTATTTATTGTAATTTTTGGCAGGTCCTGGAGGTCTCTGAAAAGCCTGACATAGTCAAACGTAGCGCATCAGCTGGAGTACAAACTGAACCGGAAATGACTTTGCCGGTAGGAGGAGCAGCCGTTAGGTCGTGCCATATGTTATACACAGAGTCAATACTCCTCTAATGTTGTGGAGATTATTATTTGAGAAATAAAAACATTTATTTTGTTAAATTAATGTCTTAAGGATGTGTTTTTTTGTGTGTACATTGTCCCAAACATTCGGATCGATTCCCCCTAGTGATGTTATCATGGAACTCTGCTCTACTTCCTGTCAACATATTTTTCAACTTTTCTTCACAAAAAAGACACTTGATTGATATAAAACTATAATTTATATTTATAACAGGTATTTTCCCATCAAATAAAGTCAAAACTAGAAAGTCATGAAAACCTGTCATATACAGACTTCAAGTATCAGACAGGAATGTGAAATGAATGTAAAATTAAGCGGACAGAAATTATATTGAATTTTTGAACATATTTTTGTCTTGTTATTTTCATCTGCTCTTTTTGCGTCAAATAAACAATACACACAACATTCAAATTTGACATGTCCTCAAAACTTATCATAATATCGACTGAGCTACAACATTCAACTGAATCTAAATCACATTTGAACAGTAACAGCAATTCGAAACATTCCTTTGGCTTTGCTAAAGATAAAAATATCTATTGAATTGTATCTAGTCCCCTCAAACATGTTCTTAAATGTATCCGTCATATTTCTGTTTTCTCTCAAAAGTTAATGCTCGTAGACATGTTTAAAATAAGCACTATGAACATAATCTACATTTAATTGCAACTAAATACTTCAGGAAAGGTATACATTGAAGGATGGGTCCAACTGAAGAGACATTTGGCCCAAGTCAAGCTTTAAATCTGACATTTATGTTGCAATTTTATCACACAAATATACATTTCTTACTCAGTTTTTTGTGGCTTCGTCCGATCAAGCAAAAAATAAAAAGGTATTCCATGTAAGCAACAAAATACTGGACAGAAAAGATGATGATATGGGCTACGGAGAATTTGGATTTGTAGATAATGAACTCAAAATACATTTCAGAGAGGAGTGATGACCTGGATTTCTGTGCGACCTCCTCTGTCCCTGGAGGATTTTGCTCTCACACCTCCACCTCTTCCTCCTCCTCTTGCTCTTCCCTGCTGTTCTTTATGCCACGGTCCCATAATTATTTTCTCTTGGAGACCACCTCTATCTTTAATTACAATCACACACAAGGGGCCCCAGCGTCAGGGAGCAGACGTACCTCTTCTTTGATGTCGCGCTCCCAGCTCTCTGCCTTTTTTCTCATTCTATTTGAAAAAATGGAAGACATGCAAGCCCATTGTGACTACATACAATCATACAGCAGCAGGAAGAAATGCGAAACCACTGCAATTTTTTTAATTCTTTGTGACAACTATTGATAAAATTTGGCTTGCAGCAATGTAGAAAAACTTGAAGCAACCAGGATACAAGAAATACATATTGCTCCATGGACTGAAGCCTGTTTTCTGAACCTTCTTTGTGGATTTTTAAGTAAATTGTTCACATAAATGTCACTTTATAGGAGGAATCACAGATGCAGTAAACCACTTCTGTTGCCAATTGTTGAAAAGTAACAAATACAAAAGTAAAAGCACTGTAATTGTTAGGTGTTTGTACGTTCTACTAATTTTTGGACTGAAAATTTCAATTATTATTTTTAATAGACCTGCTGAGATGGAGGAGTTTCTTTTAGCATTTTTATGGTGACGTCTTGCCTACATTTTTATACTTCCAAGCAAAACTAAATAATATAATATATATAAAAACTCAATTATAAAATAAAAAGACAAGGAAAATGAATTCTGTTAACCAATAATAAGGTGTCTCATTCATGAAATCTTACTTGACATTCTTACTAAAAGTGTACAAATGGACAAAACGCAAACTTCCTCCTACTCTCCGAAAGCTCACGTTTTCTTTTGATAAATCACAAACTAAACTTGGAAAGTCATGAAGGTAACATGTTTGTACGCTTTATGAATAAGGCCCCACAATAATTCATTCTGAAGATCACAATTTGACGCTTTAATATTCCCCAAAACCTATGTAAATTACTTAAAATTTTTACTTTTAAGGCAAGACACAACAGGCAAAACTCATTATTTCACATAATCTCCATTGAAAGCAATGGAACTTCAAAGCCCTTTAACTAGCACTTCCACCCACCAAACTTTACAATCTAATGCTAATCCTAATTTATTAAAGTTAAATGGTTTTTACACATAAAATGCCTTATTTCTACATGAAAACATTACATGATGAAAAACTGGTTATACATTTCTTCTTACATTTATGTGAGTAAACTACAGGAGAAGTTTCAAAATTATATCTTTTAAATTTAAGTGTTTCTTTTTTTCATATTCACCTGCAGCGTTTTTGAACGTAGTACTATTTTTACTTGAGTATTTTTTGCCCCTGTATATGTACTTTTACTTACTTTACTTCATGTATTTATGAGGGGTTAGACTGATGAGGGCATGGCAGCTAATATGAACCTTTCTTCCATTTTCAGTAATAAAACTATTAAAGTATTTTCAATTCAAACACTATTCCAGGGAGCAATGGTTTAGAGCAGTGGTTCTTAAACTAGGGGTCGCGACCCCAAGTGGGGTCGCGGAAAACTTTTGTGGGGTCGCCAAATTTTTTCCAGTCGGGAATTAATGCGCTATTTTGTGAGGTGAAACTATGAAAAAAAAAAATATATACAAATTCAGAGCTGCTGTTTTCGCATTCCTAGGCGCTGTGTGCGCCGCTTAGAGCTTAAATTCTTGTCCCGAGCCGGAGCCGGCCCGAAACCGACCCGTCCGCTCTGCTGTCGGGCTGAGTCGGGCTCGGCCGGGGGCAGAGGCGCGCACGTCCGTAACATGCGCTCCACGGTGAAAGAGCGCGATGTGCAGCCAGTGCTGTGTTCTTTTCCTCCTCATCCTCGAATAAAGGGGTCAAGACACCTGACTGAAAGAGCGCGGCTCTACACGGAGCGGAGGAGAGAGAAAAAGAGAGCGCAACAGAGGAGAGAGAGAGCAGGAGAAGAGAGAGAGTTAGCGCGGAGTGGAGGAAAAAGAACAGGAGGAGAGAGCACGGATGCCTTCCCAAAAAGCTGAAGAAAGGAGCGAGGGAGAGAGCTCATGTGGGCCGGCGTCAGCGGAGGAACAGGCCCGTCTGGGACAGGAGGCGTCCCGTTGGTGCAGGTAGAACACTATACACTTGAAGCCCTGTCAGGCGCTTATTCTGCCTATCTGCGGTCCGTGAGCGGGGCTCGTGCGGTCCGTGAGCGGGGCTCGCGCGGTCCGTGAGCTCCGTGAGCGGGGCTCGTGCGGTCCGTGAGCGGGGCTCGTGCGGTCAGAGCGGGGCTCGTGCAATCCGTGAGCGGGGCTCGTGCGGTCCGTGAGCGGGGCTCGTGCGGTCCGTGAGCGGGGCTCGCGCGGTCCGTGAGCTCCGTGAGCGGGGCTCGTGCGGTCCGTGAGCGGGGCTCGTGCGGTCAGAGCGGGGCTCGTGCAATCCGTGAGCGGGGCTCGTGCGGTCCGTGAGCGGGGCTCGTGCGGTCAGAGCGGGGCTCAGGCGGTCAGAGCGGGGCTCGTGCGGTCAGAGCGGGGCTCGTGCGGTCAGAGCGGGGCTCGTGCGGTCAGAGCGGGGCTCGTGCGGTCAGAGCGGGGCTCGTGCGGTCAGAGCGGGGCTCGTGCGGTCAGAGCGGGGCTCGTGCGGTCAGAGCGGGGCTCGTGCGGTCAGAGCGGGGCTCGTGCGGTCAGAGCGGGGCTCGTGCGCTCCGTGAACGGCGCGGTTCGTCATTCAAACCCGCTTCAGCGCTTCAGGTCTTCCGCTCCTCACAGCGCCTTTTGCGTGCAGTTTCACTCAGATGATGGAGAAAAGTCCCACCTGAGGCTGGGCCTCATGGCTCCTGTCGGTCCACGCCTTTTACTCTCTCTCTCTTCACAAAATCACAGAGGGCTCTGGCTCACTGCCTTGACGAGAAGCGCTCGACCGCTAACTCATCCTAACTAACTCATCCTAACTAACTCGTCCTAACTAACTTGTGCTAACTAACTTGTCCCAGACAAGGACCGAGATGTGTCCAATACTAACTTTCTCTATAACCTGCGCAGCCTGACCTGCACCTCCAGTTTTATGTACATTTCTAAGCATATTATTTCATGTACAATTTTAAGTGTTTTAGTTTATATACATTGTAAGTGTATAGTTGACATTGGAATCTGTCAGATATAAGGCCATCAGTGAAGTGCAAGTGAAAGTTAGTTTTACTGCTGTACAGTGAGGTAAAGAAAATAAAATCCCACAGTACTTTTTTTTGTAGGGCATTTGACCCAGTGACCCCTGTATTTTATAGACATAAATACAACATTATTTAGTGTATTATTTAATGTCATAATTATTCAGTGTTTATTTGTTCACTTTGTTCGCTTTGTTCCATTTCTTGTGAATTAAATTCTTGTAGTTCTTACATTGCGAGCTGGTTTTTAGTTGATTTAGTTTGACGGAATGACAAAAACCTTTTGAGGGAGTGTCAATAACTATAGGTCTGCCCAAAATCGGCGTGGGAGTAATGTGGGGTCGCCAGACCTCACAAGATTTTTTTGTGGGGTCCCCAGACAAAAAGTTTAAGAACCACTGGTTTAGAGAATGTTCATTTAAAAAGATTGCATGAAAACACAACTGTCTATCATTTTGCAGCGATCTCCTTTTAAATGTGTGGATTCCTTGAGGGTAACGGTGTCTTGTCCAAAAACAAATACTTGGATCCAGGTCAGACTTCTTTTTCTTGGGATTTTTCCTCCTTTTTTTCATGGAGCAGCAGCAGCTCTACAAACGTCAGCGCGTTGTTGTCGTCTGCCCATCTGCACACTTTGATCCAGCTGCCAGCTCAGACTTTGTTCTGTGGAAGAGAGCAGAGGCAGGAGGATGTTTATGTGACAGAGCCTGAGCTGGTTTCCTCTGTTTAAGGAGTGTCACTCAGGAAATGGCTTTTTTTTTTTTTTTTTTTTGAGTCCAGACGCACTCCAGAAAATCACTGTTTACAGTAATGAAAGGCAACGTGAATTTCAAAGCTCATTTTTGAAAACGTATATTTATTAACGATAGAGAGGGTGAAGGAAAACAAAGCAACATAAAAGATAAAACACTTCTTTCAGCCAACACTGTATTGTTGACCTTGACAATTTAATTCTAACCATCGGTGGAATAGTTAGAGAGAGAAGTAAAATAGATAAATACAATTGAATAAAATAAGTAAAAGCAGTAGCACTTTTATGATTGGCCTACATACCTTTTAAATATTAAGTTTGTGACTCTGAAAACAGTGCACTGTGTAATTTTTCTGATGCCTGTCACCTGCTTGTTTTCATTATTACTTTGAATGTATGGTATTTGACATATATTCTGTTTCTCCATGGAAACCAGCAGGTGAGGTCAGTAGGTCAAGTCATAGGTCAGATCAGCGGAGAGGCGACTGCTCTTGGTAAGAATACATGTTTTTCAATGTATTTTTGTTTTTCAAAGCACCTGTAATTGAGTCTAAGTCTTTTCCTTCAGATATTCACGTTTAGAACATGCAAAACACAGAAAGACCAGAGAGCAGAAAACAATTTTATAAATAAAAAAAAGATAAAATTATGGCACAACCAAACTAACATACATGTCATATCAAATTGGTCCATTTTCAAATTATGTCTGAACACATTTTTTCAATTTTTTGATTGTTAGTCACAATTTCATTCCAGTCCTTGGTTGTTGGTTTTGTTTGTGTCATCCATGTCGTCATAATGGCCTTCTTTCCATCCTCCAGATGTATATGTTTGTAATGGTCATGGCAGGGCTCAAATACCATGTTTCCATAGTTTCTCATTTATGTCAATTGAAGGTAAAGCTGGGGTTCTTTCACATACATAGTGGACCCTAAATCTCTAAATAAACCCTGTCGTCTCATTTCAAGTGAGTGAAATAAATTTTTGTTTACACCTCTCTTTGAAATTCATCTTTGTAAATTCAGTCAGTCTGGACAGCGCAGTAAATATCTGGACCCTTGTTGTTCACTGCTTGGAGGAGACTTTGTGTGGTTGTTTTGTTTATAGTCCAGTGCAGTGATTGCTGCTGTGAGGCTGATGATGATTAGAGAGCTGACTCCCCACTCCTTTTGGCCACAATGCTGGACTCAATCAATTGCTTCTACTTTGTCACTTTGTAGAAAAAGAGAGAGAAAGATACTGGTCCTTGTATTTTAGTGAATGTGCTCTCTTCTCTTCTTGCTCAGTTAACTACGTCAAGTACTTTTTTGCAGGGGTGGATAAGCTTACATTCTACTGAAATCAGAGTATGCTTCAAATGTTATTACTCAAAGTGATCTATGATTGATCTATGAAATTACTCAAGTAAATGTAAAAAATCTTGCAAACTTACTCACACAGGGAAGACTAACCAAAACCTTTCCTCAAGTAAGCGTACTGAGTAAGAGTAACATGAGGTGTCTGAAAAGTAAACTACTCCAAATAGTGCAATTCTATCGCGACGTAAATGTAATTACCTCTGCTTTTGTGTGTATGATATTCTGAATGAAGTGATATTATTACGTTACTTTATGTATTTCTTAGGTGTATCATTTTCATCAAAGGTGTGCTGTACAGTTCTTTTCCACATAGTGCTAGGAGGTGTAAGAATAGTCACATGGTAAATTGCTGCTGATAAATAATGCTTTTCTACCTACAAAACTCTACATCAGGTAACCTATCTCACAAGCTCTCACATGTCCAAACATAGATATTGCTTATTTCCAAGGAAACACGCATCAGCAATGCTTTGTAAATTTGCCTCCTAGTGGTCAGTGTGGCTCTGGGTCACACAGCCCCTACATCTTGCATAAACATTAGGACCATGTAAACTGTAATTTTGAATTGATTGTGAATAATCTTGCAACCCTGCGGACAGACTTAATAAATGGACTAACCTATTTCAGATTGAATTTGGATTTAATTGATGGTGAATTCAGTTAGTAAAATGTTAATATTATGTCAGTGATGTTCATTTCATTTCAGCATTTGAGCAGACACACAGCGATCGAACACAAGAGCACTGGACATGGGAATGTCAAAAAACGAGGGGGATTATACTCTTGAAGACAACCAAGCACTGTACACTGAGGAATTCGGCCTCAGGGAAGTGCTTGGAATACAGTAAAGCCCGAAGAGGTGGACCAAACCTATGAAACAGCAGAAGAGGTGGACCAAACCTATGAAACAGCAGAAGAGGTGGACCAATCCTATGAAACAGCAGTAGAGGTGGACCAAACCTGTGACACTGTAGAAGAGGTGGACCAAACCTATGAAACAGCAGAAGAGGTGGACCATACCTGTGACAAAGCAGAAGAGGTGGACCATACCTGTGACACTGCAGAAGAGGTGGACCAAACCTATGAAACAGCAGAAGAGGTGGACCATACCTGTGACACTGCAGAAGAGGTGGACCAAACCTGTGACACTGCAGAAGAGGTGGACCATACCTGTGACACTACAGAAGAGGTGGACCAAACCTGTGACACTGCAGAAGAGGTGGACCAAACCTGTGACACTGCAGAAGAGGTGGACCAAACCTATGAAACAGCAGAAGAGGTGGACCATACCTGTGACACTGCAGAAGAGGTGGACCAAACCTATGAAACAGCAGAAGAGGTGGACCATACCTGTGACACTACAGAAGAGGTGGACCAAACCTGTGACACTGCAGAAGAGGTGGACCAAACCTATGAAACAGCAGAAGAGGTGGACCATACCTGTGACACTACAGAAGAGGTGGACCAAACCTGTGACACTGCAGAAGAGGTGGACCAAACCTATGAAACAGCAGAAGAGGTGGACCATACCTGTGACACTACAGAAGAGGTGGACCAAACCTGTGACACTGCAGAAGAGGTGGACCAAACCTATGAAACAGCAGAAGAGGTGGACCAATCCTATGAAACAGCAGTAGAGGTGGACCAAACCTGTGACACTGTAGAGGAGGTGGACCAAACCTATGAAACAGCAGAAGAGGTGGACCATACCTGTGACAAAGCAGAAGAGGTGGACCATACCTGTGACACTGCAGAAGAGGTGGACCAAACCTATGAAACAGCAGAAGAGGTGGACCATACCTGTGACACTGCAGAAGAGGTGGACCAAACCTGTGACACTGCAGAAGAGGTGGACCATACCTGTGACACTACAGAAGAGGTGGACCAAACCTGTGACACTGCAGAAGAGGTGGACCAAACCTGTGACACTGCAGAAGAGGTGGACCAAACCTATGAAACAGCAGAAGAGGTGGACCATACCTGTGACACTGCAGAAGAGGTGGACCAAACCTATGAAACAGCAGAAGAGGTGGACCATACCTGTGACACTACAGAAGAGGTGGACCAAACCTGTGACACTGCAGAAGAGGTGGACCAAACCTATGAAACAGCAGAAGAGGTGGACCATACCTGTGACACTGCAGAAGAGGTGGACCAAACCTGTGACACTGCAGAAGAGGTGGACCAAACCTATGAAACAGCAGAAGAGGTGGACCATACCTGTGACACTACAGAAGAGGTGGACCAAACCTGTGACACTGCAGAAGAGGTGGACCAAACCTATGAAACAGCAGAAGAGGTGGACCATACCTGTGACACTGCAGAAGAGGTGGACCAAACCTGTGACACTGCAGAAGAGGTGGACCATACCTGTGACACTACAGAAGAGGTGGACCAAACCTGTGACACTGCAGAAGAGGTGGACCAAACCTGTGACACTGCAGAAGAGGTGGACCAAACCTATGAAACAGCAGAAGAGGTGGACCATACCTGTGACACTGCAGAAGAGGTGGACCAAACCTATGAAACAGCAGAAGAGGTGGACCATACCTGTGACACTACAGAAGAGGTGGACCAAACCTGTGACACTGCAGAAGAGGTGGACCAAACCTATGAAACAGCAGAAGAGGTGGACCAAACCTATGAAACAGCAGAAGAGGTGGACCATACCTGTGACACTGCAGAAGAGGTGGACCAAACCTGTGACACTGCAGAAGAGGTGGACCAAACCTATGAAACAGCAGAAGAGGTGGACCATACCTGTGACACTACAGAAGAGGTGGACCAAACCTGTGACACTGCAGAAGAGGTGGACCAAACCTATGAAACAGCAGAAGAGGTGGACCATACCTGTGACACTACAGAAGAGGTGGACCAAACCTGTGACACTGCAGAAGAGGTGGACCAAACCTATGAAACAGCAGAAGAGGTGGACCATACCTGTGACACTGCAGAAGAGGTGGACCAAACCTGTGACACTGCAGAAGAGGTGGACCATACCTGTGACACTACAGAAGAGGTGGACCAAACCTGTGACACTGCAGAAGAGGTGGACCAAACCTGTGACACTGCAGAAGAGGTGGACCAAACCTATGAAACAGCAGAAGAGGTGGACCATACCTGTGACACTGCAGAAGAGGTGGACCAAACCTATGAAACAGCAGAAGAGGTGGACCATACCTGTGACACTACAGAAGAGGTGGACCAAACCTGTGACACTGCAGAAGAGGTGGACCAAACCTATGAAACAGCAGAAGAGGTGGACCATACCTGTGACACTGCAGAAGAGGTGGACCAAACCTGTGACACTGCAGAAGAGGTGGACCATACCTGTGACACTGCAGAAGAGGTGGACCATACCTGTGACACTGCAGAAGAGGTGGACCAAACCTGTGACACTGCAGAAGAGGTGGACCAAACCTGTGACACTGCAGAAGAGGTGGACCAAACCTGTGACACTGCAGAAGAGGTGGACCATACCTGTGACACTACAGAAGAGGTGGACCAAACCTGTGACACTGCAGAAGAGGTGGACCAAACCTGTGACACTGCAGAAGAGGTGGACCAAACCTATGAAACAGCAGAAGAGGTGGACCATACCTGTGACACTGCAGAAGAGGTGGACCAAACCTATGAAACAGCAGAAGAGGTGGACCATACCTGTGACACTGCAGAAGAGGTGGACCATACCTGTGACACTGCAGAAGAGGTGGACCAAACCTGTGACACTGCAGAAGAGGTGGACCAAACCTGTGACACTGCAGAAGAGGTGGACCAAACCTATGAAACAGCAGAAGAGGTGGACCATACCTGTGACACTACAGAAGAGGTGGACCAAACCTGTGACACTGCAGAAGAGGTGGACCAAACCTGTGACACTGCAGAAGAGGTGGACCAAACCTGTGACACTGCAGAAGAGGTGGACCAAACCTGTGACACTGCAGAAGAGGTGGACCAAACCTATGAAACAGCAGAAGAGGTGGACCATACCTGTGACACTGCAGAAGAGGTGGACCAAACCTATGAAACAGCAGAAGAGGTGGACCATACCTGTGACACTGCAGAAGAGGTGGACCAAACCTGTGACACTGCAGAAGAGGTGGACCATACCTGTGACACTGCAGAAGAGGTGGACCAAACCTGTGACACTGCAGAAGAGGTGGACCAAACCTATGAAACAGCAGAAGAGGTGGACCAAACCTGTGACACTGTAGAAGAGGTGGACCAAACCTATGAAACAGCAGAAGAGGTGGACCATACCTGTGACACTACAGAAGAGGTGGACCAAACCTGTGACACTGCAGAAGAGGTGGACCAAACCTATGAAACAGCAGAAGAGGTGGACCATACCTGTGACACTGCAGAAGAGGTGGACCAAACCTGTGACACTGCAGAAGAGGTAGACCTGTGGAGCACCTACAGAGGGAGCAGTTTCACCAAATGGGCTTCATGGTGAATCCACATGAAATGGCGCCAAACTGCCTACAAGAGCTAAAGGAAGGACGTGCGAGGCATGACATAGTCACGTTATGACTGGAAATGGCGTCGAAAGCTTCAGAGGCCCAAATTAGGAAAGAAAATCTGTTGAAACAACTAGAGGAGCTGAAGAAGCTCAGGGAAAGAGACAAAGACGAGTTGTCCAGAGTCACCCAAGAGGAGAAAAATCGGCCCAACACGTGAAAATTGGAGGTCCACAAATCTGTTCCTTTTTAAATGTCCCCAGAACTCGCCTACAGGCTCAAGGTGACCGAGCCTTTTCTGTGGCTGCTCCCAAGCTCTGGAACAGTCTGCCTCTAAATATTTGAATGGCGCAGTCTCTTGACATTTTTAAATCATTACTAAAGATTCACCTCTTTGCACTGGCCTTTAATAGAAGCTGAGCACTCTATGTAACCATGTTCTTGTTTTTTTTTTTTTTATCCTTGTTCTTTACCCGTGAAGCACTTTGGGCACCACTCGTTGTTGTAAATGTGTTTTATAAATAAGCTTGACCTTGACCTTCTGAGCATGAACAAAAAAGCATAGCAAAAACTTCATGTAATATTTTTCTTGTGTTTTAGACAGCCCTGCTTACTTTGAAGCCTGAGGTTCCAGAAGTAACTTTGCCAGTCTCTTTTCTTTAAAATCCAATATTAAAGATAGCAGACACCGCAGAGACCAACCTGCTCTCGGGTATCCATTATGTAATCATTTTTAGGCCACATAAGATATTCACACAAACTGCACAGAATGAGACATTAAAGGATGTCTTTTAAAGTGATTCTTTGCCGAGGAGGGGCTCATTAGTCCTGCAGTGAGTATACTATATGCTTACATTTTCTAAAAGTCTTTGGAGATGGATCAAAACATCCTCTTTGCCATTCTATTTCAAAAAGCAATGAATAGCTATTGAAAATGGCGTGTGTCTCACGGCATATGTGTGATTTCATAATTAGCAAGCTTTAGTGTTACTTATGGAATGTAGTATTTTATATCTTAAAATCCAAACTAGAACTCACCCACTGAATCTGGAAGCGGATAAAAACTCAGCCAAGACAGAATGACCAGGGAGGAACAGGCATAACTGGAGAGTAGAGGGAGTATTCCTATTAATTTATATTAGATGCAAGCCCATGTGAGGCTTCTTGCCCCGAAACCCTGAATAACTGTTGACGTGCCTGGGAACAGAGATTGTACTGTACAGACCGGCATCAAGTTGTTTCTACTCGAAATTTAATTTAGCCTGTTGTTAAACCTATGGAGATTGAAGATCAAATTTACTGACAATAGTAAGATCACTGTATTTATTTGTAGTGACCCATTTGCTTTTTAAAAGGAGACTTATTTACCTATACCCCCTTGTCATTAAACCAGTGATTCATGTATATTTGAGTCATTTTTTTTCTCCTACGTCCAGACTCAGTCCGCTCCCCAGATTCCCCTCCAATACATGCCCACTGCTCTTTACTTTCTTTTCTACAGTCATATTTTCTTAGATGATGACACACTTGGGATTTGTCAGTGTAGCATAGTCATTTTGGTAAATGAAAGAAATCCTCTGCTCTCTACTGTGAACTGCAGCATTCCAAAGGTGAAGTAACCTGAAGGGGCCCAAATCACCCCTGCGGTTTTTAACCCACAAGTGAACAGATAAAAAAAAAAAAAAAAGTTCTACATTACGTTGTTTTAAATCAATATTGCTATTTAAAATATGCAAAATATAATGTATTGATGGGATGGGTAGAGACCATAGACATAAAAAATAATGGACAGACTGTCGTCGCTCCGCCCCATTCATGAAAATGCGGCTCAGTCATGGAGAATTCAAAATGGCCGCGGGTTAGCCCCCACCACTCCCCCCTCGGTGGGGAGGCGGGGAGAGGCCGAATTTGGGGCGGCCTTTTGCTGACGTACTGCCGTCGTAGCCTCTATAGTTACCGCCCACTCGTAGGTGTTTGGCTGCGCCGTGACATTTCCGGCGCGTAAAGCCCGCCTTCCTCATTAGATATTCAAGAACTTTAAAAAATCACAGCGGCTAAACCAGCCTGGTTCAAAAAAATTCACCCCCCTCAGCGTTGTCACAGAGCCGTAAGCTAACGTTTGAGACCAAAGCCGTATTTTGAGCCAGGCTCTAAAGTAGGTTTTGAAACGTCTAACTCCCCATTGACTTGCATTGAATAATTCTACTTCCGCAGCCAGCCCCTAGCGGTCAGCACCAGATTGCAAACATGGCAGCCTACAGTCGGCGGCTCAATTTGAGCGCGGTAGCCTCGCCCACTGGTAGAGACAAAAAGAAGACAAAAACACATTAGATCTGAAAAATGTTGTTTTTGCTATTGCATCTAAATCTGCCAGGAACACAACATTTTTATGTCCAATTTGATTTTGTTTTTATCAGAACACGTGATAATATTCAAGAAAGTGTACAAAACGCTGTTTTTGTACATTCTGACATTTGTTTGTTATTACAATCCTTATTGTAGTCAGCATTGTCTTTTCATTGAATGTCTGTATAGGAGAGCCACCCTGATACACTAACAACAATTAAAAGCACAGGCCCATTGCTCTTTAAAGCCTGACTGAAACTATGGATAAGTGCAGAGCTTTCACCGCTGCACGAGGCCATAACAAATACACCGCCACCAGGTAAGCTTTACAGAGGCATTTTAATAATGTTTTTGTATTCTTCAGTGGCTCCATCAATAGCTGTTTTTGTGGGTATGAAACAACATCATCCACTGTCTCTTGCAGAAATGGAAAACGTAAACTGTGCTATGCTCATGAAGCCTGGAATATCAATCAGTCTGCGAACAAGTCGGAGGTGTCAGTGGAGTAATGGCTTCTGTCTGAGAGGGAGTCCATACCCGCAGCACGTTGGGATTTAAAACAATGATCTTTCCGCCGTAATGACGAGGTAATACGCATAGTCCATTTATCTTTGATTACATTTTTGGATGCACAGATTCATTCCCCGAGCATCGCATTTCATTATTCTTTCTAATTACCTGCGCCGTTTCGCCGTCAGCCATCGGGACACCAGCAAGACATAATTGCTTCTGTCATAAATCAGGAAACATTTGGAGGTGTCTCAAGCACTGCAGTGGCATTAACGCAAGCACACATTAGATCGGCCTTATGTGCTCTTAGATAAATACAATCACTCATTTTGACATCTGGATATTTGATGTACACACCGTCTAACCTAATGTTCTATCAAGTCTTCAACTCATATTTCCACTTGAAGTTTGACTTTGAGAACTCGGGGAGGTGAAAGTAGATGGCTTTGCTCACACCAACAAGGTGAACCTGGTGTAAGAATATTAAGGTACTGTTATATGTGCCATCTGCCCCACATGCAGATTAATTGCAAATTAAAAATCACTAAAAGGGGAGGCTACATACCCATACATGGGTTACTTCACCTACACCATTACAACCCTCCGTTTCTACAAGTACTATGGCAGGGGAGTTAAACCACAAAAGTAGGGCAGGGCGATATGGCCCAACATTTTTATCCTGATATAAAAGAGATAATGCGATAATGGTATAATTGACAATATAAATGACTCTAGACTAAATGGCACCCATATTTGAATTGTTTAAGGGTGCTTTACCCATTTTTTTCATGTAAGAAAGTAAAATCAGTTCTGCCTCAGCACAGATATGTTGTAAAAGCATCTATTTGGGTCAAAATGATACCGCTGTGTGCTGTCTGTGTGCAATTCTAGAGCGTAGAACCTTTAAGGATATTTAATCCGTATTCAGTTGTTATAGTTTTGCTTCCGCTCCTTACCTCAACGTTGATTTTTAATGTGTCTCTAGCCATTAGCGTTCGCAATTTTCTGCAATATCAGATTCACTTCACAACTATGAGGAAAATCTGCTACAGTGTATGCAGAATTATATCGCGATGTTCCAGATTTCATATTGCCCTGAAAGCAAATGACGATATATCATGAACAATATGATATGGACCAGCTCTACACAAAAGTCACTATTTAAATGTGTGATCAGCAACCAAATTAATATTTATAAACCTGTATTTAACCAGATAAACAACCCATTGAGATCCATAGCACTTTTTAAGGGTGACCTGGGCCAAACTTTCAGCACATAATCAGAAAAACATTCTTGCTCTGTCTTTTAAAACAGAGTGAACACCCTTAAGTGAAAACAGCTTACACAACCTCAGTACAGTTTGGAGAGAGTTCCTGGCTGTGGGCACAGCATAATGGAAATGTCACTTCTCCCAATCTGTCTGTTCTCGAGAGACAGACGAGCAGTAAATGTGACACCAGCAGTGAGTGAACCTCCGAGCAATCAAAGACACTCAACCCTGGTGTAGTTCAGTGATTGAAGTATTCCACAACTTGTCACAAGTCTTAACACAATGATAAACAGTATTTAGAGAGTAAAGGCATTTCGCTGTTGCTTTAACACTATAACGATATTGTACTCAGCAAGAAATGTCTTTAGAAAATGTCCTCATAATTGAAAAAGGTAGTACTCTCAAAGTAATGTCACCACTCATCTTCAAATAAAAGTTTGTTCACACAAACAAACATAATGCAAGTAAACTTAACCACTCTGATGGACAACATGTGTGGACAGATCCTTTGTCCTTGTCTCATTAACCAAGTCAGGATTGGCCTTGTCTCACTCAAGAAACAACTACTTTGCATTTGTAATTACAACGTCAGTGAATGATGCATTATGGGTACAACCGGCTCTCTGACAAGGTCAAGTAGCATGCTCATTGCGTTTTAACAAGGCCCAATGTTGCCCCCAGACTATCTCACAGCTGACGACCTCATGTAGGTTGTACTAAACCCAAAAACATGTAAAAATCTGCCCACGGCTACAGCGCACATATTCCAGTCCACAGGGTTATTATTCTAATTTAGTTAAGGCATTAGGCAAATCAACAGCTCTCCAGCAGCGCAGTGGGGAGACGGGAATTTGAATGAGCCAACTTAAAGCAGACAGAACTGGGGCTAGCCGTTAGCCTCAGGGTCACAGCGATAATGTATGAAGTTAGCAGCGGCAGCCGAGCAGACAGCAGCGCGTTAGTGACCAACCAGTGTCTCTGATTGGCCACTACAGTCTGGAAGTGGCACGGAAAATCTGCCAGATGACACATGCACAACATACTGCAGGGAAGTATACAGCTGTACTTACGATCTCCAACTCCAAGATCTAAATTTAAAATTGACTGAATTAGATTGATCCTTAAAGGACACATATTCTGCTACAGTGACTTTTTGAGCTTTTAACCATGTTCTAACAATGTTTTGTCATCAAAAACATACCTGAAGTTGCTTTCATGCTGTTTTGAGGAATGTTTATTAGAAAATCCTCTCCCTCTGAGCAAAACCACTTCATGCTGAACTTCCTTATTCTGGGACATATTTTCAGATTTCATACGTCACTTATCCGAAAATCTTACCTTAAACCGTAAATAATCGCCAGACTTATTCTGAGCATTTCTGCATTCACTGCTCCTGCTGGCCCACATCATAGTGTTTGTTGACGGCTAACTTCACTAAATTGTGTAAGCACTAGGCGCCATCTACTGGCTGTATGAACTCAGTAAATGTCATTTCACACAGGCTGAGAAATGCGGCCATTTAATGAATAATAAAAAAAAAGTGTTACAAAACATGAGATTGCAAATTTAAGGTACTCAAAGAACATGTATAAGGCTAATAATAATATATTTTTTCCTTTAAGTCTTTGCATTTATGCAGTGTTTTGAACTTCTTGCATTCTTTATTGTAGACAGCTCTGTGTGAGCCTGTATGTTTATGCGCCGTCTCAAAATCCTAGAATATTCTGATTAGATTAGTGATTTATATTTTCAATAATTGGATAGTGTTTGAAGTTCACATATTAAACCGCACCAAGAGAATTGATTAGATAAAGTCTGAAATACGAACTGTCAAAATGATAATGTGTTTCAGAACCTTTTTGTCACAGTTTGTCACTTTTTAGTTGCGTGTTTGTCGCTTTTAGTTGCATTTTTTTGTTGGCGCTTGTTTCAGAACATGTTTTTAAAAATCTAAACCACAGTGTTGGGTATAATTTGTTGTTTAATAAAAAGTAGTGCACTTCAAAAATGTTAGCCGTTGCAATTTACTTATTGCGTCCATTCACATTTCGATTCATATTACAGCCCTAATTTGGTTTAAAACATTATGTGAATCACAGCATGGCAGAAGTAAAAAGTCTTCTTCTCTAAAGCACTTCCTGTTTCAAATTCTGTCTTTAAAAGCTCCTTTATCGAAAAGTTTTAACTAGTCTGATTTTCATAATATTAATTGTATTCAACTGTCAGGACTGTTGTGAAATGGAAATGGATGGGGATTTTGTCTTTAATGACAACTATAGATACTCAGTGTTACTCAATTACATTTTTGTGCCATTATTTACATTTTATCTGCAGTGTTTTGTTTGAAATCTTTGGATTACGATTTGGATATAAACTGAATACATATTTGAAATGAAACCACATGGTCTTTTATTCATTCAATTACTCTGCTTGAGAGAGGTTTTGTATTCTGTTAGTGCAGACTTTGTCTCACTGACACTGGATAAACCGATTTTAAATATCCCTCACAAAAGGCAGAGTAGTTTCATCCCTCCTCAGTGTGATGTTGGTCCTCTTGGTCCAGTGCGCTGGGCTGATGTGTTGACATTGATCTGACTTTGGTTAAAAGCATCTCGTCTGAACACGTCCTGTTCGCCTGGCGCTGGTGGCCTCCTGTGATCTGAAGACTTTGTGAAACTTCAACCAAATAGGACACACACACACTCAAAGTCTGATTATTATCTGATTTTTGGAGTTATACAATTATTACATGGACATGTTAACAGCAAAAACGTCTGATTTCTTTAGTAGTACAGTCATAGTCACATCAAATTGTGCGCTTTGCATTTCATTTAAATAATCTTTAAGGTCCAGAAATCAGATAATAATCAGATTTTGGTTTGCCTATGAATATTGACTGAACAGCAGGCCAGTCGCTGTGTTGTAATCTGGAACTGCATGAGGAAACACATTGAAGTTAGAATATATAAATCCAATGGTTATTAAAAGTATTATTTGATTTCATTTGAAATGATTTCTGTTGGTTAAATCGTTTTTAATTGTGATGCGACACTGAAATGTACCCACTGTGGGACAAATAAAGGTTCTCTTGTCTTATCCTGTAATTGAAAAATAGTATGCAAACTTAAACATTGGAATTCTGAAAGGCCTGAACAGATTGAAGGAGTACCGGTAATAAATAAATTTGGATGGATGGGCTAAGCTTTGAGGCAAATTGGGTAAGTCAGGTAGTCATTAGGGATTTCATGGTATCAAATTGTATTGTTAATGATCATTGTGCTCAGAGACATCATAATTTAACAATTATCCACAGTTATCAACACCATCAGCTAACAGCAAAATCCTTAATGAGCTTTCGTTCACAATGTCAATAGTTGACTAGTCCATTCCTCGAGTATTTTACCCGCTTCATAAAATCACACTTTCTGATAAAGTTGAGACACAAACATCCAGATGGAATAAAAAATATACATATATTTTATTTTTTGGAGTATAGATTTAATTGAAATTAATTTCTTTGCTTCTGAAATGTTCACAATTATTATTATTATTTTTTATCTCTTATGATTATGTCATGAATTGTAAAATTTCAAATATCAATTGACCAAATATTCTTGACCTCCCTAGTTGTTTTAGTGGCATACCAGGTCAAGTTTTTGATCCCATTGGAGCTTGTATTGTCTTCTTCCGCTTATCCAGGGCCGGGTCACGGGGGCAGCAGTCTAAGCAGGGACTCCCAGACTTCCCTCACCCCAGACACTTCCTCCAGCTCCTCCGGGAGGATCCTGTGGCGTTCCCAGGCAACAGAGAGACATGGTCCCTCCAGCGTGTCCTGGGTCTACCCCAGTGCTGCCTCCCGGTGGGACATGCCCAGAACACCTCCCGAGGGAGGCGTCCAGGAGGCATCCAGAACAGATGCCCGAGCCACCTCAGCTGGCTCCTCTCGACGTGGAGGAGCAGCGGCTCTACTCTGAGCTCCTCCCGTGTGACTGAGCTCCTCACCCTATCTCTAAGGGAGCGCCCAGCCACCCGGCGGAGGAAGCTCATTTCGACCGCTTGTATCCGCGATCTTGTCCTTTCGGTCATTACCCAGAGCTCATGACCATAGGTGAGGGTAGGAACGTAGATTGACCGGTAAATCGAGAGCTTCGTCTTCGACACAGCTCTTTCTTTACCACAACGGTCCGATACAGCGCCCGCATCACTGCAGACGCTGCACCGATCCGCCTGTCAATCTCACGCTCCATCCTTCCCTCACTCTGAACAAGACCCCGAGATACTTGATACTCCACTTGACTCTCCACCCACCCGGAGAGGGCAAGCCACCCTTTTCCGGTCGAGAACCATGGCCTCGGATTTTGAGGAGCTGATTCTCAACCCAGCTGCTTCATACTTGGCTGCAAACTGTCCCAGTACATGCTGCAGGTCCTGGTTTGATGAAGCCGGACCCCATACTCCCGGAGCACTCCCCACAAGGCGCCCTGGGGCACACGGTCGAATGCCTTCTCCACATGTGGACTGGTTGGGCAAACTCCCATGAACCCTCGAGCACCCGCTGGAGAGTATAGAGCTGGTCCAGTGTTCCACGGCCAGGACGAAAACAACACTGCTGCTCCTGAATCCGAGGTTCAGATGTGTTGTCGTAGTTGATACTCTCAGTGAGTTCTCTCCAAGAACAGTTTCTTCCCCTCTGCCGTTGGACTCACTGGACACACTTTTTAACACCTGCCACCTTAAGAACACATGCCATAAATTATACTATTCCACTGTTTGCACTGCAAGTTTGCACTATTGTTCTGATCTTGTGTGCTTGTAGATATATATCATATTTAATTTTTATTCTTTTTCAATTTTCAACAAAAATATACTTTAATATTCTTTAATATTACCATTTGATCCAAAAACTACTTTTGTCCAATATGTGACTTTTTCAGCATTGATCCTTAGTTATTATTAAATAAGTAAATTAGTCTCAGTATTTGTTTTACTATTAATTAGCATTTGATACTTTACATTTTGATTACATTTAAAATCTAAAAAATACCTTACTCTTAACGCAGTTCTGTAATTCTGTTGAATCTATAGTTGAGCGATAACACTAAACTGCCTGTGTGTGTTGCGCATGGATGGTACCGTGTGTTGTATCAGCGATGTTTTCTGGTGCTTCAAAATGACAAATAATACAGTCAGACTGACAGGAAAAATAGTTAGTTTGGTCTTTTTAATTAAAGTCTATGTCTACTAAACCCATTAAGCAGATAAATTGTTGGTGAGATGGGAGCTGCAAATGACTACCTTTTATCACAGGTTTTGCCTGTATCAGCATTTTAGCGGCCATTCCTCTTGTGCTGCTAAAACAATGAGCTTTGTCCTTGACTTGTCACCATGATTGACTAGCTATCGCATGGTACAGTGTGTCAGCGCTTTTATTCTGACTTGGTAAATTGTGTTTTCTAAGACATAATTGTGCATGTTTCTTTTGATGTAGCCATATTTATTTTGTAATAAATGGTAAGACATTTTATTTATAGTTGTAGAATTAGGGTCTGTAGTCCTTTATTGTAGTTATTTTAATTCTAATGTTTTGACTGAGCTGGGAGTTGTTATACATTTTTTAAAGCAGATGTCCTTCATGAGACGGTCCTTATTCTCTAGGTTTGAACCTGTTAAACTCATTGAACAAATCTTTCAACATTTTCTTTGGTCACATTTAGACAACATGATGTCTATCTGTGCGCAGGTAACAGCTGGGATTAAAGCAGAAAAGGTCAATGGACGCTAATAAAGATGAACCATAGAGCTGGGGTGTATCTCTAAAACTGTGGAGAGTGAGAGTCTCTGCGACATTTATCAGAACAAAGCCCAAACAAACAGGATGGTGACATTTACTTCAGCCAAACACATGTGGATGACACCCATTACAAAAGTCACAGATTCACCCTGAAAAGCGCTATGGGTTTACAGAAAATATTGAAAATAATAAAACATTTCATGATTTGCGATTGTGATTAGATTTGCTGTTTATGTTTTCACAGTTCACGTTTTCAATACACATCCTGAAGAATTAACACAGAGACTGAAATTGGCCTATGAACTGACAAACTAATAGAATCACTACAGGCTATTTTGTTGTTTGTGCATCTCTATTTACCCATATCCCCCCAACTGTGTTTATTTAGATAACAAAATATACACCACCTAGATCATGTATAGTGTCTAAATCTAAATCCACTTTGACAAAATGTACAGTATATTCTATTTAAATTTAAATTTTAAACACTGCTCTTAGCTAAATGTTGATTGCACATACAAGCATTATTAAAGGTCCCATAACATGCTAAATCGACTTTTCAGAGGTTTTAACCTTCCTACAGTGCTATTTGGGCCTCGTATGTGTGCCCAAAGTGGTTTTTTGATTGATTCCCGCATGCTTTCGCTAGAGAACTGTCTTTTCCGTCCCCCTCGGCTGAGCAGGCAGACGGGGGCTCATCCCATGGATGACGCGGCTTCCCATGGATGACGCGGTGTTTAAGCCATGCCTCCAGGAAGCGTGCAGCCGCAGAATAAAAACAGCTAATGCTACACAGTAATTACACGATGGATACGACAGATCGAAGAGTTAGCTTGTTATTTACCAAACGGCAACGTCCGTCGTCGAGGTACTGGAGCACGTCAAACTCCAGGTCAGATCCAGGACGTAGGACTCAGCACGACGCACCGTCAGGACGGATAAAATGTTTATTCCCGTGTTTGTGTATCGCTGTTTACCGGAGCACACGGCGCATGCGCACTATCTCCGCTCTAGGCTTCGGCACGAGTTGGGCGGGGGAGGCGCGCGAGTTGGGCGGGGGAGGCAGCCTGCTCTCTGTTCGGGGGGGTCAGATCTCAGAGTGAGCCGTTTGCTTTTGCAAGGAGGGGGGCCAGTCCAAGAAATGGGTGTTTTTTGGAAACTGCTAAATTTTATCAACAAAGCCCTTAGAATAGACTGTGTAAAGGGCAAAATAGCAGAATATGGGACCTTTAAAGTGTTTTTTGATAGGTTAGACTATACATTTCACAAAAACGTGGTGAACATGATTATATTTAAGATTTTACTAAACATTTTGCCTATTTGTCCCCAGTTTGTCCGTTTCAGAACTCAGCTCTACTTTATTTTTCACAAATGTAACAATGAATACTTTCCACAGGTTCTGTCCCACCAAACTAAGTCATAATTAGAAAAACGCAAGACTTATTGTCGACATATTGTGCTTTTTTCCTTGTACTTGGTAATAAGGCACAACATAGGTAGATTATTATACATTTTCTTCAGTATAAACCGCAAACTCCATCACCTGATTTTCTCATACAGTTGTTTTTGCTTTGCCTGGAAGGTCCAACAGGATATAAACTCATTTTTCTTTCATTAGTACTTTCAAAAGTCCTCTTTATTGCCCAAAAATTACTTGGTTTGCCGCTTATCTTCCATCTCCAGGAGAACGTTTCATGCCCTGTAGCCATTCATCTTAAAAGACAAAACATATGCATTAATAACCACATCAAAAACAGTGAAAATAATCGTGATGAAATGAGAAAAGAAAAGAGGGGGGAAAACATCATCAAAATGCAACTTTGACTAAACTAATTCCGAGGAAACTTTGCTCATAACGGTTGATTTTTGCAGCATGTGCTTCTATAATGTGTCGCTTATAGAACAATTACAAAGCGGAGCCTGGTGTACACGAGTCCAGCTGCATATTACAGTGTCCTGCTGGATCAGTATGCACGGCGCCTGTCCCAGCAGCTGTCCTGAATGTGTTGGAGCTCCTTATGTGGGCGCTCTGATTGAGGGGCCGGGGTGCAGCTGGCAGAGGCCCAGGTTAATATGGTTAAAACACTGGAGTGCCAGGGCCGGCCCGGGCTTTTGCCTAATGTTCACAACAGGCTGGAGGACTTCACTAAGAGTTATGGCGGGTGCAGAGAGGGCAGTTATGCAGTGTGTCCTTTGCAATTTACTCAGACAAATGTGACTGTGATTTCCTGTAAAGATTCAGTGTTTGTAGAGAATGGAGTTGTGTGTTTAGAAGATCAATGCCATAAGCTCAAACTGCAATAAAGGCGCGCTTTTCTGGTGATTAGGGGGGTCCGCTACCTTCTTGTCTCCATAGAGATGTTATTACTTTGCCTGGAAAGTTCCACATATGGTATTAAATGTATCTGCTATGCCTTTATTCAGTTGCAGGTGTTTTTATTGCTCAAAAATGTCCTGAAAAACATGCTCTTTTACTGTGAGTGACTGTGTCTCTCCACAGATCTGACCTGTAATATGGTCTTATAAGGTTAATGGCATACTATGGAACATTCAAGGCAAAGCATAAGGGCGGCAACTAACAATTCTTTTAGGATAGTTGACTACACAGCGTTTTGTTTTGTTTTTTAATTTATAAGTCAAACAATTATATCTTTGTACAGTAAGACTTGTAAACACATTTTTAACCAAATAAAAGCTGAATGTGGTTATTTAGGGCTTATAGAGAAATAAAATGTGTTTTTGAGAAAATCTAAAAATTTGAATTTGAAAAATCTTTTTTTGACATTTTGCTGGTCTCTTTGTTAGACAGTGTTTCTTCCTTACAAAACATAATGGCGAGTGCAGTGCTCTTGTCACGAAACACATTTAATGTGTGAGTTGATTGTCATGATTTTTGTCTTCTTTTTTTTTTTTTTTTTTAAATATGCCTATATACATCTTGCACACCTTGAAACCAAGAAGCACATTTTGTAAGAGGACACATGTGCAGATTGGTACGCTTAATTAGACGCTGCATATTAGGCAGAGCAAGCAGAAGAGATCTCGCAGTGCGGCAAGAAAAACATATGGGAGAGCTCATCATTGTGCGTTATTGCTGAAGTAAATATGTCTAAGAAAAGAAAATGGAGTTCTCATCAAAACGTAAGCGTTAATAGTTTTGTAGGGAAAATGCATGCTGATTGGTGCTGAAGGACACTTTATAACAAATATGGACAGTTTCACTTCATGAGAAAGCAAACCAAAAGATTATAAAACTGTGATCCATGAGTTTCAGAGAGTGCAATGAGTCTAAGTTGGTCTGATCAAGTGGGAGTGCTCAGTGATATAATGAACCATACCTATGCTGTGATACAGACAGATATAAAGCTGAATTTAAATTAGCTGTTCACTCAAAGACCTCTTCAGATTCATGTTATAAAAAGATGAACTGCAATGGGATTTTAGAAAGCTTTTCAATGATTTCCAATACTAAATGTTATATGAAGCACGGATTGATTAGTAGTATTTCTCAAACTGTGTCACGTGTAGCCTACTCAGGGCCCTCTGATGTTTGTGTATTTATTTTCACATCTATTTGTGTTTTTGTCTTAATTTGGGTTAATCAGTATTTAGAAGTACTACTACATGGTTTAGTATTTTAAAACTGGTTTAGTATCATTTTAGATCATGTTTAGCCATAGTTACAGTGAGAATCTGGTAGTGCTCGGAAAGCCAAATGTTCTCGTAGGTGGTACTTGAAGGTTAAAAAACACTGATATAAGCTTTTCTAAATTTATAATGATTCAGTTGAAGTTGTTGAACTCCCTGCAAGGACAAATCCAAAATATGTGAAGGCTATTTTGATAACACAAAAGATAAAAGGTGCTAATATTCTTCACAAAGTTACCTCTGTCATGCCAACTATGGCTCTACTATTTAATAAAAATATAAATGGACTGAATCATAGAGGCTTCTGCACAATACCTCACCCACTTCAAAGTTTGCGTGGTTCCAGAGCTAAACTTCTCATTCATTTTTGCACATTTGCCATTTTTACCAAATTCTAATACTCTAAAACAACTATGTAATGTCCATAATGTGGTTGTTTTCAGTCCAAAAACACGTGTACTCAATACTTACCACATTGCTTGTTAGCCTTGACCAAGCTTTCAAACATTTAATGTATAGATTTTTTGGAATGCTTATGGGAAAATGAATGGACAATTTACATCTGGAACCAAGCATTGGACTGTCACTGCTGAGCTCAATTAGTTAAGTATTTAAAATCATGCAGAATTTGGACGTGAGTTACATTAAAGTCTATATGACAGGTTAGACCACACATTTCACTAAAACGTAGTGAACATGAGTATATTTAAGATTTTACTAAGAATTTTGCCCATTGGTTCCCAGTTTGTGTTTTTGTGAAGTTTAAAATGTTACTTCCTGGTTTGGACCCGGGCAGCAAATATGACAGAAGTAGAGGTAATTCCACATATGTTACCTAGCAACCATTTTGAAAACACTTAGGATGACACAATGAATAATACTTAACAATACATTTATTGTATTGCATGATGGTTTAAACTGTCTGAAAAATGTGTCAGTTACGTTTAAATTGTATTTTTGATGGCACACCGCTTTTTGATGACATAGAACTCAGCTCTACTTCCTGTCATTTTAAACGTTTATTCTTTAAATTGACTGATGTAAAACTATGATAAACTTTTTACCACATGTGCCCTCCATCCAAACTAAGTTATAATTAGACAAAAATGAGAACCTGTCATATAGACTTTAACATCCATATTTTGCTCAGAGGTAAAAGTCCCATTCCACCTACAGGGAAAGAAATCTGCTTTCCAAAGGTGACAAGTTAGTTTGTCAACTTTGGCCTTTGTGTCCCATTTAAACGTGTTTATCTTAAGTGAAGTAATTTACTGCGTCTCTGGCATGTTTGTTCATCCCGACATAATGGAGCAGATAGTCTGACCAAGCATATGATTGGAGAAATGAAGATTGTGAACAAGCTGACCATGCGTGTTGTGCTGCAATTACATAACACGCGCGCATTAAACCCACGCTCTACCTATGTCTACGCAACATTACATTTAGCCCCGGGGCTGTGACATCAGAGGTGAAAAGCAAAGCGTTAAACCCATACGCACTCCGGATCAAACCGTAAATCTGTTAACGGCGCGCACTTCGTCACAGTTCACTTGGCGATGCGCGCGTAAAAGCGGCCCGGCCAAGTGGAAACCAAATGTCGTCCTCGCCGTGTGTGCATCGCGCCGTTTATTTGATCCCAATAGTAAAGCGCGTGAATATTCATGATCGCGGCTGTAAACGTCAGGACGCAGCGGAGAGCGGGAGAGATAGAGACTGCTGCGAGCTAGAGAGGCCGGGGAGGAGGAGGAGGCGGAGGAGGAGGCGGCATATCTCTCACGGACACGCAGCATAGGCATCATTTCTCCGCGTTCGAGGGCAAATCTGCTTTCGGCTCGTCCTCCGGCTAGCGCGCAGTGGAAGGCGAGCAATACGACAACGCGCTGAAGAAAAGACGGATGCACGTAGCGTCAGAGGGACTGTTGTTGGAGGAGGAGGCGGAGGGACGGAGAGACGGGCAAAAACAGCGCCTCGTTTGTGGAGCCGGACCGACATAAGCTGCCTGCCTTCGCGTTCGCAGACAAGAGCACCGTCGCCAGCCAGCTTCTTCTTCGGAAATCCCAGAAATGCCACAGCAGCTGAGGAAGATGCTCCAGTGCCATCGCGTCTCCTTCAACATGGATTCTGCTGGGGCACGCCGGGGTTGACGTGTTATCCCAGCTCCAAAGATGAAACGTTTCCTGGCGTCAGCTCTTCATTGTAATATGTAGCGCGGATTGGCTTTAGAGCGTGTTTTGAAGCCCCTCCACACACGTAAAGCCTCGTTAAACGTCGCGGCACAGGCTCCTCTCTCCACCTTGAACTTCTTATGTGACGCCTCGGTGCCCCGCTTTAAGTTAGCGCAGTCACGGGGAGCTGTCCGCGGTGCTGGACGAGTCATCCGCGAGTTGACCTTCTCTGGAGACAAACACACGAGCCTCCTTTTAGAGTTTAAGGTGGTAAAGCAGGCCACCGCACACGGACAGCTGCTTGGCTCGACTGGCATCAGCCAAACAATCTGCTCTTTCATGGCTGTGGCACGCAAAATCAAAACTTTACTGACAGTGAATATTTTAGTCTTTGTTGGGATCATCTTGTTTTCGGTCTACTGCAGGATACAGGACCGATCCGAGGAGCTGATTCAGTTAGGGAGGCTTACTGACCAGAGGCTACGGGGAAGAAATGGCAAAGTTTCCAACTTGGTAGACAGACAGTCCATTCTGCAGAGGTTGGAGAGACTGGAGGATGTTGTCTACAATCAGCTCAATGGTAAGTTATGACTATTTTAACCATAACACTTACTCAACTAAAGATATGGCCAGCTAAATTAAGTAAAAATACACTTTTAGGGGATGAAAACAATGCCAGAAAGAAAACAAAACAGCGTTCGTTTATGTTTTTGGATAATGATTCCTATTATCCATCCAAAGAAGAAACATGTACCTAACTCTTGCTAACATTTTCAGAAACTGCATCAAATTTAATCTAACCTATTTGCACTACGTAAAACATTTGAAACCAATTAACAGTGACATTCTTGAAGTGTTGTGTGCTCGCAAATTTTCAGACTTGAAAATATGATGCCTCTAAAGTTGGAGAAGTCTGTGATGATGAAACTACTACCCATCTCTGATCACTGCTGAGCCAAAGCGCCCACAGCTATAATTTTCTTATATATGTCAACCTTGTAACAGTAACACAAAAAGGCACCCGGTAGTCTGTAGGGCTTTGAGCTCTCACAGAAACAAACCATGACTCATGTGCATTCATTTGTCAGCTTCCATCTTTTGACTCAGTGAAGCATCTTTTCCCTCTCCACGCATGTAGCAGCAGATTGTATGAGTAAATGTCTAGTGCTTGAAAAGACTGAGTTAATGATTCAAGCTGATGGCATCGCTGTGCAATACTTAGAAATATATGACAGTTTGTGTTATAGACTAGCTTTACAAACTTATCCTGCGGTGGCATGTCCTAATCAGTCAGTGGCATGTCATAATCAGTGCATTTGTAGTGATGTTTGAACTGCAAATATTGCCAAAAATGTGTATCTTGTTACTTTTTTTTTTTAGTTTCCCAATAACGATATTCAGGCGATATGTCAATCCAACAGAAATGTGTTCAAACATGTCTCTAAAGGTGTTAGTTGAGGTTTAATTATCAGACCGACGTGAAATGCCTGTAAAATTAATCACAACAGTGCAGAAATGTCACCTTGTACCCTTGAAAGTTTACAGCTGTTTTCATTTTTAATGAGCTCTTTTGTGGCATTTTTTACTATAAATGTTTATATCTTCAAAACAACATTCACAATACGATCTAAGTTTCGAAATATTTCCCACGTCTAGTTTGAACTGTGCTGATGTCATGATGGAGGCATTGGACATAATTGCACCAGTGACAGTTCACCAATTTAACAAGCGGCCTGACTTAAAGTGGTTAATGGCGATGTAATAAATAAATAATATAGGCTAAAACTGAGCAAAAAACATGTGCAAAATTTGTTATGAAAACCACAGCATTCTATTACTTTAAAAAACATTTCCAAGTTTTAACGACGTGCTCAACTTCAAGACCCTCTTGTCTCCTCGGTGTCATTGCGGGCTGTAGTGCCAATGACAGGTATCCGATTTAACAAGCTGGCTGACTTTTAAAAGAAACATCAATGTAAACGCTTTAAAAAGGTCAGACTGGTGTTTTTACTGTGTGACCATTAGTCAGTGCGGGGCAGGAACAGTACCACTCTTTTGGCTCTTTTTCAGCCGTCGTCCAACCTTTAGCAACAGCTTCATATACTGTACACTACTACTTAAGGAGGCAGACCATGAAAATAGTGGCTTCAGTAGAAAACCCTTAGAAAACATTCATTAACAAATATTATCGACCATGTTCAATATCCACAATTGTCAAGTGCTTTCAACTGCAATTCTTCAAGTTGCTGTTGAAGAATATGTATAAGGCTATGCAAATGTATTTGTAGAGCACACACAAATTAATTCAATGTGCTTTACAGACCAAGAAAAGAAGCATTAAAATCACATTACAGACAAATATAAACATAAATAATCATTATAAATATGCTATGGTAATTTTCTAAATAGCGGATGTTTGTATCTGTGGCTGTGGGTTCTTTTGCTCCTAAAGTAGTTTACATAATGGTAGGTGAATTGTGAGATCGAACTTGCCCCTTGTGAATAAATGTCAGTGTATGTATGTCAGTATCAGACTTGCAGATAGCTATTGTCCGTGGCACACTAATATATAGCTGGGTTACACCCCCACAGCCTCTTAATGGGGATATGCTGCAGAGATCAATGAATGAATACATTCATGGAAATTTAAAATTCATATTTTTTCATGGGGGCAACTCTGTTACCTTATCCTCTTAGCATTTTATAAGCCTCTACATTAAGATGATGGATGTGGTTAAGTAATGTTGGAACAGCAATCGCTTTATCATAGCTTATTATTATGATTATTATAATGATTATTATTATCATGCTGACAATAGATGTTGTTATGTACTTGGACCACAATTTCCTTTTGTTTCCTCCATCTGTCCAAAGACATGGGTTTGTCGGGTGAATTTGCCTTTGGAATGGTTGCTGTTGTGCAGTATCATTGTTACTTGACTATCATTGTAAAATATGTACCTTCCTTTTATATACGTATATGTATAAACATCATAAACAAAACAGAAAAACACACAAAAAAGAACAGACCACAACCAGAGAGAGCAGAAAAAAGCAACTAAAGACAAAATTAAGGAGCACTCAGTAAAAACAACAACATCCCAAGTCTGTCAAATGTGTACATTTTAAAATTTTGTTTGAGTGTAATTTTCTCAATGTTTCTAATGTTGATTATAATGTCAACCGAGTCCTTGATCGTTGGCTCAGTTGGTGTCATCCGTTTTTTGTGATGAGTCCCTACAGTCAGAAGTATGCAGTAAAGATATTCATCTATTGTATCCATGGCAGGAGTTTTGAGGCCCAAATACATAGTTCTTAAATCTGACAAATTTACTCATGGGTACTAATAAAGAAACCTTGAACCTTGATTGGGATGACGATGCCAAAAATAGTGCAGTGCTTTCAAATATACAGTATGTACCTTTCCAAGACTCATAGTTGTTTGTTTCCTCAGGGATCCATAACTACAGAAAACGATGGATGGCTGTGCTGTTGTGATTTAAGAATTGAGAAAGATTTTCCTTTAATAAACATGTCCAGATTGCGCTGCCAGGGCCATAGTTATTTTAAGAGTCTCTGTTTCTGGCATCCACTCAGCTGACATTACTTGTCAAAATAATAAACAGAATTTCCTTGGTAGCTTGACAATACTTTCTCCATCCCATTCTGGCTTTGTCGTGGCATGTGCACATTTCTCCTCTGCTTTATGTAGCCAAATTAGATGTAAGGGATTTCACAAACGCATTAAATATTCTTGATAACTTATTTAACATGTGTGCGTGGAAGCAGGCTGAACACCATTTTACACGTCTTACTCGGAGGAAGAGTGGCAGACCATTATGAGCGAATGAGACGAGCGGCCTAAGTGCAGAGCTGGCACACTCGCATTCCTCCAATCAACAGAGGAACAGGAGGAGGATTGAAGCCTCGCCGAGCTAAATGCAATGCACAGAAAGATGTTTATGAAATGAACATCAAATAATGAATTGTTAGACTTCAAATGGTGTCCAGTGAGGATATTGTTGATAAGTGTTAATGAAATGCCAATTTAAAATAATAAATCTCCATACAATACATTCAAAGTGGATTTATTACAGTAAAATGGTAAGAGTGTAATAAATCAGATAGATGATGCTTTTATTCTTTTAGTGGTTACTAGCCAGAGAACTCTTTTAGCCCGGCCATCAGACCTTAAAACTATTTATTATTTATGCACTATATGTATAACACACTAGTCTCTAAGAAGGGAAAAACTAAATATGATCATTATGGTGCGCTATTGCTTGTAAGATTTAAAGACCTATTTGTAATCAGATTTCTGCACCTATAGTCTGTTAAACTTGCACTGGATTGCTATATAATTTATATATTTATTTCATATTGATTTTACACTTTCATTTTTACTCTGAGGTTTGTTAAAAGAATGTCACCTCCTTTTATGCCATTCATAAAATCATATCAATTTAGTTTGCGACTTTGCTCCCGATTTGATTTTTTTCACTTTTTTTGTCACTAATATACAGTTTCACAAATTGTAATACAATATTTGCATAATTACAACATATAGTATTGTATAGACACAACAAGACACAACAAATAGAAATAATAATAGTCATAATAATACGCACAAAAAAATACACCGAAGCAATTTCCTATGTTTGTGAATTTTTGATCACTGACAATGCAATAAACCGATTCTGATTCTGAAGAAAACGGACCAAACTAAATAAATAATGTCCATACATTACGGATACCGGATCTTCTTCCTCTTTTTCCTCTTCTTATACTTCCTGTTTATTTATTTTTTCCTTTATGACTTATGTAGACTAAAATGTAGGAGGTTAACCTGTTAATGCAGTTAAATTATGATGGATTTATAAATGATGGCCAATGCCGTAAAAGATATATTTAAAGTTTGATATACTTCCCAATGAGATATAGGGGGTGTTCACACTCGCACATTCACCACATGAAAATTAGGACTAAACCTGAATCCAAACCTGGAATAGATCAGGTTTAAACAAGGACTAGAACAGGACTAAGCCAAGTCCACATCAAGGCTAAAATGAGCTCGATTTAGGATCAAATATCGACAATTGTGAATGCACCCATTGTCTATTATTAAGTTTTTCCTGTGATGTATAAATATTTGTCCTTGTTGTCCATTTTAATAATTTCCAATACTTCCACTCCCTCTCTCGTGTATACACCACCATGACCTAGTAACATGATTGGATTTTTTCCTCCCTAGTTTGTTCCTCATCAAATTGTTGGTTCAGAATGGCTGACATAACAACATAACGAGCTGAAATTGAGTTATCAAAATCTGCCTGAGACTCAAGAATAGACAGACCCCATTATGTCATTTTCCCTGACAGCAGCAACATGTTCCCTGCTTAGCACATGCTTGAAACACACGGCCGCTCATCCCGCCATGATTTGCCTCATGAGTTGTTTTAAAGGCATACTAAATCATATGCCTGGACCCAGGTCACCAACGCATCTTTAAAAACTGTGCACTGACGACAAATTGTATGCTCTGGACATTGGGAATGAGTGTGGTGAGGGGAGGACACCGTGCTCCAATAAAACATTACCAAGTCCGGCAGTGATAGGGAGTAATTGGCCATTGGCTGTGTTGTTTATGGCCGTTACGATGGTGTGGTGTGGGAGTCCTGGTAATTAGATTTGAAAGCCATAAATAAGTCAAGGGTTTCACGTTTATGATTGTATGGCTCAAGGTAAAGCGGCTCATACAACAGAATCCTTAATATGTATTAAGGATTATCCTACATCAAAACTTTCAAGACAGTATAGTTAATGCATTTTTAGATTTAAATAATAGTGACTACAACGCAATGATTAATCGACTAATCGTAACCAGTTGACTGTAAAAAAATATTGTAACGGTTAACTGGACTTTACTGACTTTAAAAACACATGTAAAAAGACCTTTTATAACAAAAAACAGTGACATTTAAAAAAAAATACATTTATACATACATACATTTTATCCATCACCATAATCCAACCTTTATTTGTTAATGTGTTTTTAAAAATGTAAATATACTATAGAAATAACGTTTGACTAGTCGACTACAAAAATAATCGTTATTGATAGCCATAGTTTCATTTCGTTGCATTTTTTCAATAGATGTCTGCTTTCAACTATTTTTTTTCTAATATTTCTTGTAAATTTTTTTTTTTTTTTTTTTGCAAAAAAATTCAGTGGACTATTTCTTTTTAAAATAGCTAGCTCATTGTACTAATGAGCTCTTCCTGTCCAGTTCTATCTCTAAAATGAATAAATACATGAACAGTGAGCTGCAGGTGGATGTCAATGACTGATGTTAAAGAACACATCCTGCTACAGTGACTTTTTTGAGCCTTTAACCATCCCCACCTTTGGAACCACTGGACTAGACAGAAGAAATGCTCAGAGAGTCTGACGATACTTTATAGACTGAAAAACAAAAAAGAAGTTTCTTGGAGCCACATAACCCATCAAAAAACGTCACACATCAAAGGAATTCAGAGTGTCAGGACTTTGACGGTCAGAAGGAAGAGGATTTCCTAACCAGGAATCATCAAACTAGTGTGAATGAAGCTAAATCATACTCCAGGTATGTTTTTGATGATTGAACAATGTTAGAATAGGGTTAAAAGCTCCAAAAGTACATTTTGCATAATATTTGTCCTTTAATAAAGCAAGGACTTGATTCATAGTGAACAATTAGTTTATTTACTGTTTCAGGCTTAGAAACTATACTTAACTAATACTCTAAGCCTAATCTAACCCTAACTTTAATTAAGTAGTTACTAAGCCTGAATCACACTTAATAAGAAATACTTGACTCTGTGCATAACCTGCTCTTCCTGCCGGCGAGTCATTTCCGGCCCAGTTTGTAGTTGTTGGCTTCAAAATCTCAACTACTTTTCAAGATGCCTCAAGGACCTGCCGAAAATTACAATAAATGATGTCCATAGATTTGTGGATTCCCTCTCTCCTGCTCTCTTGAGTAAGTGAGAAAAGTGATTTAAATTGCACATTTCCAGCGACATCCACAACTACGAGGGTAAGTAGACTATGCTAATGAGCAGTGCTAGCACCAATAACGCAGTGACATGCAACACTTGTAAAGGTTGTATGGAGAATTGTTTTCAGCCAATCATGGCTGTAACTTTTTTTTTTTTTTTCATATATATGCACCTTACTGGTGACAAGTTCGACTTTTTTTTTTTAGAAGTTTTCAAATCCTGGTGAATGATAAGCTTGATAAGTTGTCCTGTAGCTGTAAACAAATGCTTGCTATCCTGGTGAGAAAAGCAGCGGAGTGCTGGACCAAAAAATGACTTGCCGGTAAGAGGAGCAGCTGTCGAACATTATGCACAGAGTCAATTGTGACTTAAGTCTTTGTTCATGCTTTGTTAAGGCTAAGGTGTTGTTATAAAGTGGTAACAGTTTGCATTAACTGTGAGAAACGATTAGCCAAATGTTGCTGTGCAAAAAGCCCATTGGGTTTGGTTGGAGATACTTGCTCGGAGTAGATATAAATTAACATATTTAGACACATTAAAGATTGACTTGGCAGGTGAAAATTACCCCGAAACATCAGAGAAAAGAGAAAACATTCACATAAGCGTGCATTATATGGTCAAATATTGAATTTGCTGTATTTGTACCCTTATCCCCTGTAGTGTTTCTGGTATCAGCGCTGCTCTTTGCGGTTGCCTAGTGTTGGTTTAATCATATAAGGAGCTCCTATAAGCCTGTTAGCTGGATTATGAAGCACTGCTGTGACCACTACTTACTCTATCAGATGCTGCAAATACCAACTACTTAGCGTCTGTGATTTTACCAACCAAAGATTAGTATTTTTGTCGAAATTACTTTTATATCCTGATTTCAAAGAATAATATTTGACGATGAACAAGTTATGCAGAAAAGAGGCGACCTTTCCCTTTCAGATTCAGATGTGTGCAAGTAGAAACATTCATTTATTCTGTCTCCATGTCAACCTCATTTACTTTTACTGTGCATGCGGCCTGATATAGATGGATAAAAGATTTAATAATAGCATTTCTTAAATAAATAGTTGCTTTTTGAACAAAAATAGCAGTGTCTAAACAAATATGCTTACACAGATGAGTAAAAATAAGAATAAATAAGAAATAATCATAGAAGTGATGAAAAATTGGTTCCATTTTATGTTGATGAAAACAACTTTATTTTTAAACCTTTTGTGTGACTGTGCTATTCCATATATAGGATTTATTTTATTAACAAAACAAAACACAATCACAGACGCTTTTTTGTATCGCGTCTCTCAAATGTTCTGGTTTGATTCAGAACAAAATCTGTAACTTTGAGGGTTTTGTGCTACGCTTTTTGAGTGTCAGTCCTTTGTTATTTGTTTGTTTAATTACCTTTAAACCTGCAACAGAACATAAAAAAAAACATAAAAAAGACCAATGACCCGAGAACTTTTTTTTTTAATGTTAGAATAAAATAAAATAAAAAGACCTTTAGAAAAAACTACAGCACTTATAGTTCAAAGTAAACGTCCCATTTGGTCCTGAGTCTGTGAATGTGTTGTTGTTTTTTTCTTTTAACCAATTAACGTCAGTCCAGTCCTTGACTGTTGGTGTCATTCTGTTTATGTATTTATTTTTTATATATATTTGTTTTTATTTATGGCTTACTTCTCCGCCACAAAAAGTACTTTCAAAACAGTCTGCAGTGCTTTGTTCATCTCAGTCCAATATTTAAGGATAATAGAACAGTCCCAAAACACATGATAATGATGGGCACCTGGCAACCACAATTTCTCCAGCAAATAGTATTTCCCTGTGAATAATCTGCTCTTTGACACGACGTTATGAAATGCCGTGATATATTTTTCAAACAAGATTCTTTCCAAACGTGATATTATTGTCCTCCATATGTTCCCATTCTTCATCTGTCAAAACAAAATTACTTTCTCTTTCCCTCGTATTTATTACACGGTAGCACAAGAAGGTCCTAGGTTCGATTCCCGGGTGGCTCGGGGCCTTTCTGTGTGGAGTTTGCATGTTCTCCCTGTGTCTGCGTAGGTTTCCTCCGGGTGCTCTGGTTTCTCCTACCACTAAAAACATGCATAGTAGGTGTGTGAATGAGATTGTGTTTGTGAGAGTGAACGCAGGACAGATGAAAGATGAAAAGATTGAATCTAATTTAATTTCCAATATAAAACAAATAACACATAGAATAAAACAGAACTGAACAAGACCAGAGAGAGAACGGGCAAAATAAATAAATATAAAAAAGACAAGACATTCTAAAACTAATGAATACATATATTGTCCCAAGTAAATTTAGTCCAGAGTCTCTCAAATTTGTCCTTGTTCCAGTCTAGTCCAAATGTGATTCCCCCCATATTTTGTATCCCATTTATTTTTGATGTCTTTTTTTAGAACTGTCCAGATTATTGATGCATAGTTAAGATATTATTTCCCTTGAAAATTCTGATTTGTTTGCCATAAAGATTTCAATCAAAGAATTATAGTGGTCAGGGTTTTACTTTTTCAGGCCAGAATGTTTGTTTTGACACAACCGACCATACATTTCTTTGATCACTCACATCAGGAATCGTGAAGAAATTATACAGGCCCGGACCACACATCTTTGTAAAATATTGCACTGTTTGTTGTGTCCCTCTCATACTATATTTGCTTGAAGGATCTCTTGTCATCAGTCATGCATGTCACTCCTGTCTGTCTCTCTCTCAGGTGTTGATGGGATGTCTCACTGTCCCGGCTGCAGTGTCAGATACGCCCCTTATCTATAATGCCCATTACAGCCCAGGCACCTCAGCTGTTTGTATGCTAAACCCGCGGCCACTGACTTGATGAGAAACGCCACCCGCCCCCCTCTTCTTTCTTGCACCTCATGTACCGACTGTAGAGCGATATGCATCTGCGACCGGGTTGTTGTGTTGTTTGGTTTAAAGTAATGGCCCAAACTACACATGAGCGGACCGCCGGTATGATTAAACGAAGTATGTTCCGGTAATGATATGTAGATGAGAGCGGCCGACAAAGCCATTTCACAAACAGATAACGCTCGATTCGACTGCCTTGAGGAATGATTTTAATGAATTCTGCTGCTCACCTGACAATCAGCATTCAGACAATAACGGCAAATTGAGATGAAGCGAGCATCTCCTATATTTACATCTCTGGCCTACAGTCATGCAGCTCTCGCTCGATTGCCTGGATAGATAATTAAAGATGTATTTGATTTTTCATTTGCCCTTTGCTCCCTGATTGCATATGTGCGTATTCATATTCACCAGGGCAGTTCTGATGGTTTTGATATGTGTATAATTTGTTGTGTTGCAGCCTCTGATTGATTAAGAGCTGCACGCTGTGGTTGGCGCTTGAGCTGAGCTGCCTCAGTCTGTGACCGGCACATTTTTTGTGATAGTTCACATGTTCTACTTGTCGCTCCTTAAAGTAGCACCCACATGCTCAAACCCTATTTGAACAGATGTTAACGGAAGGATTTTTGGATTTTAAATAGGCTGTTGTATGTAGAGGTGGAAAAACATTCTTTGTAAATTCATGTAAAAGTTTACTCACATACTAAATTAAATATCTAAAAGCCTGTCTATATATATATTAAAAAAAAAAGTGTCTAATATGTCAACAAAACGAACCAAGAAATTTAAATCTGGCTTTATCTTTTCTCTTATTTACTTTTTATTTCCTTAAATGAAATGTTCTAATTAGCATGTTTTACACAGAACAGGCCTTAAGTACATATGAAAACATTACTTGGTGTAAAACATTAATTTCAGTAAACTACAAAAACATTTGACATTGATATTTCTAAATTTAAGATTTTTCCCTATTCACCTGCAATGTCTCGCCTTAAAGGGGCTGTACCTGATTTTTTCTGTTGGGAAACAGAAAAAATTTAACTAGTCCATGTTTCCGTAAGTAAAATTATTTTTGTCCCAGCACAGATATATTGTTTAGGCATCTGATGGGTGAAAATGAGACCACGGTGTTTTCTCTGATTCTATTTATAGTGCGCTTTATCCTGCAAGAGAAGCAGGAAGTGCGCCGTTTGCATGTTAATGTTAGCTTTACCATGAAGGTACATGACACTCGTGAAAAGTGTATATAAACTCATGACGGTGAATATTTAGGATGCTGGGACTGCATTAGGAAAGTGAGCGATACATGTGACTGATGTAAAGACTTTAACATGAGCTAGTTCTGTTTTTCACGTTTCAAAACAATAAAAATCAGGTACAGGGCCTTTAAAAGTGAGTTACCTAACAGAGATAATCAATAGAATGGGATTACTTACTTTCAGTGTGCTGTTTGGAAGTTTGAATTTTAATATTTCATGCTTGAAAATTAGCATGTTGGCTTTGTTGCTTAGAATACCAAATAGGTGAACTGTTAAAGTATTCAATATTCTACCTCGAGGCATGGTTAATCCTTGATAACATTTTCTTTGGCAGATCAACCTGACACTGTCTAACAATGACTTGTGGTGGTTTTATTTAATATTTTATAAAATATACTAGATTTATTTGCAGAACTTAAAGGATAGTTACAAATATTAGTTGTTGGTTGCAGTAATGATTGGAGAAGTTTTTATTTCTACATTACGTTTGCAGATGCTTTTGTAAGATGATTTTTTTGTGTGGAATTGGTCTATCAAAAAACCCTGCTAAAAGACTGGGCTCATTTTGAATCCAGTTTTAAAACATGAATTGTGTGTTGTTTGTGTGCCTCTCAGTAGGAACACTACAGCAGATGCCTAAAAGCTTCTACAAAAGCCAGTGTTGTGTTGGTCCAAGCTGCCATAGAAACATGCCGGTGCAAAAATTACTCTTTTAGTAAAGCCCCATTAGCAGAACAGCCTGTATTCAAATTGCCTTTGACTCACTATTGGCAGTACTGTCATTGTGAATGAAGGTGGCACACAATCTGTCCAGAATGGCTATAAAGGATACAAAAGGTACTCGTATGCTTTAATAAAGTGGTGAATAGCTCAATTCTGCACTGCATCCCACACACGCAGTTTGCTGTGCTGTTGGTATCAGGACTAACAATTGTACGCCCAGTATATTTCTGAAAAAGAGCTATAATACATGTCCCTAAAATTACAATTCGAAGCAACAAAAGGTTCAATATTGCTCTGACGGTTTACTCTAAATCCATCCAGTCAAGAAGGCAAAGTATATCTCGCTTAATGGTGCACTATCTAAATTTTACAGTTTGACGCCAGCTTGTCTCCATGGAGATGTTATCACTATGCCTGCAATATTCCACAGTATAACGTTAAACTTATCTATCTCCATGGAGACAAGCGGGTGACACCTCAAGACCGAGGGAAAAGAAAGGATAAAAAAACACCTTCAATTGAATAAATGCAAGATAGATACGTTTAATGCCGTACTATGGAACTGAACTGAACTATAACAAGATCTTTTTTCAACATTTTGTTCATTTTAAACCAGATGTAATATTAAATACACATGTAAGACCGCCTAATAGTAGAAACAGGTTTATTGACTTCCTGAACGGATAAGCCCCGCCTCTTCATAGTGACGTTTCACATTGACAAGCCGCAGATTGTCATTTATGTCATTTTTGTTTCTCAAAAGTATAGCCATTTTAGAACGCGACATATATCGATCAGAGTCTTAATTTTTCAAACAATTCTAATGACAGTGTAAATACAAGTACATGGGTGGGGCGTAGGTGAAAAAAGGAATTATCTGAGCACTCGGGCCTCAGTTGCAGGACAATATAGGATTGCATACAACATGCAGTAATCAATCAAAATACATCTTTGAGTACACTAATGATGAGGAAACACTGTTGTAACAAGGTTAAAAGTGAGTTAAAGTTGATTTTGCATAATATATTCCCTTTAAGGTCCATAGTTCTATGTATATATGTATTTATATCCATATTTTACTGAAGGACACACTCACTCAAAGCTTTAATCTACATTGTATTAACCTTACATTCTCTCTTACCTTGAACTAAATTAACTAGATTTGAAATGTTGAAGACCTTGTGTGACTAAATCTTAAATTATTCATAAGGACAACAACATCCAATTGTTTAATTCCTCCAGCACAGTTCTCTTTCATGAATCTGAGCTGTTAAAGTGCTGACATGCTTCACTTTGCCGTCACAGTGGTTGCACTAAATTAACGCCATCCCCGTCACTCAGGCTTCATATATATTTTGGTCTTTGAAGGCTTTCAATCTCTCTGTGGAAAAGTTATTCTTCAGTGGGATATGGGTGGCTTCTACCCAGCATCAATATTTAGAAGCCCTTCTCTTCATGTCAGACATGCACAAATCCACTTCTGTCCTTCAATTATTGATTAAAAATGGGGCCATCTTTGAAAAGAAGGCCTAAAAGCAACATATTGAGGTGGCTTTTTTATAATGCATGACAGTTATAGACACTTTTAGTTGGTGTAAACCAGAAAGCTGAGTTTCAAAGGCCAATACACCACTTACTCTTTTGGAAGATGAGATATTTTCTGTGTTTAAACCCCAAAACCAAGTGAATTATGAACAATGAGTCAATGTTTTTTGTCAAGGGCATCACATCGGCTACCGGAATGTCAAGGTAACACATTTTTTGTTATTGTTATGATTATTATGAGAAAAAACAACTTTAACAATTTAATTTAACAATTATTATGAACAATTATTCACAATTACTGACTTACTCCTTTCATCCCCATTGTCTAACAGGTTAACAAATTAACTAACAATTTTGTAACTAGCTTTTAAAAATGTTACTTTCTGAAAATAAAAATAAAGTGAATGTAAGAAAACAGCCAGATAAAAAAGTACTTAACATTCAGCATTTTGGATTGAATTACAAGACTTAATTTGGCATCTAAAATGTCATGATTATTCTTTTTTATTGCAATTATATTGTGGCCTGAACAATCACAATTATCCTAATAATCTGGACACCCTTAGCTGGCAGTGAAATTTCAAATTGTGTGTTTGAAAAGCTAAACATTATTTTATATTTTGATGCTATATAACGTATAGCCAGTGTTTTGCCAAATCAGATTGAATCCAGGATTATTTCTTACTTGTTTAACTGGTAGCAGGCCCATCAGACATGCATAGTTAAGCCTGAACGCAAACGTCATATGCATACATTTAATCAGAATATGTCAGCCTATGATAAGCTTGCATTATTCATGGTCAGGAGCATGTCAGATATCTTTGGTCACGCTGGAGAAGTGAGAGGCTTCGACAGTCGGCGTATACAGACAATTTAGATTTAGAGGAGGAGGAGGCGTGTGGTACTTCCAAATGAAGCTCAGATGGAGAAGGAGGTTTGAGTGCAGAGGCAGATGTTGGCCTGTAATTGCCTCGTAGAGAGATGATGGATGTGGCTGAGGTTCTCCGTGGAGTGTGGATCGGAGGGAACTGAGCAGTCAAACCGATGCCAAGGCACGGAAAGTTTGGAGCTGAACGACCAGATTTTACTAATGCTATCCCAAGTGTGGTTATAATGGAATAAATTAAGCCTGATTTTGTTTTCATCAAATCCTGGTTTTAATAAGGTTTTGACCTGCTTTAATTTGGTTTTAAGTAGCGCAGGGTAATGTATCTTGAATGTTGTTTTGAAGAAATGCTAAATTATATTGTCGAGTATCTGGCCCAGGGGTCAAATTCCTGCTAAATTGGCCCAAATGACCAAAAAGTACTACCTTTTACGATGAAGTTGGAAACCTTTAAAACAAAAATTTTGATGCTACTGACACGTAACATTAATGTTCCAAGCCTTACTAACCTGTTACGAATCTGAACTTTTTCTTCATTTATTCCTTTTTATCCACCATCTGATAAAGGAAAGTGTGAAGCTGCTGGACATGTTAAATATTAAAAGAAGGCTTTAACCCTCTCAGTTACAGTCAAATCAATCATTCTGGGATGAATTAAAGTCAGTTTGTACTCCAAAAGCACAAATCCAAAAAATTACACAAAAAATCTGAAAGCATTTAATAGGACTTTCATATGGATTCCACCTGGACTTTATTACTTTATTACAAGTCCCTAAAACTCATTTTTAGTGAAGATAGCTTCAGGTTTGAAAGGGAATTGTTAAAACCCAACAAAGGCCCAAACTTGTGTCAATCAGGTAAAATCTACAAACACCAGCTTTACTTCTTCATATATTTAACAAAGAAAATTTAGGCAGACTTTAAATTTTGGTTTTCCTCTTTACAGAGCTTGTTTCCACTTTTAATTAGAGTAAATCAGACTCCAGAGGTCAAAACTACAGACTCTCAACAAATGATAACTATTTAAAGGTGTGGTGGCTCATCAAACTACTCCAAATGTAACATTTTGAATAATTTACGTTTACGTTGGATTGACACAATACAGTCTAATATTGTTATCAGAATACTGGAATGTGCAAATATTGCCCACAGTTATAGTTTTAAGGTTTTTGTTTGATCAAAGTACTTAGTCATTTATTTTCTGGTTGTGCAAAAGTATCATTGACAGTGTTTCCCTTTACTGCGTTATTTAACCAATTTGAAGATGCACTATGTAACTTTTCTAGAGGGGGTCTGCCACTTGTCGCCATTAAGATGTATTTGCTTTGGCTGGAATGTTCCACAGTATGGCATTAAACGTATTTATCTAGCATTTATTCAATTAAAGAGAAGAGACAAATAATGTTTTCATAATAAACAGAGAACTTTTAGGTTGAGAATTATAGAATTGAGCATGTTTATCTCCTTCTACTTGAAACCCTGAGTTGTTTTTGTCAAGAGTGCACTCACATTTTTTATGGTCACTGATGGTCGAGCTCTTTACAGCATCTCGTCTGTGGCTGAAGCATCAACAACAACTTGTGATGCTTTTACACAACGGGGCCAATGATTGCATGCAGTTTTAACCTCGCACTGGGCCTGCCATGGTCTAACCTACTTTACTCAGAAACAGGCCATTGAAAGCATCAGGTCAGGCCTGTTCAACTTTAAACTTCAGGAACCTCCAAACGATCTGACCCATCCTCTAAACATTAAAAAGAATATGTATTTACTTGCCCTAGTTTAGTTCTGGGATAGTGATGGTTCAGACGTGGTTGGTACTTGTCTAGTTCAAAGGTCCAATATTTTGCTATATTTCCCATTTCATAGTCTACCCTGAGGACATTTATGATAATATTTGTGTTGGGCGACATTCATCACATAATAGTTATTAAATACCACCCATCAGCGCACTCCCCGGAAATAGAAAACTTCAAGCTTCTTCCTGAATTCTTTGCTTCACTCTGCCATTTGGTGACTCCGTTTTCCCGCCATGGTTAAATAACGTGCTTTTGGTATCAGCAAGCAATGTCGGGAAAAAAAACCTTGCGATCAAAACAAAGTAAAGTGAAATTATTCGTTTTTTATTACACATATTGTACAAAACTCTGGAGGGAGACACCCGTGCATTTCTGATGTAAATCTTGCTTGCACAGACCATAGAAGTTTAATAAGATCTGGGCAGCTCAGTGTCATATTTGTCGCGCAGAGGGAGCAGATCTTGCCTTCCGCCGCCTCCCATTTCAAAAGATTAAAGCTAATCAATGCTCGGATGAAAGAAATAATCATTTTCGGGGGTTTCTTTGAGGTAAGAGTAACAGTGTGGAAGGTTAAAAGTTCACAACGGTCGATTTTGTATAATATAGGACCTTTAATTGTAGCTGAGTACTGGATTGAGGAATGTTGGTAAAGCCTTTTGTATTCTATATATATAATTTTAAATGTTATATTGTATTATGTTATATCTTGTATCTGATCATTATTGAAACATGTTGGGGATGGTTAGTGCAACCTCAAATTGTATAAAAAATGTAGTCCTCATCTAAATAACCTTTTGTGGGTCTTCAAATGAAATCCTCATAACTGGTGGTGCATATAAAGACGAATAGAAATAGAAATTCATTAAAATGTAAAAGGTAATATACCATTCTCATCTTAGGCAGTGCCCTGTCTTCATAATGAAAAATTAGACCCAATCAGTGCAAATAGTAAGGCCCATGTACAGAATTAAAACATTTCTATGCTTCTACCGAGTTTTTAAAGTGCATTGATCTGCAGTATTTCGCTTGCACCACTGGCCAGTCTCCACAATCCGATCGAGTCTACAGAGAGAGCTACTGATAAAACAAGGGCGAATCAAATTTCCAGGTCTAATTTTAGGCATATCCTCCGACCATAATGGCATTTCCTTTCAATCAGACGGAGGAAGCGGAGACACAGGAAGGAGCAGAAAACAAAGCTAGCAGGCATTGTCCTACTTCCAACGCTGAGCCGAGGCAGAGAGCTCTCCCGTCTGTCTGAGTGCTGGAGGGGACGGGGACCACCTCAGAGCCAGACATGTGCCCCTGCCCTGACCCCCACGGTGTGATGTCAAAACACCAAAGAGCTGGAACGGCAGGTTGAAGAGTAGCGCTAAGTAACAATGGAAGTATTGAAGTAGAAGTAGGAATTGTTTTGGCGGTAGATGTACACAACAACTGCCACTTTATTGTGTTTGTAGTAGCAGTTACAGAAATGAAAGCAGAAATATTAAGTAAATTGATTTTTTTTGTAATCATGCAGTATTAGAGGCTGTGATCAATCAGGATGCAACAATATTCAACATTCATTTGATTCGGGTGTCACGATTCAATACACGTCTTCGCTCGATAAGCGTGGATTAAAAATGTAAATGCTGTCAATCACTCGTCACATATAGTCTAATTTATAACTGCAAGCTGCAATTTATTGAAATATTATGCTTCAAGTATATATAATAAGTGTTTAAATATCTTTTTTAAATAGCAGAGAGCCAAAACATATGGAAATTTAATGGATATCGTAACCTATGTATTAAATCGTGACAGAACTGTATTGCTGCATCCCTAATGGTCATCAATAATAGTAGCAGGAACAATAGTAATAGTATAAAGAATGAGTAGGATAAATAAAGGTATTATATAGTATAGGAACATTTAAGTGTCTGTACCAAATTTTTTGGAAATAATATAAAATCAGTTTTTCTCCCAGTACTGATATATTGTTCTCTTCTCTCTGATAGTCGTGAAAGAGCTGCAGTTATTTAGGTAACATTATTTCCTTTGTGCTCAAAAGCTCTTATCAGATTTTTTGGTCCCTGTGATTCCTCTTATCAGATTGTGTGGTTTGCATATCATTTGAATAATCTTAAATGTCCAGAAATCAGATAATAATCAGGGTTTGGTGTACATGTAAACATAGCCCTTTTATTCCTATCTTACTGTGAAAAAATCCTGAGATCCCTGTAGTCTGGAACTCTAGTATAGCATTTCAGTCTTTTCTCAAATATTAACGCTCCTTGATGAGTTAAAAATTTGCATTTTGAACAGAATCCTACATTCAAATTGTAAATCGCAATGTGAATTATCATCACATTGCTTGTCAAAAACAACAAGATATTTTTCCATAATCGTTTAGCTCAAGTGAAAAGTGCTCACAAACTCATTGAAGTGAATGGTGAGGATGCTCAGAATGCAAGAGAGCAATAACTTTGAACCTCAGCAAACTAAATTTTCCTCTTTTTTCTCATGTTTTTTAAATTATATACAGCACCTTTAATAATAGGAACAATAATGATACTAACAGGCACAATAGTAGCGGTAATCCGATCAGCAGGACTATTGTGACAGTAGTACAGGTCTGATGTATTTGTCAGAATGCCAGAGCAGCAGCATTCACAGTGGGTATGGGGCATCGCTAATCTCACTCCAGGGAACAGCCAGTTTGCACATTTCAGTCCCAATTACAGATCTTCAGTAGCACCAGAGGACCGGGACCGTCCAAATGCGGTGATTAGTGTGCGCTTCCTGGAGGGTGACGATGAGAGCAGAACACTGTTTACTGACTGTCTGCACTGTGTCCATCTGCTGGGATAAACAAGATAACACCACTTTCCTATGGAGGCGCTGACAAAAAAATACATTCACGCAGAATTATGTGGATTGTCGGTTAAATAGAAAAGAAAATGTTGTGAGCATATTGTCAGAAAATGTCGAATTGCTCTGGTCTATAAATAAAATGGGATTGTGCAAAGTGTGGATAGGTGATATGCCAAAAAATATAAAAATCTATCCTCATATTGAAAAATCAATCGTATTTTGTCTTAAAAAATAACTACCAAAAATCGCTTTCAACATTAATTTTCTGAGCATAAACAACACACTAATTTTTAATCTACTTTTTTATACATATTTATTTGTACTTATTGGATACCTTATTTTTCACCCTGTTTTTTAATTTTATGGCGTGTCTTTGAATGTGTTTATGACTTATGATATACATGCATATAAAAAGTAATTTAACACAGTCTTTAACACAAAGTCTGTTCACTGCCCCAAACCATGTGCTTTTATTGAGGATTGGCTGTGGACCTCTCCATTAAAAAGAGCCAAGCTGATCACTCACTGATTGGAAGTGACTGAGTCCTGATTAAAATTTGATTAATTGCACAGCCCCAGTATAAAGTACTTTATAGTCCTGTTGTGTTATCATTGCTATGTTTTTGTATAGTATATATGTGCTCCCGCTACATCAGAGTTTGTCAACCTCAAATGCTGAAGTGGAGAGAACAGTATTGATAAAAGTGTGGCAATTACAACAATAATAGACATAGAAGTCATAGTAGTAGTAACCTAGTAACCATTTTGAACATTTTCTTCTTCTTTCTTTTAAACATTATAAAAAGAACGAAAAACAGAGCACAACCAGAGAAGCAGAAAGAAAAGCAACTAAAGAAATCCAAACAAAAAAACACACAGTTAAAAGAAAACGTCCATTTTGTCCAAAGTCTATCAAATTAGTCAATTTTTAAATTAAAGGACGCATATTCGGCTACGGTGACTTTTTTGAGCTTCTAACCATGTTCAAATAATGTTATGTCATCAAAAACATACCTGAAGTTGCTTTCAGCTGCATTCACGCTGTTCTGAGGAATATCCATTTGAAAATCCTCCCCCCTCCGAGCGTCAAAAACACTTCCTGCTGAACATCTTGATCTGGGACATATTTTCAGTTCATCTACTTCACTTATCCAAGAATCTTCTGCTGTTTAAAGTCCTTAAATCATTGCCAGACTCATTCTGAGCATGTCTTCCATCTAAACACGATAACTGCTACTGCTAGCTTGATAATGGCATGTCGCACACTGGTTGGATGCACTGAGTAAATGTCATTCCAGACTCCTGAGAAAAAACTTTTCATAATACAGTTTTTTGTTTGTTTGTGATTTTTTTTTTTTTTTACATGCCAATTATAATCCAGTTCTTAATTTTTGGTGCAGTTTGTGTCATCCATTCATTTTTTGTGAAGGCCTTTGTTCCTGCATTTTGAACATTTTCTTTGCCCTACATTTTACAGTAATATGAACTTTTCAGACGAGTGTATATATAACACCTCCAGGAATATTTTTATTCAAGTATCTCAAGGACCTCTGTCCTTCTCTGACATGTGCGTGGCATCTCTGAGTGTTTTTCCGCTCCGTCATTGACAGACAGTATTATGATGTCGTGTGAATGGGTCTCAGAGGTGCCATGGCGGATCTTCTCCACCTGTCAGCGTTCTGCCCTCTCCACGGCCTCTCTCCTCACCTGTCTGCTTCTCTTTAGTCTGTACAGGTGTGTGTGCATGTGGGGACTACCGTGTGATTGTTTTGTCTTTCCTTTGTCACTCAGGTCTGGCCAAGCCCATGGGGTTGGTGGAGGGTCCCGGAGGTTTGGGGCAGGGGGGAGCTGCTGCCACTCTGGGGGAAGACAGTCACGACGCGGAGGGCAAGTACGAGGAGTACGGCTACAACGCCCAGCTCAGCGACCGCATCTCTCTGGACAGGAGCATCCCCGACTACAGGCCTAAGAAGTGAGTTTCAGCTATGTGTTTTTACATAACATGCTTGTTTTCATTTTTTTGAACCGTGTGTTTAAAGGGGCTGTACCTGATGAACAGAACCAGTTCATGTACCCAATTTTTTGCATGTAATAAAGTAAAATCTGTTTTTCCACAGTACAGATATATTGTGAAAGCATCTATTTGATGACCACAACACTTTCTCTGCATCTAGAGCGATTTATTCTACAAGAAGCAGAAGTGCACCAGCATGCTAATGTTTGTTAGCTTTAGCGCTCTGGGCTCAGAGACTTATAAACTCATCGCGGTGAATATTTAGAATGCTGAGACTGCATTAGGAAAATGAGTAATACTTGTGACTGAGACTTTAAAACTTGTTCTGTTGTTCACGTTTCATAACAGTAAAAATCAGGTACAGCCCCTTTAAGATATTTTAAATGACAGGTAGGTATGTAGGATCAGGGTGCACAAAAAACACACTAAAAAACCAAACCTGACCTAACCAGCATTAAGGTTTGCAGTATATGCCTCATGTGAAAGTGTGAAGCCCTGGTTAAAGACTGACTGCAGGAGCTGGGGTTTTGTTTGTGAGTTTTCAGATCAGAGAAAGTCCTTTTGGATTTATATTCAACTGCTTTTAGTCATAAAATCTTGCCAAGCTCATTCTTCTTTCTTTTTGGATGTTTGTCTTGAGAACCAAAACACCAACCACCTCCACGTACAATGTTATTAATAATCAAATTGACATTGTTTTTTGTAAAGTGTATTTGATTTGAACTCTTTGATTTTCTTGGGACACGGGCTGGTTTTATGAAATAGTAATTACAAATCTAACATATCTTTAATTTGGGATAGGACAATATTACAAAAAACACATATCATATTTCTCCACAAATTGATCAGTCATGATTGCTGATTGTCTTATTACAGACAAATAAAAATCAATATTACTAACCCTAAACATAAACATGCCATTTACAACACAGTCAGAATTCTTATCCCAGAGCCTGAACTCTGCTCCAAACCACATTATTTTACAAACAGAAGATTGGGTATAAACCTCTTAATTAAAAAGACCCAGGGAAATAATTGATGAATAGAGATGTCTAAATCCAATCTCGATTAAAATTCTATTAATTGCACAGCCCTATCTTTAATCACACGTACTTTAAGTCTCTTACATATGTATCACAATGTTATTTTGAGATGGGCAAAGTGTCCAGCCATATGATACAACAACATGGTGCCAGTGGATTTATTTACTATCTAGAAAATATCTATGTTCAGCAAATGAGAACAAATAAATAAAATACCACAGCTTTACAAATGCAACCAACAATATAAGAATGACATACATATCCACAACTGTCAGTAAACATTCATGACTGAACAAGCCACAAAGATAGTTCCCTTCAAATAGTTTATCTTTCCAAGTTTTCTATTTCCGACACCTGTTTTTCACACTTAAGTGCCAATCGTGACAAAGATGTGAATATTTGCCAGTTGAAGCCCTGCAGCAGTTAATCGAGTCTATTTTTGTCAAAGGCACATATTGTACGACAAGCCCTGCTGCCAGCAAACTGACATTATTATTCGTCAAACCCACAATGCGCCTCCATATTGAAGCACATTGGCATGTTTTCCGGCTCATCTGCCGTGCCAGGAAATAGAGCCTGCGTCTCAAACGTTTAAAGCATAAAGTTGAATTTGTAATGGTGGGATTATTGCTGTTCAGCTCAGACGAGGTCAAAAGTGCATCATTGTGCTTTTGGGTTTCAATGAGGACAGTGTCAAATGAAAATATACTTTTATACAATATTTTGATGTAATCTGCTTATGTTCATTTCACCACAATAACACATTTTTAGTCTGTAAGGATGGAATGGAAAATGAAAAATATATCCAGCTTTATCAGAAATAATTTCAAAGACCTCAAAATTGAAATACTATAATAATCGAAATTGGAATTCCATTTTATTTATCCGTTCATAAGCGCTGGATCAGTGTGCAAAACACTTCCAGGAGTGACGCACGTACCAGGATTTGTGCGTAGCCTGGGTCTTGTGTTTACATTATATTAATTCAGTTCAACAGAGCAATTTAATTAATTTTGTTGTTTGTAGACAGTGCATCCACATTTTGTTGTTGTTTATGTTCATTACTTTTGACAAGTAATAACTGTCAATATTTAACTTTAACCTCCAGTTCACTTACTATTGTAGGATTTGCACTTAGTGAAACAAAACACAAATGCTATGTTTTTGGTGCATTATTGTCCAGAATAACGTTAGATGTTTATTATGAGGTTATTATTCTGATTCTGATTCTGATTTCTGATTCTGATTCTGATTCTGATTCTGATTAGCGTATATGCTAATTTCTGTGCTAATCGCTAACGCTAACCACTCTGCACAAACACTTCTTTATGTGGTAATATTTTCTAACTCTGTTCTAGTGTTACTCAGATATGCTTGAGGTTGTCAGTCGCCAAAACAGTCCTGCTTTTTCATAGTTTGTGATGTTTGGAAGCTAACGCTAACTCCCCCATTGAAAATGCATCAGAGCTAACACATGGAATGGTACCAGGCTAATGGTCCCAGGCTAATAGTACCAGGCTAATGGACCCCGGCTTTTTGTGTACAAACACTGGAAGGGTCGACCCAAAAAATATAACTGACATGTTTACTGTTTAAGTAAAAAATACTCCTCAATAAGACTGCAAATCGGTTTACAGATTGTATGTGTTTTCAGCTTGTCACATAAAGTAAACAATCTAACTTTTGACTTCAGACTAGTGCAAAAAAACATTAAATTCAAATATTATTCCTGCTTCATGAAAGGTTTCTCAGAACCAATTTAGATGAAATATGAGCAGTACATTTACATACTTCTTAAAATTCCTGTCATGTTTAATATTAAAATCATGGCCTCTGTTCTTTCAAATTTGATATAAAAATGTAAATGCCACCAGTATGAATATAATGACGTCCAGTGGGGAACATTCACGTACTGTGCATGTGCTGTTTTTATGGTCTTAATTTCCTGCAGTGATGTGTGACACACGGCCTCCTGTAAAGTCGCTCAGGCCTGAGTTACACAGTCTGAAACATGATGACTGTAATGTAAGTCTTCAATAAACTGGGCTTTATGTTGCTATAAACTATACAAGACATAAACTGTAAGCTGTCTACAATGAGACACTGTACAAATAAATAAATAACGCTCAAATACTGGAAGCTGCAGTTGCTAAAATTGTACCTATAAAAAGAATTTGTACTCTAAATCAAATTTAGAAAGAGTTATTATAATTGTAGTTTTATACTTTATATGCATACACTTTTTGGGCCTTAATGAAACATGAACAGAAACTTAATTCATAGTGAGGAAATAGGCTTTGTAATAGAGCTGCACTATTTGGGAAAAATATCTAATTACAATTTTTCTAAGAATGGGATTCTGTTGAAAGTTCACGTTTTAAACACAAACAGGAGAACTGACTGAAAAAAAGAGCGAAATACGAACTGACAACTACCAGAATCACATGTTTCAAAAATGTTTTTGTCACTTTTAGTGTTTTTTTGTTTGTCAAGTTTTTCCTCACGTGTGGTTGTGTTTTGTCGCTTTTAGTCGCGTTTTGTCATTTTTGTTGGGTTTTTGATGCTTCTTTCGGAGCATATTTTAACAAATCTAAACTACAGGGTTTGCAGTTGAAATTATTGCTCTTCAAAAATTGCAGCCTTTGCGATTTGGTAATTGCGTCCATTCAAATTTCGATTCATTTTGCAGCCCTACTTAGTAAGTACTTAATTAATACTCTAACTCTAACAAAAAACGCCAACATTTCCTCAAGTCAGAAGGTACTGATGTTGTTTTTTTTCCCAATTTGTGTGTATTTCTATGGAAAAATCTGATATTTCTGTTAATTGTTCATTTTTGTTTTGTTGTCTGACTCTGAAAACAATGCATTCTCTTAACATCAGACAATCTGGCGTGCTATGAGCTAAGCCCAGTCTCAAACTCTGGGATGTCGGACAAAAGCCACGCTTCATCCCCAACATAAAAGGACATGAACAAGATACCAGAGATACCATAAGAGTCCTTTTGTGATGGTGATAACAGACATTTCATACTACTTACTATTAGGCTCACGGTACCCAAAGGATGCCCAGCAGACTTTGAGCCAGTAGCTCTAATGGTCTTCTTCCTGTAAACGTTATATTTAGAAGCACAAATGTCGTCGTGAGTGGTATATTGGGGCAGAGGGCTAATCATGGCTGCCAGCGGCGTTTTCTATCACACAGCGTCAAAGGAACAATGTGAACCGACAAAGACACAGCAGCCAATTTGATGACCGAGAGAGCTTTCCTGGGGCTTTAGCGGGATAACCATTCATTTCATTTTGTTCAGAGGCACTTTTTTCACACCCACAAAATAGAGAAAAAGGGGAGATGGGGACTAAAAGGGACTGGTTGATTAATTGAAGCAGCCACTGGAAATGGGAAGGTTTAAGGAAAGTGATTTTTTTTGTCTTGTAGTAATTTGAATAATTCAGATGGGACCGAATGAAACAAAAGGTGGTTTAATTTTGCTGCTTTTATTTCTGACACAGTTATTCTCGTTTCTTTAGAGTGAAAGTTCGCCATGGTATGAATGATTGCGAGTGTGGACTCAACTGGCGGATAATTGTACTCAAATAGACCTGGGCTGTCTGTTATAACAACATTTTAAATAATCTAAGAAACTTTATTTGTCACACAACAGGGAAATTACAGTGTTGCAACGGACTATTCAAGAACAGTACGTCTTACTCTTACTTATTCCCACTCCACTTTGACCTCCAAGTGATTTTTGGCCTTAACTTGTACAGATTATATTCCCCTCTGTACCACTTTCTCTTTGCCAAAAGCACACATCTAAAAAAAACGTGAATCGAAACATGCAGTTAATAATCCGATTTTACCAGTAGGATGTCAGTCTTTTTCTATTTCTATTTCTAGCTATTCCTTTTTGCCCGCCATCTGATAAAAGGAAACTGTCTGGAAGCTGCTGCACGTGTTAAATATAAAAAGAAACCTGTAACCCTCTCATTTTCAGTCAAACCAGGCTTTGTTTGAATTGGGGCCCATTTCAGTCAGACGTGATGGGAAAAAGACCCTCATTGTTTTGTTTTTTTCAACACATGGAACTCAACAGAACAAAAATAGAAATCAATAACAACATTTCCATTCTGTTTCTGTTTTATTCTCATCCACGTCTTTATTCCCATGTGCACAAAGATAATCAAAACAACATCTTAGGCTCATCGAAAGTCTGTAAAGCTTATATAGTTAGGTGGACGACTTGGACAAATGAGGGAGAGGTGTGGCCAGTGAACAAGATGAACAGTTTCACAGAGATTCGCCCGGATGGGAGTGTCTGAAACGTGCTTCTGAACTTCATCAATTTTCTCCTTTAATACACTAAAGCGCTACAGGCGGCGAGGAGAGTGCAGCCAATGATAGTGTGTCTGCGCGTTAGCCTCTCGATGGACCAGTAGTGACTTGTCCAAGATGGATTGGCTCCAACCCAAAGGTCCACTGCCAAAGATAAGCCCAATACCAATAGGTTTGATAAAGCCTGAGTACACCAGTCCACAGGAACTAGAAATCGATGCTAGAAAAAGTGCAAACCATTTTTCCCCCTTTCTTGTTTATGTGATTGTAGCTACACTTTGAAGAGCGAAGAGAAACATGAAAGGAGGGCTTTTAGAATTGGAAGTAAGTTCAAAGAAAGAAAATTATTATTACTTCAGCGAACAAGCAACACTCTAGCTCTCAGTCTTTTGTGTCATTTTCAATCCGTCTTGTAGTGAGGAAAGGACTTTATCATTCTGATGTGCTATTGTGGCTGTAAAGGCCATTGCCAAGAGGCTCTTGTGGTGAATTGGACAGAAGATCGAACATGTTGAGATAAAAATGTTTTACTTTTGGATATTAGTAATAAATCACCCATTAAAACGTATCAAAAATAAAGCTAAGAATGCTAACGTTCATGTGTGCCAGGTTAACATCACCTCTGTGTGTTGACAGACAGTGCAGTGTTTATGTTTGCAGTGATTTTAGTGCTCGTTTGCCGTGTCTGGAGTGGTTTGACAAGGGTTTAATTGAAGGATAGCGTCAGGGAATTCAGAAATATTGTGGATGATAACAAAGTTGGCTGCTTACTTTATTTTTGGTGAAGTATCCCAGGGACGTTTGGCAGTGGTGCAACAGTGCTATGGAGCAGAAGATTATTGGCACAATATGCAATAGACTGTCGAGCTGAAATATTTAGAGTGACAAACCAAAAGCCCCCCAAAGTCTCTTGACAAATAAATACCTAACTAGGGCTGCACGATTTGGGAAAAAAAATCTAATTGCAATTTTTCTGTCCATTATTGCGACACTGTACCTGATTTTTACTGTTTTGAAACGTGAAAAACAGAACTAGTTCATATGCTTGATGATTTTTTTGCATGTAATAAAGCAAATTTTGTGTTAACCCAGTACCGATGTATTGTAAAAGCATCTATTCAGATGAAAATGAGCCACAGCGTTTTCTCTACATCTATTTATAAAAAGTTTATTCTGTGTTAGCATGCTAATGTTTGTTAGCTTTACCCAGGACGACAAAACTTGCTCTGGGCTCAGAGACTCATGAAAAGTGCTTATAAAGTCATTGTGGTGAATATTTAGAATGCTAGGACTGCATTAGGAAAGTGTGACGGATGTAAACGTTTTAAGTTCTGTTTTTCACGTTTCAAAACACTATAAATCAGGTACAGCCCCTTTTATTTTCATCATTCCTGTTCTGATAGTCCGTGACCAGCATAATGGAATCAAACTTTCTGAATTCAAATTATTGTTATATAAACAGCCTTTTTTGGAGAACAGATTGAATTGAAATGACTTATTTTTGCTTTTAAAATAGTCACAATTAGTAGTTCTCAGTTTATACGATTGTATTGTGACCTGAATAATCACGGCTATCGATTAACTGAATAATCTTGACGTCCCTAACCCACACCCTGCCAGAAGATGCCTCTCTCCCTTACTAAGTCCTCTGTCTCCCTTTGTGCGGCTAAACTGGCTGATAATAATTACAGTCACACTCCTCAGTAATCCTCCTTCTGTGCACACCGCCCTGTCTTCTGCTCCTGTCCTTGACGTTCCGAGTGACATCCTTGACTCTCACACACACACAGACTTAAAGGGGGCTCTACGTTCCTCTGTCTCCAGCCGTTTACTGTCCTTGGGAGGCTTAGGCACCATTGCAGCTCATTGGGCCGTGAAGAGAAAAACATTCAAAGTGCACAAATAGGTAGAATGAGAGCCCACAAAAACAAAAGGTTTAAGTGACACTTCGCAATAAATTCAATAAATGTTTTATTTATTCCATTTGTGGACAAACTCATTATTTATGAAGGATATTGTGATATGAAATTTGGAGGTCACAAAATCACAATACTGAACCCTAACCCTTACTATATTTGTGAGAAAAAACACAATGATTTATCAAATTGGTGTAATCCCTCATTCGTTCGGAGTGTTCCATCGTAGAGGTGGTTTCAAGGGTAGTTATCTGGACACTGTTTTGAAAAGCAATACGTTTCAACTTCCATCCGAAAATCTGCATAACTGTTCTGAGGACTCTAAAATAATCCTTCTTTAAACAGAAATGGTGGCTTAAGGTTCAGTTTACCAGTAGTGTACAACAGAGTAATAACACTTTGGTCATTTAAAACAATAGTCCAGTCACTCAACAGTGACGAGGAGCTACAGCCAGTGAACAATAGGACTGTCCCAGGGCTAACATAGTAACAAAGAATATTAGTTTTCGGTAAAAAAAGGCAGCGTAAACAAATAGTTGAACAAAGACAGGCCATTATCAGGGACTCCTCCCTGTGGGCGGGGCTCTCACAGCTCAGAGTACCATATAAATTTGAGTTCTCAGACCAGTTCTGCAGATTGAGAAGAACTTTTGGATGGAAGTCTTAATTTTCAAAACAGTGTCCAGATGACACTGAAATCTTTCATACGATCATGATTTAACGGTTTTTCACGATTACTGACAAATCATTTCTCATTTTACTATTCCTCACTTTATGAAATTGAACTTTCTGATTGACAAAAAAGGGTTAATGTGACAAAAACAGCCAGATATAAATGTTCTTTACTTACTTTACTTATTTACTTTACGAGATGTGTTTCTTAGACTTTAGATTAAATTAAAAAATGCTAAAATTAGCAGCTTTGTGGTCCTTCTCCAGCTCATCCCCATTTCATGCTGCATTGTCCTAGAAATTGGAATTAAATAGTCAAAAACACATTTATGATTTTTTAGTTCTAGTTATTACTACCTGAATAATCACAATTGTCAATTAACCTAATATTCTTGGCCTCCCTAGCATAAAAGTAGACCATAATATAATAGGCACTTTGTAACACAACTATTGGATACAAATAATAAAATAGTGATTATTTCAATTTTGCACTTATTGAGAATTGAACCCAAGTCCCTCCTAACAGTATCCAATAGCTGTAACCTTAGACCTTAGATGTAACCCACTTAGACTGTCTCGAAGAACAATCAATTAACTTACACTTTCATGTCCTTTTGTTAGGTTACATTCTGTTATTTCAACCCCACTAAAAGTAGACATTTTTTTATTAAAGCAAAAGCATAAACTGTATCTACGGTATTCCGTGAGTCGGAGGTCAAATTGACTCCCACAAACGCACAAACTTTCCCCGAGATCTTTGACCGTTTCCTTTCGCACATAATGCTTTCCTTGTCTTTGCATGACCGTGCGAGGGTAAAAAGCCGAGAACAGCGCCGGGACGTCAGAGAGACTTGCTTACCTCATCACCCGAAGCGGTCCAGTGCGGCAAAATGGGATCACAAGGTCTCGCCGGTGCTCAGGCTCCTGCTGCAGATTGTTGCACTTTCCTTTGCTCCGAGTTTATCTCCCGAGCAGAAAGAAGAAATGACAAGGCAAACTATTATCTTTCGCAGAGGACTCGGCACAGATTGGAAAGTTGCTTTGGTGTTGCATGCACTGTCCGGGGTTATGCCAGGTTAATGGGATTTTTTGCAGCGAGCGAGTGCGGCCAGCAGGGGGAGGCGAGGGAGCGAAGGAGTGGAGGACTGTACAAAGACGAGGTGGAGGGCTTTGTGATAGGAATATGTCTTAATCTGGTGCTCTGTTTCTGTCAAAGCTTGTTCCGGGTCAAATTATGCACGCTGGCCACAGAGCTCAGAGCCATTATGCACAGACGAGGCGATCGCTCATCCTGCTCTGTGTCACGGAGCCCCACACTGAGCCAGACAGGTACACATTTAATGGGGACCTCTTGCTAAATTTGATATCGTAACGAGGCCAACAATGGTACAATTTTAGGTTAAACACATTTTTAGGGATAACTCACATCTGTCTTCAATGCAGTGCACAACCTTTTAAGTGTTTTGATGCTGCATTCAAAGTTGTGGTAACTTAGTCTTAGTGGCAACAAAACTAGCAATAAAGATTTTACCAAGAAGCAAGCTAAGATTACAACTACTACTAGTAAAAAATATACTGTAAGTAAACATTTTTAGGTATCTGTACTTGATTTAAGTATATTTTGCATTGTTTTTTACTTTCTACACCAATATATTTTTGAGCTGGACTGAAATTACTGTTCAAAATGAGACCGTGAGGCAGACTCAGACAGACTTTTCAGACTTCTCTGTCTTCAAAACAAGTGTGACTGAAGGAGGAGACAATCTGAGATAACGGCACAGTGCATCTACAAAATTTAGCACCAGCTTCACAGCTTTTGTGTGTATTGATATGCAAATTAGAATGCACATGTAACAAGGTGTTAAGTGCTTTATGCGCACAGAAAGAATCACCTTTCCCGGTTATTAATAGTATTGAAAATTGGGAAGGTGAAAAATAATGATCACAGAACGTTTATTTTAGGACTGTTTCCTTGTTTTTTCTCATAGCTACTTCAAAGTCTAATAATTACACCTTTAGTCAAGAGTTAACCAAAACTTATGAAATAGCCTTGGCCAAGGTTAAACATAGGTCTGTATGTTCAGGTTTACTTTGCCCTGTCTTTGTTCATATGAGCTTTCATAGGAAAATGTAAACAAGTTACAGAATGATGTTAACACTGCTCAGACGGTTTGCTGGATGTGAGTCGAGAGGAGGTGAATCCTCAAAAATATTTTACCTTTAAGTACATTTCAAAACGTCGTTTACGTGTCTACGTAGTTATGGCAAATCCGCCACTTTTTTTTAGATGATGATATCTCTTCATCTCGTGGTTCAGACATGAAACATCTTATTTCAAACTCCAAATTTTAAGATTTTCATTTCTAAATTGGTTCCATATTACGGTCAATGGTTGTTACTTGTACAGCCAGTGTCCATTTCCCCAGCTGTATCCCCTCTCAAAACCAATAATTCCTCTAATAAAAACCTGAATCTAAGCCATAGGAACTACAATATCACTTTTACAATTCCCAAATCCTCCTTGACACCTCGTTTCAAGTGGAAATGATGAGGTTGCTTTGCCCCTTTGACATTTCAAGCCACATTCATTACACTATCTATAGATCCGAGCACTGCACTCTCCTATTGAGCACATGTGACAAGGTACAGCAATGTCGGGCTGTATCCCTTTTCAGAGGAACCACCAGAGATCCCCCTCGCACTCACTCCAGTTCTGTCAGTGCGGTTATAGAGCTGGCAGGGCTGATTGAGAGCGCCAATAGAAAACGCGGTGAGAGGAAGAGCAGAAATGATACAGTGAAGGGGTTATCAATCAAAACACTCCTCTACGGGGGCTTAGAGTATAGATAGACATACGCACAGTGCTCCATACATGATAAACAGTCTCCGTGGTTCGGTATATCTTTTATTACCTCTTCTGTCTAACGCATGTGGGCTACAGTTCTGGAGGTGATTGATAATGCAGCTCATGAAGTAAAGCTTTCCATATAGTCTGTGACACTATATATGTACCTGGGACTAAAGATAAGTTACATATTCAAATGCATTCATGAACCAACTAATGTAGAAATGGAGAGACATGTCCTTTACGAAAATAGTGACTCGGTTGGGCAGATTTCACATTAGACTGCCCAGAGTACTGAATCTAAAAATGATTTTGATATAGTGCTTTTTGACATGTAAAGAAGACCTGTTGTGCTGTGTCTTTTATTCAGTTGTAATCTACGACACTCGTGGATCCTTATGTTATATTTTGGACATTTTCACATCTATATGACAAGTTAGACGTCATATTTCACTAAAATGTATACAGATTGGTAATACGAAGCATAATTGTTTGAATGATTTAATGTTGTTTGCATAAAGCTTTTGTCACAATAACAAATCGGAAAATGAGAGGAGTTACAAAACTTAACTCAAGAAAGAGCATTGTTACTTCAACTAGTTTTATTTGAGTTATATACATTTAGTTATTTAGTAAAATATAGCAAAACAAGTACAAGTACAATTTATTCAAAAAGTCAAGTAAATGTAACTGAACTACAACTGCTAGATAATTTACTGTAAAAGATGTGCCACCTTTCTTCCTCTTGAGTGGTTCTGGTCCAAATGGATGTGTCAGTCCTGGTCCGTCTGCAGCCTGTCCGTCCTTCACTGTGGTTCTCTTCGAGGTTTGTACTTTTTCCCACAGGGTTTTTTATAGTTTTTCCATGTCGAGAAGCAGGGTCAAGGACAGGGGATGCTCTGGGACAGTTATTCATTTACTAATTCCTTTCAACATTGTTTATTTAAACTGCTTTTGTGCTAATTGTCGCCCACCAAAGCAACTTCTTTTGTGATTTTGGGCACTACAAAAATAAATTGAATTGAAATTGAATAAAACAAAACATGCAATATATAAAACAATGCACTGCAGATATCCAGTCCTATTGTATACAAACAATAAAGTACATTGTAAACTGCTTAGCTCAATCTTCTGATCATTTTAGTTCCTAACGCTGTAACAACAAAATCCCAGACACTTACAGTCGCTGAGTGAAACAGACAGATACGATGAAGTTCACTTGCACCATCTAACAATACATTTGAAATTGAAGTAGCATTTGCTCGCTCTCTGGAGTTTAGTTTGTCCTTATTACCTCTGCTGTCTAACACACGGGGCTGTGGTTATAAGGGTGATTGATAGCGGCTCGTGAAACAAAGCTTTCCCTATAGTCCTTGACAGTAGTATCTGGCCTGCGAGACAAGCATGCATACATCCGTGTAATCGTTTTGCTGAAGCTGGAATGGGCGGCGTTGGATTTCTCGTCACATATTGGTTTATTGCATAACGGATAAGATTGATGTTTTCAATCAAGTAGAGAGCGTCGAGCTAAATATGACAAAGAAGACGCACCTGATCGAGGCTTCGTGGAAAGGGCTTATAGAAATGTTTGTTGTATGTGTTGAGATTTTATAGCAGGCTGTTGAAAGTAAACATTGTGCCAAAGATTACACATGATTCAAAAATGACAAAAACAGTTCAGGGCTGTACGATTTAGGAAAAATATCTAACTTTTCCTGAGCAGTATTGTGATTGCGATCAGATTTGTGATGTATGTTTTATCAATAGTCTAAAGCTGAAAGTCCAGGAAAATTGACAAAAAGACTGAAACAGGTCTGGGAAACTAATAAATAATCACATTCAGAACATCTTTGCACAAATCTAAACCACAGGATTTGCAGCTTTTGTGCCGAATAAAATAGGATATTTTGTTGTTTGTAGAGGAAATTTATGATTGTTCAAAAATTGCGGCCTTTGTGTTTTGCTAATTGCGTCCATTCAACTTGCAATTTCGGTTCGATTTTGTTTAACTGTGCAGCTCTAAAACAGAGAGAAGAAAATCAAGAACAAAAATGGAAAAAAAAACAAAAAACTTCCCATCTCTACATCTTTCAGTGTAAAAGTTTCAGTTAAAATTAATTTGCTAGATTACCATTTTCATTTATTTATTATTAAATGTTATTGTACCTGGTAAAAACTCATTGAGATTCAAGGGTGACCTGAGCCAAAGTGGGAAACTTGCAGCACGCAACCATGAGACACATTTATACAAGGGGCATTTAAGAAACTACATTTAAAAGCACAGACAATTTTCATATTATTCTCGCTCTTTGCTTTTAAAAATAGAGTGAAAACCTGTCAAAGATGCCAGCTCACACAACCTCAGTTCAGTTTGGAGTGAGTTCCAAGCTGTAGGAGCATAACAGAAGGCTTGCTTCCTCCAATCAGTCCCTACTCCAGGGACAATAAATGCAATAAATGTGACGTGACTGCGAGACATAGTGACCTTCAGCTCTCTGCACAAGGGGCACATATAGGACGGAGCACAAACCCAAATAGACTTATGGATTAGAGTCAAAGAGGGCCACTCAGCCCTGGCATACAGTCCACAGCGATGTAAGTCTAACACAATCTGCCACAAATCTTAACTCACAATGATAAACTGTATTTAGAGATTGAGGGCATTCTTGTCCATTAATATAAAGAACATCACAATAATCCAACAAAGGTAAAAAGGAGCAGGTACCATATGTTTGCGGTGTCAAGCAGGATTTGTTACGATAATAAAAACCATTATCTTCAATCTTCATCTTTATCTTAAAGTGTGGATGACATTGATTTTCTACTTTTGACGTTTTTGGTGTAGTGATATCTGTTTATATGTAAATGTACATTATAATTTTACACTAATCAAGTACCTATTGATGGAGAAAAGTACAAAACTACAGAAAGTAAAAACAAATTGATGACATCACAGTAGGGAAACTACTACTACTTATTCTATCTAAAGGTTATGCATAATTTACACAAAATAACAACTTTTTTGTATTATTTTAAACAGTAATTCAACAAAATATATCACATATATTTTAATTGTCAAAAAATAAATAAATTAATCATTTGGTTTGGCCCAGTGTACAGGATGGATGCAAGGTAATTTCCTAATGTGATGTCATCAGTTCCAACCAAGAAGTAAAATAACAAAACTAAATAAAAAACGGCTAAACAGGGATTAAATGTATTCATTGTTTGGCAACATTTTAAATATATTAATCTTACTTGCATTTTAATTACATAAGTAGTCCAACAGTGGCACTTTAACCTTGTACTGTCAGAATGTTTTCTTTTTAAGACAAATTGCATTCCAAACTAATTCCACAGGCCTATTATTACTCAATAACATGCACATTTTGCAGCAACAGCAGTCATTATTATCATTAGAGCTGTTTCCTGATCTCATCGTAACGTGTTTTTCTGTGTTACAATTTATTTTCGACATGAACATTGCTTACAACATTAACTCAAGAGTAAATAATCCGCCATCTGTTGTATCGTCCCGCTTAATTGCCTGTTCCTCTCTTGCCAATTCGCGTTGTTGAAAGGTGAGAAGCCGCTAACACACGAGACACCCACGTAATGAAGCCTGGGCCGCTCTGACGACTCACGAGGCTGAGGGTTAGGAAGAAATAGCTTGAGCGCCGCATCGTGACCCACCTGCGCCCCTTCACTGCCCCCTTGTCCCACGGCGGTCTGCCCTTTGACCTTTTAGACGCTGTTAACGCTACGTGATGCTCCAGTTCACAGGTGGAGGTCAGACAGATCACGGCGAGCGTAGACCAACATCAAACACACCGCGCTCCGTCAAGGGCACATGTACAGACTGTTGACTTTGAAAACAAAAAAGACTTAAAAGACTTCTGAGTACAGATGCAAGATGAATCGTGATTGGATCGAAATCACAATTTGAACGGACGCAATTACCAAATCGCGAAGACTGACATTGTTTAAGTGACATGATTTATTGTGCAAACAACAAAATATCCTGTTTTATTCTGTCTAAAAACTGCTAACTCTATAGTTTAGACCGCTCCAAGGATGTTCTGAAACGCATGTGATTATTTGATCAGTTTAATAGTTCATATTTTAGTCTTTTATAGAACGTTTATGCTCCTGGACGCGTTTAGAATATGAACCCTGAACAGAATTCTACAGTGAAAACATTATTTGCAAATCTAATCGCAATTGCAGTGCTTGTCTGAATGTCTGAAATGTTGCAATTCGCTATTTTGCCTAAATCGTTCAGCTCTACTTCAGAACGATGTATTTGGGCCTCAAAACTCCTGCTATGGACACAATCAATGGATACCTTTGGAACATACTTCTGGCTGCAGGAAAGAAGCCCATTGACACAAATTGAACCAACAATCAAGGACTGGTCTTAAATTAGAACCGGCATTCGACAAATTCGACAGACTTTGGAGCAAATGAGACTTAACAGCTGGACAAGATGTGCCTTAGTTTTCTTTTTTTTGTGCGTTGCATAGAACATCACCTCCAGTGTCGAATAGAGATACTGGAGTAATGTGATTGTAAAAATTAAAACGCATCTATTACCCCAGGTCTTTCTAACAAGAACAATCCTGCAGAAAGCGCAATTCAGTGCAATCGAAGCAATTAGTGAATAAGCCCTATAGTACTTGACTGGTTGATTGTATAGAATTAAATTAACTTCTTACTTCTATTTTGTTCTCGCTCTGTATCCTATCATGTGTTATTCGTCTTCTATTTTGTTGTAAATTATGAAAAATTTGCGGGGAGAAAAGGAAAAAGAAGAAAAAAACATCCCAGTGCGACATGAGTGTTTACCTTTATGCCGCTGTGACATCCTTTAGATCACACAATTTCACTCATCTTTACAGTTTATTCAACAAAGCAACGTGTGGCAAAAACATCATGGCAGCAATTGTTTTTAAATGTGGTTTTGTGGACTGAAAGTGTAACAAAATTGTCACATAATACTTGGAACACTTTGGAACGCTTGACCATTGAAGTTGTTATAGATTCTCTGACATATACTTTCTTTCATTTTCTTCCTCCTTATGAGTTGGAGAATTCAGCGCTTCTGACAAAATGAGAATCTTGCCTCATATTTAACACATAACAATTAACACATTTGTCAGTTGTGTTATCTAATGTGACATCTGCAGCCTGTCACCTCACCCACCCTCGTGTTGATCAAAAGCCTTGAAGAATTAACAAGCATTGACTAAAACCAATTGACTACAACAGATCTGTTTACACTCGCCTTGATTGTTCGCTTGATATTGCGCGAGAACAATAACACAAGCGCTTTATTGCTGCCAAAATCCTTTGTAAATAATTCATCCACAACAATTATTAGAGACACCTCATTATGTGGAAATGACTCAGGGCTGAATGTGGAAACACGAGGCAGAGGCGAGTGAGGAGCGCTCGTCAGATGTGGAGTTCACAATTAATTGGGAGAGAAACAGGGATTCATAATATTATTGTGTCAACATGTTCACAAATGCCATTGCATTAGCGCGTGTGTTGGAATACACACTGTTTTTACGGAAAATAAATGACTTTGTGCTCAAAGACTACATGGTAATTGTGGCAAATATAGTTTCAGGACTTGCAAGCAAAATGCAGAAATACCCCAGTTTCAAATGGAAAAAGGTAGAAAGAAAATAAAAATGTGTGTTGTTTCCTTGGAATCCATGCTTTGAAATAAATGTGTTTATTGTTATATGGAAATGTACAAGGGCTGTGATCCTTAAATTGTTTGGTCGATTAATCGGTTGGCAGCGTCTTGACTAATTATTATATTTAGTTAAAAAAATATCTATATGGGACAACAGCAAAAAATATATATATATAGAGTGAGTTAGCTGAAGAGTTTGGAGTGAATCATGAGGTTAATCTAACTTTTATATTCTCTCTTTTTTATAGATATATGTATGTATATGCATAGATACAAAAAACAGAACACAACCAGAGAGAGCACAGGAGACAAAAAAAAAAGGGGGGAAAAAGGGCAACAAAAAACATCTAGAAACTTTAGTCGATTATTTGGTCGATTGGGCAGGTCTTCAGTTGATGATATTCTTTAGTCGCCTTCAGCCCTAAAATGTGAATACTTAATTAATGTCTGTCAATGAGACTCACTGTACACGGCTCTATCAGTCACACTGAACAGGCCTTGAGGATTAGTGTGAGTAGAGTTTCCCTTCACTGCAGGCGTAGCAGCCCAGCATGAAGCAGAGCCTGTACAAGTCACACTGTACAGCTAACTGTGTGAGAACATTCACAGTTTGTTAAACCTGTATTAGAGAAAACACTAAAATGGCAATGATTCATTTTTAATATAGTGATTCATTCATTTTCCAAGGTTTTAAACGCAAACGTTAACATGCTTTTAATCAGTCAGTAGCTCAAATGCCTGCTGTGTGTTTTGTTTAGAAGCTTTTATAAATTCAGACGACGGAGCCAAGACTTGTCCTGTTTCACTTTGAAGACTTCCACGTCTCCTTCATATTCTCTGTGGATCCTGTTGCTTTAAATTTAGTCCAATTCAATGCAATATGGAAGCAATTTGATTTTAAACAAAATGTGCAGCAGTCTACCCAAAGCTGTCAAAACCAAGTACTCTACATTCTTTCAGTGAATTTGGTGGAACTATACTTTTTAGGTCCAAATGTAATTTTAGTCCCATAGCTGCGGTTGTCAATGTACAGAACACAATCTCCAAGTCTGCAGTTCTATATAAAACTGAACTAGGACCAAATGAAATGAAGATGGGGTTATTTTTGTACTGAACAAATAAAGGTACACGAAGAAAAAGAAAGTGAAGGTCACAATTGAAAAGAACATGTTATAGTTTCTTACAGATTATGTACATTATTGAAAATCTGGGAATTTATTTTACTTTATTTTTTATTTATGTTTTGCTTCTGTAAAATGTACTTATTAGATACAATTCTCACTGATTTATGTTGAAAGTGACGCTCAATTAACTCTGTATCAGCTCATACATTCCAAAATAATTAGCACATTAAATTAGGAGGATTTTTACTAACAAGAAATGCATGTTGACATTTAATTAGAATAGCAATATGTTTGTAGTTTTCTACAAAAGTGAAGACCTGTGAAGTATTGGAATTGACCAGAGTGCACTTTTTAACACTTCAAGCATGAGTTTACCTTTGCATCAAAGTATTTTATGAAGCAGTTTAAATTGTAATCTAACAGAGAAACACAAACACTGTAGTAAATCAGAGTAAATTATAGATTATTGCAGGGGTTGGTTGGATGGTCGACAGTGGCTCAGTTGGTAGCACTCGTCCTCTGATCCTGAGCGATTCACCAACTGATTTCAACATGTTGCTGATTTTTCTTGAACATCGTTGTAGTTGTTGGCTCAAGATAATGTCTAACCCATTCATGTCCAATCCCTCTCTGTTTGCCCGTGCAGGTGCAAGCAGCTGACGTACCCGGAGGACCTGCCTCAGATCTCGGTGGTCTTCATCTTCGTGAACGAGGCTCTGTCTGTGATTCTGCGCTCGGTCCACAGCGTCGTCAACCACACACCGGCACATCTGCTCAAAGAGATCATCCTGGTTGACGACAACAGTGACAGTGGTGAGAACGTACACGATTTCCTATAAAACTGCCCATGTATAATTAGCTTTTTACGTACCATGGTCTTGGACAAGGAATTGAGATGATACTTCAATTTAGTTTTAATTGTATGCCATTTTGCAATTCATTTTCACAATGTATTTATCTAAACTTGTGACAAGGGGGGTAAAGAATACACCTACAGTGGAAGGATATTCAAATTACAAAGTTTTTGTAAATAAAAACTTCTGTCCAGCTGACAGAAATCAAGCTTATTGTTCCATAGACCATACCGGGACCACTGATGGATGACATCAGGGGTGTCCAAACTACTTCCTGCTCATTAGGCTCAGATTACCTTAAGTAGGACATTGGCTTTAAAGTAGAACTAAGTAACATCTTTACCATATTAAACATCTTTATAAGTCTGTGTGGCTGTTGCAAATGTACTTTTCTCTCTTTTTATATTTGGCAACATGAAATGTTTTTGTATGTGATTGTACTTCCTTATTTCAATGAAAAAGGAAGCTCTGTCGCTTACTTAGTTCTGCTTTACATTTGAAACTCTTCTGCCATCAAAACATTTGGTGTGAAACAGACTTGACATGAAGGTGCCAGATCTGAATAAAGATTGGTTGTCTCGATTAAAGCTGCTGAATGCAACAAATCTGAATTCCTCTGTGTATGTCACCAGTCTATTTGCCTGGATAATCCAGAATGATATCTCTGTATTAAACAGATCAATATCAGTCTGGTCTCTTGTTTTCATCTCCCAAGTTCAGATGGGCGTGATTGACAGGTGGATCAGCCAATCAGTTTGTCTGTTTGTATCAAAACAAACATGCCGCTTATGAGGAAAAATAAAGAAGAAAAAAATATTACGGGGACTGAGAAAGATCGCAGACTTCTGCAGAATCAATGAGTGAAGCACAAAACAGACAGAGAGAGAAGTTTGATTTTGTTCTAAATAATAGTTTACCAATTACCTTGTTTGTTTCACATGCATCACATAAATAAACAAATCTGATTGCATGGTATGCTTTAAGTTTGACTTGAGATGTGACCACACTCTTTGTTAAGGATTAAAGAAGTGTGTATTCTTGAGCCAACGCAATCAGTCTATGTGGCCTTTGATCAGTTTGAAAATGCGAGGTGCAAAAAAAGTCATTAGCCATCACAGAATCACACTGTATTTTATGTTATGTTGTAATGGTATATATATATATATATATATATATATATATATATATATATATATATATATATATATATATATATATATATATATATATATATATATATATATATATATATTTAAATTTATGTTAGATAGAGTCAACATTATTATATTGTCTGAGCATGCTGGATTTTATATGACTACGATTACACTGACCCAGTTTGACTGGGACAAGCTCAGTATTTTATTATTCTTTTTCATCCTTAGAGCTCGCTGTCAATATTGCAACATTATGAACGCCTATAAAGCAAAACCAGCACCGTGTTTGTGTGTCTAGTTGTGTGAATGTTGATAAAATCTCAGCTGCAAGATGTTTTAAAGATACCAGAGGGATCACTGGGCTCCTCTGCACAGGTGCACTTTGAACCTGAGCGTATAAACAGGTGATGGTGTGATGTGCCGCCTCGCTGGAGCACACGTGGGTTTATCTTTATGAAGAACATTTATAAAGATGGAGGACCCCCGAGGGCAGACGCACACACCTGCCTTTAAAGCCGATTATAAACCCAGAGAGGAGACGAGGAGAGGATTCATGGTGGTTATCTCGGCTGCTGCGTACAACTGTCTCCATGGTGATGGGGTAGGAGGTTGGATATGGGTCTTTGCTGTGATGCCCGCTTCAGCTGACAGTGCTAATTCTATGCCCTTGAAGCTCGTTTGAACTTGTTTAGAGGAGATTCTTCTTTGTGGCACCGGCAAGTGTTGAGAGCGGAAGATGTTTTGACTCCTTGATTAAAATGCTGCCCCCTGAAGATAAAGGTGTGTTTTATGGTCCCTGTTTTAAAATGTGCCCTCTGCTTTTGACCCTCGACCAACACATTTCATAGAGTGATATATTGCTACAGAAAAATATCACAATATATAAGTATAACTTTATCCCATTGACAGGCAAACCTTAGCGCAAGATAATTTCAGTGAACTGTTTGCTATTGTGTTATATTGTTAAAAACAAAAAACAAAACAAAAAACATGATCTGTGATAAATAAATGGCAGAATGAAACACTTTTGTGCTATTATTTATGATTAGAGAGATAAGTTAATTATTCGACACTGCTACATTGTACAACAACAAAAAATTATAAAAAATGACACCAATTGATTTTATTTACACGTGATAAATATTGACCCCAAAAATTAATGTCCAAGCTTTATTTATTGAGTAATATTTGTGACCCAATGGGCAGCATGTTAGGAACCTAGGTTTGTAATAATAATAATAACTTCAATAATACTTTTATTTATATAGATATTATTTATCTACCAGTTTTCTCAACAAAGTTACAAAGTGCTTACTTTACTAACACAGATAAAAGCAGTACAGAATAATAATAACTTTTATTCCAGAAGAAAGCACAGATAGAACCAGTGCAATACTCAATGATTAATGCTGTGCTACTGTACAAACGCCTTTCTATATACTGTAAGTGTGTTTTTGATTTAGATTTGAAGGTTCCTACATAGTCAGCAGTTCCTAATTCGTCACATAGGGAATTTTCAGAGCTTTGGGGCTCTGACAGAGAAGGCACGGTCCCCTCTAGTGTAGAGACGAGAGGGGGTACAGTAAGTAGGGTGTGATCAGAAGAGCAAAAGGAGTAGACTTGGTAAGGACACCTTATTTTGTAGATTTCTTTGTCAGTGGTCAAACATGTTAGTTTGTTTTCACATTGATTTTAAAATATTAATGATAAATCTCTTCTTGGCCTCGTTCCTCTGTCTCTCAGACATTTAAACCCTCTATCATCCCAGCATCCCCCTGGTCCTGGTTTGGACGTCCTGGTACAAACAGAGGGGTGATCACTGGTGATCGTAAACTGTTTTACAGTCTCCCCCCGGTTTGCATGTTGTCTATGACCTGTCCATGTTTATAGGTGCTGAACTGGATTTTTAACTGTTTTGAAACGTAAAAACAGAACTAGTTTGTTTTAAAGTCTTTACAGCAGTTACATGTATCGCTCATCTCACTTTCCTAATGCAGTCCCAGCATCCTAAATATTCATACATCCAGCTTATCATAGAATAAAACACTCCATAAATAGATGCAGAGAAACCGCCGTGGTCGCATTTTCACCCGAATAGATGCTTTTAAAATATATATGTACTTCATTATGGGGTGCACGGTGGCAGAGCGGTTAGAGCTCCTGCCTCCCAATAAAGAGATTGTGGGTTCGATCTCTCTGGGTGGAGTCTGCATGTCCTCCCCGTGTTACCGTAGGTTCTCTCCGGGTTCTCCGGCTTCGTCCCACTGTCCAAAGACATGACTGTGTTCAGGTTAATTGGCAACTCTAAATTGCCCATAGTGTGTGAATGTGAGAGTGAATGGTAGTCTGTCCTTGTCTCTGTCTCTCTGTGTCAGCCCTGCGACGAGTTGGCCACTGTCCAGGGTGTACCCCGCCTAAGGCCCAGTTACTGGGATAGGCTCCAGTCACCCGCGACTCCGGGAACGGGAATAAGCGGTAGAAAATGAATGAATGAATGTACTTGTACAAAAAATTGGGAACATGAACCAGTTATGTTTTTCACATTTTAAAACAGTAAAAATCATGCACAGCCCCTTTAAATCCAGGTTAAAGACTCACCTGTTCCAACTTTTAACGGCTTTTAAAAACAACTAGTCCTGTGCCACTTCTAGGTTTTAACGGCGTTCATAGATTTATTCCTTTTAGTGTTTCACTGTGTTGTGCTTGCTGTGTTTTTAGACCCCCCTGCGTCCTGTTATTCACTCTGGTTCTCTGCGTGTTGTTGTAAAGTGCTACATAAATAAACTTTGATTGATTGATTAGATTTGACACATTGTATTGCGCCTCACACTATTCACAAAATGTCCGTCCTCGCCCCACACCAGGCACTGAGTCAGACCTCTCCGTCTCACCACAGACCGTCCAGTGAAATAACACGATGCTGTTGGAGTGAGTGGTCACCAGTGTCATAACCACGCTCCCTGCTGTGGCTCTAAAAGGCTGCCATTAAAAAAAGAACCCACAACAAAAGGATTTACGTCACTCCGGGATTTCTTTCAGTGAACTGCGAAGGACACAGTGCAGGTTATAGACAGTGGTCCATTAGGCTGGCCACAAAATATTTGCTCTTTTTCATAAAAACTGTGAATATTCTTTTGTATATAGAACAGAAAAAATAGTTTTGAATGTAGGAATTAGATACAAAGTTGCAGACAGCGAATACAGAAGTTTATTCCTCCATATAAACTCAAATTCAATAAATTCCTCCTTCCTAATTTCGAGGCAGGCGTAACGTCTCACAGCCCATCAAAAATGACTTCTGCTTTAAGTTTGAACACTAAGAAGCATTTTAGCACAAGATTGTTGCCGTCTGTGGACACTTTTTGAAACTTACGTCTCAATTAGTGTATTTTTAAAACCAAAACTGAAGTAAGTTGGTAAAAATGCTAATTTAGTAAAACAACATATTTTCATTTCATTATTTTTCTAATCTGTGTGGTAAAGCTGGTAGTTGCAGAAGCACCAGTAGTTATCTTTTATAAGAAGTATGTTGTTGTTTAATTCTATTAAAGTCCATAGTGTGAATCTAGTGAAGTCCATAGCAGTGGTGGAAAGTAACAAAGCACAAAAGTGTGCTTAAGTAACATTTTATGTATCTGTACTTTACTTAAGTACATTTTTCAGTGGACACTTTTACTTCACTACATCTGTGAGCAGGAGTCTGTTTTCTTTCTACTGTACTACATTTTGAACTGGTCTGAAATGTACATTATCATATGGTTCGAGGGATTATTTTTACCACGTTCCTGGTGACATTCAGCGTAAAGGGTTTGAATTCAAGCCTCTGCTTTGAACAAACTAAAATATATACATAAAATTAGCTAGAAACTAGAGATTTTACTCTTTAAGTCTTTTTCCTGTATCTTTGCGTAAGTAACAGAATTGAGCACTTCTTACACCACAATTGGCCCATCGAGGCAACTGTGGCCCCTCGAGGCTGCTGTGATTTTGGGCGCTACAAAAATACACTGAATTGAACTGAATCGGTCCATAACGTGAGTCTCGATTCATTGCACCTCAAAGTCCAACATCGTCTCCATTCCTGGAAATAAGCCAAAGAATCGGTCCAAATTGAAAACTGGATCCCCGACTTGAGGTCCCGGACTGACCCCTGGCTCTGTATTTACCAACCCTGAAGATGATAGGTGCAGATGTGAGAGCTGTTTGTCCTCCTTTCCCTCACACTTTACACAATTAACATGCAGACAGGACTGTTGACCTTTTCTGCATGTCTGTCTGTCTGTCTACTCTCATTTAGACCAGGCTAATTCAGAGCTACTGCCCAAGTACACACACACACACACACACACACACACACACACACACTTGATGGTGACTCAACAGGAAACAGCCCACTGTCACCACACGACACATTTCTCAAGCAGACGTTGTCATTTATTTGTGCCTCAGAGCTTTATTCATGCAACAGGCAGCAGCTGATGGCCAAGCAACAGAAACAGCAACAGCTTTGGTTTGTTAGACTCACACCATCTTGCAATTTGTGTAGGATGGATGTAGAATTTTCTGTATTTTCGGTGTAATTATTATGACTGATGAACGTCACTCCCACTTTCACCCCCCATTTCGATTTAAAGTGCGTATGTCAGGTTAGACTACACATTTCACTAAAGATGTTAAGATTTTACGAAACATTTTCACCCTTTTTCCCTAGTTTGATCATTTTTGTGAAGATTATAATATTACTTCCTGGTTGAACATAAGCAGCAGACGTGACATAGGTAGAGGTAATTCCAAAACTGTTACCTAGCAACCATACTGTAAACCAGAACCAAAATCCATATAAATTACTCATATGATAACATTTATTTTATTAAATGGTTTAATGGTTTAAATTGTCAGAAAAATGTGCCAGTTGTGTGTAAATTGTCTCTGCATTTTGGATGGAACGTCACTTATTGATGACATTTACAACTTTTACAATTCCTTTTTTTTTCTTTTCACAAACTGACACTTGACTGTTGTAAAACAATATTTACCATAGATGCTATCCGACAAAACAAAGTAATAATTAGAAAATAAGTGAGAACCTCTCATATGCCCTTTAATATCCACTGCCAGCAGAAACTGCACAATCCCAAAAAGATCCTCGGCCTTTTCATTTTTAACCATCAGAACTTCCAGACAATCTATTGTCTTTATATCTTAATTATTTCACACAAAAAGCACACCTTTGAAAATCTACAGTTAGTTAGTCTATTAGTCAAGCTGAACTGTATTTGTAATTGCCACTGTAAAAGTACATATAACAATGTTAGTTGTAATTGTAATGTTTACTTTTTATTGGCGTGTGCAGCTGCCCGAGGACGGCAGATGGAATGTAGTAGTAGTAGCTGTAAGATTAATGAATTTGTACATGATCCATGATAAATAAAGCCTAAACTAAACAATTTCTAAAGCCTAAACCAAATCTCCAAAAACTTCGTGGAGTCTCAGTATAAGTAAACATTTTTATCATTTTCACAATCCATGGCAGTATTTTAAATTGATTTGTATCGTCCATGAAAAAGGTGAAGTTGTTATGACATACATGCCGTTCTGTTGACTAAGCTACCAATATTGCACTTGTATATGTTTGCCCTGCTCCCTTGCCGGTGGCTTGAAGGATCACTTTCATTTAATGCTCAGATTCACTTGAGCACAAAAACTGCCTATCATGCGACGTTCTGTGAGTGTCAGACAAGATGACTTCCATTTGGTTTTTCACCATGTTAACTGCACAGAGAGGCTTAATGAGGCCTACACAATTCAATTCACCAAATACCACAACCAAATTGATAAAGTAATGACTCATATAATGGAAACGGGATACAGCTTAGAACAGCTTGTAATATTAACGTCAAAGGGAGCTGAACACTTTTAAACACTGCATACATTATATTTGCCTGTAACGCTGCTAAATGCACAGGAAATTCGCCACTTTGCGAGACTCTGACACAGCGGGAGGGAGTGCTTGGGATTTCGACTCAGCCTTCTCGATTTGTTCCATTTGACCGTGCGGGGCGGGGTGAAGGATCTCTCATTATCACCTCCATTAAAATGTGGCACCAGCTAATTGTACTATTCCACAGAACAACAAGGCTAAAGCAGGCCGAGTCACACTCTCACTGAGCCGCACAAACAAACGCAGCTAAATGACTGTTTCAACACTGTTAACAAGTGGGAGAAATGCTCAAAACACTGTTCATTTTACATTATTCCTTTGGAGGTTTTTTTCACTGCTGCAAATCATATGTTTCTTTTGTGCGTGTAACTTTTCTGGTTAAGGGTCTGCCACCTGCTCGTTTGCATGGCGATGTTGGTCAGTATGGCATTAAACTTTACTATCTCCATGGTGACAAGCAAGCAGCGCCACCAGGCCGAGTTACAGGTCAGTTCTGTGGCGAGGCGAGCCCAGTAACAGTGCAAGAACGTATGTATTTCAGTGTATTTTTCAGCAATAAAAACACGTTATTTAATTCGTGTAGGATAGATATGTTTAATGCCATGCTGTGGAACATTCCAGACGGCAATACGGGCTCCATGGAGACAAGCAGGTTACATAGTGTACCTTTAACATAGGCTCTACTAGATTAATTGCAGTGTGAATGTTCACAATTAGCAAATCGCAAAGGGCTGCAATTTTTTTAAGAACCATCATTTTATTCACAAACAACAACAAAAATTGTCTTATTCTGCATGAAAATCTCTAACCCTGCAGTTTAGATTGGCACAAACATTCTGAAACGCATGTGAATATTTTATTAGTTTGTCTGTTCATAGGCCGTCTTTTTCAATCTTTTTGTCAATTTTCTTGTAAGTTTAACAGAATCCTATTACTAAAAAATAAATCACAAATATAATTGCAATCCCAGTACTTGCCAGAAAAATTGCAATTTGATATTTTTCCCAAATTATGCTGCCTTAATTGCTTGGAACCCAGAATATTCCCCATTGTTGGACAATTAAAGGATCTCTCATTCTCATTCTCATATTCAACCTCTTCAATTGTTTACCACGTTTCGAGTCAATTTCAAACCGTACCGAGCAATCAGATTAGTTTATTTCCACATGTGACACAAACAAGTACATTGGTCATCTATCATTTAGAACAAAATCAAACTTCTCTCACCTCAGATTAAAAGAGTTTTGTTCTTTGCTCTTTTATTCCGCAGAAATACACAACATTTTTCTATTCCAGTAATGTTTTTTGCCTTTTTTCCTCGTGAGCAGCCGTGTTTGTTGTAAAACTGATGCGTGTCCCTGATTGGCTAATCCACCTGTCAGTCACGCCCATCTGAATGCGTACTATACCTTGACCAAATCCTATAATTTATCACGGCTTTGGACTGACAGAAAAAGATGTTCTGGCTTTCAGCTCCCTGTATTATGCTTCATTATTATGGATGAAGCAAGAAAAAGTTTAAATGTATTCTAGGACAACTTTTAAGAGAAAGTAACACAGCTGCTGTTTCTACCTCCGACACTTTTACTGCGCCTCCGAGAAAAGTCAGTTTTGGCAACAGTCGTGTATAATTTAAATACTGAAGGTCTAGTGTTGGAGAGTGAATCCCTCCTGTTTGTTCGGCGAAATTATCTTTTAATAATTCAGTGAGAATCAAGGCGAGTATGACCTGAGCTGAATTTGAAATGCACACTCCAGAAACACTGTTAAACTCAGGGTCAAAGGTGAAGAAGTAGAAAATATGAACCAATTTACCGCAGAGCCATTTCAGCGAGCGAGTGAGGGGCGGCTGACCTCTATACTGCTGACACACCGCCGGACACACTATTCCCAATGTGCTCTGCCAATTCAACGCACCAGATTTCCTACTTACAGTCAAGAGCTCTGGGTTTTCATTTACTGCGTCTGTACTTTTGATACGTAAATGTTTAATGCCGGTTATTAGGGCTGGGCGTCATGACAAAAAAGGAATTACAATTTAAGTCATACTGATCGATCTCATTTTAGTTTTTATCTATTCAAAAACAAATATTACAATACAATATGAACTTTTAACCATTGCCAATTAACCCAAAAATAGACAGATTCCTTCCTCCAAAGTCTGAACACTTCTCCAAACCACATTTTTAAAGTTAAATGAATCTAAAAATGTTGGTATTTGGAGATTTATAACATGCAAAACATGATCTGGGGCCACTGAGCTGCTATTGTCACCAATCTGCAAGAAATCTGAGAGTTATTTAGATTTTTTTAGAAGTTTTATGACCAATAAATAAGCCAAGTTGTTAAATCAGCTTTTTATCACTTTTTACTTGCTCAGTAAAGTGAAACCACACCTGCCCCGTACAGATCTAGAGCGTGTTATCCATGCTTTTATGACCAGAAGCTTAGATTACCACAACTCCCTGCACCCCGGGTTAGACTGCTGCTCGTTTGCTCACCGGCACCAGGAAATATGAGCACATTTCTCTTGTTTTGGATTCTGTACTGGCTCCCTGTCAGCTTCAGAATTGATTTTTAAATTTTGTTGATGGTTTTTAAATGCCTGAATGGGCTGGCTCCTCCTTATCTCCCGGAGCTTCTGTCTTTCCATGTCCCAAGTAGAGCGTTGAGATCAGCAAGCCTCATGATCTTAGACGTCCCGAGATCACGGTTAAAAACTCGAGGGGACCGGGCTCTCTCAGACTCTGGAACAGTCTTCTTCTGGGCATTAGAACAACCCAATCGCTGAATATTTTTAAGACTTTGTTGAAAACCCATTTGTTTGCACAGGCTGGACTGAACATTTGTATTGTATTATTTTATTTCAGCTTGTTTTTGCATGCTCTGCTTTTTGTCTTATTACATTTTTATACGGCCTCTGTACAGCACTTTGGGCCATTATGGTTGAGTTTAAATGTGCTTTATAAATAAACTTGACTTGACTTGACATGCTTTTACTGACAGAGGATTCATTTAAAAAAACTTAAACTTAATTAAAGCCGCAAAGCGGCGATGATGGCCCTCGCCCCGCGCGCGACCGCCTTCCCAAGCGGCCTCGGCCGGTCCCAAACCGCCACGGGGCACCGTCCTCCTCTTCTGAGCGTCACTCGGGCCTCCGTAACCCCCCCTCCCCCCAAGCGCCGTCCCTATAGAAGTGCCTAGGCGGGCACTGCTCTCCAGAAGTGGCAAAAGCATCCAAAACACGGCTTCGATGTAATTAACTTATTCGATCAAAATGCTCTAAATAATGCATCTGCCAAGTTTCACTGACTTTGCTCGAAATAATTTAGGGATCTCCATTGACTTATGAAATGTGTCATAGGAAATGAATGGGGGATATGTGTGCTCCCAGAGTCAAAACAATACAAAATAGGACATCAATGTAATAGACTTTTTTGCAGCTTTTGCCGCTTCAAAGCAGTTTACAAGATTTCGTGGAAATTAGGAAATGTTGGTACTTTTACATGACCAGCAGGGGGCGCTATAGTGAAACCTGCTTATGTGCTCCTGAGTCTGTTCCGTTTAATATTTTATTCTGCATCGGTGACTACAGTTTGGGCTCTGTAGGGCAATACCTGTGGCTAGGAGAGATATTGAAATTAACAGGAAATTAAGGCGTTTTTTCACAGGAAGTCATGACTAAACCGCACGAGATAGGCCAAAAAAAATGGCAGGTTATTAAATTCCAATCTGTCTTGATTAGACACGTGTACGTTAGACCAATGTCGGCCAAAAACCCTAGGACAAGTTCTCAATGGAAAATAAAAACTTAAAGTGGCGTTTAAAATGAAAATCAATATGGCCGCCATGTCGTTGGTCTGACGACTGAGCACCAATTATGTTTTAGGGTGCTTTTTATGTGTACTATCACTGTGCCAAATTTTATGGGCCTCCTCCAAAGTAAATGTGTCTCCCTCTACATAGGCCTCGCCCAAAAGGTGGCGCTGCAGAGGCTGTTTATTAGTTTCAGGAAAAATACAGTTATGACCCATTAATGTCCCTTAAAAGGACTCTCTGTATTAAGTTTGGTGGCTGTCCTGCAGGTTTTAGTTGTTTTTTATTGCAGCCTTGTGTGAATAGAATCAGACTCCCATAGAGAATAAATAGGAGCTCTGGGGGGCTCTAGAGTTAAAATTATGAAGAGTAGGGCATGGGTCCCATTGAGTTTTTTGCATCTTATGAAGCATAGAATCATCTCTCCAAATTTGGTGTCAATCGGACAAGCTTGCAGCTTTTAACTGAACTGTAGGGGGCGCTATAGTGATTCGTGGCCCTGTGCTCCCTGGTGTATTTTGTTTAGTATTTAATTCTCCATCATTGGTGGCAATTTGGACTCTGTAGGTCCAGTCCATGTGCCTTTGAGGAGCACGCAGAGAAACAGGAAATAGAGGCGATTTTTCACAGGAAGTAATGACTAAACCGCGCGAGATAGGCCAAAAAAATTGGCAGATTATTAAATTCCAATCTGTCTTGATTAGACACGTGTACGTTAGACCGATGTCGGCCAAAAACCCTAGGACAAGTTCTCAATGGAAAATAAAAAGTTAAAGTGGCGTGTGAAATAAAAATCAATATGGCCGCCTTGTCGTTGGTCTGACGACTGAGCACCAATTATGTTTTAGGGTGCTTTTTATGTGTACTATCACTGTGCCAAATTTTATGGGCCTCCTCCAAAGTAAATGTGTCTCCCTCTCCATAGGCCTCACCCAAAAGGTGGCGCTGTAGAGGCTGTTTATTAGTTAGAGTTATGACCCATTAATGTCCCTTAAAACGAGTCACTGTATTGAGTTTGGTGGCTGTCCTGCAGGTTTTAGTTGTTTTTTATTGCAGCCTTGTGTGAATAGAATCAGACTCCCATAGAGAATGAATTGGAGCTCTGGGGGGCTCTAGAGTTAAAATTATGAAGAATAGGGCATGGGTCCCATTGACTTTTTTGCATCTTATGAAGCATAGAATCATATCTCCAAATTTGGTGTCAATCGGACAAGCTTGCAGCTTTTAACTGAACTGTAGGGGGCGCTATAGTGATTCGTGGCCCTGTGCTCCCTAGTCTATTGTGTGTAGTATTTAATTCTCCATCATTGGTGGCAATTTGGACTCTGTAGGTCCAGTCCATGTGTCTTTGAGGAGCACGCCAAGAAACAGGAAATAGAGGCGATTTTTCACAGGAAGTCATGACTAAACCGCACGAGATAGGCCAAAAAATTTGGCAGATTATTAAATTCCAATCTGTCTTGATTAGACACGGGTAATGCTAGACCAATGTTGGCCAAAAACCCTAGGACAAGTTCTCAATGGAAAATAAAAAGTTTAAGTGGCATTTAAAAATTAAAATCAAGATGGCCGCCATGTTGTTGGTCTGACGACTGAGCACCAAATATGTTTTAGGGTGCTTTTTATGTGTACTATCACTGTGCCAAATTTTATGGGCCTCCTCCAAAGTAAACGTGTCTCCTTCTCCATAGGCCTCACCCAAAAGGTGGCGCTGTAGAGGCTGTTTATTAGTTTCAGGAAAAATACAGTTATGACCCATTAATGTCCCTTAAAAGGAGTCACTGTATTAAGTTTGGTGGCTGTCCTGCAGATTTTAGTTATTTATTGTGGCAGCCTTGTGCGAATGGAGTTAGGCTCCCATAGACAATGAATTGGAGCTCTGGGGGTCTCTAGAGGCAAAATTATGAAGAATAGACCATGGGTCTCATTGACTTTTTTGCATCTTATTAAGCGAAGAATCATATCACCAAATTTGGTGTCAATCGGACAAGCTTGGAGCATTTAACTGAACTGTAGGGGGCGCTATAGTGATTCGTGGCCCTGTGCTCCCTAGTGTATTTTGTGTAGTATTTAATTCTCCATCATTGGTGGCAATTTGGACTCTGTAGGCACAGTTCATGTGCCTTTGAGGAGCATGCAGAGAAACATGAAATAGAGGCGATATTTCACAGGAAGTCATGACTAAAACTTGTGAGATAGGCCAAAAATTGGCAGATTATTAAATTTCAATCTGTCTTGATTAGGCACGTGTACGTTAGACCAATGTCGGCCAAAAACCCTAGGACAAGGTCTCAATGGAAAACAAAAAGTTAAAGTGGCGTGTGAAATAAAAATCAATATGGCCGCCTTGTCGTTGGTCTGATGACTGAGCACCAATTATGTTTAAGGGTGCTTTTTATGTGTACTATCACTGTGCCAAATTTTATGGGCCTCCTCCAAAGTAAATGTGTCTCCCTCTCCATAGGCCTCACCCAAAAGGTGGCGCTGTAGAGGCTGTTTATTAGTTTCAGGAAAAATACAATTATGACCCATTAATGTCCCTTAAAAGGAGTCTCTGTATTGAGTTTGGTGGCTGTCCTGCAGGTTTTAGTTGTTTATTATTGCAGCCTTGTGTGAAGACAGTCTGAGTCCCATAGAGAATGAATAGGAGCTCTGGAGGGCTCTAGAGGCAAAAGTGTAAAAAATAGGCCATGGGTCTCATTGGCTTTTCTGATCAGGAGGCCATCTAGGAATTATCTGCAAATTTTCACTAATAAAAGTCAAAGTAATGTTTTTTTTCCCCATTGTAATTTAGTGCGTTCCTACAGGTGGCGCCGTAGGGTTGATTGTTATTGTGCGCACATAAATGGATTCAGCAGCTTTACGTTTACGAGTGTTTCAAATTTCATGTCGATCGGAGTATGCATGTGCGTGCAGGAGCTATTGAAATGATTTGGTGAGCACTCTTTGCGCCCCTGGTGGCCAACGATGATAAATGCACCATATCACTAATTCAGTTTTTTTCATGGCGCCCTGCACTGGACATATTCCCCAAGTTTCGTCCAAATCGGACAAAGTCGATGTTTGACTTAATAGGTAGGGGGCGCTAGCGAGTACCTTGAATTTATTTTTATTAATGCATTACATTCAGATCATAATTACGCACTCGTGACTGAAATTACAGCTCTGTCAGTCCGCCGTGTAGCCGTGACATGCGATCGAAAAACAGGAAACGGCGCGTTATCGACGGGAGCCGTGGCGAAACCATTTGAGATATCCGAAAAAAAGTGGCCGATTATTAAATTTCAATGTGTCCCGATCGCAGAAATGTGTGCCAGACCCACGTCGGGCAAAAGCCCTAGGACAAGTTCTCCGTCAAAAAAAAAAAGTCAAACTGGCGTGGCGACTTCGGTCCAATATGGCGCGCGGCATGCTTGGTCCGAGGCCGCGCTCCGATGTCATGTTTTGCTCGGTTCACTGTTCTCTATCACTGCTCCGAGTTTCGTGCGCGTCGGGCAAAATTTGCTCGTTCCATCCCCGTAGGGATCCGATTCAGGCCGGTGCTGTTCGTTCGGGCCGGGTCGGACGCTCTCGAGACGTGCGAAATACGAAATTTTTTTCCGGGCCGATCGCGACTATACCCCCATTGAAGACTTTTCGTGCATGTTTACTGGGTCAAAAAGGGCCGCGAAGAGTAAGAAAACAGTGCGTAATAAGAATAAGTAAGAAACAGACGAAACACAATGTCCCTCGCCAGTTTACTGGCTCGGGCCAAATATGAACCTAAAAAAAAGACATGAATCTTGATCGTAAAATGTCCAATGTATTGTCCAGCTCTAACGGTGATACATTAATTGCTTGATGTGGTATTAGAAATGTACACCTCGAATCCCAAAAGGTTAGACCTCATACATTATTTTCTAGTGGACAGCATTCAAGACACACAGACAAAACTCTTTTTCTTTTCTTTTCTTTTTTTTTTTAAATTTTGATCAGTTTGCTCTGTCAAACATAGGCTTTAATGTGGAAAAGGCCTGCTCTTAAAGATGTTTTATTATTTAATTTAATCCACTTTTCTCTGTGACATTGTAACTTCAAAGGCCGTTTTTTTTTAATGCATTTTTTTTCATAAAGATCACCACCAAAACTCTAACCAAGTCAGATCTAATTTACTGAAAAGCTAAATGAGAAATCCAAAAATCCCCTCTGTAATTTTTTTATTTTATTTAATCTGTCAACAAACATGTCAATTTTTCAGATTGAAATGCCACAGCCGTGCACAATTTTGGCAGTTTTTACACATAAAATGCCTTGAAACATGACTTGATGAAAGACATAAACTACATTTATGTGAGTAAGTTTCATATCGATATCTTTAAATTTAATATTTTCTTCCTATTCAGCTCTAGTGTCTCACCTTAAATAGATCATCTTAAATCTAAATGCTTTGGATCAACATAAAATAATGGAAAAAGGTGGCGTAACATATTAAAATATAGTCAACAATAAACTTTTTAGTGTCGTACTTTGCTGGGACACATTAAATATCAGAGAATTGTTTTTCTTTTGACACAGAAATCGAAATATTTATCAACCGACGCACTACTTGTTGGTTTAGCTGTAACTTTACCACTCCGCTTCTCGTGATCTATGAACAGAATTGATTTCAGGCCCAGTTCGGAATTGGAGTCCCAGACAGGTCCATTAATCCTGAGCTAGACAGATGTAGCCGCTGCGGTTCGTGTTGGACAAATAAATCCATTTTTTTCCATTTCTTTCTGAACCTTTCTGAGGATTTGAATGTACCAGGGCTTTATCGAAAGCACAAAGGAAAACACAAACAGGCTGCTCAGGGCTGACGTGGTCCCCAACAGCCCCGAGCTCATCTCTAAATCACATCCTGTTGTTGTCACGTATTTGGAGGAAAACAAAACAGTAGCTTAGAGTCCTTGAATAATGTACAATGTATTTAGATTTTTTTTTCAAGGAGACCAGTAAGGAGCCATGGGACAAAATGATTTCTTCTGGCATGTACGGCATGGATTCAGATCATTCTTTAGAGAATTGGGAATGTTTCAAATTCTGTCTCTCTCTTTTTTTGTTTTTTTTTTTGCTGTTCTTATTAAATACTTCGGCATGTTTTGCACAGTTCTGATTTGGCAACATCAGAGTCTCAGGCCTTGGAGAGAAGGTGGGTGCATGCTTTGTTTGAACATTGGCAACAGTTGAGGTAGTGGGGTTTGAACCAGCAACCAAAGATCAAAGGAAAGAGCTTAAATGTGAAAAAAGATTTTCAATCAAGAAAGATAGATAGAGGACTTTATTTATCCTTGTGGGGAAATTGGTTTGCAGCAAATTTACAAACATGACTGGCTTCACTTTTGCTCTTCCCGACATGATTTATAAAAAACATTGTAACCTTAAAAAATTACAAGTTGAAACAACAGCGCACAGCCAGCATGCCGTCTGAATTTCTCTATTGAGATGGAAAGTTAAAACCCAACTTTGGAACATTCTCCATGGAGGTGGATACGTTTTTCCCATTTTGTGGAATGTTTTAGGCAAAGTAAGAACATCTGGAGAAAAGCAGGTGACAGAGCCTCCACCAGAGAAGTCAAGCCAAGTTTGTGGAGAAACAAGCCTGTTCACAGTATGGGTGCATGTTTTTGAAGGTTTTTAGCACCATAAACCCACCTGGAATATGTTGCTCAAAACACAACTCAAATGTGAAAAAGTTTTAGAAACAGTTTTAGAAAACCAGATAAACAACAAGAATACTGCAGTTATGCTCACCCTGATCACAAATACAGACTTTGGGATCAATGAACTCATACCTTTCTCTCCTTAAATAAGACGTTTCTGAGTCCAAGTGTTGTGGAACTTAACTGTTGTACGGCAGTTGATTTGTCCTTTATCTCCAGCTGCCATTAGCTCCCCACAGTCGCAGGTACACCTAGAAACTACTTTCACTTGACATTTTACCGTATAAAGTTGATTTGAGCAAAACAAAAGCTCCTTTCGACAAAAATTACGCAAAAGAAAGGCAAATAAACACATTTTATCAGTTGTGCTGCCCTTAATTCTGCCTCTCAGGTCATAATGTGGTGGAGATTAAAAGAATGTCTCTACATAACCTCTATATTCAGGAATTTTACTGCATGTGGAATGAATATTTTTCTTAAAAAGAGGAGGACTGAAGCAGCGACCAGAGGGCAGGAGGACAAACTCAGAAAAGAGGATGTTTAGGGTCAGAGAGATCTGAACACATCATCTTAACCATCGCAAACAAAGACCAGTGCCTCGGCAGATGTTTTTGTTTGTTTTCATTGCTTTGCACAGTTTTGATACAGCCTTTTTGCTCTTCTGTAAAACTCACATATACCTGTTTTGACCAGCATTATAAATCCCTGTTTATTCCACCTGGGTATTTTGAATGAATACCAGGGCTTTGTCGAAATACAAAACACAAACTGCTTGCTCTGGGGCTGGCGTAGTCCCAAACAACCCATACCTCATCTTTAAATCACATTATGCTATACTGGGTACACATACAGCACCATGTGGGAGGAGGAAATTCAAGCTTCGCAGCATGTAGGTGAGGCAGCAAACAAGCCAGGCCCTCTGTGTCGACTATAATCAGCCCCTCCGCTATAGGAATTCTGCTGTTTATTTAAAGCCATGGCTAGAGTTGTATTTATTTATCACGTGCTACGTTTCTGTGCCAGTCTTTTAAAATGCATTCCCCTCTGCTCCGTAACTTTTCACCCGTGGAAGCAGTCATGTTTTATATGTCCGGATCGCAGGAACTCTCGTAAAGTTTCTCCTTTCTCCAGCCAGGACAGCTAATTATGACACGCTAATGGCTTTTATCATGTTGCATCTGCGGGGTATGAGGTGATGAAAAGGCGCACAGAAGTAAGCGGCCAAAAGTGCGTCCGTGGAAACCGTGCTCGGCTGAAGGTCACTGATCCTTTAAATCGGCGCAAATGCTTTCATAATGTAATTTAGATTTTTGCAGACTGCTTTCTCTTGCTCGTATTAAAAGTATATACTGATAAGAGTGAAATTGTTATTATGAAGACATGCAGAATTAACATACTGGTAGAAGCTTAGATTGTCTCTATAACAATAACAACAAAACAGATTTTATATTGTGTTTTAGACATTATGATGTACTGTTGACATAAGCTCACCGTAAAATAATGTCTTTTTTTAAAACTTTCTTTTTATGTGATTGTTATTATTATTATTTTTTACAATTCAATATATTTTCTTTGCCCGTCATGGATCCAGACACCTCACAATAAAACAACCTTGAATTACATCACACAACTATAACAATAATACAATAATAAATAGTTTGTCATCATGTTCACAAAGAACCACACAATATTACACAATGGGGATTATTTTTTTATTATCTTAAATTGATTATCAGTTCCCAAATTTCAAGATAATCTGATTTATTATTAGCTAATCTTGCTGGTATTACTGTTTTTGTTGTAATGCTAAGTGAAAAAAAAATCTTTGAGGCCATTCATTGTGCAATGCGTGAACCTCAACCGAGACAACCATTACAGGTACGTTTTAGTATTTGTCTACTGTACGAAAATGTATTATTGTCATCAGGATATAGGCCTATAATACATTATGTCACTCACTCAGTAGGCTTAAAATAAACATAAAGGTTCCAAAAAAACTTATCAACCCAAAGATACTGTACATCCACTATGATGCCAAAGTACGTATATCTATTTGACGAATTATTCCCAAAGTCTTGTCTGCAGTGCCCCTTATCTATCTAAAGATCACCTACACCACTCACATCACCACCAATAATAATTAATCCTGAATAGAAAATTATATGTAATGTTTTTCCTTAGAACTGCATGTAAAATAAGACAAACTGTAGGCTTTATACTAAATAAAAGTTGTACAGTGAAACAAGTTCTTGTAACATTTTAGAGGCCCCTGACTCCTCTAAAACCCTTTAATAAGACTATATGCAGAATTATTGCTTGGTTTTATAGTTGTGTTTATTCTAACATGTATTTTCCGTATAACTTCTTGTACTTTCAAGACGACAACAATGAAATTCAAATAACACTAGTTTTCAGACTAGAAACTCTCTAAACCAGCAAGATGTGAGTCTGTAGAAGAGTACAAATGTGTAGACAGTCAATAGTCTTTTGTTCATAAACTCTGAAAATAAGCAGCGCCGCACAGTAGAGTTGTATCTATCATTGATTTGTTCGTCTGAATGTGCAGGCTCCAGGTAATCACATGTGGCCATTTTGTTTACTGCTTCTGCTGTTATTGAATGTGGATTACTTTATCTTCAGTGTGCAACTTTGAAAACCAATAAATCTATGAACTGTATAAAACTCCAGCAGTATATAGACTGTACTACGGGCAATATAAAAGGTGATTGTGATCTATAACCTTGGTGCCGTTGGAGAAAAGCGTCAATGTGGTAAAAGCACTTGGGCATCGGCCTGGAATCCAGCTTTTCATGACTCTGCAGTTGTTTTAATTCAGTGTCAAATGCTGTGACCGGTTTACTTAAGGGGTCAGTGCCTCCAAATACGGCTCTTATATCCCCTACGGATCAAAACTGTGATCCTGGAAATACTCGCTTTGTCCACACTCAAAGTCAGCGGGACACTCTGCTATGTTTTGCCACAGGGGGTTGTATGCGAGTAAACTATTTGTGCCAGTTTCATTGACTGATATTCATTGACTGGTGACTTATCCTAACCTTATAGTCATTACTTGCCTAACCCTCCCCTAAACCCCATAAGGGGGGCAGGTCCATAATGTGAGCGTGTGTACAGATTTAATCCCCACAATGGAATAACTACCTGGCCTCCAGATCGTGCTCACAGGAGCAGCCCCTGGTGCCCGCCTTTAGCGACACTTTTGTTCATTCCTCTGGAATGATGTTCCCCTCTGTTTGAGGTCAAACAGCTCTGATGTCCAGTTTTAAAAAGACATACCGACTTTTCTTGGCTGCAAACTACATTTGTAGTGATTGACTGTGAAGTGTGTAGGTATTGTAGTGTATGGTTGTCTGCTCTTGTTGTAAATGTTGTTTCTCTATCCTTTGCTACAAAACAAAAACCTGCTGAAAAAGTATTTTTGAACTTTAAAACTTGATGTGCTCTCTGTACTTTTGGACATTGCTTGATGATTACAAAGGTTTGTGACAGCAGCTTTGTAAAGAGATCAAATTTAGAGTAAATAATGAACCTGGTACTCTTGTTTACGCCTCCCACTGACAGACGTGTTCTCCAGGACAGCATCCATGTGTGATCAGGTGTAGTCCCTCATCACCATTCAGGCTCCTTGGGTGTCGCTTGTGGATTTTGATGGATTCTCTGATTCAGTGGTAGTATTTGTTGCTGTCAACAGTCCAGTACATGATATGGTTTTGTCTCTTGCAGTGGTCTGATATGACTAATTTCAGATATTGTTGCTCTGCCTTTTTTTCCCTTCTTTTATTGCTCGTTGTTTGTCTGTTGGCTGTTTCCTTTTCACACTCTTTTTTTAGTGTTTTTTTGTCCATGCTCCAAATGGTCTGCTAGTCCTCCCTACACATGTTGTAAGCAGGTAAACAAACTATCCTGTCGTTTGATGGCTAAAATAGTAAATAGAATGAACCAAAAGTCTTGTTTTTTATGTTTCAATATTATGCCCCATGGCTCAGGATATATAATTTAAAGGGGCTGGTCCTTAAATCTGATTTGCCTCAGGGTGACCAGATGAGAAATATTTAAGATAAAAAAAATATGTATTTTAAACAAAAAATATGCCAAATGAAGAAATATAGTCTTGTCTGAATTGTTTTGATATATTAACTTTAAATTTAATTATTTTTGATGATAAAACATGTTTTGATTGCACCTGGCATGCATTTATGGCCTAGAAAATGGTGGTAAAAATAGTCAATGATTATTTTAGTAGTCGACTAGACACCATTTTTTCGATGATCCTGATCCGTGTACAAGTGTGGATGAAAAATGGTGCAGACTCAACTGGACTTGAGGAAAAGTTTCTGGATAAAATGCTACAAACTTTAAACACTTTATATTGTCAATGCTCTATTTCCTTCTGATTTACAAATCCCTCAAATGTCTCCTCACTCACAGACGGCACATCACTTCTTTTTTTTTCCCTAACTCTGATTTATGTGGCGAGCCCAAGTCAGGAACTAGGTGTAGGCGCCACCAGCTTCCTTATTATTCTCTGTGTGGGAAAGTGGATCGCTCAGCAGTAACCCGGAGGAGCAGCTCAAGCACTCATCTATCCTCCCAACCGACACAGACAGCAATTTGTGCAGCTGACTGTTTAGGAGAGCAACTTTGTTTCCCGTGATGACAGCCGCAGCTATGTGAGCGCAAACCAAGAAAGATGTTATAATCTAGTCGCAATGATGCTCTGAAAGCCGCGTGCATTACACAGAGGGCTATAGGTTGGACTGTTGAAAGCTGAACATCTAAAAAGTAAAGTCAAAATCAGATGATTCGATTTTTCCAAATATATTTAAATCTTGGTACATCACAATTGTTATACCACGGTCAGTAAGAATTCTAATGCCAGCTGCTGTGTGTTAAAGTGTGATTTCTTAGTTTTTACTTTATTTGTTGAGATAAAACCTAATTTACTCTGAATATTGTAAATGGCCTTTTTTCCCCATCATTGTGCTGTAAAGAAAAGTGCATATCCTTATTATCTTATAAGACGAGACACTACAGGCAAAACTCATTTTTCAAATTTTATTACTTAATTTAATCCACACCATTTCCATGGGATATTATAACTTCAAAGGCTGTTTTCTTAAAATACATTTTCTCCCACAAAGACATAAACATCATCTCTTCTACACACACCGAACTTTACAAACTTGTAGTTAACAAGATTTTGACGGAATCTAATTCCAAGCCTGATTTATTAACGTTTTAAATTAAAAAAAGAGTTTTAAGGCCAATTTTCAGTCAGATCTAGTTTACGCAAAAACTAAATAAAATATTCAAAATCCCCTCTGTGCATTTTGTGTATGAAATGAAGCAAGACATTTAAAACTGGTTCTGTCCATTTTTCAGATTGTGCCAAATTTGTTGCCTGGCAAATCCAGAATGATATATCTATGTATTATTTATACACGATACATCAGTCTGGTCGCCCTGCCCTCCGCTGTGCCTCGAGTCAACTTTAAAACGCACCGAGCAATCAGATGCGTTTATTTCTGTGACGCAAACGGCGTCACTCTAGAGCAGTGGTTCCCAAAGTGGGGGTCGGGACCCCCCGGGGGGTCGCGAGGGGTGAGCTGGGGGTCGCGAGATGATTTCAAGATATAATTTGAAGAAATATGAGACTGTATTTGCTCTATTTGTCTAATTAAATACAGTATCATTTAGTGAAATAGGGTCTAATAAGACAATAAACTATTCAAATAACCAACATTAAACCTGATTTGACACTTAGAATTATTTTTCATTTCGCTTTGAGGGTCCCGAGTTGGTTGCATGGCTATTTTGGGGGTCCTGGCCAGAAAAGTTTGGGAACCCCTGCTCTAGAGCAGCGGAAGTAGCAGAGTTGACTACAACACACATATTCTCAAAGGCTGTGTCTGAATGTCCACACTCTCTCTTCTTCTCTAACCCCTCAGTCACTCCATAGTCCTGCCCTGTTCAGTGACTAAATAGTGCCCTCAATCCTGAAGTGATTCGGACACGCAGCACTCTACTTTCTCCTCGCCGCACGTCACGTGACTCTGGCGTTTGAGAGAAAAAAAAGACGTCAAAACTCAGGAAATAAATGATTTCTGTAATGAATATGGATCAAATCCGCCTGATGAACATGATGAAAAACTTGTAGTACGTTTTGATCTTGTATTTAAGCGTAAACTACAGGAGAGGAGGGATTCAAATTGATATCTTTAAACTTCAGAAGCCTCTTATGACGAGTGTAAAACCAAGGACGTGTACGTCGCCCGGACTGGCGTCACCGGGGCCCCACCCTGGAGCCAGGCCTGGGGTGGGCGCTCGACGGCGAGCGTCTGGTGGCCGGGCCTTTCCCCACGGGGCCCGGTCGGGCACAGCCCGAAGGAGCGACGTGGGGCCGCCCTCCCGTGGGCCCACCACCTGCAGGAGGATCCATAAGGGGCCGGTGCAAAGAGATCTGGGTGGCAGTCGAAGGCAGGGCACAGAAACTAGCTCTGGGGGACATGGAATGTCACCTCACTGGGGGGGAAGGAGCCTGAGCTCGTGCGGGAGGTTGAGCGCTTCCGACTAGATATAGTCGGCCTCACCTCCACGCACAGCCTGGGCTCTGGAACCCGTCTCCTCGAGAGGGGCTGGACGCTCCATTTCTCTGGCGTTGCCAGCGGGGAGAGGCGGCGGGCTGGTGTGGGCTTGCTCATAGCCCCACAGCTCAGCCGTCACGTGTTGGAGTTCACCCCGGTGAACGAGAGGGTCGCATCCCTCCGCCTTCGGGTGGGGGACAGGTCTCTCACCGTTGTGTCGGCCTACGGGCCGAACAACGGTGCAGAGTACCCGGCCTTCTTGGAGTCTCTGGGAGGGGTACTGGATAGTGCACCACCCGGGGACTCCGCTGTTCTACTGGGGGACTTCAACGCCCATGTGGGCAACGACAGTGACACCTGGAGAGGGGTAATCGGGAGGAACGGCCCCCCCGATCTGAACCCGAGTGGTGTTCAGTTATTGGACTTCTGTGCTAGTCACAGCTTGTCCATAACGAACACCATGTTCAAGCACAAGGGTGTCCATCAGTGCACGTGGCACCAGGACACCCTAGGCCGGAGGTCGATGATCGACTTTGTTGTCGTGTCATCTGACCTTCGGCCGCGTGTCTTGGACACTCGGGTGAAGAGAGGGGCGGAGCTGTCAACTGATCACCACCTGGTGGTGAGTTGGATCCGCTGGCGGGGGAGGAAGCCGGAACGACTTGGTAGGCCCAAGCGCATCGTGAGGGTCTGCTGGGAACGTCTGGCAGAGCCCTCTGTCAGCAGGGTTTTCAACTCACACCTCCGGGAGAACTTCTCCCAGATCCCGGGGGAGGCTGGGGACATGGAGTCCGAGTGGACCATGTTCTCCACCTCCATTGTCGATGCGGCAGCTTGTAGCTGTGGTCGCAAGGTCTCTGGTGCCTGTCGCGGCGGCAATCCCCGAACCCGGTGGTGGACACCGGAAGTAAGGGATGCCGTCAGGCTGAAGAAGGAGGCCTACCGGGCCTTGCTGGCTTGTGGGACTCCTGAAGCAGCTGACAGGTACCGGCAGGCCAAGCGTGCTGCAGCCCGTGCTGTCGCAGAGGCAAAAACTCGGGATTGGGAGGAGTTCGGGGAGGCCATGGAGGAGGACTATCGGTTGGCCTCAAAGAAATTCTGGCAAACCGTCCGACGCCTCAGGAGGGGGAAGCAGTGCTTCACCAACACCGTTTACGGTGCGGGTGGAGAACTGTTGACCTCGACTGGGGATGTGGTTGGACGGTGGAAGGAATACTTTGAGGATCTCCTCAATCCCACTGTCACGTCTTCCGAGGAGGAAGCAGAGGCTGAGATCTTGGAGGCGGACTCATCCATCACCCTGGCTGAAGTCACTGAGGTGGTTGGCAAGCTCCTTGGTGGCAAGGCTCCGGGGGTGGATAAGATCCGCCCTGAGTATCTTAAGTCTCTGGATGTTGTGGGACTGTCTTGGCTGACACGTCTCTGCAACATCGCGTGGCAGTCTGGGACGGTGCCTCTGGACTGGCAGACCGGGTGGTGGTCCTCTGTATAAGAAGGGGACCGGAGGGTGTGTTCCAACCACAGGGGGATCACACTCCTCAGCCTCCCCGGTAAGGTCTATTCCAGGGTACTGGAGAGGAGAATCCGACCGATAGTCGAACCTCGGATTCAGGAGGAGCAGTGTGGTTTTCGTCCCGGTCGTGGAACACTGGACCAGCTCTATACTCTCCATCGGGTGCTCGAGGGTTCATGGGAGTTTGCCCAACCAGTCCACATGTGCTTTGTGGACCTGGAGAAGGCATTCGACCGTGTGCCCCGGGGCGCCTTGTGGGGAGTGCTCCGGGAGTATGGGGTCCGGGGCCCTTTGTTAAGGGCTGTCCGGTCCCTGTATGACCGGAGCAGGAGCTGTGTTCGCATTGCCGGCAGTAAGTCAGACCTGTTCCCGGTGCATGTTGGACTCCGCCAGGGCTGCCCTTTATCACCGGTTCTGTTCATAGTTTTATGGACAGAATTTCTAGGCGCAGTCAGGGCGTGGAGGGTGTCCAGTTTGGGAACCACAGGATCTCATCTCTGCTGTTTGCGGACGATGTCGTCCTGATGGCTTCCTCAGACCAGGACCTGCAGCATGCACTGGGACGGTTTGCAGCCGAGTGTGAAGCGGCTGGGATGAGGATCAGCACCTCCAAATCCGAGGCCATGGTTCTCGACCGGAAAAAGGTGGCTTGCCCTCTCCGGGTGGGTGGAGAGTCCTTGCCTCAAGTGGAGGAGTTCAAGTATCTCGGGGTCTTGTTCACGAGTGAGGGAGGGATGGAGCGTGAGATTGACAGGCGGATCGGTGCAGCGTCTGCAGTGATGCGGGCGCTGTATCGGACCGTTGTGGTGAAGAGAGAGCTGAGTCGAAAGACGAAGCTCTCGATTTACCGGTCAATCTACGTTCCTACCCTCACCTATGGTCATGAGCTCTGGGTAATGACCGAAAGGACGAGATCGCGGATACAAGCGGTCGAAATGAGCTTCCTCCGCCGGGTGGCTGGGCGCTCCCTTAGAGATAGGGTGAGGAGCTCAGTCACACGGGAGGAGCTCGGAGTAGAGCCGCTGCTCCTCCACGTCGAGAGGAGCCAGCTGAGGTGGCTCGGGCATCTGTTCCGGATGCCTCCTGGACGCCTCCCTCGGGAGGTGTTCTGGGCATGTCCCACCGGGAGGCGGCCCCGGGGTAGACCCAGGACACGCTGGAGGGACTATGTCTCTCGGCTGGCCTGGGAACGCCTCGGGATCCCCCCGGAGGAGCTGGAGGAAGTGTCTGGGGTGAGGAAGTCTGGGAGTCCCTGCTCAGGCTGCTGCCCCCGCGACCCGGCCCCGGATAAGCGGAAGAAGATGGATGGATGGATGGATGGATGGATCTTTAAACTTAAGATTTTTTCCTATTAACCTGTAGTGTCTCACCCTAGTCTCAATGTTGTGTCTTTCAGTGGAGCTGAAGTTCAACCTGGACCAGTACGTGAACAAGCGTTACCCAGGTTTGGTGAAGATCGTGAGGAACAGCAAACGTGAGGGTCTGATCAGAGCCAGGATCCACGGCTGGAACGCCGCCACTGCTCCTGTCGTTGGCTTCTTCGATGCTCACGTCGAGTTCAACACAGGCTGGTAAGAAACGTCAAATCTAACACAGGCCATAGTCTCTTGATAGTGTTACGACTAGAGAGTGTGCATTTATATGAGAGGAGGTATAAGAAGGCTAGAGTGATTGGTCATTCAATGTTGTGAAGTTTAAGGTAATGGGTAAGATTATGAAAAGGTTTAGGTTAGGAAAAGTGGTTAACATTTAAGCAGCAGTGACTTAACAGCAACAACACAAATGTATTACCTACTAGCCTTATCTCATCTTATTCTAAAATAAAATAACTCATAAACCAGTCAAAATATAACAGTTTAGGTAAATTACGTAACAGAACTTAACTCATTACCATGGCAACCAGATCACTTCCTCACCTCTGGACCCGATTATCTAGCACCAACTGTATAGGACATGGTCTTCCTGGTTCAGTATGGTCTTCAATTATAGAACCGGTTCTAATAAAACAATATAACGTTATGACAAATATGGAACAGCAAATTTTAAGCAGTGCGCAATATATAGACATTTATATAATATCATGAATTGTTTTGAAGATTGGTTCATGCTAGACATGTGACCTGTACGGCACCCGTAGCTACTTGGGTCTTGTCCTAAAGTAAACAAAGGTAAACTGCAAAGGAAACCTCCATAAACTGTTCAAATATCAGAAAAGTCCTTTGACTTTGATGTAAAAATGATAATAAATGATTAGCATTGATGATTAAAATAGAGGTCAAACAAAATGGACTCAGATAAATCTTCTAACATCTGTAACATCTGGCTTATAAGTTTCTGAAACTTTCTGTGGGTGTAGTATTTGTGCTGCACTAAATGTTTATTATTTTTATGTGAGTTTCAGCTCTTTGCAAGTTAAAAGTCGGTGTAAAGTTGTGCTGTTTATCTGCACTGACAGCTTTGTTGACAAAAACCTACACCTTTCACCCACCATTTGTGAACCATTATTGCGTAATAAATAGGCAAAGAAAGAGTAAACACTTCCCGTAGAAACTAGAAAAATATCTAGCTGCCGTTGATTTATATTATTGATATGTGAAATTTGAATATGGATTTTATTGTTTATTGTAAAAATGCTACAAGAAGAGATAAAAAAAGAAATTTAATTTATTTGTTGAGCACACTTCGTACACAAAGCAATTCAAAGTGCTTTACATAACAGGAAAAATTGCGTTAAAATCACAAAACACAGTAAGACATACAGAGTCATAAAAAAATGCTTTAAAAGAGAAGAATGCAGATAAATCTTTCAAACAGTTTTCAGCCTGGATTTGAACATTGTCAGAGTGGAGGCCTGTCTCACATCTTCAGGAAGATTGTTCCAGATTTTAGCTGCATAAAACTGAAACGCTGATTCCCCATGTTTAGTCCTGACTCAAGGCACCAGCAGGAGGCCGGTCCCTGAGGTCCTCAGAGTGTGAGATGGTTCATATGGCACTAACATGTCAGAGATGTACTTTGGTGCTTGGCCGTGGAGAGACTTGAACACAAGCAGAGCTGCTTTAAAGTCAATTCTCTGAGCCACAGGAAGCCAGTGCAGAGACCTGACCACAGACTAATGTGATCGTACTTCCTGGTTCTAGTCAGGACTCGAGCAGCAGCGTTCTGTTTACAGCACATTTGGAGAGGCCAGTGAGCTGCCGTTACAGTAGTCTAACCTACTTGAGACAAATGCATGGATACGTCTCTCTAAGTCTGGTTTAGATACTATACCTTTGATTTTAGCAATGTGTGGCTGTCAAAATTATTATTTTATTATTATTATATTTATTATTATTATTATTACCCCCAGATTTCTAACTTGATTTGTAGGTTTAAGAGCGAGAGACTGGAGGTGACAGCTGACACTCTCTGTTTGTTTCTGGAGATATTTCCACTTTTGTTATTCCTTTCACATTTTTCTGCTAATTGAACCTCAACTAAAGACATGTTTCTGTTGGATTGACAATTGGATAATATTACCTGATGATACAAGATATTCTTTTTTGTCAATATTTCCCACCCCTACAAGGCAGTGATATTATTATTTTGCCTGATAGGTGTATCTTTTCATCATCTTCTCATTCTTAAGGCTTGTCATGTATAATGCAGGGCAGACGCCAAGGGCATTTTGATGAAGGTTGAGTTTGGATGGAGCCGCACTCTCCTGCAGTGACCCTTATTATTACCATGGATATATCTTTAATAAGCTTCCCCTTTGTGTCCCATTAAACAGAGCAAAGCCAGTTATTGAAAATATGTCTTTTAGACCAGGAGAGGCCAAATAAAAGACTGTTATTAAAAAGAGAAACAAAAATGTTGAAATTGCGTTGCTATTTCCCTCGAGGGCTCAGTGCTTATTTTGTGATATGGAATTACTTGTGGGAGTCTGAGTTCAATGTTTGCCCGCTGCTTAAGTTTACCAGCAAACAAGTCACTCCGATCTGTGTAATTGGCAGCTAATTTGTGGCTGTCATCCTGTCAGTGTCTGAAGATGAAGCGTGGAGGGAGCAGCCTGCAGGCACAAGAGGCACTGAGTCAAGGCGGAGGGGACTGAGAGGAAGGAGGAAAAGCATATAGGATTTTCTGCATCGTATATGAGCCTGGATAGTATTATACCTGGAAACTATAGTAAAATACAGAACATGTGCCAGGTGTTTATATTACTTCAATATCCTTTAAGGCGAGACACCACAGGCTTGTTTTTGGTCAGTTTGCTCTCTCAACGTATAGACTTTGATGTGCAAACGTGTCCACTCTGTTTTATTACTTCTTTTAATCCACGTCATCCATAGATTTCCATTGGACATTGTAACTTCAAAGGCAGTTTTCTTGCAAACTTTACAACCTTGTACTTAATAAGGTTTTGACAGAACGTACTGAAGGATTTGTTGATATCTAATTCCAAGGCTGATTTATTAAAATTTTCAGTAAAGAATAAAGGAAAAAAAAAAGAGGCGAAGAGGCCAATTTCAGTCAGAATTAGTTTACCCAAAAACTAAATAAGATATTTAAAATCACTTCAGTAATTGTTTTTACAACTAATGCATGTACAAAATGAACCAAAAAATTAAGCTTGGTTCTGTCCATTTTGCAGATTGAAATGTATCAAATATGTGCAATTTTCTTATTTCAATGTGAAAACATTACATGATGAAAAACTTGTAAATCTGTGTAAACTCCTGAAGAGGTTTTCATATCTTTAAATTCAAGATTTTTTTTTTCCTATTCACCGACAGTGTTTGTCTTACAATAGATACATTAAATAATATGTACTTTTTTAGTTATATGTACAATTAGGCATATATTTAATCTCTAATGTCTCACAGAGTGTAAGATGTTAGAAGTTAAGAAAGTTACAGTTCACCATAGAAAGTATTTTCATGTTGTTATTCTAATTACCTTCACACATAATCTCATTATCACAGTATGTCTGCATTATGTCTTAATTAACTGCTCCACTAACCCTCAAGTACAATAGGTTAACACAATGTAATCCATAATTGCATAGCTCTGAACATGTTCTCATCAAACTTTCTGAGTCAACAAGACCAATTAGAAAATACTAGAACGCAACATTTCTTTTATAGCAGTGATATGTTACTCTGAAAACGATGACCTGAATGTACTCTCTAAGCTAAACTCTGAGCTTTTAGGGAATGGAGGCACAGAAAATTAAAGACGTTTTGAGAAACATGAGCGATGTAGGTGTGAGCAGCACTCAGATGCACAAAGCTAATGTGCCGACAGCGCGAAGGGTAAAGAGGCGGAGAGTGCGGGACATGGCGGAGGTGAGCAGGTTATGTGGGAGCACAGAAGGCATGTCTATTTCTGAGCCAGAGCAGATGGAGAACACATCTCACCGGGGTATCAATTATCAGAGCTAATGCACAGAAACGCAGGAATGTAACCACAGTGCACTACAGTAGAACAGGGGAAGTGTTTGTTTCTAAGATTTAAGTTTGGTGACTGAAACTATTCTAATTTGGGAGCCAAGAGTTGGAGGCGCTTTATCTGATTTTTTCTGTTTTGGAACGTGAAAAACACATGCAGTCCCACATTCACCACTATGAGTTTTTAAACACTTTTCACAAGTCTGAGCGTGAGACTCCTGAGCTAACACACATTAGCACGTTAATGACGCACTTCCTGCTTCTCATTGAATAAAACACTGCTAACAGATGCAAAGAAAGTGCTTTTACATTATATCAGTGCAGGGGCAACACAGAAGTACTTACTACATGCAAAAAATCTGGTATCTGAACTCAGTTTACGTTTCAAAACAGTAAAAATCAGGTACAGTGCATTTAAAGAATTAGATCTATATGAACATTATTTCCATGTTTAATGTTGTATTTAATGGAATATCTCCTTTAAATTCTTTAAATTCATGAGGAAATTTGTCTTTGTCTACAGTTTAGCTGCATGACATAAGATTCCACACACAGCTCCAGTCACTCAAGACATTTCAGAGATACATAATGTCAATACTATGTATACAATGTCTGCTTCCTGGTAAAAAAAAATAATAATAATAATAAAATGAAAAAAAATACTGCAAAATTCTGTGGTTCAGGAGCGCTATTACAACCAGTACAAAAAATGCAATACAACAACATTCAATTAAGACGGTAAGAAATATGAATAGTTACAATTTCAAAGATTCACATTTAAAATATAATATACAGTATATCACATTCATGCATGTTTAAGTAATCTTTACTCCCCTGCAACCAAGACGCCATTGCTCTGTACTCAGTTCGTTAAAATGTTCTTTTATTAAGTTGTTTTAGATCAATACTGCCATCAAAAATGTCCAAAGCATGAAAGAACAATCCACATAGATTCATAGATTCTAACTATATAGCAGACAAAATGATGAGTATTTTTTAACAACATACAGACAATAACAAACAAATGTTACTGAGCTAAAAACATACACTTTAATGATTTACAGATGCCCAATCCTCCCAATTCTCCCAAATGTACCAGGTTTGTAAACTCTGTGTAAAATATAGGCTCTACTTTTACACTGAAATGGTGAAGCAATACATTTTCCACATTTACTAAAGATGTAGATTTAACACACCGCATATGCTCACTGTGATGGAGGTGGCGACACATTCCTTTATACATCCCCTTTTTATTCAAATAGATTCACTCCAGCTATCTGCCCCGCTGTATCCATTTGTTACAGAGGAAGAAGCCCGCTATTTATCACAATATGATTATTCGCTATGGCACGTACAGTGATAAGTGAGATGGATGGTGCCGGTGGGCGAGGTGGCGAATGACCTTGACACAGCGAGCCACAGAGACAATGTCTACGCCCTGAGCCGCACCGGGCTGTGATTCACTGGCACGCGGCCCTCCTCCCCGCCGCGCGCACATTCACAGCACAAACGTATTGCTATCTGGCATTAGCGTTAAAGCAAACATAATTGTATCATACCGCACAGTGCACTTGACAGCTGCTGCCTGTTCCCTTGCACCATGTTGCTTTATTGGGAGTTAAGAAGCCAGCTCCACGGGCCTGAGAAGTGATACAATCAGATTAGCATTTGCTCGTAATGTTTGGATATGAAAGCGTCGCAGCCCGGGCTAAATCAGCTAAATGTCTAGGATGTATCTGAGTTGGTTAGAGTAATGGACAAAAGTAAAATGGTAAATCGTTTGCTGAATTTATTATGATTACATTTTGTTATTTTGGTTAACATAGACACACAGAGCATACAAGAATGGAACTGTTTAATGAAATTCTCCACACAATATCAAGCAACAAAAGTCAAAACAAAACACTAACTTAAAAACGTCCTTACTGTGAGCAGACTTGTATCCCTACAAACCTGACAGTTAGCGCTCTGGCGTCACTGCAAAAAGGTCCTGGGTTTGACCCCGGGGCGGCGTGGGGCCTTTCTGTGAGGACTTTGCATGTTCACCCTGTGTCTGAATAGCTTTCCTCCAGGTGCTTCTGTTCACCTACCTCTGAAAACATGTACAATAGTACGCTGGTGCATGAATGTGTGTTGTGAGAGTGAATGCAGGACAACGGATGGAAATGAGCCCAAGGCTATAATCCGGCGTGTTTACAGCATGTATATCATGTCTGTTCATTAACATGCACTGCCCCCAAATGAATAAAGGAAAGAGTTGAGTAGTCAGATGAGATTTGTCTTCATTTTTACCACATATATATATATATATATATATATATATATATATATATATATATTTAAATATATAATTCTGAAATGTATTTTTAAAAAGGCTAATTGTATATCTGGTACAATATATTTGAAGACTCAATGTAAAGGATGTAAATTAAAGTCTGGATATTGCACTGTTAGAATGGGTTATTATCCATTGAGGGAGCCTTGTAGAAAGAAGGTTTCAGCCACATAATTATGAGGGGCATAATGGTTAAGATTACTACCCAATGCTACAACTCAATACATCCCTGCATCAATGGAAACCTCATCTGTTTCCATGCGTGCTCTGGAAAATAAGCAGGATTAATAGCTGGAAATATGAACGCGTTGTAATTAGGATCTACAGTGTTCGGCTCTTGAGCGCAGATGCACAGAGACATTGATATTTATATGGCTTTTGAAACCCAAGGCCAGCTCCGATCTGCTGTTATTAAGGATTAATGATTGAAGTCGACGCAGGAGCTCCCCGCTGAGTGCGTGCTCGAGATAAGGTTGTCATTTTCAGGGAAGTCCAAATGAAACACACGAATCACAAGACGACGCTGATCAATGTTGAATGCTCTTTTGCAATATGTGACCTAGTGAGAAATCATAATAATTACAGGAGGGAATTAAATCGAAAATCTGAATAAAACAAACCAACACCGTTTTATATAATTGTGTCTTCTGGTTATTTACGCTATATTACACTTGTGAACCAACACAAGTTTACTACAGCTAAAGGCCACAATGTCAAATGAAAGCAATACAGTATTACTACATTTTATGCAGTGGCTGATTTACCATTAGGCAACAGGGCGCAATTGCTTTGGGGCCCCAACCTGAAGGGGCCCTGGACACCACAAACCTCTGAAACACTTGCTCTTCTCTTACTACCACACTAATAGTGCTGTGTGTTTTCAAACAAGATAAAGACCAACAAAATATTCTGTGAATGTCAAATGTATTTATTCTGCCCAAGATATCCCTCCAATAAAGCTATATAGTAAATAAAGTATAACATTATTATTACAAATTACAAATGAAAACCATGTATTTACATCAGCTGAATGTGTTGAAATGCACAACCAAATGGGAAATACTGTCCAATTTATTAAACATGGGGAATATTGGGAAGGACCTACAAACATGGTAATTTCACATATGACTTTTAATTTTCCAAAAGTTCGATTGCCATCCCAAATGCATGAAACCAACAAAACAGAAACAACAAAAACGAGAACTTCCTTTCCAGAACAACTGCAGAAAATAAATACAAAATCACACTGGATGAAGAGGGGGGGCCCAAATTCCTAGGCCCGCCACTGTTTTTATGGATGCCATCATAAAAGAATGACCATTTTGAGTGCAATCAGACAATCCAGCAGAAACAGGCAGCATTACCTTTTCTTTTTCCCTCATACCTGTACTATTTGTCCCTATAATTTGTCTCCATTTAATAAGTAATCTCATGCACTCTATCTAACAAGAGTTTAACACTGGGATAATTACACACAATGTTTTAATCATTACAGCGATATTTACCTTAACAGTAACACAAGCTTGACTTGAGAGAATACTTGAAAAGCCTCAGCTGTATTTCTATATAAAACCGTTGCGTGCCTGTCTCTGTAAGGCTTGGGAAATATTTTTAGCTTTGGTAAATCATGTCTGCTCACGGCATCTGCTGCTGGATCAGTTTTATATCAGTCTGAGAGCACAGACGAGGCTGCAGCCCTGTTCAGAGCCAGACACTTCAACTGGAAACCACTGAAGGAACAGATTTGAGCCTCTGCTGCTTTTGAATCATATCTGCAGCACGTGGTGAAAAATGCCTTTATAGAATTTGAAGTCACAACCATTTTTCTATTCTGTGCTGCTGCATCCCAAAGTCTAATTTGAACCAGAATTCATGAATTCTGCACAAAAGACCTGCTGTTGTTGAAGGCTGCAATCTTCAAAAAGTATTCTAGATTTTCATTCATTTGCCCAAAAGCGAACTAAGAAACAATTATATCAATAAGTCACGTTCATGGTAGTTCAATATGGTAGAAATTAACTTTTAACTGTCAAAATTGTGATATTTGACATGGTTTATGGTTAATATCTCTGTAACTACCTGAAAAAAATGCCACAAACATCTGTCAGTGCAACCTTCATAGGTGTCAGCTTCCTGTTATGGGTAACACTTTTCACTAGTCAAAAGATAGAATATTGTTTTGATTGCTGTGGCATTTTTCATCACTCTGAAAGCCATGGATATGTTTTTTATTCACATTATTCCAGAAGTTGCTGTGGGCGCCGTCATCTTTTTTCCGTTGTATTATATTACATCGGTCAGACGAGCTCAACAGAAAATAAGTTCTACAATGACCAAAAAGCCGTTTTCAGGCCGCCCAGGAGATCAAGGTAGTTTGACTTGTTGTTGCTCGTGTTCATTCAACATTTTACACAAAGCGTGGATCTGTGGCAAATACGGTGGGCGGGCGGAATACGGTGAATGCTGTGCTCGGACTCATCATCAGTTCATTTGGATTAAATTGTTGTTGATATGGACAGATTTTTTGTAGTGTTTACATTAAATTACAGTAAATTGTTCTTTATTCTGTTTGCAAACGCCAGACTTTTAGATTATTTCACATCACAGCAATCTAATACAGATACCGGGACGTGCAGTCTTTTCTGATGTGTTGAACTCTATTGAGACTCCGGTCATATTTCTTCTTCTATCTATTTACCTAGTATATGATTTTCTTTCCCATTAGTTTAATTTTCCCAAATGTGTGTTACCATGATGTGCAGAATGAAGAGTTGATAAATCAAGCCGCCTGCTCCTGATGAGAACCGACATGGCGGGTATAAGCTACCCTTGGAACCTGTCAGTCTGACGGCGGTGGCGAGGAGAGAGAAAATCCTGTTTGAATATGGATTTGATGTGATCTGAAAGAATAACCCTTGCAGTGGAGCGCAGATGAAACGGCAGATACAAGGAGAGGGAGGAGAGAATGTCACTACCAGATGTGTCCTCCGCTTGCACGTCTCTATCTTATCACAGCATCACGGCTTCTATAAGGCTGCCAGATCTGCTTTTGGGCTCTCAAGAACATCACACAAGTATGATGAAATGTTACAGTTACATTCTACACAGCTTAGTGGCAAAATTAGGCTTTTAACTATAGCCACAATTGCACTAGATGTAAACTTTTGTGGTATATTTTGTTATTTAGCCTACTTTGATGGATTTAAACTTAAAATTAGTTTATGAAACGATGGGACTGGGGTGTTTTTGACTTTTTATGTCAGACTACTTACGACATTATTTTATCGTTGTAAATTGAGTTACATGGAGTATGAAGTTGGACTTATGGTAAAATATAGTTGGATGTGAAGACACTACAGGTAAAACACATTTTTTTCAATTTTTTGTTTTTTGGTCAGTTTGCTCAACATATCGGCAACATATTGAAGTAGATCCCACACACCAAACAATGTTAGACTCAACAAGATTTTGACAAAACATACAGAAGAATTTTTTGATATCCAATTCTAATGCCTTATTTCCACATGAAAACATGACATGATGAAAAACTTGTAATACATTTTTTTCTTACATTTATGTGAGTAAACTACAGGAGAAGTTTCAGATTGAAATCTTTAAATTTAAGATTTTTTCCTATTCACCTGTAGTGTCTCATTTTAAATTGATGGTACACTGTTCTGTCAGTTTTTGTTCTCTTACAACTTCATAGTTCTGAGAGCTTTTGTCACGCTTTGTTCATTTTTTTTTTATTTGGTTGGGATAGTGCATGTTAATGAGCAGACATGGTATACATGCTGTAAACACGCCGGATTAGCCTCGGGCCAATTTACCCTCCGCTGTCCAGCTCTCACTCTCACAACACTCTCATTCATACACCACATACGACTGATGCAATGCCCTTTTCGCAAGTGTTTGTAAGATAGATGTATTTTATTGTAAAGGCCAATTGCTGATATGCTAAAAAGTGCACATTTCAGCCTGATACATCTCGCCCGTCGATTAAAGCTGATTATTTACAAATGTAGACTTATGATTTCGCTGTATGAGCCAAGTGCCATATTATACCAGTTACAAAATAAATATGTCTTAATAAATAACTTGAGACACATTTCAACACCTTGGCGTTGGCCTTGATTTGCTCTATCTGCATATTCATTTTGAGATTGGCAGCGTAAGGTTACAGTAATTAGAAAGCTGTTGGACCACCGCAGTACCACCTCCAGCTCAGTAGGGGGCTGATTAAACACTGATAGAGTTTGAAAGTAAGAACGTCCTTGGTGCATGCTGACCTTCAATCATATTGTCCTTAATAAAATGATAGGATGACAACATGGTGACTCAACCAGGCAAATAACAGTTCTTTGTAAATCAAACGACAGCATAGAAGAAATACTGTGCAGGAATAACATAAAATGAAAAGACGGGTTAAGATCTGTTTCATTGTATGGGATCAAAGAGAATTTCTAAATGCAGCAGACCGTGGACGTGAGCTTGAAAGTTACATTTGATTTAGGACGCGATGACTTTCTGAAGTACGAGTAATATAAAGAAATCATCTCCCATAAATTTTGCATAGCTTTAAACTGCACTCTCCCTCTGTCTTTGAGTAAGTGCTTCGAATCAGGAATCTATCAGAGCATAGGGCCACTCCATTCTGTATATCTTTATGTAATGCTTGATAAATTTGTCCTACTTTCTGGAGATGTAGATGGTATCAGGGCGGGCAAAGACAAAAGCAAAGTCAGGGAGAAACAGAGCGCAAACTATAAACATTAGTTATTATACAATAGCAGCTTCTTTGGGTTAAATTTAGAAATGTTTCAAGAGGAATCAGGGAAAGGGGGTTGGCTTTGAAGATTGGGAGATGGAGTCAGCATGGAGGAGATTAGACAAATGTAGCTGGTGGCACTCACTTCCCTCTGTGCCATATGGATTTGAAGCCCAGCGCTCTCGGCCAAGGTTTAAAATAGCAGAGAGATTTTATGTGGCATCACCGGAAAAGCATGTCAGTGACTAAGGGGCACAAGCACTCAAAGTCACTTTATTTTACCACTGCAAGTCAACCTCAAGTGCACTCAGGAAGCTCTGCAAGTTCAAAGTTGAAATACTTTGTCAGTCCGTTAATCTTTTAAAGGACACGGGTTATGCTAAATTCCCTTTTATGAGCTTTTAACCATATTTTAATATTGTGCCCTCATCAAAAACCTACCTGGAGTTGTATTTAGCTGGTTTGATGTGTACGTTTAGTAAGTCCTCTCCTCTCTGAGCCTCAGAAAAACATTTTTAAAAATTCATAGTTGCTCTGATAAATCCATAAATCATCACTAGACTCGTTTTGAGGCTTTCTGCTGTCAAATCACCTTCATTATAACTGCAGGCCTGCATTAGCATGTAAAGCAAGCTAGGTTTGGTCATATAGCCTTGGTAATTCCCTCTGCAGCCAGTAGATCTAGCTCTTACTCAATTCCTGAAGTGGAAAACGCCAGACTCGTAGTTTTTTTTTTTTTTAGGAATCACATTATTTAAGGTTTTAAAATGTGAGATTCCAAAGCAGTCAATGTTTAAAGGACAATAACCACACATTTAATGATTATTTTTCTTGCATAGTCTGTGAAAACACAGGCTGTTATTTTACATATTGTTCATTGATCTGCAAATAACTTGATTTTAGAAACGAGCTTCAGTTTACGGTAGCGAGCAGTGGATTTTTTTTTCTTATTCGTGCCAAAATGACTATGCACCGCTGTTGTGCTCTATGTGTATAACCAAAAAAGAAGGAGTGGGCGTTAAGGGGTAAAAAGGGCTTTTCAGTGTGCACATAAATCACTCAAGTTAAAGGGGCTTTACTGATGGAGGGTATACAACATTCTATTTTTCTGGAGATGGAATAAAACCAAACAATCTCCTGGAGACAAACCAAGTACCAACCAAGTACTTTTTGGGCTCAGTGAGAGATAGATGAGTTTATAGGATACTGTGGAACCTTCCAGGCAAAACAAAAACAATTGTATGGGAAAATTAGGTGACGGACCCTCAACTAGAAAACTGATGTGCAGCTTTTATGATGAAGGGAAAGCATTAAGGCTCTTGACTGACACTCCAATATCATGAGTTCAATAAATCATCAATAAAATCAATGGCTTGTATTGCTCTACAAGTGGTTGTCTCCTGGCGCTCCTAACAACATTCCTGGGGATGTACCAATGGAGACGTGGGGCCGATCTGTGCAATTGACTCTCCAACCAATCCCTCAGACACACACCACGTTCACAAGTCAAAGGTGTCTTGCCCTCATTGCAAGATAAAAATACTCACTAATGAAGGAACACATTGTCAGTCGTTGTGCTGTTTTTGTTTGTAACTGAAATAAGTGTGTATATTTTTGACTTGACTCTGACCTTTAAGTGTCTAAACCTAAAGCATTATTTTACAAATCAATGTGACAGTGACGCGTTTGAAAAGGTCTCTTCTCAAATGGCCGTTTATACATTCCACGTGTGCTATTCTGTCTAAAGAAGGATATCGCAGGTCCCCAGAGCTCTCTAAACCTCCTTTTTTTTCCTCTTCAACTGTTTGGATTCATTGGATTCGACCTGTTTTCACTCCCCGCTCTGGGATAAGTGCCACATTTTGACATTTTGTTTTCACAAGCGTGCGATAAAAATGATGATATGATATTATTTTTGTCTTGCTAAAAATTCTGTTTTAGCAGGCTGTTGACATTCTGAACAGTGGCGCGGAGCTTATCCAAGTCATCATTTGGGTGTTGGATAAATGCTGATTCGACAGAGCAGTGGAAAGCTGGGTAAACTTTGCCTTGAGCTGAGAGTTAAAGCAGGGCTCGTAGGCTGCCATAGCTGCTCCTGGCCCTGTTCTGTTTAATCTACGGTATATATACCTTTTGGTTGGTGATATAAGGCTCGGATGTTCAGATCTGTGCTGCCAAATATCATCCACACTCGACTGTACAAGTGCTTGAAATGCTGAGGTATCTTTTGGAAATGTTAGTAGCGTTTACATTTGTGACAATATTTGTTGAAAGGGGAAAAAACTTGATATTTGCGAGTGAACAGTGCACCGTACGAGATTCAGTTATGCCTAAGATAGCCACATTTGGTATATATTAAGTGCCATGTATGCTTTTAGCTTCTATTCATGAAGTGTGTTGGGACAGTCTCATTTTCCCTGGTGCCTTATTAGACCCTTTACAGCCGACAACATTGTGCAGCTTCGTTGTGTGGTTTTATTTCAGCCAAATCAATGATTATTGCCCCCTTCTTATTTGTGCAACAAATCAGAAACATCTCAGTATTGACTTTTCAGTAACTCCACGATAAGTCTATTCTAAACCCTTTTCTACTACAAATTAGCGCTCTATCTCTGAATGCCACTGGAAACGATTTACCAAAGATCAGAAACACACACAAAAACCTCAGTTTGAGAGAAGCCAGGGACCGTCTGGGACATTATAATACTGACCTATGTTACAATATTCTTTTTCTATTTCTATTTTTCATTGTTTTTGTAAAATACGACATTGTTTTAAAGACAAATGGAATGTCGTGTCAGTCCGGAGTGCCTTTACTAATTTCAGTCCAGTATTTATGAATAATACGGTTGTCCCATAACACGGGATTATGTTCTAATCTTCAAAATAATACAAGTAAATCCAATAAAAATGAAAAGACACTGTAAAGGTCTGTATTATTTATTATTAAAACAAGTTACAACAACTACAACTACAACAATCTCTATGCAGCAAGTGGCTTGTTTTAGTATTTAATTTTACATCTATAATTTTAATAATCTCATATTCACTACTCACTATTAGTCAACCCATTAATCTGCTGCCATAAAATTTATATTTAGTTGTTTTGTTTTTAAATGTGGACACAAAGAAATCTGCACAAAGAAAATAATGGTTTACAAAATACACTCTTACATTATCATACACTGTCTGTCCAAATAGTCGCCACCTGGATTCAACTAAGCAAATAAATCCTCTTCTCCTATTGGATAATTGCTGCATGGAGGATTATTTGTGGAAAGACAAATCCTGTGGTCGTGGAAAAGATGTCAGTGTGTTTGAGACGGGTCAAATCATTAGCGTCAAGCAGAGAAAACATCTAAGGAGAAGCAGAAAAGAATCTAGTACAGATCTAAACCCCATTGAAATCTTTGGGATGTGCTGGAGAAGGCTTTGTGCAGTGGTCACACTCTACCATCATTAACACGATAATAAGATCTGGGTGAAAAATTAATGAAACACTGGAATGAAATACATTTTTTGACACTGCAGAAGCTCATTGAAACAACAGCACAGCGAAAGTGAGCTGTAATCACAAACGTTTGGCCAGATAAACTCCAACCAAATATTCAAGCGCGATACCTTCATTTTCTGTGACAACTTTTTCGGACAGGCAGTGTATTATTCAAATAAATATTGTGTATATTTATAGTTACTTCCATCGCTGTCTACCTTTTCCACGTGTGACCCTGACGTGTCTCTGTGCCTCTGTCCACAGGGCTGAACCCATCCTGACCCGAATGAAGGAGGACCACACGCGCATCATCCTGCCCGCCATCGACAACATCAAGTACAACACATTCGAGGTGCAGCAGTACGCCAACGCGGCCCACGGCTACAACTGGGGGCTGTGGTGCATGTACATCATTCCCCCCCAGGAGTGGCTGGACAAGGGCGACGAGACGGCCCCCATCAGGTGAGGCATGACGTATTTCTCCATTATAGATGAGAGCATTTGATGAAATATGGATAGCCGCGGGTTATGACTTATTCATGTGCAGAAACCATCAAACTGAGGTGAGAGTGCGGCGCAACCTGCCACCCAAACATACCAATAAATCTCCCGCTACAAAGCGCCCTAATTATCAGGATGAATGTGGATCATTTGGATGCAGATCACAAAGCCACAGAGAGGTGTTTTCACTAATTGCGTGTTTTTAATGAGCAAGGCATCAACTAATAATTTGCTAGGGTTGGTCAGGGTGACATTTTGCTGTGAAAGAAGTATTGCTTATGCATATCTGCTTTGCTGTTTTGTATTTGTAGACTTATTGTCCCTGTAGGGAAATTTGTCCTCTGCATTTGACTCATCCTCTCACCAGTGCCTCAACCTGTCAGGAGCAGCGCAGCACCCATCTCCAGTTCATGAGACAGGTTCTATGTTTGGAGTACCATAGCTGGAGGATTAACCTACTGTGTGTATGTTGTGGGTTGATGTTTGAAACCAGCATACCCTGAAAAATATCTATACACAAGGAGAATATGCAAAGTCCACACAATCAAACAGGACTTCCTGCTCATTCAAGGACTCCAGATCATTAATCTTTTAGTCGATTAATCAGTTGATGGTGCCTTGGTCGACCAAAATGTGTATCAGTGGACTAATTTATTTAATTTGGGTTTTTTAAGATTTATATTCACAACAGCAGAAAGTGGGATAACTTGAGCTTTTGGAATCAATTGTGAGTTCAATTGTGAGTTTCTTTTTACTGATAAATATACAGTTTACTAGTATTTTTCAGTTAAAATGTGTAATTGCGTGATTTCCTGTAATCACACTTGTCAGTGTAGTATGAGTACAGATACTTGGTCAAATCAAAGAGATACTTGACATGACACACTCGTTGCTTCTGTCATCTTGAAGACAGAAGCTGCTCCCTGCGCTGTGGGCTGTCCCAACAACAAGTCTCAAAAGATTATTCTTCTGTAACATCCCCAACGACCCGGTTTGTCACCAGACATGGATTACTGCCATCAGGAGAGACCAGTGGACTTACAGAAATCACTCCAGACTGTGCAGTGAGCACTTTGTTTCATGTAGCTGGCAGCTGGCCAACACTACTTTTAACATTAAACTACCACATTCATTGCGTGGCTTTGCAAATAAAAGTTATCAGACTTGCACACAGTCTTAACTTTAGCTTAATTTACAACTGTCCAGGTGTTATACTTTAGGATGACACAAAGTATGTGCTCTTGAATGTTGTAAGGGCTTCTCTGGTGTGCAGAGCAGCTGTGGACGGGTTAGCTTAGATGTGGCTAAAGTCAAATGTTTTGTTGTAGTAAGTTTTTGCAGCTTTTAAGTGTTACCTGTTAAGCGACTCACCTGTAGTATAGGATCTTCTGTCTTCCCTTTTCACATTCAGTGATCTAAAAGCGGAGATAGGCTTTAACACACAATGACGTCCTCAAAATGGCAACGACAATAAAAAGTTCGATGACTGAAAACCATGAGTAGGTTTGAGAGCTTCTTCCACGCCCCGTTTAGTCGACCAGCACATGACTTCTTTAGACCGAGCATTTCTTTAGTCGACTACAGACCTGGCTTACTCTGCTACTTTTATTTCTGAATCTACCATAAATTGTGCTAGTTTGGTGTTTTAGATTTGACATGATATGCTTGTTAATATTCAGCTTTAACTTTCAACATTCAGATGAAATAAAGGACGTTTTCAATGTAAATGCCTACCACAGTAATAATTGAAGAAGTACCTCCGGAGATACTGTGGCCATTACTATTCTCAGTGCAATAGAAATGGAAATGCACTTAATTGCTTTGACGCATTTGTGACAGAGGAGAGCAGGCAGGTATAGAGCCCGCTGACAGCCCTGTGCAGCTCTGCCTGGAGTTGTTTGTTTAAATGGTGGATTTTGGTGCACAGGGTCAATCCATATTACCAGCATGAAGCAGCTTCCCTATTGGTTTTCATCCCTTCCATATTCATAAACACTGCTGGATTGCGAATGTTGCTGGAGGCTCAGCGTATTGGCACTTGAAGTCAGACCAGAATTTAAATTATTCCCAGCATATGAGCCTCTCCTGTAATAATGTCATTCAATTAAAAGAATGGCTCAGAGCTTATAGCGGCGTGCATATATTTTAGACAGGTGGGGAAAACACGGTTAACTCATAGAGCGCTTTAATAAATGCAAATGGTTTTCTATTGCCATTTTAAAAAGAGTCAGCTAAGAGTCAAGGACAGAAGTTTTCATACAAATCACTGTTTAGATCCATGACTATGCAAAGGAATTCTTAACCATTTTAAGTCGAAATCTAAAATTTTAAAGGTTTACTTTTAGACTCAAATTAACCAGGTGTTTGTTGCTAAAAATAATATCTTGAAAAACATCTGTGAGTAGACGCCTCTCGACAGATGTGACCTGTAACTTGGCTCCATGGAGATGTATATGTTTAATGTCATACTGTGGAACACTGCAGGCAAAGCAAAAACATGTCTGTGGAGACAAACAGGTGGCTTACACTTCACCAGAAATACTGCTTACTGCACCTTTTTATTTTTACCCCAAATAATTCTCAACCATCATGAGACAGATACATATTTTGTGGATCAGTGCCAGAGGTGGAAGTCTCATGTCTTTGATGTCAAGTCCATGTCAAGTCTCAAGTCGTCAAGTTTTATTTTGAATATGCAAAATATAGCACCATCAAAAAAGGAAAAACAAAACGTGTTTTATTTTTCCCATATTCTAAAGGGAGTGAGTAGAAGTTTAGTACTAAGTCCTTTCAAGTCATTGTACCAAATTATAGAAATCATCAATCATTTTGCATCATATATGATTTTTGTGAATGGTTATGCTTTTTAAAAACTCTTGGTCATATCTAAGTTTAAACTGTAAAGAGAAAATAGTTTTAAAATAGATGTACTTATTTATGTGAGGAGAAATGTCATGTTGTCTCAAGTAAGGTTCCAAGTTCAAGTCCTGAGTCACTGGCCTCCAAATCAATTCCCTTGTCCTCGAAATAGTGACTCAAGTCATCAATGCTGTGGAGTAATTTCCTCAAAACTACTCGAACTAGACCAGCATGTCCTTGTAACATTAGAAAAAAGAAGCAGTGACTTGGCCAAGGTTTCTTTGTTTCTTTATACTTTGGTTCACCTTTCTTTGCACTCACTCACTGTGTCGTATAGTGCTCTATATTGAGTAGTAACACCCAGGTGAGAGATGTAAAAAGGATCAAATCAAACCAGAGCCACACAAAGCTGTTTAGAGTTTGCCATCGACTCGTCTGTGCGCGGACAGATCGCCTCAAGGGCCGTCTGAAGTGTGGTGGCTGTGAGGATTTCTATTGGAAATCATTGGTCCACTTGTTTCTCTGAGGTTTCTGCCCATCAACAACACAAGTCCATTCACAGTCGCAACCAAGTGATCAAAAGCTACTCCAAGTCAGAATAACAGGATATGTATATGTCAACAAGAGTATCTATAGAAAAACCTATGATAATTTGCAGCTTAGTATTTAGATCATGTTTCAAAATTGTGTGCTTGTTGTTTTTGTGTGCCTGGGCAAGACACACAATTGTCCACTCCTGTTTGTTGCAACAGGAAGAGCATGGTATAGCATGGTAGGACACATTATGCACAGTGACTTTGTTGAGCTTTTAATCATGTTCTAACAATGTTTTGTTATAAAAAACCTACCTGAAGTTCCATTCAGCTGCATTCATGCTGTTTTGAGGAATGCTAGTAGGAAAATCTTTCCCCTTCCAAGCATTAAAAACACTTCCTGCTGAACTCTCTCGATCTGGGACGTTTGTTCAGATCATCTACGTCACTTATCCATGAATCTTCTGCTGTTTGAAGTCCTTAAATCATTGCCCGACTCGTTCTGAGCATTTATTCCATTAACTGCTACTTCTAGCTTGATAATAGCGTGTCGCACATTATCTCATTATCTTAAGCGCTATGCACCACCAATGGTCTGGTTGCACTCCGTAAGTGTCATTGCAGATAGCTGAGAAAAACGTTCCATATTTTATAATAAACTTTTTAAAAATTAAGGCGCTCAAGAGCATGTTAAAAGGCTAATAACGACACAAAAACATCACATCATATTTTTCTTTTAAACAAACAGCCAAAACACACCCAAAAATGTATAGATTAAATACTTTTTGTGCCGTTTATGCTTATTTAGTATCTATACTTGTGCAAAAATTCAGTACTTAAAATTTCTCCCAAAAAATTCAGATTTTATTTTATTTTTTAACATATTTGTTTGTATTTGAGATTTTCCGAACATATATTTACTTTTCATATTAGTTCAAGCTGATGGTGAATGAAAATAATGATAGCTAAGGTAAAATTGTTCATAATCAAGGAGTTTCAATGCTTTTCAGGGCATTTGATTGAATAAAAAATCTCCCAAGAAATTAGGACTATTGTTTTTTGAGTTGCCTCCTTCCTGTTGTGGAAGTTGGCTTGATGGTTTCAGCACGTTATGAATCATTTAGTTCATTTTACTGAAGATTGTACCGTTTTATAAACCACTTACACTTCTTTTTTAAGTATCTATAATTCTTAAATCACCAAACGATATTGTAATGTTTTCTCTTTGCTTAAATGCATGAATTAGTCTTGACATATTATTGGCAATGGAGAGGATTTATATTTTATCTTTCTGAAGCACAATTTAGTCAAAATGTTATCCTCAGCTTACACATATTTTTATAGATATATTTAGAAGTGTTTAGGAACACTACTTTAAATCCAACGTTAATGGCTTTATATTAAATAAAGTCCCGTCTCGTCAACTGCACCAAGGTCAAAGTCTGACTGAGAGCCGTCTTATACTGAAGAGTGTTTGGCACATTCACCAGCAATAACACAGGTCACCAGAGCAGCCTTGAATAAAAGTGTTAAAGGCATCACATTTTAAAGCTGCTGATCCGAATGTCAGTTTGGGCCGGGGCACAAGGACGCACTCTCCCAGCAGGCCGGCCATCTGCACTCTAAAAATACGTCCTGTACCTAAGGACATGAAGTGAAGCGCGGAGGGACATTCTACCATCGCGGAGGAGTAATCAACGCCTTGGTTTAGAGCCAAATTCTATCTCCTGCTTTGAAATACGCCCACATAAACACTGGGGCGTAGGGCAACACAAGCAGAGGTGGAGTAACTATACTTTTTATATAATACTTTCATTTGATTTGCATTTTAACTTTAACTATAATTTTAGTGGGTTTGATAAAGGGATTGTGTACAGTACTAGTAATATTTGCAGTAGTAGTTTATTGTAGTATTAGTAGTTGTTGCTGTAGGTAATAGTAATCATAGCTGTGTGGTTTGATACAGGACTACAAAAAGACGTGTTTTTAAGCTTAGTGCAGTACATGTGTTTTTAGTGTTCAAAAATATCTTGGAAACACAAATTCTTACTGTGACTGGGCTTGCCTCTCCACAGATCTGACCTGCAACTTAACCCGGTGCAGTCACATGCTTGTCTCCATGGAGAGCGATAAGTTCAACGCCAAACCGTGGAACATTCTGGGCAACACGATAACCTCTCCATGGAGACAAGACCTCTCCACAAGAAAATGACATATAGTGTATTTTGGACGATTTGAAAATAGCAGACATTTATTTTGAGTAGTCTCTTTGCTTTTGAACAAAACTATATTTATATATTGCAGTTTGTCAGTTTTATCAAGTGGTAAATCGCCATATTAGTGTGAAAAGGCTTAATTATAGAAACGATCCATTGACTCTGTTCAAAATCAAGGAACTGATAAGCACCACCTTTTGAGCTTTCTTTTGATGGGTTTTTTTTTTTTGCATTAAATGCCTGCAGGACATTTTGAACCCTCCTTGTGCTGTAGTACAGTGGGCAGAGATGGGGGGTAGGTGAAAACAGATTTTCAGAGCTGCCTCAAGTTTGTATTATTTATTTGATAGGGACAGTGCATTATATGAATGTATTAAATCTGGAGTAAAGTGCCAGATTGTTGCAAAGATTCTAGTTGCAATCTGTGGTCCCTCGGCAGATTACACAGAAGACAAACAAAAGAACAATAAAAGACCTCTTTTTAAGGTGCAATTTAAAAGTCAGGGGAACACTTTCAATAATTAGTCCCTTTGACTTGCCTTGTGTACGAATTGTGCTCTACGAATAAACTTGCCTCGCCTTTGTCCAAATGTCGTGGCTCACTGCCCCCTCGAGCTTTGGCCCTGGTCTTTGGTTTAATGCAGGTAATTACAGGATTACATGAATCAAGCATCAGTACAACTTTGAGGACGTTAATGATGACTCCACACCATTATGATGAGAGTAAAAGCTAAACATGTCCCCTTTAAGGTCAATGTTAATATATATTAAATACTACTTAACGGAGAGACATAAAACTCACATTTACACTTGAGTTCTGACCACCACACAATCATTATGAGTTTGCATCCTCTCACAGTGATTGGAGCTGCCTCTTGACTTAAATACATACACAGTGTTTGCGTTTAGCGTAATCTCCTTTGAAAGTGTCTGAGGGGACTTATCTAAAGGCGACACTTCAAACTGAGCGGAAGTTAGCGGCGCAGCGACAGCCGAGCAGACAGGAGAGTGATGAGGTGAAGTCTCAGTGTGGGCCGTGAGCAAACAACACCATACAACCTCCTGTCACCACCGCAGGATTTAACCACTGAGCTTTTGGAGGCGGAGGCAGCATGGGAGGGACGGGACCAGAGCAAAGGCAGTGTTTGTGGCACTCATTCTTCACACGGATCTATTCTTAGACAAAACACAGTAGTAAAAGTATTATAGACGCAGGTTGTGGCCACATAAACGTGTCATATAAACTAACTCATAACACAAGTGATATATGAAGGACCATGCAGTAAAACTATAGTAATCAAGGAAGTAAACGTCTGGCACTTTGTAATAGAAATATAGCATATAATTGGGTTTATGAGGATTGAGGGGGGTGTATAAACAACATATGTTTAATATACTGCAGCAAAAGAGAAACTAAATACGGCTGTGCAATGAATGTCTTTTTTATCAAATCGAGATCTAATTATTTCTATTCATCAATGATCAGCTTGGCGGTTCTGAGTTCTGACTTTGGTGGGGTGAAAGAGTTAACTTTTATTTGTCCCACAACGGGGAAATTTCATTGTTGCAACACACAGTTCAAGAACAGCAAGAAAATAGAAACATGCAGAAAATACAAGATAAATAACTTAAATGTACTTAAAACCACACACACGTATGTACAGATAGTGGCCATGACCACGGTTGTGTGCAGCGCAGCATACGGACAGAATAAATAGTTGGTGAAGTGACTTAATATGTTATAAATTGTACAATAGGTGTTTATGGTCATGATTGTGTACAAAGCAGCATATGAACAGGATAAATGACAGGTAAAGTGACTGTTTGTGTTAAAAGGCACTAAGAAAGTCCTTGTTTGTATGCATACAATTCATATTGAAAGCAATTGTGTTTGTTACTGATAAGAAAATGATAAGAGACAAAAATGTTAGCAATCGATCAAACCCTGCAGAATTAGTTCTATAGCCGACTAAACACATTTTTTCAACAAAACTGTGATATACTGTCTCTTTGTATCTCAAAATTGCTCACTCAAAAGACACCAACTGCACATGAGTTTATGCTAAAACAACTATTTATACAGAAAATAACAATTTATGTTAGATTTATAATTCACTCAAAAATCTTGTTTTTTGCTGTTTTTGCCATATATATCCATTTAGCCTAAATAAATCAATTTGTCGACTAATAAAAATGTTGATTGACTAAGACACCCTGGACCGATTAATCGACTAAACAACTATAGCAGGGCTTCCCAAAGTGTGGGTCAAGACCCCTCGGGGTGTAAGGCATGAGCTGGGGGGTCACCAGATGACAGATGATCACAGACAACAATTCATTTAGATGTGGGTCTCTGATGGGTTGCATGGTTATTTTAGGGCATTGTTAAAGACCAGTGACCCCTAAAGTGGAAGAAAATGAAAGTATGTTACTTAAATTAAAATAGTCCATGGCTTCTTCAACTTATTTTAGTATTTAAAAAATACACACTTGCACACTCTGTTGGTTTAGCATCAAAAAAACATTTGGGGCACGTGCATAAATAAAACAACAGGTTTAGTTGACAGATATGGTTCATAATGCATACTCAATGCATCAGAACAAAGATCAGTCCGTCCTGTCGCCTCAAACAGAACTGGCACATCCACCTTCATATGTATATAACCGGAGGCACTTTTTCACAAGGGGAGAAATAAAGCCTTGTGATTGGTCGATGTGAATAAAAGAATAAGTACTGAACACTCTTTATGTGGGTCTTCTTGTGGGGGTGGGTCCCAGAGCACGTATGTGGCTGACAGATAGTAATCAAAAACAGGCCTGAGGGGAGAGCAGCTAAATAGGGCCATTTCTCTAAGTAACACTCCACTTATGTAAGTAATAGATTGATTCAGGACAAACTGGGTTGATCATGTTATTTTATTTGTACAGAGGTTTAATTATGTATCACATTTAGTCAGTTTAAATGTGTGTTTTGCAATGAGTCATAAGTGGGTCAAAAATATTGTGGATAAATATAATGCAAGAAAACGGTGGCAGAGTTGAGCTCATTATTACTCTACTAAAAAAAACTGAAGACCGAATAATTCTGCTCACAAGTTTGCATGTCCCTTGTTGGGTTTTTTTTTTCATAGCGTTGTCAAAAAAAAAACCCAACAACAATATACTGATATAAATCATAACACTAATGCAGTCCGAGAATTGACGCACTTCCTGCTTCTCGTAGAATAAAACGCTATATAAATAGATGGAGAGAAAGCGCTGTGGTCTAATCTTCACCCAAATAGATGCTTTTACAATATATCTGTGCTGGGCACAACAGATTTGACTTTATTACACGCAATAAAACTTTTGACAGAATTGAATTTTGTTTTGCGATTGTACCTGCCGTTTTTTGCAACTGAGAGACTACACAGATAGAATTTTGAATGTTTACATCCTTCTATTTAGTTTCATCCCATATCCAGCACTGTGTTTGCAGGGTTAATATACCAACAGACCAATAACAATAACTCCAAAAGGGCTACTTAGAGCTACTATTGCTACTACTTATCATTGATTGGACTGTTGTCTCTGTTTCCCCAAAGAACTCCTGCGATGATTGGCTGCTCCTTTGTGGTGGACCGGGAGTACTTTGGGCAGATCGGCTTATTGGACCCGGGCATGGAGGTCTACGGTGGAGAGAACATCGAGCTGGGGATGAGGGTGAGTACAATCAGGAGCGTTGGAGAAATAATTAGATTCTTATCTGGTTGAACTAACGAAGGTAACTGTGGGTGTTATAAACAGAAGTAACATTTGCTCAGAAACTTGCTACGAGGGAAAGCGCTTCTTTTTAATGAGTCTTTCTTTTAGAGAAGGATTTTGTTGTGTGTGTCTGTGTGTGTGTGTGTTTGTTCATCAGAAAAGCTACACAAAAGCCATAATTACAAATCCAATATTTGAAACGGTAATTTTTCGATGAGTGGTCTTGGCTAGAATGATGGGAGAAATCTTTATTCAGACTCAGGAACAGCTTATGATGAGGTCTGCTTCTGTTTCCAGCCCGAGGGAGACAGCTTAAGATACAAAACCCAGGGGCGTCAACATAAGACATGATTAAACTTTGCAAACTTACAATTTTCTTAGATGGGGAGGAGGAGGGAGAAATCCTTTTAATGCAAATCTTTAGCCAACCCAACGGCGCCAAAGCCTGTATACGCAAAATGTAAATGTCTTTTGCTTGTGCTTTGAGTAAAATTTAACGCTTCATGAGAGCGCAGGGACTCGCTGAAGAATTGGTTTGAGTTTAAATTCAGAAAATGTTTCTCTCCAGCCGACTGGAACCATTCTGGTCTAAACGCACTCCTCGACTTATTGGAATGAGAAATGCTTGAAAGAGCTTGCTTCATCATGTAATGTCGTCACATCCATCTCTGTAGCTCTCAAAGGCTCGATGGGACAGAAGAGTAGGCACACAAGTATTTAAATGAAAATTGACCTGAAAATTGATTTGACAAATTGGTGCAGAGTTGGTTTGAATATGCCGGCATTTATGTATCGCAACTTTAAGCCACAACTTTATATCTTTGTGGAACAGTGTCACAGAAAATGTAATAAAAGTTAGAATTACTGAGATAAATATCTATTTTTAGTCAAATTAGCTTCAGTTTTGAAAGAGGAATTGTCAAATCTACTGTCATTCCTCCCCAGGACCATTCCTCCAGACACAGCTTTACTCTTCCATAGATTTACCAAAGAATATCTAGGAATAAAAAATGTGATAGTCCTCTGAGCAGAGCGTGTTCACGGTTATAATTAGAGACATTGGAGGCCAAAACTACAGAGTCTCAGCTTCACAAAGAGTACAGCCCGTAGTTTGTGTTCCAAAGGGTTCAAGAACAGCTTTAGTTTGAATTGGGGCTCATTTTGGTCAGGCGTTTTGAGAAAAATAGGCCCTCATGGTAAGAGTCAAGGTTTCCTGCCAGACTAGAATGTATATCACTTTCCCCTATCATACTAGGACATGCAAAGTGTATGAAACAGGAGAATTAGTAAGAGTATAAATATTATTGGAAGAGTATACCGTTGTTTAGCTGGTTTAAAGAGCCTCACCAGATGTTTTTCCATGTAGTTTAGCACAAATAGTTTCGCTCCAGTACAGACATTTTGTAAAAGCAGTCATTGCTGTTAGAACGAGACCCTTGAGTATGTTCTGATTGTAATCATAGGGCGTTTTATTTTTCGCAAAACAGGAAGCTTGCTGGTTGCATGCTATTTGTTGTTGATGACGAAACTCACCTCTGGAAGTTGTGAAAAGCACTTATAAACTCATTGTAGTGAACAATTTGGTTGCTAGGAATGCGGAAAATTGGACCGCTGCAGACCGTTTAAAACGAACTGCTTTTGCTTTTTACGTTTTTAAGGCGGTAAATATCTGGTACATCGACTTCAACTCCAAGGACACCCAACTTCAAGCCCAGAGTTTTACCTCTATTTTATTCTCTTTTTTTTTTGTAATGGCGTGCAGTAGCCATACATTCCTTCCAAGGTTGCAGTCTTTTGTCCTTTTACACGCACCCCTTTTATGCTCCTAACAAAGATCTACAATAAGTTCGTCGTTTTGGACATCAATTTAGCTGCGTTTGCTGAATAAACCTACTCAATAGAAAACAGCGCATTCTTTTTACACACCTTCACCTCCATTTCACCCTGTTATATTCTATACTATAACTTTTGATTCACGCGACAGAAGCACTCGCACTAAGTCGTCACAAATGCAATTACCTTTTCCTCCCCGTTTGGCCTGTCCGAAATGAAACAAGCGCGGAGGAAGAGAGAGCGTGGTCCACTGAGCGCAGCTTGAATAAATCTGCAGTCAACAAGCGACTTTACCCATTCATATTGTACTAATGGAATGGTGATGAGCCTCTGAATGCAATTACTCCTGTATACGGCCACCGAGATCCAGGGGTAAAGTTATTGTTGGTGCCGGGTGAGCAGTTGCCATTCAAGGCTAGGTTTGATTGACACGAACATGTTTAACAATTAACCCGGAACGCTCCACAATGCCCAGAATGGAGGGCGCCGATGAAAAGCAGGGATCATGCTGAAAGGTTATGCTGGAGTTATAATTGACTGGGGCTGGAGAGGCTTTTGTCGTGAACAAAAAGGAGAAAGGGTTCCAGCCGGTTCAAAAGCACAGGGTTCGTTTGCGCTAAATGAAAGGTAACGCATTGTAATTTGGAGAGTGTTGTGACTGAAATGCTATTAACATTTTGAGATAGAAACTGCAGATGTTAGTGATATGTTGTGATGTACCAATCAGAAGAAAACAAAATTACTCTTACTTCAAATGAATTTAAAGCAGAACTCAGTGACTTCAGCGACAGAACTCCCCCTGCAGGTCTCTGGTGAACATACACTCACAGTAAACTTTCTCCTTTTCTTTTAATTGAAATAAGGAAGTTTAATCACATATAAAAACATTTAATGTCGCCAAATATAAAAAAGAGAGTTGTCTTCCTGTCGGCGTCAGGAAAGTTGCAAGGGGGCGTCAAATGGCCCGAAAATACATTTACAACCACCACACGGACTTACAAAGAGGTTTAATAAGGTCAAAATGTTACTTAGTTCTACTTTAAACTTCAGTAGAAATACAAAGTGGTTAAAGAAATCTCTGACGTACGAAAACAAAACAAAAATTTAGTAAAACAATAATAAAGAAAACATAATTGTCGGCTGCAATATATGATTTATGATTCAGATTAAGGTGACTTAGATATTTAAAGTGAATATAATTATTATTTGTTTTGTTTTTTTGTCAAAAGATACACCACTATAAAACATGCATGACAAAAAATCAACTTAAATGAGTTTTTAATCTTGTTACAACGGTGTTTCCTCATTAGTTTACTAAAAGTTATGTTTGCTCAGAAATGTCCCGTACTTTGTTGTGTTTATTTGAAAGATTCAGACTCTGAGTGACCCATGTCGAGTTCTAAAATGTCATATAACCAGTTTTTCAATAATAGAAACTGACAAAATGACAATCTGCTGCTTGTTACAGTGAAGTGTCAGTTCTGCAGTTTTGAGCAGAAAGTCAAACAAAGTCTGAGCTGTTTTAGAGCAATATTATAGTTTACAATGAATAACATGTAAAATGATGATCCACACATGTTATACTTCAATAATAAGTACCTGAAAAAAAGCAAAGTATGTCTCTGTCTAATAAATAGTTGCTCAAGTAAATACTTAAATATATTACTTTCCACTTTTACCAGAAGATCCTTACAGTGACCTTCTTGTGGCCATCAACATAAACAGCACATTTTAATTTATTGATTTACTTGACATTTCTGGAAATTAAGCAGTTTTATCCACAACCATGTGTCACCCACAGTCCCTGGACAGATGTTTACAAAACTTTACAGCCCATGGCACTTCTTCCAAATAAGGAAAAATATATTTTCTCTAGTTCTCTGGTTTGATTTTAGGTTGGTCCTGGTTCAGACCTGGTTGGTATTAGACTAATTCTGGTTCAGTCCTGGATTGGCAATTTTGCATAAGAAGCAAATTCTTAGATAAAATAGATAGAAGCATCTATTTAGTTTTTCCACAAAAATCTAATATAGCAGCAGTTATTTAAGGCGATCCACTACAGGCAAAACTTTTTTTTTTTTTTTAGGTCAGTTTGCTCTGGGCTTTCATGTAGAAACAACAAACTTGTCCAATCTTCTAAAGATGTGTTTTTATTTAATTTAATCCACTTCATCCATAGATTTCTCTGGGACGTTGTAAATTCAAAGGCTGTTTTCCTTAAATGCATTTTTCTTCCCTCGGGACATAAAGATCAGCCTTAAAGTAGCTCCTACACCAAACTGCACAATCTCGGGCTCAACAAGATTTTGACAAAATGTACTGAAGGATTTTTTAATATCTAATTCTAAAACTGATTTATTGAAGTTTTAAGTCAAAAAAATTAGGCAAAATTTGAATTTTTAGGATAATTTTCAGTCCAATCTAGTTTACTTAAAAACTAAATAAGAAATCAAAAATCCACTCTTTAAATTTTTCTGTAACTAATATATGTACAAAATGATCCAAGAAATGTAAACCTGGTTTTGTCCATTTTTCAGATTTAAATGTCCCAAATATGTGTATTTTTGGCCGTTGTTATACACATAAAATGCCATATTTCTAAATGAAAACATGACATGATGAAAAACGTAATACATTTTTTTCTTCCCTTTATGTGAGTAAACTTGAGGAGAAGTTTCAAATTGATATCTTTAAATTTAAGATTTTTTCCTATTCACCTGCTGCGTCTCACCTTAATCATTACTGAAATAGACCTCGTGTCATGTATTTCTTTGTGTGTTGAATAGCCTCGCTTTACAGATTACACAAGTTAGCTGTAGATTTCCCATGTTCTTCTCATGTCTGTCCAAAGAAACCGATGCATATCAAAGAATGTGACGTGTATTTGTGTCTGACCAGCGATAGTCGAGGAGGGATATGAGAAAAACGTATATTCCCCAAGTGCCAGCTTCACTTTATGTATTTTGATCTTAATAAATCATAAACTCACAGTCTTTTTGAGGACACAGCGCTGCATCCTCATTCAAACTGACAAAAGGCCAAGGACAGCCATGATCAATCCTGTACCAGCCGTGTCAATATGAGTTTATCTCCTAATGGCCTTCTTAGCCACCAGCGCATTGCCCTTCATTTCAAAGTTCCTCTGGGCACTATATATATTTTTATACTGCGTCGTCAAATAAAACACTTCATCAAATGTTGCAGAGGTCATCCTCGCCGTCTCTGTTCCCTGCTTTTTTGGCTCCAGCTCAATTTGTACATTCTATTTATTTTGTAATTGCCTCTAAAACCTCTGGGAAATGTCAGGAAAAATGACAATCAGCAATGTGTTCAAGCTTTTGTGTGGAGATGTTATATATTCGGGCTGCGACATGTATTATTTGGAATATAACAGTTTAATAACAGAAAACCAATTATTTTTTACGACTTATATACATATGAAAAAACAGACGATCGAAGAGAGGCATCCGTTGTCAGGAAAATGTTACTTTCTTCATAATAACAATAAATAATAAGTTCAACAACATATGGTTTCATCTGTCGGTCCATCTGTTTTTTCTTATTCATAAACTTTCTCTCTAGAATTTTATGTAAACTATTATCTACAACATCTGGTGAGTTTTATGTGAATATGGGCTAGAGCTGCACGATTTCGGAAAAATATCTAATTGCGTTTTTTTCGACCAGTATTGCGATTGCGATTAGATTTGCGTTTTATATTCTGATCAATGGGATTCTGTTTGACGTTCACATTTTAAACACAACAAGGAAATTTGATAAAAAGACTGAAATATGAACTGACAAACTAAGTTTTTGTTGCTTTTCGCTACGTTTTTGCCACTTTTAGTAGTGTTTTTGACACTTTCAGCATCGTTTTTGTATTTTTCAGTTACGTTTTTGTCATTTTTAGTCACGCTTTTGTCACTTATAGTTGTGTTTTTCTCATTTAGTCACATTTTTTGTCCTTTTTAGTCACATTTTTGTTGCGTTTTGTGTTTTAATAGTGTTTTTGTCTTGTTTTTGACATTTTTTGTGAAGTTTTTGTTGCTGTCAGACGTGTTTTTGTCACGTTTTTCACATTTTTGTTGCTTGTTTCAGAACATGTTTTAACAAATCTAAACTACAGGGATAGCAGTTTGTATACAGAATAAAACAGGATAATTTGTTGTTTGCGGAGGAGATGATTGCACTTCAAAAATTGCAGCCTATTTGATTTGCTTATTGTGTCCATTCAAATCTCAATTCAATTGCGATTAATCTGAACAATAATAATAATAATACCGTAATAATTATCTTAGGGATGTAACATTATGTACATAGGAAACCTGTTTTTGTTATTACGACTACTTCAAAATGCAACCAGTCAAATAAGAAAATCTATTCATCTGGGTCACGAACAAATAATGTTGTTCCCGTTTGCTAAATTGAAATTTGATTTGAAATTGCTTGGTGCTAGAAATTGCCTAAATCACCTCCGCTGCTTTAACCACACAGAATAAAAGCGTGATTGCAAAGCCTGGGGAGAACATCCAAGGCACGACACCAAACCTGTCTCATTTTCATCAACAACTCAATCATTTTTCTTCATCCTGGAAACTCGCAATTCCCTCTGGGCGGACTTCGTGACATTTATTAACTTCGACAGGAACAGCTTTTCTCAAGTTATTTCCTGGAGTTTGAAGTTGCGCATTTGTAGTCCTGGGTTGAGCCTGGAGGTGTCTGGCTATAATCTCTCCACAGTCAAGACAATGGAGCTAATTAAACCAGACGCCGCAGCAACCAGTCCTTCACAACTCAGAACATGATGTAGCTAACCACGTTTTGATTGGAAGGAGGAAATATCTAAATCTCATAAACTATTACTGTGGTAAAAACGTCATGGCAACACATTTTTGGTGGATCGAGATACTTTTAAACAAATTAAATTCATGATAAATTGCTGAGTTAAACAATGATTAACCTGCTGACTGTGTTAAATCTGCTGAACTGAAAGGGTGAAATATTCATAGGACCTTTGCATTCTGATACGTATCAAGGACATTCTGAAAATGAATATCCAATACATTTTGTTCTACAAAATCAAAACACTCATTCAGTTCAGACATATATCTATATTCTTAGAATTACTATGTTAAGAATTATCCATTGATATTTGATCTGATAAGGCAAGGTAAGGCACAACTCGAACACAAGGCAATTCAAAGTGCTTTACGGAACAGAATAAAATTAAATTAAAATGACAAAAGAGATTAAAATTCATTATACAAATATTTTAAAAGAGAGGAGCGCAGATAAATCAAGTTGTGTGTCTTGAAATGGTCCTTTAACCTTTCTGATTTCTTACATTCTTTTACTTCCCTTCTGCAGCTGCTTTTTCCCACATTTCTAAAGATTCAAAATGCCTTTTTATTTCATTTATTTGCTTTTCTTGTTTGCACTGTCTTTTTGGACAGAATTCTTTTTTCAGCATCATTTATTCTGTTTCTCAATGCCATCAGACACTGTCACTCATCCTTCAATCCCTTCGCTTTCCACTCATCAATTTTCTTCATAAAAATGACATTTTCTTCACAAAAATCCTTTGCAAGACGATCTTTACTCGACTCGACAAGCTGTGATTACAGTTGTTTATATTTTGTTTTCACCCACTTTTAGGTGGGCGATATTAACAAAAATAAATATCTCAGTATTCCCGTAATGACAATATTCAAACGATAAAATGTCAATGTCTTCAAACATATTTGTTGAGGTTTAATTATCAGACAAATGTAAATTACCTATTAAATTAATCAAAAAAAGTGCTTATTTGAAAGTTTACAGCATAACTTTTTTCATTTTCATTTTTAATTAGCTCTTTTTGTAACATTTTCACAATACACTTCATTCACAATGTTACATTTTAACATATTGTCCACTGCACCCAAAACATGTCTGCATTTCTGATTACGACACATGTTTTCGTACAACTCAATTGATTTCCTGATGAACCTCCGCAGCAGCAGCAGCAGCAGCAGCAGCAGCAGCAGCAGCAGCAGCAGCAGTGGGCCTGTGCTGGTGACAGATGTATCCGGTCCCACTGAGCCTGTACCACATCAGCTGCTCCCAAAGTTTCCCATCCTTGAAAAATATGGATTGCTTCTCCACACGAAATGTCGATTCTCCTCTTATACTTACTTACTTCAATCACATTGTCCTACTTGCTCCGTTTTCTTCCTGGTATAGCTGCCGTTTCCGAATGAATCATACATTTTTAATTTCCGGTTCTGAGAAAAGCAGTGCTCTTTTTCCAGATGGTAGAAAAACAAAATGAAAGTGGGTAGATGGCTCTGTTCATGTGGTTCAGGAACAGGCGCAGTCTCAAAACACTTGGCAGGAGATAATCAGGTGTTCTGGATAAAGACAAACCAGTGCAGAACTAAACACAGCAAAAATGTATATCTAGCCTTGCTTAAAATGACTTGAATTCATTTTTTTTTCTTCTGAATTTGAAGTTTTGACTCCATTAGAGTCAATTGCTAATGTGATGCAGAATATTTCAATGTATTTCTGACTGATCCTGTGATAATTTAGCCTAAAATATGACAATAAATTTGCCAGTGGGGTAAGTAAAATTACCTTAACCTACTGGCAGATAATTTGGCTTGAAGTAATAAGTAATGTATTGAAACAAGTCAAAAATTGTTTGAATGACGTCTGAAATTAAGATTGATACCCTGAAATCAAGACATTTTAACTCATGGAAATCATATTTTTGCACATACATAAAACTGATGCTTCAAACATCAGCAGTACTGAATACACAGCAAAAAATATATATATCAAGCCTAGTTTAACATTACTTGAATTTATCATTTTAGTAGTAGTTTTGACTCCATTTAATTACTTTTCTGAGGAAGAATATTTAAGTTTTTAACTGATCATACAATAATGTAGCTTAAAAAATAAATAATTAAATGCCAATGGGGTAATAATTTGGCTTGAAATAAGAAACAAGTCAGAAATAGTTTGAAACACGTAAAATAATGTAGTTCCATGAAATAAGTGGTTTTAACTAATCTTAACTTATCAAAACGTCATAAGACATTTAACTCATCTGGACTTTTTTTTGCACTGATGCTTCAAACATCTGCAGTACTGAATACACAGCAAAAAATGTATATATAATAACTTGAATTTATCATTTTTATCTGGATTTGAGTAGTTTTGACTTGATGAGATTTATTTGCTTATGTGATGCAAGATAGTTAACTGTTAAACCTGACTGATCATGTGATAATTTATCTTAAAATTAAAAAATAAATTGACATTTTAACTCATCTAGAAATTCATTTTTGCAGTGTATTGTTGAAAGTAAGTAACTCAATTTTATTTGTAGAGCGCCTTTCATAGAGCAAGACTCACAAGAAGCTTCACAGATTAAAACAACAACAAATCACAAACAGTAATAAAATACAAACCGATTAAAACAAAAGGAATGGAAAAACAAACAGAACTAGCAGGAGGAAGAATCATAAAAGTCACACAGATCATAAATACTCAGTAAGTTCCAGGGTTTGGGCGCCGCTGCCTCAGACATACCCCGGGTTTTACAGTTTGTGCGTGGAGTCTCCATAGATCCTGATCTTAATGAGCGTGTTGTTACCAGTGAGTGAGCTCTCTTAAATAATCAGTGCTTTGGAAGTAAGCTTTTGACCCTTTAAAACGTTCTAAATTCAGAATGGAGGCAAAAGTGAAGTGTAACATAATGTGATTTCACTGGAGAAACTAGGATTTAACCTCAGAATATCACAAAATATGACACATTTTGAGGATTTTAGAAAATGAAAAGCACTCAGACACATGTGAGCGACATCAGAGCTGCTTTAAACACATTTATTATTGTATTTTACATTCTGTTTAAGGAAATTATGATAAACTCTTTGCATTTTTGATGAAGGAACAATACACACACTGTAAGAAAAATTAGTGTTAATTAACGGTAAAGAGCTGGCAGCAATATTTACCTGTAGAATGCCGTAGATTCACGGTATCGTTATAGTAGTTAGAAGAACAGCTTAGTACTGTATAAATGTTACAGTACTTTACCATTCTTTTATTATTTTTTACAGTCCACTATTGTCGAATGTTCATCCGTATTTTAACAGCATCAATCCGTATTCTTATTTAACGGTTTAATACAGTAGAAACTAGTTACGGTATCTTACTGGCAGAAGCAGATGGGCTTTTCAAAATAAAACTCTTCAACCAAAATTCCTAGAAAAAATATTTTATTTAAGAACTTCACATGAATGCAGCATACCAATACCAATTCACAACATCAAGAACTTAAGCTACACAATTTTAAACCTCTCAACTGCCCATTTTAAAATTCAAAGTGTTGCAATAAGTTGCAATCATCAAGTTTTTCATCAAGTCATGTTTTCATGTAGAAATAAGCATTTTATATGTAAAAATTGCCAAAAAATACACATATTTGGGACATTTAAATATGAAAATGGACCAAACCAGGTTTAATTTCTTGGTTCATTTTGTCCACATAGTTACAAAATAATTTCTTATTTAGTTTTTGAGTAAACTAGACTGGACTGAAAGTTGTAATAAAAATGCCTCTTTTTTTTTTCATTTTTTTTTTTTTTTAATTAAAACTTCAATAAATCAGTTTTAGAATTAGATTTTTAAAAATACTTCTGTACATTTTGTCAAAATCTTGTTGAGTCCAAAATTGTTAAGTTTGGTGTGTGTGGGTTCTACTTTGAGGCTGATCTTTATGTCTCTCTGGGAGAAAAATGCATTTTAATAAAACGGACTTTGAAGTTACAACGTCCCAGAGAAATGTATGGATGAAGTGGATTACATGGAAGAATAAAACATTTTTTAAGGGCCGATTGGACATGTTTGTTGTTTCCACATGAAAGCTGATATGTTGAGAGAGCAAACCGACCAAAACTAAAATTGAAAAAAAGAGTTTTGCCTGTAGTGTCTCCTTAATAAACAATTAAGAACTCTTTTTTTACTACTACTAATTTTTTTACTACTGACAAAAAGTATGAAACAAAAGCATTTTAAATTCTGAAGATGAACTATAACAAACAAACCGTTTATCTTACCTATGATGAGTTACATAAAGCCCCATTTGAAATCTGTAAGGTTTTTAATCATGGTGGCCACATGCGGATTGACAGTCACTGATTTCTTGAGGACCATTTTCCCCGTCTTCTTTGACACGACAGTTACAAAAATGATGAGTACAAATATTGTTGCAGATCATGTTAAATATTGTATTTTAAGGTTGACATACCTTTGAATGAAGCCTCCTCTTGATACTTAAGACTGAAGACATAGTAGGTGGAAAATAATGTAGCAAGGCCGCATTTGAACCCAGAGTGGCCTTCGCAGACTACTTGTCCTTCAATGCTGATCATCCATCGATCAGTGGTCACCTCAGCACCAATAACTGAAAGAATGGTTAAAAAAAAAAAACAGGTTGTTATCACAACTAAAGAACTTTAGATGAACCCAGACACCCTTCTGTCTGGAAGGGCTCCCTGCTTAGACTGCTGCCTCCGGTCTAGGATAAGCAGAAGACAATGGATTCATAACCTTTTTCAGGTACTATTCATGTAGTTCTGAACTATAACATGAGTTATACAATTTTACATTTTATGTAATTTAAACATAGTATCAATCTTGAAAATGGGACAGTTGAGGTCAGTTTTTTCAAAGGGGAATTTTATTACAGTAGTGAGTAGAATGAATTTTGATTAAGTCTTACTTTTTTCTAATAATTGCAATAAAGTACTGAATTTTGGGCATAGGGGGTGGGTGAAAACTGCACGTTTCGGGGCACTGAAGGTTTGAATGTAGGGAAACACAGGATTACATTATATTTGTTTTGAATGTTTTAAATTATCATTACAAGAGTATACTTTCATATGACAAAACCAACATTTTGTGAGCATTACAAATCGCATGCTACAACACCCATTAAGGGACTTACCAGGAAGAATCAACATTGGACTTGCAGGGAGAATCAAAGTTTTCTCAACATCAGCAGCAGTGGCACACATCTACACAGAAATACAGCCATTAACAATTACACAATCTAAAAGGACATGTTACAGATTTACCTTCTCTAAAATGACAGATAAAATGTAATTTGAGAGCTGTCAGATTTTCACATACAAAAATCAGTATTGCAAGTTAAAGGTTCTTCTGTATGTAAAGTTCTCAAATCTGTTGAATGGCTGTAAGTATGTTTTTTTAATCCCCCAATATTGGTAAATGTTCTTGTACAGCCAGATAAACCACATTTAAAAGATGTATTTGAAAGACAGCTGTGAATTCGCATGTGCCTAATATGAGCAAACTTAGTGTTGCAAACCTTGGCACATATACTGCAAGTAAACATATTTGAAAAAACTACCGAAGCCTGAGAGTCCTTACTTTAGATGTGATATTAACATTTTTAAACTACCTGTAAAGCTTAGCTCTCAAACCTTATTTCATTTTATTTCTTTTTATCTCAAAACTACATTACTAAGTAAAAAAAGGTAACTACAACCTTGTTAACTTTACCAACATGCAAATGAATTCAAACACAATAAATTTTACACATTACATTTATGATCCTTCAAAATGTGTCTGTGATGCAGTTGAAATCTGTGTGTGAGACAGCCAATGCGAGCGTCCTCAATCTCCAAATCATGTTTGCAATGTAAATAGATAGTTACTTTAATAACCAAAACCAAAAGTATAAATGGCTTACCGTGTTTTCCAATGAAAAAGTGAGAAGTAGTGAAGTCTGTGCCCAGATGTTTTGCGATACTGCTCACATGAATTGTATGTGCAAAAGAGCACATGTGCTTCCAGATCAACAAATATTGTACTTTACCGTAAATTTAGACATTGGCTTGCGGGGAGGTTATTTTGATATTTTCTATTAGAAATCTACGGTAATGAACTGTTTTCCACCAAAACGGATGATTACCGTTGAAAATAAGTGTATTTTTACGGTTATTCTTTACAGTGCATTTATGGGTTTTACTGGAAAAATACTCACAGAAATGTTGAGCCCACAATCATTTTTCATTTTATCTAGAGATATATTAGATACTATACCTTACATTTGATTCTTTTGAACCTAAAATACATTTTTAAGGCTAGAAAATTGTCTTTTGTCCATCGTTTGTTATAGAAAAGCAAACTAACTGACCTTTCTACCCTGGAAATTCAAATGTGTTGCTTTTTCCTCAACACAAACACTTCGCCCCCAGTATGGAATTTTGATGACATCACATTTTAAAGGGTCTATAAGAAGAACAAGAACAAGACTGATGCAGGATTTGGTCATTTGCTTGGCGACAGACTTTTGAAATAACTGCAGACGAGCAAAACGAGACTTGCTCACACCAAAAACAGAGTTACAACAATCCAGCCTTAACGAGATAAAAGCATAAACGATTATCTCGAGCTCATTGGGCGACAGATACCCCTCAGCTTTGTAATGTTTTGAAGATGGAAAAAAACGGATACTTTAACAAAAGCTATAGATTTTCGCCCTCTGAGAAACTTCACAACCAGGGCGGCTGTGTACAGAAATCATTACAAATTACAAATGTTTTTTTAAATATACTACGTTATTTAGATCAATTCCATAGCAACACCCGTTATAACGAGCTAGACAAATGTGAAAAATTGCTTGAAGAGGTTTCCGTTGTTGCTTTTGGTTTTCAATTTGTCTTTATTCTCAATTCAGACATCTCAACAAATTGCTTGAAACTTAGAAAATTCTCTCTGTAGATAGCATATTGATTTGTCCACTGTGAAAGGTCAGTCTAGAAACAAATAATTATCTCTAAACGCATGTGTAGCTTTTTAAACTGGGATTTGTGATGTTTCATGTGTGGAGTTTGAATGCAAAATATTGAAACGACAAAATACACTTGTAGAACATCATGAAAACATCAGAAACCTGCATATTCTATCAAACAAAAACAAAAAAACATCTCCATTAAAGAACATCCCCTGCGTTGGACTGTGGCAGTTCAGGAAAGAAAAAGAAGTGATCGTCCTTTCTCCTGGAGCTGCAGAACAGAGCGTTTTAGGAGTTCTTTTGTCCTGGCAGCAGTAGTTAGGCTGAAAAATGTGTAATCTATGTAAATGAGGAGCAGGGGGGAGGCTTTAAACTTTACTAGTGACCTTGGTCCCTGTTGTTGTTGTTCTTAACATTATTTATTAAGTAGTAATAAATAATGTATCTATCTATCTATCTATCTATCTATCTATCTATCTATCTATCTATCTATCTACACATCTATCTATCTATCTACATATCTATCTATCTGTCGGTCTGTCTGTCTGTCTGGTCTGTCTTTCTTTCTTTTTGTCTTTCTTTCTGTCTTTTTCTTTCTTTCTGTCTTTCTGTCTTTTTTTCTTTCTGTCTTCTCTGTCTTTCTGTCATTCTATCTTTCTTTCTGTCGTTCTTTCTATCTTTTTCTTTCTGACTTTCCGTCGTTTTTTTCTGTTGTTGTTTTCTTTCTTTCTGTCTTTCTTTTTGTCTTTCTGTCGTGCTGTCTGTCTTTTTCTTTCTGTCGTTCTCTCTCTCGTTCTTTCTCTTGTTCTTTCTCGTTCTTTCTCTCATTCTTTCTGTCTGTCAATCTAAACTAACTTAAACATCAAGGCATTTGCTTTATGTTGCATACATGGTTGAGTTGCGAAAAACATCTTGATTATTTGGTTTATTTCAGTTGGCAGCTCTGTTATAGATGCTATATAGACATGGGCCACATAGTCACAATAATTACGAATTACCGATGTATCGTTCAGTATATTATAGATGAAACGATACTTTTGGGGCTCAATAAGTTTTGTTTTTTTTTGTCTTGTATGGACACTTGAGCTTTTGAGGGTTAAATATTTAACACATATGACTCATTAATGATTGTAACTACTTTAGTGTTTCATTCTGTTATTTCATATCGCAGCTCATGCTTTTTTAGGATGAGTTCATTTAGAAAAGGATCTACTGCTAATTCCCTGCATTAGTGTAATTGCGTAGACGGCATAAAGTAGTTTCAATATTATCGTTTATTTCAATACATCCCCCTTCAGATTTTGATACCGTGACAAGCCTGTACAGACGACAACTTTAACTTTGTGTTCTTCTTTTGTATTAGCACGGGTCCCTTCTGTGCCGCTGCTCTCCACAGTCACCTTGAGAAGGGCAGCAGCGTCGTTATAGAGTGGCACTGTAGGCCCCGGCCATCTGCAGACACCGGCCATTCTGGCAGCTCCACACTCAGCTCCGAGTCTGTGGTCATCAAGCAGCAAATTACGCCGGGCGCTGACCATATGTGAGGCGGTCCAACAAACTGAATCATCTCGCGGAGAGGCTCAAATCTGGGACAACTGTGGTATTCTGCAATTAAAATTCACAATAATAAGATTTGTTGTGCCGGATGAAGAGCAGAAGCAGGAGTGCTGTTGGGAGCTGCTGCTGCACAGACCACTGGAGCGTTTTAGGCCAGTGTGTCGGCCATATTGGTTGTAACTTGGTCGGATGCCTGCGTGATCACAAGTGTTGATCTGTTGTATTTGTAGATCAATCTGAATTTAAGCATTCACCGAGGCACTAGGGTTGTCAGAAGTATCAAAAAGCAGATACTAATTGATACTATTGAAACTAGATACTGAATTAAGCAGGTATTGATGCTAAATAATCGCTTTTACAAGACAAAATTTGATCATTTGTGACCAGTTTTAGAGTGATCTTGAGGCACTAGGGTTGTCAAAGGTATCAAAAAGCAGATACTAATCGATACTGTTGAAACTAGATACTGAATTAAGCAGGTATCGATGCTAAATAATCCCTTTTACAAGACCAAATTTGAGTTTTAGAGTGATCTCGAGCTTTATCAGAACTAGCACAAGACCACAATGTTTAATAAAGAAAGTGCTGTTATTTTGTGTTGAAATGGTCAGTCTATTGTCTAAAACCGTGACCTAAAAAGAGCATTGGTACCACTTTATAATAACTACGCCTTAATAAAGCGTGAACAAAGACGCATGATTCAGTATTAGTAACTACTTATAGAGTTGGGGTTATAGTATTAGTTAAGTAGTTACTAAGCCTGAATCGTTCTTAAGAAACTATTTGTTCACAATCAATTAAGTGTTTGTTCATGCTTTATTAACACAGGAATAGGTGTAGTTATTATAACGTGTTACCATAGCATTTGTAATTATCCCTTTGGTATCGAACTCAATATCGAGAATTAAGTATATTTCAAAGTATCGGATCGAGTTTGGAATTTCAGTATCATGACAACTACAAGACACTGATTTGAAAATGAATTATTTGACTATATCCGTCATTCCAAAAGTAGGTCACAAGACTGCTGAATATAACTTCAATGTTCAGCTTGGAAGCTAAAACGTTGCATAAATGAATTGATAGGAAGATGAAGATTGACAAACACATGTGCCACAAAGAGATAAAACTGTTGATCTTTCACAATCCTTTTGAAACACGAGGCTTCTATATTTAATCATTAGACTGGTGGATTATGCTGAGAGATTGTGCACATTTGACTTCAGGTAAATAACCCAGTCCGAGCTTGACCCTGTCCGTTAGTGCTGAACCCTCCACCAGTTGAAAAAGCTCCACTCTGTTTAAAACTCCATTAGCGTCTGATCAGAACCACTTAAATTGTGTCTTTTCTCTTAATAGATAAATCCCAGCTGTGCGTTCAGTCACCATGGAAACAGGCGTGAGCCAAAAACGCTAACTAAATGCTGTTTATGGGCCGTGTTCTTCTCCATTTTGCACCACTTTAATGATGTTTCCATGGCAACAAAAGGTCCATACTGGGTTAGCCTTTCATATTCCTCTTTTTCCTATTTTTATTGCTTAAAATACAGTTCTTTTTCTGCACTTTGCCCCAGATTTACTAAGACAGGTGCTAAATTGCGAGTGTTACTTAAAAATTTAAAATAGAAATTTGCACTTTGCAATTTTGTGGGTGCGTTGCACGTTATTTATCATCAGAAACTGGGTGTATTGTCAGCGGCGCAAATCTGCCAATCTGCATCATCGGCCCCTTTGACCACCTCCAACCATTCACACACTCACCAGGTTCATACTAGACAATATGGGTGAAATGTCTTAAAATCATATCAGCTTGTTTGCTTTTTTTTCCCACAAAAGCACTATTTTATGTCTTGGCGTTTTGTGTCTTTAAATTGGGTTACTTGTTAAAACCCTCATAGACTTTTAAGTAGGACCAGTGTATCTAATGTTCAATATTATTCCAATCCCTCTGCTTTTCTATTCTTTTTTGTTTCTGCTTCTCCTAGTTTATCCTCAAATACTATAATACATTATTATAAACCTACCTAATAGCGTGTCCAGTTTGTGAAGGGCATGTTAAGACGTTGCGCTCTTCCACACTCTATATGTTAAGATTACAATAGCTGTGGATATTGATTGGGCATTTGTCTTATTCAACAGCTGCATTATTTAGTGTCTGAATCAATGCACAACGGGCTTAATGGACTCAACTTTACTCACTGCATGCTCTATTCAGTGTGTTCACATCCATCTAACACACAGGCACTTGTGAATGTGTAGATGCAATGTACGCAGTAAACAAAGCACAGCAGGTATTGTTCTATCGAAATGACCTCCACTAATGTTGACTTACTGCCAACATATGGTCTTGCAGAGAAGGGCTGCATAAGCCAAGGATTTACATTCAATCTGCCACCATTTTATACATGTTCTGGATTTGCATATATGTGTCAGTCTGTTGGGAGCACATACATAATTTAAGACCTAGACTGTCTTGTATACTTGGTTTTTATGCGTGCAACAGCTTGATATGTTCGGTCGGTGCCTGCTGTGGTAAACAGTGACATAGAACTTCAAAATACAGTACATGACAAACCTGGTTTCTCACATGCAAGCTAATTAGATAGAAACAGGGACGGACCTAGGAATTTGGAGGCCCAAGGCAAAATTAAGTGCAAGCCCCTCCTCATAAAGTGTGACTTTTCTATAACTTTTCTTTCACTAATTATTCTTGAAAGGAAGTTTTTGGTTTTTGTTGTTTTCTTTCTTTTGTGACGACAGGTTCATAAATCTGGGGTGGTAAGTGAACTATTTGAAAATTCAAGTTTATATGTGCAACAGCTTATGTTCTAAACAGCAAACGCTTTCATTTGAAACGTTATAATATTACATTTGATTTACTGTTGAGATTTATTGTGGGGGGAATTAATACATTTGATAATACCAGACTATTTTGTATTTTTTCTTGTGTATAAGTACACTGCACTACTTTGTTATGATATTGAGAGAAACGCAACTGTTTTCTTGAGTCTTGGTCATCTTAATGGGGCCCCTTCAGGTTGGGGGCCCAAGGCAATTGTGGCCTTTTGCCTAATGCTAAGTCCACTACTGGATAGAATGTACTATTTTATTTCTTAATTACAAACTAGAAAATGAAACAGCATGTGAATATTCAACATAGATTATAAAATGAAACCAATATGTGCACATAACTGCATAATAAGCCTTCTCTTATGCTGCTCCCACGGCTTGGCGCTAGAGCTGAAAAACTTTACACGACTGGCCCTAGCGGGTTTGGGACGATAAATGTGACAAACCCGCTGTTGCTGTAATTAGTTGCTTGGCTTAATTAAATCCAAGTTTTAAAACCGAATGCAATTTACAGGAAATATTATGCACCGTTTCTAATATCTGCACTAATTAAATAAAACACAACGCACGTCAAGGAAGAAAAAGTAAAGTGAACAAGCTCGGGTCCGCTCATCACATTCGTTATGTCCACATTACTTAATCTATGCACGTAATTGCCTCTGCTGGATGTCTTGGAGATCTGAGACGCTCTGACAGGGACGGAGCACTTGCAGTCTAGTTGCGCGAGGCGTCTTTGGCTGCACAAGCAAAACTAACCGCCGACACATCAAAGGCTATAGGGCAGGAGCTGGAGTCCGTTTTTTTTTTTCTTTTTTGACAGGACCAGTTAAAAGGGGCTCGGTATCAGTCGCTCCATCAACTTCCTGCGTTTTATAGATGCACGCGGCACAGAGGAGGCATGAAATGAAAAGACAGACCGTGGGGAGTAGATCGTATCCAGCGCTGGAGCGAGGGAGGGGCTGTCCTGTTTTTAAAGCTTTTGGAAGTATAGGAAAGAAGATAGGAGAAGTCTCGAGGCAAAGGAAGCAGATAAGGACAAGCAGGAAAATCCCCTAAGCTATTTGATACAGGGTTAAAACATCTCCCTACTATGGGCTAATGGCAAGGCAAGGCAAGGCAAGTTTATTTGTAGAGCACAATTCGTACACAGGGCAATTCAAAGTGCTTTACATAAACAGGAAAAGTTGCATTAAAATCACAAAACACAAAAAGACACACAGAATAATTTTAAAATCATTTTAAAATAAAGTGCTTTAAAAGAGAAGAGTGCAGATAGATCTTTCAGTCGTATGCACGTCTAAAGAGAACTGTTTTTAGCCTGGATTTAAACATTGTCAGAGTGGAGGCCTGTCTCACATCTTCGGGGAGACTGTTCCAGATTTTAGCTGCAAAAAACTGAAATGCTGATTCTCCATGTTTAGTCCTGACTCTAGGCACCTGCAGGAGGCTGGTCCCTGAGGTCCTCAGAGTACGAGATGGTTCATATGGCACTAACATGTCAGAGATGTACTTTGGTGCTTGGCCGTGGAGAGACTTGAACACAAGCAGAGCTGCTTTAAAGTCTATTCTCTGAGCCACAGGAAGCCAGTGCAGAGACCTGAGCACAGGACTAATGTGATCGTACTTCCTGGTTCTAGTCAGGACCCGAGCAGCAGCATTCTGGATGTACTGCAGCTGTTTTACAGCTCGTTTGGAGAGGCCAGTGAACAGGCCGTTGCAGTAGTCTAACCTACTGGAGACAAATGCATGGATAAGTCTCTCCAAGTCTGGTTTAGACACTATACCTTTAATTTTGGCAATGTTTTTAGGTGGTAAAAGGCTGTTGATGTTATTGATTTGATGTGGCTGTTAAAGTTCAGGTCTGAGTCCATTATTACCCCCAGATTTCTAACTTGATTTGTCGGTTTTAGAGCGAGAGACTGGAGGTGACGCTGACACTTTCTCTCTGTTTCTGCGGCCCAAAGACGATGATTTCAGTCTTGTCTGAGTTTAGCTGAAGAAAATTGTTTTGCATCCACAAGCTGATCTGTTGGATGCAGTGACAGAAATGAATCCACTGGTCCATATTCACCTGCCGTCAGTGAGACATAGATCTGAGTGTCATCTGCGTAGTTGTGATAAGACACATTTGTACTGAGTATTAACTGACCTAAGGGCAGCATATAGAGGTTGAACAGAAGGGGTCCCAGGATTGACCCTTGGGGCACCCCACAGGTCAAGCTCACGTGGTCTGAGACACAGTTACCAATCTCAACAAAGTACTCTCTGTCCTCAAGGTAGGACTTCAGCCAATTTAGGGCAGTGCCAGTGATGCCCACCCAGTCCTCTAGTCTCTGTAGGAGGATCCATGATCGACAGTGTCAAAAGCAGCGCTCAGATCTAACAGAATTAAGACTGAGGCTTTGCCCGTCAGTGTTCAGAGGCGGATGTCATTTGTCACCTTGATAAGGGCAGTCTCAGTGCTGTGATGAGGTCTAAAACCTGACTGGAAAACATCAAATGAGTTGTTTATTAAGAGGAAGTCAGTGAGCTGTTGGTAAACAACCTTTTCAAGGAGTTTGCCAAGAAATGGCAGATTTGAGATGGGCCGATAATTTTTCAGTTCTGAGGCATCAAGACTGCTCTTCTTTAGGAGAGGCTTAATGACCGCAGTTTTCAAGGCCCTTGGGAATGTTCCAGATTGAAGCGACATGTTAACTATGTGAGTGAGTGGTGCTAACAAAGTGCTCAGAACAGACTTTAGAAATCTGGTGGGTAACACATCGAGGCAGCATGTAGAAGAACTCAGACTGGTGATGATCTCTTGGACAGTTTTGTCAGTTACAGGTGCAAACTGAGTCAGCTCTAAATGTGTAGGTGGTTTTAAAGTTATTATTTGCACTGTGGAATTTATGGCATTTTTAATGCCCTGAACCTTGTCATTAAAGAATACTGCAAATTCATTGCACTTAGCTGTGGAAATTAGTTCTAACGGCAGCTGAATTGGAGGTTTGTTAGTCTGTTTACTGTTGCAAACAGAACACGCTTGAGTTATTACTGCAATTTCCAATTATTTCAGAAAAAAATCCTTCTCTTGTTTTACATAAAATGAGGTTGTACATGTACAACCTTTCTCTATAACTCTCTTTATGAATCTGGAGCTTTGACTTGCGCCATTTTCGCTCAGCCCTGCGACACTCCCTTTTCTGTGCCCTGACTGTCTCATTATTCCTCCATGGCGCCTTCTGCTTATTTTTAACCATTTTAACCTTCATAGGAGCAATGGTGTCCAGAACATTCAAGATATTAGATGTAACAGAATTTAGAAGTCGTCAACATTTGAACATGAAGGATTTTCAAAGTTTATCATTTCAATGAAGAGCGCACTTGTGCTGTCATTTATGTGTCTCCTCCGAACAACTGCAGGACCAGTCGGTGATTTGGGAATAACCGACAGGTCAAAGAAAACACAGAAATGATCAGACAGTGCCACATCGACCACACTTACGTTTGAAATATTAACCCCTTTAGTAATTAGCAGGTCCAGAGTGTGCCCTCTGCTGTGAGTGGGGCCACTCACATGTTGAGTAAGACCAAAGGTTTCAAGGACAGCATCAAGCTCTTTAGCGTTTCTGTCGCAAACATTATCCACATGAACATTGAAATCACCTGTAATGACCAAACCGTCAAAGTCTGTGCATACAACTGAAAGCATCTCAGTAAAATCATCAATAAAACCTTGGCAGTGTTTGGGAGGCTTGTACAGGACAATGTAGAGTATGGAGGAGACTGTTTTAGCTCCATTTTAAAAGATAAATACTCAAATGATGAAAACACCCCAAAAGACAACCTCTGGGTAACTATTTTATCCCTAAAAACTGCACAGACACCTCCACCCTTTTTGTCGTCGCGTGTTTCAGATTCAAACTTGAAGCTAGGTGGAGTCGCTTCTATTATAACTACATCCCCCGTGTTTTTGTCAAGCCATGTTTCAGTTAAAAACATAAAAATCAAGATTATAAGAAGATATAAAATCATTAATTAAAAGTGATTTGTTACATAATGATCTGACATTAAGCACAGCAAGTTTCAGATTGGTTTCAATGTGACTGGACGTTATCTTTTCACAGGGAATATGAATTAAATTTCTAAGATTGGACAGTCTAACTGTCCTTCTGTTCTCCAGTCTGTGTGACGTGACTACAGATATAACACAGGGCCCCGGGTTTGTTTGACCATTTTCATGACCATAAGTCCCGGCAACGCTGAGACCCACTGCATCCTAGCTATGGGAGATAACAGTTCTGGGGGGAGGTGGGGGAGGGCGGCGAAGGGGGAGACCTGGAGGGGGTTTGGGCAAAGGCTGAGTGGGGAGAGCTGGGGGGGCTTTGGGTGATGGACCAGGTGAAAGGTGAGGGGGTGGAGGTGCAGGTCGTTTTGTTGGTGATGCTCTTTGGAGAAGCAGAACAGAGGAGAAAAACTTTAGCAATTGATTCTGATTTAGAAGTAATGATTGTGTGAAATGGGCAGGACGCTGTTTTTGGAAATCCATGCTTTTGAAAACGGCATTAGTAAACAAATCGAGTGCGGCTTAAGCGGGTCTAATTGGAAATAATGGTGTTTTGCAAGTAATTAAAAACATATTATCATGCACTTAACTGCACTGACACAAGCCTGCAATAGAAGCGAAGCAAGAAGTCACACTTTTATACCTGCTCTGGTGTAGCTTTTGTCTATTCTTGAGGTGAGGTGAGAGAGCGAGAGACGACAACAACTATTCACATCGGGGTTGCATTAATGTAAGCAAACCAGCACTTGATTGTCGAGCACAAGTGGCTATGTGTACGCTTAGGTAAATCTAACAATAATAATAATGGGGAAACTTCAGAGCCTTTGTCTTTGATCATAAAGCTGGTAAAGAAATGGTCATAAGTATAACGCTAACACTAAGAGACTTAACATTACTGGAATGAGCACAGTTGAGTCGAAGAGGAACTGAGTGGCAATGAGCGAGATGGCTTGAAAGGGTACATGTTTAGCCTTGACTGTTGCTTGCTGGTAAAAAAAAAAAAAAAGCACCACAATCACAACTGTACTTGAGTGAGAAGAGCCTTAACCTGCAGCTAAAGGACACATACAAGTGTTTTTCCCTCTCAGTTTGTGGACAGGCCGTGTCTCATGTGAAAGCTCAGAACCTCCGGAAATAATGATTGTCTGCAGGTGCTGGATTTGGTCAGATCTGATTTTTTTTCTTTCTATTTTCTTTTAGTCTTCTGCAACCCAAATATTTAGGCTTATTCTGGTTCCTGGTTGGATGATCAACTTGAGAACTGTTATGGCCCGATGGCTCGTGAACCGCAACAGAAAACAAATCCAACACAACATAAAACAAACTAAACGGTTCTGCGGATGGCTCGGTGATGGAGGGAACGTGGACAAGGTCAGGGGTGTGTCGATGTGTGCGTGTGATCAGAATGTGTATGAGTGGTGTGGCATGAGCTGTTGAACCAAGTAAAATTGGGAAAAGAGGAAAAGGGGTCGCAGGGTGCGGACAGGTGTCTGGCAGTGCACAGAATACGAGGGAGTGTGCCGTCGCATGCACAAGCTTTAAAGGCGCAAAAGGCCACTGGGCAGCTCTGTCCAGCGTTTTTTTATATAATTAAGAATACATCAACATTATAATCGTATGTTTAAAATCAATATTTGATTTGAACATGTTTACCTTCTATATCCGGAGACACAGAGAGGTAATTTTTGAATAATTTGTAATATAAATTCTACATACCCTCCCTTTAGGCTCAAATCAGAGAAAAACAATGTTGGATAAAGGCCTGATTCAGACAAGCTGATTGATTAAACTGATTAAATTGATCATTTTTTAGTTATATGACTGATTATAAGACAAAGACGGTAATGTATGAGCATATTTTCTGCAGTTACTCTTCTGTCATTGTTTGGGTAGATTTCATTCTTCCGTGAATATATTTAATATATTTGAAAACGAGACCTGCAACCTTGTGATATTCACAGCTTTTATGGCTGTAAGTGAGTTATTGGTGAGCAGAGACATTGATAGTGGCACCAGATTATTCTTTTGAAACAGCTTCAGGAGGTTGGCTGAGCACACTGATGTTTTCTATGTCTCTATGATTTAAAAATTCTTGTAATCAATGCTCTCTGTTAAAAAAAAAAAAAAAAAGTCTTCATAACTGTTCATTTATGCGGATTGTGCAGGCTTCATCAGTTTTTTTTACAGTTGTACCCAGGTGTGTGCTGCAAATGAAACTTTAATACCGTAGAGCAGGGGTCTCCAACCTGTAGCTCAGGAGCTCCTGGTAGCTCTCCACCCCTTTTCAAGTAGCTCGCCAAAGGATTTATGAACTATATATTACGCTGAATAATTCCAATTTGATTACGCACATATTGCCATTGTAAAGGTAGGATCTTTTGTCATGTGGGCTATTACTCTCCTCAAACTGCTCCTAACTGACCTTTGTTTGAGTTTTTCTATGATTAACAGTTCAAAATGAAGTGACATTGATTGTTATTTTACACAGATGCCTACATTTGTGCACTTGTGTATTTGTCACTGTTATATTGACTCAGTTTCTTGGGAACGCTAAAAGCCCTCTACCGTTTTTGTTTTGTGAAAGTAGCTCTCTGGGGGAAAAAGGTTGGAGATCCCTGCCGTAGAGAGTGTTTTGGTTAAAAACAGGGACAGGTACAATTCCCCAAACACAACACAAAGCGATACCAAGTCATTATCTCAAGAACAAGTGAGAAGTCTGTAATGGGAAGTAACACGATTTAGAACTAAGAAAATCAACTTCTCTTCTACATAAATGGTTGTATGAGTTTGCGTAAGTCACACACAGTTTTAAAAGTAGGTAATAATTGTCATTCTCCGATTCTTTTCATCAGCTCTTACTTTGATATTTCTCTTGTCAACTGCAAACGAATTATCTTCTTCAGTCTGTTGCCAGTTGCATTTTCATGTACCACACGTTAGATGTCCTTCCTTCTAAAGCGTAGAGTGCCTTGATTACGTAGTGCATCTATGCAGCACAAACAAACACGTTTCCACAGTGTTCAAAAGTACTAACATCCCACACTGTCTTGCTGAAACAGTGCCAAAGTCCTGATGCCCTTTACTAATTTTCTCTCCAGGACAGGAACCAGAATCAAACAATCACAGCATAAATGCATTTTAAAGGAAAGCCCATCTGTTTTAGCACCATGAGCCTGACACTAATTAACACCTAAGAGAACGGGCCGTATCCGGGACCTTGTTAGCGCCGTTACTCATGTACATGGCAGCTGCTGATTAATGCACGTGCACTATGATCTGTAATCAGGAGCGCAGCGGGCCACAGACTGTTGTCAAACTTGATTAGAGTGGCATAAATAAAGTAGTAGATCAATAGACACATATCATGATCCGAGTGAGAGATAAAGAGCTGGGTCCTGACTTCTGCTTCAAATGGTTGGCGGTTGTGTTCAATTGTTGTTTTTTCTTGTTTTAGTGCACAGCTTTTTTTACTATAAAGTTTAGTTTGATGTATCACTTTACTTTACTGCACAGAATGGAAATATCGGATAAGACACTTCACCTGTTTGAATGCGGCGTGTGATTGTTTGAGGTCGTAGGGACTTGTTTCTGTCAGAGTGCGTTTCTTCTGTCAGGGTGTGCGGGGAGTGAATGAAAAATGAGTGTGGTGTTTGGAGAGGATTCTGTATTTCAACTTTTCAACTTTTGGCAGTGTTTCTCAACCAGGAGTGCAGGGGCTAGGAATGCATGATTAATCGCAATCGAATCAAAGCACAAAGGCTGCAATCATTTCCTCCACAGACAAAATATCCTGTTTTATTCTAAGTAAAAACTGCTAACCCTGTAGTTTAGTGACAAAAACGCAACAAAAACACGACTTAAAGCCACAAAAACCTGACTCTAAGTGACAAAAGTGCTCCTTAAATCAGCAAAAATGTGGTTCGTCAATCAGTGTCCACAATCACAGCACATAGCGAAAAAATATTGTTTTAGCTTTTTTCTAAAATAATTTCAGAATGAGATATTTGCATTTGAATGTGAGTACAATGACATTATTGGCCTTGTTCAAACCCCTTCTCCTGGTACAAGATGTTTCCTGGAGTAAGTGCCAGGGATAAAAACCGTGTCTTCACAGTGACGCGGTGAACGGTGGTTTATGCGGGTTTTAGCAAAATAAAAAAAATTTGGGAATGACTATGCGTTTGATGTGTGTTTTTGAGAAGCAAGGATTTGTCAAGCTTCACTCTGAGGTTTGTTGGCCGCCATGACAGTTTATATAATCCACTGGCTCCAGGCGTCATTGTACTGAATAACCAATATCCAGCGCACATTCAAAGTCTCCATGGAGCTTGTGTAGCTGATTGTAAGTGTCTTGAGGTGGACAGTTTCGTAATTGTCTCCTGCTCTATACACGCTGAAACAAATGAGACTGGGTTATGACGCATAGTGTAAAGGTCTTATCTGGTTTCTGGATTGGCAGTAAATTAATGGCACTCGGTGAAGCAGAGAGGCTACAGCGCTCCACTTGACACCTGCTCGGAATAAAAAAAACTTGTACTTTTGTTTAAACGTCACTAGCCCCCGCAGTAATTGTCCCGGACTCTTTGTGAACTTCTAATGCAGTGTCTTCTAAGTTTTATGTGTCTTTGTAACTTGTGCTTCTTATCGAGTTGTAGAAAATAGATTTGAGTCACAAATTTTAGCAATGTTTAATAATGGCAAACTATTCAAACCTTTCTATTTCAGTGGGTTCTTGAGATTAAACTGCTTACATTTGGGTTTTCTGGATTGGAAGTCAATAGAAGGTCCGCAGATGACGTCACAGCATTCTGAATTTCAACAGTGAGTAGCAAAAATCACAAGGAAAACGTGAGAGAGCTGATACAGACTTACAACAAATATAAAAGTCTACAAATCTGCAAAATATTTAGTTAATATTTAGTTAGTACCTGACAACTACAAAAAGAAAATCAAGATAACAGTTGTAGAAAACCAGATAAACAACAGGAATCACATTTATCACTGATACAGACTTTGGGATCATCATCTTTCACTCCTTAAAGCTGGGGTACATTATTTTCTTTTGTAAATTGTTAATATCCACAAGCATTCATTTTCATCTTTTTCACAGCAAAGTGAAAACTCTTATTTCTTTTGATGCGACCCGTGCAGACGTCACACAGGGGTCTCATTTTTGTCCCAATGTGCTGCTTTTACAAGTGGGGAAAACAAAAAATGACTGATTTACAAAAAAAAAAACATATTTCCTCTGCACAGTTGGCGCAATAACGGAGAAACTACTTTCAGTTTTACTTTAAGTTAATTTGAGCAAAACAAGCTCGCAGGACAAAAAAACAAGCCAAAAAAGTTGTCAATAAAATAATGTCTCTGCATATTCTGTTTTCGTTACATTCTCTGTTAAAAATGTTTACAAGCAAAAATCTTCTGAGGTTTCTCTCAGTGACACTCGGTCCAGCAGCCACATGAATAACATGCAAGTGCTTCATACAAAAACAATCAAAGCAAAGGCTGGACTAATTAAAATAAAGTTATTCTTTCTGATGTGGAAGTAGTTTTCAGTGTTGAATTATGAATTAAGTTTGGCAAAGAGTGAAAAGACACGAAGAGCATTATTACTCATGCATTTGCACGGATGGACCTTGCTTTTAATCAGTGCGATCATTTTATTTTATGAAGTAGAGAAAAAATATTTTAAATTAGAGTTGCCATTGTACGAAAAAGAGTTGAGCTGTCTGTTATTTAAGATGGGTTTACTTGTCATTTTTAAGACAGATTATTATTATTTTATTTTTTTCAGTAAAAGCACCATACAGACATACTGTTTTGCTTGCAAGGTTATTTTTCCAACCTTTTTTTTTACTCTAGTTTGAACATTATAGTTGGGTTTACATTAAACACAGTATTTCAGTTTTTGAAATTATGGTAAATTAATTTCAAACAATTCTGTACATGAGATAAATGTACATTTTCGTAATTGAGTTATACTAACAAACAATTATTTTTGTGTCCTTTTACTTTCCTTTTTGTATGTGTACCTAGTATTTTTAGTTATGTGTGTGCATACATTATCAACAAAGAAATTAATAGTAAACATCCCGAGCCATATGTTTCAGAATGATGAAAATGGAGACAGTTGCCATAGCGATCCAATCCAGCACATTTCACAAAGAAAAGCTGTTTTCAAAGTGCTGCACATGCACAAACCATACATAGGATTAAAATAGTAAAACAGAATAAAAACAGAGTAAAATAAAACATGAAAACAAATAAATAAGATGTGATAATATAGATTAATTTAAAAGAAACAATCAATAAAAGACAGCAGAGGACTACACAACCCAGACTAAAAAACAGAGAATGAAAGTGGGTTTTAAGACAAGACTTAACTCCACAAAATGTTGCCTTTTAACAGGAAGCTGAAACCCATGTCTGTTATGATTATGAAATAGTATAATTCATAAAAATCTGTAACACCGGCCTTTATTCCTTATATAACATGTTTTCCCAGCCGTGTGTGTTGTCTCCTGTGTGTTATTGATTGTATTGCATAACTGCGATGGCGGATTCCTGTTTACGGCTGTTAATGGCCTTTATGGTGTTGATGGTTCATGTTTTGCAGGAGCACTCCCTCTCAGAGCTTATCATGCAAATGGTCCGGCTCCAATTAACTAACTGCATGTACGGAGACAATTAAATTAAATTAGCAATTACATTAGCACTACATCAAAGTGCTCCATGTTAAGTGCTGCCTCTCGACGACGTATTCTGCAATTTCACCGAGGGTCACAGCCAAATAGTATTCACCAAAATGCAACAGTGTGGGACCGGAGTGCATGCAAATAACCTCATTAAGGATTTGGATTTGATTATATCTCTCTTTCCATGAAGTCCACTGACAGACTGTAGAGCACTTCTGAGAATTTGTTGGAGATGTCTAACATGCATTTATTAAAAAAAAAACAAAAAAAAAAATGCATACTAAAAATTGCTGTGGTGAAGAATCATCTCAAATCATCAAATCAAATCAAATCAATTTATTTTTATAATGCCCAAAATCACAACAACAGTTGCCTCGATGGGCCACAGGTAAAAGCAGTTCAGATAACTGTCCCAGAATGCCCCTGTCCATTGACCCTCCTTCGCGGCGAGGAAAAACTACAAAAAACCCCATGGGAAAAAGTAGAAACCTCGGGGAGAACCACAGTGAAGGAGAGATCCTACTCCCACGGACGGACAGGCTGCAGATGAACTAGGACTGACGCATCCACTTGGACTGTGGAGCCAGAACCACTCAAGAGGGAGGTGGCTTTAAAGAGTTCCTCCAGGCGGACGAGGAGCAGTCCACCAGTGTAGAGAGATCCTCCAGCAGGAGATGAGGAACAGTTCATCTAAAGTAGAAGGAGTTCGTCCAGGCAGACGAGGTGTGGCTAATCCAGCTGTCCAGGCGGGTGGCGCATAGATCGTCCAGACAGGTGGGGGTGGGGGGGTCGTCACTGGAGCAGCCGCCGCAGTGCCTGAAACAGTCTCCACTCCCCGGGGGAAGTGGAGAGAAAGAGAAACATGTGAACAGCAATGAACAGACTACAGTTGAAGTAATATTAAATATTGTTGATAGGTAAAGTAGGAAGAACCAGAGGATAGTGTTCAAGCTGCCATACTTCCCCCAGCAGAATTGCTCCAAGGGCAGCGTAGCTAAAACTGTAGGTTTTTATTTCTGTTCCTAACTGGCCTGACCATAAGCTATTTCAAAGAGGAACGTTTTGAGCCTGGTCTTAAATGTAGAGACTGTGTCGGCCTCTTTTACATGAACAGGGAGCTGGTTCCATAACACAGGAGCTTGGTAGCTAAATGCTCGACCTCCTACTGTGCTTTTAGAGACTCTGGGGACTAACAATAGTCCAGCATTTTGAGAACGAAGAGCTCTGTTTGGATGGTACGCTACTATTGCATCTTTGAGGTAGGATGGGGCCATATTGTTTAAAGCTTTATAAGTCAGGAGGAGGATTTTAAATTTGATTCTAAACTCAACAGGAAGCCAGTGAAGAGACTCTAACACTGGTGAAATATGATCTCTTTTTCTAGTACCTGTTAATAATCTTGCTGCTGCATTTTGAACCAGTTGAAAGCTTCTTATAGAGCTTTTAGGACACGCTATAAGCAGAGCGTTACAATAGTCTAATCTGGATGTGACAAATGCATGGATGAGTTTTTCGGCATCATCTCTGGGCAGGATTTTTCTAATTTTGGTTATGTTACGCAAATGAAAGTAGGCTGTTTTACAGGCTTGATTTATATGTGCTTTGAACGAGAGATCTTGGTCAAATAGGACCCCAAGGTTTCTTACAGTAGAGCTGGGGGCTACAGTGATATTGTCCAGAGAAACTATCTGGTCAGATAAAGAGTCTCGCAGGTGCTTAGGGCCCAGCAGAATGACCTCGGTTTTTTCAGGGTTAAGGAGCAGATAATTAAGAGTCATCCAAGTTTTTATGTCTTTCACGCAGGCACTAAGTCTGTCTACTTGATGGGTCTGATCAGGTTTCATTGATAAATAAAGCTGAGTGTCATCTGCATAGCAGTGGAAGTTAATGCCATGCTTTCTGATGATCATACCTAAGGGCAGCATATAAAGTGTGAACAGAACTGGACCGAGTACTGAACCCTGCGGCACACCGTAGGTTACTTTAGAACATGGGGAAGATCTCTGGTTTACATTAACAAACTGGTACCTATCAGATAGATAGGATTTAAACCAGCTAAGGGCGGTTCCACTGACACCTATATCACATTCTAACCTCTGCAGTAGAATGTTGTGGTCGATGGTATCAAACGCTGCGCTGAGGTCCAACAGAACCAGGATTGAGACCTGTCCATCATCAGCAGCTAATAACAGATCATTTGTGACTTTAACTAGTGCAGTTTCAGTGCTGTGGTACGCGGAACCCTGACTGAAAAACTTCAAATAAATTATTGTCCTGCAGGTGGCGACAAAGCTGTTTAATCACAATTCTTTCAAGGATTTTAGAGACAAAGGGCAGATTAGAAATAGGTCTATAGTTTGCCAGTATGTCGGGGTCTAGATTAGGCTTTTTCAAAAGTGGTTTAACCACTGCATATTTGAAGGACTGAGGGACATAACCGCTTTCTAGTGAAGTATTTATTATATTAAGAATGGGATTTATAATTAGGGGGAGAATTTCTTTGAGGAGTCTACTTGGGATTGGGTCTAAAATACAAGTTGATGTTTTGGAGGACATAATGACTGAAGTTATCTCTGCCTGATCAACAGCAGTGAACCTATCTAGTATTACTGAAGGATTTGTATGGGACACTAGCTTTGCAGTCTGGGCTTGCTCAGTACTGATAGTGGGAGTAATTGCATTTAGTTTATCTCTAATAGTTGTGATTTTGCTGCTAAAGAATAAAAGAAAGTCATTGCAGCTTAGAGTAACTGGTATTGAGGGTTCTACTGCGCTGTGACAGTTTGTCAGCCTGGCTACAGTGCTGAAGAGAAATCTAGAGTTATTTTTATTTACTTCTATTAAATTTGAATAATATCTGGTTTGAGCCTTACGCAGAGCCTGCTTATAAGACAGAAGGCAAGTTTTCCATTCTTTTAGGGATTCTTCTGTGTGGGAGCGCGTAAGGATCTCTCTAGTTTTCTTACCCTTTGTTTGTGAGAACGTAGTTCTTCATTGTACCGGGGGAGGCTCGTTTTGGCCTGATTACTTTCTGTTTAAGTGGAGCTGCAACATCAAGAGCAGATTTTAGAGAGTTGACCATTGAGTCAACAGAGTTATCAATAGCACTGGGACTGGCGCTGTTAACGACAGGATCACATGACGTAATATTAAATATTGGTTCTATTATTTCTCTGAACTTTAAAATAGATTTTTCAGATATTGTCCTTTTCATTATAGTTTTAGTCTGAGGAGCTGGATAGTCCTTAAGAATAAACTGAAAGGTAATTAGGAAGTGATCTGACATTATTGGGTTTTGTGTTAAGACATTTAGGTCACTAATCTCTATTCCATAAGTTAGAACCAGGTCCAGAGTGTGCTGGTGACTGTGGGTTGGTTTATTTACATTTTGAGTGAAACCAATGCTATCTAATAAAGCGCTAAAGGCATTACTGAGGCAATTATTTTCATTCACATGAATGTTGAAATCCCCAACCACCACAATATTTTCCCAGTCTAATACTAAATTTGATAGGAAGTCAAAGAATTCTGTTAAGAACAGCGAGTAAGGACCGGAGGTCGATAGATTATTATGAGCAAAACAGCTTTTTGGTTTTTCCAGTTTGGGCAGGTGATTGATAGGATAAGGCTTTCAAATGAGCAAGACTCATTATTAATTTTATTAATTTTAGGACTCAGGAGTAAACTAGAATGTGAAATTACTGCCACCCCACCTCCCGGCCTGAGCTCCTGGCAGCTTGAAAGTTAACATGACTCTGTGGGGTGGCCTCATTTAATCTGGACATAATCATCTTGTTGAAGCCAAGTTTCAGTTAAAGCTAAAAGATCAATATTATAATCGTTAATTAATTCATTAACTAAAAGTGATTTGGAGGAAATTGACCTAATGTTTAGCAATCCACATTTTACATGCTTATTTATTAGTTTATTTGTATCATGTGTAGGGATTATTTGTATTAAGTTATTTGGTCTGACACCTAAATTATCTGTATTTGGATCTGACTTATTGGCGTTATTTACACGAGGGACGCGCACAGTCTCTATTTGCTTTGACTCTGAACACTTGATCTGTGACAGCGCGGGCGAGAGCTTAGCGACAGAGAAGAGACTCTGCACCAGGACTCATATTTAGAGCGTCACTTTAGGCGACTAAGGCTATCGGCCAAATTTCGAACTAAAAGTGATGTACCCTCCGAAGTCGGATGGATGCCATCCCTGCGTATGAGCCCGGGCTTTCCCCAGAACGCACTCCAATTGTCAACAAAGACTACGTTGTTTTGGGGGCACCAACTTAAATCCTTAACTAAATCATTGTCCGTATCACAAGGACTTACATGAAATACACCATGTGGGCTACCAATACTAATGATAATAATGACATCTTAAAATATTACATAGATATAGCCAAGTAAAAAATATCAAAATGCACTGCAATAGACCACAAATGTGAATTTTGTGGTGCATAAATGTCTTAAATACATTTGTAAATATGTTTGTTCTATTGGGAAGATATCATGTTCACAAATCCAACACCAAAATACCTTTTAAATGGCTGTATTTTTACTGTTTTGAAACATGAAAAACTGACCTAGTTCATTTTAAAAGTCTTTACATCAGTCACGTATCGTTCACTTTCCTAATGCAGCCCCAGCATCCTAAATATTCACCGTGATGAGTTTAGAAGTCTTTGAGCCCAGAGCGAGTTTGACCGCGTGAACTGGTTAAGTTTTTCACATTTCAGAACAGCAAAAGGTACAGCCCCTTTAACACATTGTAAGCCAAAAATCTCAATCTATGTTGAATATGCATGAAACGTTCAACTGCACTCTTCTGATCAATTGAATGTCTGGAATGAGTTTATATCACATACGCAGATGAACGTGTGTATGTGACCAAGAATGTCCATGTGATTATTTGATTATATTGTTGTATGTTGATAATAATAATAATAATAATAATAATAATAATAATTAAAAAAAAAAGGTTAGGATACCAATTGCTAGGAGTGCATAGGGCTTTAGACAAAAATAATAAAGAAAAAATCTTGATCGACTTGATCAAAATGAGGCATGGAACTGGCAAAGATCAGACCAAATATCAGACCCAAACCTCACTCACATGACCACACGCTCACAGCATTATGTAAAAAAAAAAGAAAGAAAGAAAGAAAGAAAATAATAATAATAATAAATAATAATAATACAAAATAATACTTGTATTAACATGCAAAAAAGACACAGAGACAAATAAACTCTTAGAATCCCAGTAAAATGATTAGTCTACAAGTAAAAATGTTGGTCGACTAAGAAACCATAAACCGATTCATCGACTGAATGACTAAAAGCCTTACAATGCATAAATGGTGCCCCGCAGTTGTAAATCTTGTGCTTTTATTTTATTTTTTATTCTTTTGTATCTTAAAGGTCCCATATTGTGCTATTTTCCCCTTTACACAGTCTATTCTAAGGGCTTTGTTGATAAATTTTTGCATTGTGCAATATCCATAACATAACAGTTTCCAAAAAACACCCATTTCTTGGACTGGCCCCCCTCCTTGCAAAAGCAAACGGCTCACTCTGAGATCTGATCCCCCCGAACAGAGAGCAGGCTGCCTCCCCCGCTCAACTCGCGCGCCTCCCCCGCCCAACTCGTGCCGAAGCCTAGAGCGGAGATAGTGCGCATGCGCCGTGTGCTCCGGTAAACAGCGATACACAAACACGGAATAAACCTTCTATCCGTCCTGACCGTGCGTCGTGCTGAGTCCAAAGTCCTGGATCTGACCTGGAGTTTGACGCGTGCTCCAGTACCTCGGCAGACGGACGTTGCCGTTTGGTAAATAACAAGCTAACTCTTCTATCTGTCGTATCCATCGTGTAATTACTGTGTAGCATTAGCATTAGCTGTTTTTATTCTGCGGCTGCGCGCTTCCCGGAGGCGTGGCTTAAACACCACGTCATCCTTGGGAAGCGCGTCATCCTGGTGAGGAGCCCCCGTCTGCTGCTCAGCCGATGGGGACGGAAAAGACAGTTCTCTAGCGAAAACATGCGGAAATCAATCAAAAAACCACTTTGGGCACAACATACGAGGCCCAAATAGCACTGTAGGAAGGTTAAAACCTCTTAAAAGTCGATTTTGCATGTTATGGGACCTTTAATAGAACTTATTTCAGTTGGTCAGTTTAGACCTATGCTGAAAGATTTAGAAATGAGGTCTATGGTTTGTAACTGGTTCTATGGGACTTTTTTTATGCGATTGTCTAAATGGGTAATGACGATCTGTGCTGCTAGGACTCCCTTGAAAAAGAGATTGGTAATCTCAATGGGACTTTCCTGGTTAAATAACACAAAACAGGCCCGGAGAGCAGACAAGTAGGAAAAAAAAACTAAAGCTAACAAAAGAAATAAAAATTACAGCACAACCAAATGTTTGTAAAGTTATATAAGTAAACGTTCAGAGTCTCTGTTTAATATCTCACATGGGTTGTCATGTTATGTGTCTGTTGTGTGTTATGGTTTAATGTTTAATGTCTTGTAATGTCAAGTTATGTGTCTATTGACGTCTAATTGATTGTTTAATGTTTTTACCTGCCTTAGAACAACAGATGACATTTGGCTATTGTGCACACGGCGGCATATTTGTGTTGAAGCTGCTGCTGACATATTGATTTGTAAGACCTTCCCCAATTTAAATAAACAAACAAATACAACATTGAAGCAACTGCATTTGTGCATGAGCCTGGTTTTGTGTTGCGTCTAAAATAGGTTTACTCATATTTTTTATCAAATGTGGACCAAGGATAAATCTTCTTTTATTACTTGCGTCCTTCTGATGTTGTAATTATATTCAAATTTATTCAAATGACAAATTGCACAATTATTTTCCAATGAGAAAACACATGAGACTTGATCGTTAGCGAAGATGCTCACAGCGTGATAATAATATGTTTTCCCCAATGAACACTGGCTTCTATAATGTGTTTATGGGAGGAAGGAACAGTTGGTAGATTTTTTTCTCTCTTTTTTTACTGTGAGATACAGTATGGAGCCGGGAGCATACTGAACAGGCCAGCAGTCTGCAGAGCACCACCTGTTCTCCTCTATATTATCATTTTACACTGCATCAAAAGGCTCGCCTCAGCATTTGTGCTTCGTCCTAATACCCCTGCTATTTCGTTTTTGTAATCTAATTCTTTTGTAATTCAATCCCTATATAATTTTGGATGTAAAGATGGAAGGAAGATGGAGCTGCTACTTGCAAATCTTGTATTGTCTGGTGATACTAGTTCTCTGGGTGTGAGAAGATTGTGCCCGAGCAAAATGCAACCAAACTTGACAACTGTCCAGCCTCATTGAATCTTGTTGATGCAGTTGTTTTGTGTGTGTGACTTGGCAAACAAACTTTCTCGGCATAACTCGCACCCTGGATGTGCAGTCACACTCCTCTTGTTCTGAGAACAAGGAATTGTGCAGCTGTTATGCACTACTTTGTTTACTATGTGAATTTTGAATGCACACGGATTATAGACAGAATAGCAGTCATAAGCCAAATTTCAAACTGAAATACTGATTTAGTGTTCACAGATAAATATAAAAGACTGGACCATCATGACAGAGATGAGATCTTTTTGGTGACGCACTCTTTCTAATATATGATTATTGTATTATATAATGAAGCATTTTGGATCTGTTCCCTTTACGTCTTGTTGAGTTTTTTGGTTGTGTGAATTTGCAGGCTTAGGGTTAGGGTTATGTGGCTACAGAACTAGCTTTGTTGTCACCAGAAATTAAAATATACGGTTATCAATATATAGCGTATGTAAATGTAAAATGTAAATGTGTTTGTGTTCTTATTTTCAATTTACATTCACAGTCACAACTACATTACTAAATGTGCTAGAGAAAAGCGTTTAACAAGTCTTGTTAGCGAAGAGTTTTGACCTTCTGTTAAAGTGGTTGAAAAAGAAATGCTCTTCAATTAGCTTTAAGTGCTAAGATAACTGTTATTACACATTTTCAATTAACCATGAATGTCCCATTTGTACGCAGCCACAGGGATTGTACTGTTTTACACTGAGTTTATTGATTTTGAATATATACCATAACGGCGGTAAATAGAATTTGGGGAATAGACAAGAAACATGTTGTACACACACCGGGGTGCTGATTTAATGCGAGCCGGGCCGCTGAATCCACTGTAAATTGGCCTCACACCCACACAACCGTAGCCAGCTGTTGTGGCAAAGCAGAGCTAGTCACTGACTGTAGCAACAACACAGTAAAGTGTGTGGTGAGGAGATAATGGATTTCAGTCCTGGGTCAGTGTGGATCAGGAGCAGTGAAGATGAGGGGTCACTCAGTCAATGGAGGTGTTTAAACATAAGCTCTCTACAGCTCCTCACAGGTACAGTCCACGTGGAATAACACCGAGCTCAAAGATAGCATGGCTTTCTGCAACGCACAGTTAAACACATCAGCAACACGCAAATAGATAGAGACTGTTTAAATGATATTAAGATTGGACACTAAACACCGGGGCTAAAAACAACAGGACTGCTGTTTAGAAAAAGAAAGCATATCAAAAGCCACTTAAAGCTGGGGTACCTGATTTCAAACCACAAAAGGAAGAAGTATGTGTTTAAATCTAACTAACTCATCCCTCGCTTTCACAGTCCATAATCACATGCCTTCATTTTTAGGCGACCACAAGGCTTTACAACAGCTTTTTCGAACGGAGTAACTGTGGTAGACCACCCAAGAGCAGCCAATCAGAGCACTGTTTTTGCTTCTTCTTCTCTACTGGTTGACAAGGAATAAAGTACTGTATTATTACATGTAGACAGTCTTGCTTTTACACTCTATTCTTTAGGGGAAAACACAACATGTACTAATTTACATAAACAAAAGTCAGGTTTAAAACTAAAGTCTATGTTAATAATGTGTTCTGATGCGATAGAGGGATACATATATTTACCAGTAGAGACCCAGCAGTTTATCTGGTTATTCCACAGCTCCTTTGTTTACTTTTTCACATCTGTTAATCTAATTTATCTCTATGTTCGCTTTATACACTTACAAAAGGGCGGATTTCCATGGTAACAGATGTTTTTTGACCTTCCACCCTGAGTTCTATAACACCTGCATGAAGAGCAGCAGCACCTTTAATGGCAGGTTTTTTTGCCAGAGTTAATTCGTTTTTTATCAAATCACTTTTTGCTTTTCGACTTGTAGCTGGACAAACTCTGCACACCTGACTGGGCGACAGGTGCGTAGGAGGAAAAGCAATTAGTAGAAAACGTTTAAGAAAACTCCCGCACAGTCTCACTCTTCATGAATTTATTAATACAACGTTTCGGTCCCTCTGACCTTCTTCAGGTCTGTTCAGCTTTTCACATGGTTAGCACTTAGAGACGCAGGTTGGACACACAATTGGTGACTCTAAATTCAGTTAATGAACACGAGTGAATGGTTTTGTTATTGTAAGTTGGGCTAGGGTTCAATAGCGTAGCACAGATTTGCTGCGCTTCCGCCTGCGCAGTCTTTTATCTGCTGCTATTCAATTCGATGTCATGTTAAGGCGAACGCACTCAAACTGAAGGAGCTGCTCTTGTAAATATCGAATGTAAAACTCAGCGTGGCCCGCTGAATAGACTGCTGAATTCTATGGACTGGTTTTAACAGCAGATTATCTACAATGTCACCGAGTTCACAGAAACGCTAATTGTTCAGAACCTACTTATGTCGTGAGTCATTAGGAGGCAGTGGGTGGCGTAGTCTCGGCACTTTACACAACCCAAGTACATTAACATATGCCACTGTATTCAAATGACAGTTTATTTGCCCAGAGCGTTGAGTTTTGCTGGATGTAAAATTCCGAACTTCCCCTTTTTCTGCTCTTTGGGGAAAAACGCTGGCACCACTTTTTCTCACTTTGAGCGCCACAGTCAAGTGCCACTAAAATCAATACGTTCTGCCATGATGGATGTATTTCAAGCTGACATCTAGTTCCTGCCAGACTTTATATATCCGTACACTCCAAACACGCTGGGATCAGGGTTTGTGGTTGTCATTGGCTGCTCTCTGGAGGACTGCTGTATTTATGACTATTAGGTTGAAAAGGCTGTTTGTCACACAAGCTGCTCCCCACTGACAGACAACTTCAATTATACCAATGATGGCTGCTCCGTATCGTGGCCATATGCAGTCGTAATGGTTAAATCAATCTTGCACTAATACGACCCGCGTCCTTCCGAGACGTCCACATTTAACAACACACATTATTGTTACCGTTCTGTCTGTTACCTTTGAATCACAAGCTGTTTGTAGTGCTATAGTTGTGTTTAGAAATGTGTTGTTTCTCAAATTTAGTGCTGCACAATATGACGCAAAAGTATTGATATTGCAATACTGGCTAATGCAATAATTGATGTCGCAAACAAACAAAATGTATCGTAAAGTTATGTAAAAAGGTCCTTCATGAGACAGAAATGTACTGTTTTTAAAATGAAAGTGTGTGTTTTTAAATGAAAAAGCCAGATTGTCTTTATTATTTTACTAAAGTCCTAAATTTGCCTTGTTTTAATCTTGTTTTTTGTCAATGTTAAGCTTTTTATCTGACTTGTAAATTAAGGCTTGCACATTTTAGTTTCAATATAACTGAAATTATTGTGTCAAAAAGTATATTCACATATTTCAATCAAACCATAGTCCTCCATGAGACTGAATGCACTGAAATGTACTGTTTTTATAATGAAAAAGGTTGATTTTTATTGATGGTTTTCCTTTTTCAGTCTATTTTACCCTTAATTAAGAATCAGTTTTGTCTCGTTATGTTTTTTTATTTAGTTTGAATCAGATAATTGTGTCAGAAAATATGTTAAAACACCAAAATAATATTGCATATCTAAAACATTTACAATATCGCGCAGCCCTACTCAAATAGTAATTTTACATTTTAGCTCTTATATAACGTGTTAATACAAGGTCCATATTATGAATGAGAAATACATTTACTTAAGTCATTGTTATGATTACTCTCAATTGAGTTCTAATCTTGCTATCTTTTATTTTATGTTCTTGATGGGTTTTAAACTTTCCAGATAAAGCTGTAGTTTGTCATGCCTGTTTTTCCAGCATTACAGTCAGTGAGATGAGGCAGTGACCCTCGACTAAAGGTCCAGCTCTGAACTTTCTCCAACAGTTGAGCAACAGTAATGAGCAGCGTGTTTGACCTCAGCCTTCAGCACTGTTTCATTTGTTTTCAGCAGCTGACACAACATGAAAATGAAAGCAGTTAGCTTAAATATACAGTATTAGGTTTTCTGAGAAGAACAGTGTTTATTTTAGAGAGAGGCTTCCACAAAACAAACACAATGCACAGGCAGCTCCAGAAGGTGTTTACCAGGAGCAGGTAAACGCCACAGCAGTGAGCTCCGATAAGAAGCAGCAAATCCTCATAAGCCCTGATAACACAAATGGAAATCTGACTTTAATGCTTAAATCACTGTTTACAAAATTAGACTTTGACATCAATAAAGTGATTTCATTTCCATCTCAAAAAGTAGTGCGCTAAATATCTGCATTAGGTTGATAAACAAAATAAATGAAGCCCAGTGCTGCTTAACTTTGCCAGCCAGCTCTTTTGTCCTAAGTGGTTTGTCTTCTTCCCAGGTGTGGCAGTGTGGAGGCAGTATGGAGGTCCTGCCCTGCGCCCGCGTGGCTCACATTGAGCGCACAAAGAAGCCCTACAACAACGACATCGATTACTACGCCAAGCGCAACGCCCTGCGAGCGGCCGAGGTCTGGATGGATGAATACAAATCTCACGTCTACATGGCCTGGAACATTCCCATGAACGTAAGTTTGCCCTGCTTTGTAGACATCCTCAGATCTTTCTCTCTGCTCAACCCGGCTCCTTTCAGCTCCGGCTCTCACTTTCTCATTCCGAAATGCATCTGAGCTCTCCGGAGACACGAGTCAATAGAAACTCAAAATTCTGATTTCGTCGCACTTGACCTTCAGCAGAGTGAAGGCTGAGCAGAGGCAGCTCCAGTCTCCCGCCAGACAGGAGGAGCCTCAGACTAATCAGCCTATTTTCATACATCACTTTAGTTTAATTGCTTTCAAGGGTCTTCCGAAACGGCCCGGACAATAATAAACAGCTCCTCCGCTTCCTAAAGAGTTTAACATTGAATCCTAATTGAGTGCGGAAGTGTGCAGAATGAGATGATTGCCAGTGAAGGACACGGCGATGGCCTCGGCGCTGCTCCTCTGCCTAAATGATGACAGCGCTGCGGGAGGCTGTCACACCGTGGTCCGACGCGCTGCTGCTGCCTGCGCGCTCCCTCAGATTTACTTAACGTTATTGAAATGTCTCACCGAACGCAGGTACAACGAGCCCTGGACATGTTACTGCCTCTGCGAGCTGTGGGGTGGCCGTTTTGGAGAGGGAAGTGCTCACAGATTTGACTAAGTAACCAATCAGGGGCCATCTCATTTCTAGTGTAATTACCAACACAGTGGCATGACTCTCTATTACCCAGCTGTCCTGTGGCGGGGACTTATCTTGTTTTCTGTACAAAAAGCGAACGCAACAATTATTCTATCTACCTTCTTTCTCCCGGGCTCCCGTCTCGCCCATACACAGTAACAGAGCCTAGTTATTGTCTGTTGGAGCTACTAAGAGAAAATTACTTCTGTGGCTGTGGAGGAAAGCTTATGATTCAGCACAGTACAAGCCCCCGAGTCCAAAATCTAAAAACAACAGCTTCTGAAATTAAATGCATTTGTTTGTGTCATCTGGAGGTGCACAGCTGCTTCCAGTTTTGAAGTGGGAAAGCGTCAAGCCAAACTTGAACGGATGAAAGATTTTGTCAACTATTAATGAGTAATTGTTAAACGTAAAATATTTTTCCTTTGTGGAGTTGTCGTTGTGAACAGACTCTTTTAAATTCTATGTCATCAAAACGTTCTAAATTCCAAAATGGGGGCGACTGCAGGCAAAATTGAATAAACCAGACGTTTTTAATAATAAATCGACATGAGATCTAAATGCTGATGATTTGGGGATTTACACTAAAATGTAGAGCAATTTTCATTTTTAGGGTGGAAATGGTAGTTTATTTTTCTATGACGAAGGATGAAAGCCCCTCAAATGTGTGTGTGACATTCACAAAAAGTATTATTTGTGGTAAAGTATGAAATATACATGAATTGAAAAATAACTGAGAATTCAACATTTGTCCACTAAAACCTAACACTCATTTCTCACTCGCCTTCACTGAAAATGCAAAGTTTCTATCACAATGTCCTAATAAATAAACAAATAATGTAAAGATCATTTGTTTTTGCCTTTAAAATCACATCATGTGTATCTGAGTGGTCTTCATTCAAAACCACCTTGATTTTTCATATTTTGTGATGTTCTGGAGTTCATCCTCGTTTCTCCAGGGAAATCACATTATGTTCCACTTCACTTTCCCTCTATTCTGGAAATTAGAATATTTTTGTGTGTGTATTTTGGATCGTGTTCATGCGAGATGCCTTTCTTTACTCAGCCTTCACTCTTCATTTGATTATGTGACACTGTTTAGGGTTCATGTGGATGGGAAGCGTTAAGTGTTAAGATGATAATACAATATAAAGCAATCTCCATGGTCATAGAAATATAAAAATACTGATTATGCACAGAATCTACATAACTTTTAGGGCTGTAGACCTTTAGTTTCTTTTGTTGAGTTTCTTTTTACTGATAAATGCACATTACAAGTAGCTTTTTCTGTTCAAATGTTTGTAATTGCATGATCTCCAGTGATCTCGTGGTCTTATCAGTGCACTATAGGTACAGATACTTGGTCTAATCAGATCCAGTGGCATTTTAGGCGACCAATCGATGCACCAAGCATGTCTTCAGTCGACCAAGTATTCTTCAGTCGACTACAGCCCTAATAGCTTTAAATTATAATATATGTGAACCAAGACTTGGCTCCAGGCAGGGCAGTCTTCAGGCGTTTCCTGATTGATCTGGGAGCCACCTCCGTAACACATCCAGTCGTGAGCGCTCATAATTAAAGAGCTGATTAGGGCGCGCTCAGTGCAGCTCACGTCCCACACAAGAACAATGAGGGTCCCACAGGGCGGCAGTCTCTATCCATTGAATGTTCACTGCATACTCTGAAAACATAGTCTTTTTGGACATCTTTCAGAAGAGCTCATATATTTGTGTTATTGTCAGTCAGGGGCTGTCTCAATATGTAATTTTAATGTTACGATTATTGTGAGAAGAAATGTCACAATTGTATAATTATTCACAATTGTTGGCACCGTGAAACAAAAGTGAAATCACCAACTTTCTGAATTAAAAACTACATTAGCCAGTAGATCATACTGGCACATAAATAGCAAAATATAAAAAAATATTTTACTCTAGGGCTGTCACTAACGATTATAATCGTACTCAACAAGTCAGTAGTTTTTTCATTAGTCGATTAGTCAAACATTTTTTTCTACTGTATACTTAGACTTTTAAATACATTATCAATCAAATAAAGGTTGAAATCTTGTGACTGAAGGTTTCTAGATCAAGAATGTTTTTAAATTAAATCTATTATTTATCTAAATCAGCTATTCTTTATTCTTTTTTAACATTTTGAATGAATAATGTCACTGTCTTAGTTATAAAAGACCTTTTGACTTTGTTTTAGAGTCTGTTTAGTCCATTGTTTAGGAACAAATACAATTATTAATCATGACACTCGATTATTTTTTTATTGTCGACTACTTGGGATTAGTCGAATAATCGTTGCAACCCTACTTAACACATAATTGTTTTTTTTTAAGCCCCTTAATGAGCAATTGATTTTGCAGAAATCTAATAGCAGCAGTTGGTATGTTGGTATGTTCAACAAAAAAGTATCCTTTTGTTTTTGGCAGAATCCTGGCGTTGATTTCGGGGATGTTTCCGAGCGCCTCGCCCTGAGGAAGAGGTTACAGTGCCGGAGTTTCCGATGGTACCTTGAACACGTCTACCCCGAGATGAGGATCTACAACAACACCATCACATACGGAGAGGTCAGAGGTCACACCATCAACACTTAAGCTCTGAAAAATATATTTGCACTTTCTATAGACTCTAGTGACAGGTGAATGCGTCAGTTGCCTGTAAATTGTCCCTGTATTTTCAAACCTACGTCACCTATGGACGACATCACGGAGGGATTCTGTTCTGTACTACTTCCTGTAATTTAAAATGTGTTTGGGTTGTTTTGTTTTTTTTTGTTTTTTTTTCTTCACAAACTGCAACTTCACAGATGTAAAATTATGATAAATATTTACCACATTTGCGATACCACCAAACTAAGTAAAAATTTGAAAAACACAAAGCCAAATTGACTTTAAAGGTGCTGTACCTGATTTTATTGTTGTGAAACGTGAAAAACAGAATTAGTTCACATACCAGATTTTTTGCATGTAATAAAGTTAAATCTGTGTTGCCCCAGCACAGTTATATTGTAAAAGCATCTATTCAAGGAAAAGGAGACCACGGCGCTTTCTCTGCATGCTAATGTTTGTTAGCTTTATCCATGAAGGGAAATAAACTCATCACAGTGAATATTTAGGAGGCTGAGACTGCATTAGGAAAGCGAGTGAAACATGTGACTGATGTAAAGACTTTAAATTTAATTGAATTAAAACAAACTCGTTCTCTGGGCAGTGTTAGTTTTGACAGCCAAGTTAGTTTAAGTTTTGTCTTAGTCTTTTCACTCAAAGGATTTTTTTCTATGACAGTAAGACACTTTTCATGTGTTGCATTGACAAAAATGTATACAATTTTAGTCATAGTTTTAGTAAATGTTTTATTCAGCAAAATATGATTTTGACAAAAAACATTTATTTTACCAAATTAAATTTTTTTAGTGATTGCCAATTTCAATTTCCCGATAAAGCTTGTCAGTGCACAACACAAATGTAAACTAGCTTTTATAAACAAAAAAGAAAATATATATAAATAAAATAAAGACTGCTTAAGTTTAGGAAAATGTAGTTGCTTTTGTAATGCACCATCACATAGGATTAGACACAGTTTCCTCATAATGAGCTTTAATTAAAGACTTATTAGTTTTCCATTGCGTCTTGATTGTTCTGGGCTGGGCTGCTCTCACCGCGCTGCACACAGGGAGCAGGAATATGACAGGTGGAAGAATTGAACAGGATCCTAAGCCACACGCGATTAGAACGAGCGCCGAAATGTGCTCTTTTACTTATATCAATCCTGACAATGGAAAATAGAGGCAGATCAATATGCTGTGCAAATGTAGTGTCAGAAGGTAAACAAATGAAAGAGGAGATCTATCAGCCCAGAGAATTGGTCTTACTTTGTTTCCTCTTTGACTGTGGCAGATGGTTATAGATTATTCAGAGCAAAACTACTCAGGCGGTTTGGGTTTTGATTTGTAAATAAGATTGCAGCATTATTATGTGCCCAGAAAAAAATGCTGTATTTTGTAACGGTGGAGTGTTATGTACAATAACCCGTGTTAAAGAAACCGACGTGAATGAAATTTGTTTAGCTAGATGGAAAGATTAAATGAACCACACAAAATTTCCATAATAGCCGCTCACAGACAATATAAAATACATTTGGTCAAAATAAAACTTCAAGCTGGTGGTGGATCGAGTTTGGTGTGTGGTCCAGCTCTTTTGAGATCATGGAAATAATTATGTATTTTTCCTAATCCTAATAAGAGCCTATAAGAACTCTGCTATAAGTTAATCAATTAATCACGACACAACAAATGATTAATTTATACTTCCAATGGTTCCAAAGAGCTGAGAAAAGACAATTTATGACTTAAATTGAGTTGCAGTTTTATGAAAATGATGCAGAAAATGTGTACATTTAGTGTATTGGATGTATCTTGTCAGCAAATATACTCCAGCAGGATTCTTAAACGATTTCACTTCAGCTTTATCTGGGTCAAATTTAGTTAAATCTTTTCCAGGAAGTTACATTATGAATATTACAAAAACTGTCAAACTGGGGACAAACAGGCACAATGTTTACGAAAATCTCAAATATACTTTTAGTGAAATGTGACGTCTAACCTGTCATATAGACTTTAAAGTATAGGAATGCAGAGCTGACAATAATATAATGTCCTCTGAAATGGTCCAAAAAAGCACTGATGCAGCGGCTTGTGGTTTGGATATCATTACATCCTTAAGCACATAACATTCACATCCTGCTAAACGATTCCTCAGATCTAAATATGATTTGTGGTACGTTTGCAAAGCGAACACATTTAGCCCGTGCAGCCGCGGCGTGCAGTGAGGAAGCGGCTCTCGTGTGTCACCTCACATCAGCGTCGCAGTCGGCCATGTTGACCGCACCAGTCGAGTGAAGCCTTCCCTGACACCGCAGCATGAGCGATATGTCACAACCTGGAAATGGAGCCGTGCACATTCAAATCACGCGTAAACCAGGCCAGGCTCAGTGAACACATCACCACACGGAGGGGGAGACGGAGGAGAGCGGGCCCTGCATGAAGAGCTCACCATTAGGACGGAGGCGCTAATGTTATGGAAGAACAGAGGCAACGCACGAGGCAGTTGGTTATTTTAAAATCAGTGGTAGACTTTCCTTTTGGAATGTCTCACATGTTGAGTTTTATTTCTTGTGTAAAGATTTGGTATAGTATTTTGCATCATAAAATAAATACATTTATTAAAATATAAATAAATGAATTAATTTAAAACATATTTCTATTGAAGTATAAAGGACAATTTAAGTGTATTCAGAGTACAGTACCCATGTATTATCCTCTGCTCTTTGTAATAAAATGACAATAAGATACAGGCAATCATCAGATACTAATCAGACTAAATCTAGTGCTGAAACCAGATACTGATTTCAAGAACCATCAACAACAACAGCAACAAAATTTGCCCCGTCCTGAACAGTTAATGAATGATTTTGGACCATACAATAGTGGAAATCAGCAAAATGCAAAAGAAAAAATATTGTACTTATGTTAGCTTTAGGCTATACTTCATTAAAGGCAACTTTATATCAGATACTTTTTTTCTTTTACTTCACTACATTTCAGAGCAGGTATCTGTACTTTCTACTGCACTACTTTTTTGAACAGGACTGAAAAGTAAAGACATCCTGCCTACAGATTTTGAGTAAAGTACTGAGACAAATAATATATAATGAAAGAGAAATATGACATCATTTTATTCTTGCAGCTTGCACTTAACACATTAGTGGAGCAGAACTTTTTCCTTGCAGGGTTGCCAGACAACTGAACTGTGATTGGTCAGGTTTTCAAAATGGGTGTGGCTAATTGTAAATGTATTTATCTTTTTATGAAATGAACATTTAAAAAATTACAATTTCAGCCATTTTGATTGCTATATAGTTATCAAAACTGTGTTGCCACTGAACAGTTGATATTCCAGAGGAGAGTCCAGCTGTTTTTTTCACATCTGAGAGACACGTCCCACAAATAAACGACTGTGATTAGTTTGTGATTCCAGACCCTCCTGAATTTGAACTGATACGGTGGTAACAGACACTCCCTCACTAGGCCACTGAATTGTCTGAATATAACAGTCTGCACTTCAGCGTTCACTACATTCTCCTTTCTTGCAGTTGGGTTGTCGGTTCAGTTGTCCAGACGCACTCAAGGGATTCTCTTTTGCTTCTTTAGGTGAGGAACAGCAAAGCCAGTGGGTACTGTCTGGACCAGGGCTCAGAGGACGACGACAAGGCAATACTCTACCCCTGCCACGGCATGTCATCACAGGTAACAATGTTCTCTTATAATCTTTATGAGGCTCTTTTAGACACTAGTAGAAAAAATACATAAATGAATAATGGAGAACGCAGGCTTGATATATTTGGTAAGTGAGAGGTGTCACAATGTCGATTTTTAGTGTAACAATTATTGTGAAAAAACAGAAACACCATGACTAAACGATTATTCATGTATTTCCTTTCATTCCTAACATGATACAATGCCTCAAGAGTGTGATCACCTTTATGAAATCAAACTTTCTGAATGTCAAAATAAAGTAAATGTGACAAAAACAACCAGAATAAAAAGGTATGTCATTGAGGAGTATTTTTGAACTGACTACATTGTGCAATACATTTGTCACGTTTATTATTTTTTAGTTCTTACGCTCATATTGTGACCTGAATAATCACAACTATCGATCAACAAAATAAAGTTGTCATCTCTTATTTCAACTCAATGACAAATGAAAATAGGACTCATGTAAATAAATATAAATAAAATAACTGTAGAAATTGCACCTTGTAAGTCGTCTCTCAAGACACAATTCCTCAAAGGTGGCACTTGAGCGAGAGTGGCCGTGAACATATTTATTTCAGACGTACTTGTCCCGTCTTAAAGTGTCTCCCCAAGAACCAAGATAAGATAAGATGTAGAAGAGGAAGATAAATATTTCACATTGATCAACATTCAAGTATCTTCAACGGAGAATACAAATCAAAAGAAGTGAATACGAGGTCATGTAACGTTTTTCATGAGTGTGCTTTATATGTAGCTTAACCCATGAAGATCACAGGGTCTTCATAGAAACACGGAGTTGTATTGATTGCAGAGGCAGTGAAGTGTGCATCCATAACATATAAAGGACCAATGGGCGGAAAATCTATCAAATGTAGCAGCTAATAGTAAATGCAGTTAGTCTGAGTAGATTTCAGCAGATGATTCAACAATCTCTATTCCTAGCGCATAAAAACAAATAAATGTTGTTGGTTTTTGGTCATTTTAAACGTTATCTGGACAATACAGACTGTAAAGACATGTGAAAAGACCTTTTTTATAAAAAAGACAGCAGCATTATTGAATCAAAATGTCAAAATAGAATAAACATAATAACGATTAAAAAAATACAAATAATCGTTTGACTGATCAACTACTAAAGTCATCATTAGTGACAGTTATGCTAGCACTAATAAAAAATGTTCTTCTGCTGATCTGCAGAAGTCCATTTTACGACTGGCTCACCATTACATAAAAAAATGCTCCATGAACTTTTTTTATAGGCTAGTTACGGTTAGGGTTAGAGCTGGATTGTTAATATTATTAGATTGCAAAATATTGAATAATGTTCACAACAGTTGCATGTTCCCGCCAAAACAAGATCTAGTTTGTGAGTTTTGTTCACCGGCAATGGCATTTAAAAACATCATTATTTTTATTTATAAATGAATGATGAATTGGTAAAACAATGTTGTCAACACTTTTAGTAGTTGTTCTGATTATTACCACCTTTCAGAATGATGTAAAATTAGGACTGTTGCCATTGTAATGTAAGCTGACCATCCCAGAAGAAATCTCGTCATATTTATGAGTTCACTAACTCCATCTGGACGGTATCCCGCTGTTTGAGGCGCTGTTTGAGGCGCTGTGTGGCCGATCACAGCACAGCATTGTGGTTTGGGCGGAATCAAATGGACGAACCTAAACAAACAGCAGATTTACGGACTATTTTGTTTTGAAAAACATGCACACATGGAAGATGTCTGTGCTTTTCTTTCATCTGGATTTAACCTCAGTTTCATTTCTCAGCTTGTTCTGCTGCTGTAACACTTCAAACATCAGCTTCAACCATCAAGCTTAAACCATCAGCTTCAATTTCACCTTCAAATAAATAAAGATAAACGTGTAGGACTCAATTCGGATTGCTATACATATAAACCTGGCATCACACGATCTCTCTGGGTGGAGTCTGCATGTCCTCCCCGTGTTACCGTGGGTTCTCTCCGGGTTCTCCGGCTTCCTCCCACCGTCCAAAGACATGACTGTGTAGGTTAATTGACAACTCTAAATTGTCCATAGTGTATGAATGTGAGAGTGAATGGTTGTCTGTCCTTGTCTGTGTGTGTGTGAATGAATGAGAGTGAATGCGGGACAACAGATGGAAATTAGCCCAAGGCTACAATCTGGTGTGTTTACAGCATGTATATCATGTATGTTCGTTAACATGCACTGTCCCAAAAAAAAAAAAAAAAAAAAAAAATGGCAATTGACACATTATATCTTTTGAATGGTGTAAAGTCTTCAAATTGTCACCAAATAGGAAGCTGAATAATAGTCTGATTTATACTTTTCAATTATGCTATAAAAAATCATCATTTCTGTCCCGCCATTTAAGTGCAGCGTCTCCAGTGTCTCTTTTGTAGACACTCACAGTCTGTGCAGGTCCCATGTGAGCGCTGATGTAATTATATGAATATGCAAAAGGCTACAGCCCGCTCAGCATAACCTTTACCTAAACAGAGCGTGGGACAAACAGCGCTGTGGGAGGGAGACTGGGTTTGTGTGTGCAAAAAGACAAAAGGCAAGTCCACAGACAAAACATGCAAATATTATTCATGATTCATTTGTTTTTACATTTTTTCATCTCTTACTGGGCACTCCTGCTGCCGGCGAGTGTCATGTTTGTTACCTGTCAAACGAAGGAAGGCGCGCACTGGCCTTCTCCGTTCTCAAACAGGTCCAGTAATGTAAGTCTGTTAATCTCCAATCCCCCGAGGAAATCAACAAATGAAGATGAATTTCTTGCTGTCTATCATTAGATTACTGTGAGGACTGCCTTTACAGTGACCGGGCTCCATTTAATTTAGTCGGATGCTGTGATTTTGCATTCCTTTTAGCGACGTTCGTTTTACTTGTGAGAAATGATATAATTGCGGAGAATAAATCTTGATATTGCGTCTGAGGGATGACTTTTCTTTGTGCCTGCTCTCTCGGGAAAAGCAAAATCACGGTAATCTCTCCCTGTAGTTTAACAATATGAAACTGTAAAAGCCAGAAAGGCCTGTTCAGGTTTAAGTCAGAAGTCTGGTCTTTCATCATCATGTGTTGGTGTCGAGGCAAAGGAGTGGATGGCAGCGCTTGTGGGAACACAGCTGGCACACTGAGAACTTTTTGGAACTTTTTCTTTTACTTTTTAGCTTAGTTTTGAACATGACGTCTTGGGATTTAACCAACTAAGAAGTGTGGCTCATGCAGTTCAAAGTCATGGACTGTCTGAAATGTGTGTTTTGCTTTTATTCATGGAGCTGTAGACCTCTTAAATGACAACCCTCCTGCTAGAGCTGCTCTGAAACCTTTGATTGAAATTTAAGGCGCAGTGAAAATGTTTGTAAAGCTGAATCTATCTGTTTCTCTATTTCTCTATCTATCTATCTATCTATCTGTCTGTCTGTCTGTCTGTCTGTCTGTCTGTCTGTCTGTCTGTCTACTGTATCTATCATGCTGATTGGTCTTGTATAAGTGTTACTGGGCAAAACATCAGCACTAGTTGCAGGTTAAATCATGCACCAGAGTTTGATGAATGTTTTGCCAAGATTTTTGTTGTTTCAAACTTGTGGTCTTTAAAAACTCCGATGGTTCAGTTGCAGAATGCACTCCCTCTAATCCAAAGGTTTTTACTTCTTCAGGCTAAATAATATAAAATTAGGAACTTTTTTAATTTGATCTTACCTTCTTAGCCTTACCTGCTCATCTCGATGGAAATATTGTTGGTGTTTTTAAGCTGCTTTTCTTTTTTTTTCTTCCGAGAAGGTGGGTCAAGGACAGGGGGCGCTCTGGGACAGTAATCCATTTGCTAAATTCCTTTGAACATTGTGTATTTAAAGTGCTTCTCTCATTGTCGCCCATCGAGGAAACTGCTGCTGTGATTTTGGGAAATACAAAAATGAATTGAATTTAAATAAAAATCTTAATGTGAGCAGGCTTTTTGCCTCTTCACAGATTTGACTTGGTCTGTGTCATTGTCTCCATAGAGATAGATTTGTTTAATGCCATACTGTGGAACATTCCAGGCAAAGCAATTATCTCCATAGAGAAACAGTTTTTCATTTTTGTACGTTTGTATGTTTAAGTTTTTGCTTTTGTACGTTTGTATGTTTAAGTTTTTGCTTTTGTACGTTTGTATGTTTAAGTTTTTGCTTTTGTATGTTTGTATGTTTAAGTTTTTGCTTTTGTATGTTTGTATGTTTAAGTTTTTGCTTTTGGATTTTTGCTTTTTTTTTTTTTTGGTTCTCAATGCGTTTGTTTGCATTTTATATTACGTTAGTTTTGCTTTGTTATGTGTTGGTAAAATTAATAAAAATCTTAAAATCAAGGTGGTTGACCCTCCACCAGAAAAGTTACACAGTGCCTTATTGGTGGGTTTCAGATGGTGTCAAAACATTCCATTGGCCAGTAATATTTAATACTGATGGTGGGCAATTAAAATGAATATTGTATAATTCTAGTGTCTTGTCGCTTTTAGAAATGATCCGGTTATTTACCTTGTGGATATTTCATGGCAAAGTACAACTTTATGAATAGACACAGTTCACATCAGACTCTGAAATCAACCAATAGTTTATATTTTACTTTTATTATTCACTGTTTCATGTTGCACCATCTCGCCAAAGAAAGAGTCTGACTCTGATTAAGCTTTTCACATCGTTGTGCTACACTGTATGTAAAAAGTAATCAACATTTATGAAAGATTAAAGACATCGGGAATGAAAATCCATTGGCCAAAAAAAAACATACATATTTAATCTTGTGCTTGTATTAACCGCTGAAGTACTGCTTTCATAATAGTGTGCATCAACATAATAAAATCAATCCCTTCATTAGCCATAACCTTTGAGTACAGACCTCGTCCCTCCTGGTGGAGCTCGGCACATCAAAAGTCATGATGCAGAGATTGTGAGGTTTACGTTACTGCGACGTGGCACCAGTCAGCAGCTAATTAAAAACCTGCGAAGACTTCGACCTTCAACAGAAGTCCGTCCAAAACTTTTACAAAGAGCAAAAGGAGCAGTGCGTCTGAGGAAGCTTCAAAGGCACAGGGTAAATGGCCGGGCTCAATCATTTCTTAATTATTTGCCGCGGTCTCATTGTAAATGTATTAAGCTGAAGGAGGCTGTCAGGCAGCGCTGTAAACAAGTGTTAGAGGGGATTATATGGGGTTTTGTGGCCAGTCGCAGTTTACACTGTGCATAAATCTGCTGAGATCATAATGACCCTGGAAGACCCACTGCAGCAGTGTAAAACTCTAGAAGGAATTCCTGATCGCATGAGTCACTTTAACCTTTAGCGCAAGAAAGATCAGCATTACACAAGTAATACGTTTGCTTAAAAGACACACTGCTATGTCTTGCTCTGCTATTTGGAATAACAGCAATAAAACATAGAAGCGGAGACAGTTTAGTCGATCGTTTGCCCGCTGACTCAAACGTTCAGTCCCAGCTCCCTCATGTGTGTGCAGTCGTTTTGTCGTTGAGCAAGACACTTGACCCACCTGACCCCCAGAACAGACCATTTGAGACTATAATATATCGAAATGTAGATAATACGCTGAATGTTGTTTTGAAGATATGCTAAATATGATTATAGAGAATATAATTTATAGTAAAAAATGCTGCAAAAAGATCAGACACCGAGCTGAGCCTGAAAGTTTGAAATATTCTGCACTTTTGTGATAAAATTTACAGACATTTCACATTTATCTGATAATTAAACCTCAACTAATGCGTTTACAGATATGTTGTAACACATCAGGATACTCCAAAAATATAAAGTTGTTTGTTTGTTTTTTACAGCTCACCTCTAGTTGAGACCATGATAACTGCAGATTACAATATCCCATGCTTTCTGAACTGAATCCATCAAAGCAAAAACATCTTTTTAAATAGCCATGTCATTATTTAAATGAGGCAGAAAACAAAACTGCGTTGGCTAAATCTGCATGTTCAAATAACATATCTACAGTGTCGCTTTGCTTGTGCTTTTGAGAACAAAAAGTTTGACCTAGTTGTTTGTGCACAATCAAACATTTAACAAGCGTTCTTTACATCTAATGCACAATTTTATCTGTTGGTTAAATAAGTCGGAAAATTAAATGTTGTCACTCAAAAATAAGATTCAGATAAACAGTATAAGATGTGGATGTGGGTTTTAAGCATAATTTGTTTATTATTCCTGTCACTGTGTTTGTCTATTTTAAATAAGTCTGGAATACTTGAATTTAATTGAAACTGATAATCGATGTACAATTAGCCATATTGTGGTGTTGCTTGTGGCTAATCAGTTTCTCTAATTCTATTTCTTTAATCTAATTTCTAATTCTCGTACGAAACTTTGTACTCACAAACTTTAAGAGGCAAATTATTATAATTATTCCGTTTTTGCAGAAGCTATTCCACTGGCAACTTCGTATTGAAACATTTATCGTTAGAGATGAATAATGCATTAAAGAAGACACTGTTTATAAGTCAACAGATTGAGAGGGATTGTGTTACATTGATTTCCAGTGCAGTGAATAAGATGCAGGTCTGACGCCGTAGTCTGGATGGGGCTGTACAGTAGACCTCCCAATCTTCTGCATCTCATCTTTCACTGAGGATCACTGGCACCGATAAATAATAAATGCTATCTCTACTGTATCCTTACGTAACAGATACGGATCGGTGCTGGCTCTTTCATGTGAAGGATTAGCCAGCGAGGATCAAGTTATGGTTTTGGGAACACTGTCACTAACAAGCGTTCCCATTCAGACGCTCTGAGCTCAGGCTTACTGTAGTCAAGATCCTGTGTCTCTAATTCAGAAGGTGAAAGTAACAAAATACTTTTACTCAATTGATCTTGTGTTTAAATAAGTAAAACAAGTTGAACCCAACAATCAGGCAGTCAGTGTAAGATGCTGGAAATAGCACTTTCACTACGAGTAACAGAGATACAAGAAGGAATAATGGTAATTCTATTGGTAGATTCTGTTGCTGATTTGAAATCTGGGAAATGTTAAAGCAATGTATTCCTTTACTTTCTTTTAATAATGTTTAAAGTCTTTACCAAGTGGGTATTAATAGTGTGAGTAATAGCAGAGGCTGTAAAATGTAATTAGTAGGTCACAATGTCAGTTTTAATTTTACAATTGTTGTGAGAAGAAACATCACGATTTTACGATTATTCAGAATATGCTCTGTGCATAACAGCACCATGAGACCAGCTTAATAGATCCATGGATTAGCTCAGTGTTAGTGTCAGTATTTCTTTTCTAATTCTGTCTCTGTGGTGTTTTTGTTAAGTCAGTTTAAAATGAATAAATACTTTAAGATCAGGAGTGAACAGCACCATGTTAAGACGTAACAAAACACTTCACCAAAGGACACTTCGGTGAAGTTTACAAAAGGACGTGTTTGTGTGAGAAAAGTAGGCCTAATAAATAAATAAATAACCAACTGAAATAATCTTCACATGAAAACAAAATGAAGGTCTTTACTTTGAAATTTAATTGGTTGTTTATTTTATATTTTACATTTTAATGAAAGTCGAGTGAGCTGTAAGAAACGGGTTTGCTTTGCCAAATGCTGCTGTGCACAAAGCCCTTTGTTGACACTCACCAAACAACTGAGACACTTGTTTTTGTTCACGTTGTCTTATATGTAAACATCATACCTTTTGAATGATAAAGTTCTAAAAAACTAGGCCTATATTTTTGTGTAGCCTACTGAGGATTATTTTGTCGAATAATCTTGACACTAAGAGTAATAAATACTGCTTTGACCGTAGACCCTCCTTGCTCAGAGGTGGTTCACCATGACTATAACCCTGTGTGTGTGTTCTCAGCTGGCCCGTTACTCCACTGAGGGTCTGCTCCAGCTGGGGCCCCTGGGCTCCACCACTTTCCTCCCCGACACCAAATGCCTCATCGACGACGGCAGAGGACGCACTCCCAGCCTCAAGAAATGTGACGCTGTCTCCAGGACGTCGCAGCGGCTCTGGGACTTCACACAGGCAGGTTCCCACGAGAAGACTGAACACACACCAACACGTCATTCATTCATTCATTTTCTACCGCTTATTCCCGTTAGGGGTCGCGGGTGACTGGAGCCTATCCCAGTGACTTTGGGCCTTAGGCGGGGCCTAGACACTAAAATAAATGTCAAAATCTTGTGTTTTGTGACACTGAAGACACTGGAATAATAGATTACACTTCCATTGTATATGAATGCAAAACATCTAGCATAAAATCTTTGCAATACACTACCGCACAATAATACATTAGTAAAAGCATGAAATATTGGCTATTTGAAGGTATTGCAATGTTTGATTAAAGGGGTTGTTTTAACATCTCATGGAGAAAAATCTTTTTTGCAACAGGATAGATATATTGTAAAATCATCTATTCAGGTCAAAATTACTCATCTAATTATAGAGCATATCAATTCTCCACCAAGCAGGGCGTGTGCTGCTCGCATGTGAGTTGTTGTCAGCATTACCATGAAAGAAGTGAAAAGCATTTATAAACGCATTGCTGTGAATAATTAGAATGCTCAGAAGGCATTACATAGCAATATATATGGACCTCTGCAAAGTGTTTAAAATTAAGTAGTTCTGTTTTTCACACACTTTTAAGACGATAAAAATCAGGTACAGCTCGGCCTGTCACAATAACAAAATTTGAAGTGATATATATTGCAAATGAAAATATTGCAATAAACAATATTATTGAAGCTACTTTATGTCACCTTCACAATAACACCAATGCAGAAAATTTGCGATAAACCCTAACTCTAATTGGAAACACCCTTAAAAAAAAAAAAAAAAAAGCATTCACTGCAAAATAAAATAATACAATTAAACACTAAGTAATGTCAGAATCATTATGTGAGTCCTCTACTTAGTTAGTTAGTTAATTATTCAACCCTTAAAATCTCAAATGTTCATTCAAGACAAAAAAAGAAATGAAAAGCTCCCCACTAGTGCATAGAAAAGGTACATTTGATAATTACTCAGCCTCTAAAATATTGTTCCATATTATATATTGAGTCGATATAGTGACATTTTTGTGACAGGCCACGGTACAGGACCTTTAAGTCATGAAGAAGCGGATAAAGGTGTAATATTACATAAGACTGTTAAAAAGTCTTATACGTTTTAATTAAATGTTAAAAAAGTTATTCATTATCTCTGCATGTATTTTGTTTCCAGAATGGTCCCATCATCAGCAGGGACACTGGTCGGTGTTTGGAGGTGGAAATGTCCAAAGACGCCAACTTTGGCCTCCGCCTGGTGGTCCAGCGCTGCTCGGGCCAGAAGTGGATGATCCGAAACTGGATTAAACATCCGCGGCACTGACTGAGGCGCAGATGAGCTCATGTGCGCCGCTGGGACACTGCTGTGGGCTCAGTGTTGCAGTTGGATTGCAAACTGCGGGGGTCCGGCTGCTGTTACCGTGCGGTATCTGGCTCCACACACGCACTAAGCTTCCCTCAGGCCATGGAGCGCGCCGACATCTTAGGAAGCATTTGAAGCTCAAGCAACGGCGGCATACAGACACCTTACAACCGCTTTGTCAAATGACCCATAGCTTGGACTGTAAGCTTCATGTATAAAATAATAAGCCGTGTGTGCAGCTTCTGAAAAAGGGTCTTAGAGATTGTCAATTTTCTACTTTAAAACAAGGAGTGTGTTGGTGTGTGTGTTATTTTTGAAGTGAGCAGAACAAAAAAAAGTTGTAATTGCTGTCGATCGCCATATCAAAGTGATTATTTTGGGCTCTGATTTGGAAAATTGCTTTGGACATATTGTGCTGCCCTGGCAGAGAACTGTAAGAGGTTTCCCAGGGGCTTCTTGTCTGGTGACGGTGAAGACGCCCACACAAACTACACTCAGCTCAGTGTTACTTTGGACAGTATTGCTCACGGCAGACCAGAGCAATCGAGTGCCTTTTTCTCATCTTTCTGCTTCATCAGACCAGGGAATGTGACTCCCGAAAGCATGTACAAAGTTGAAAATAATTAATATTTAAAAACAATGTATAATAAAACAGTCTAATGATAGTAATATATTGTAAAAAGTGAACAGTTGATATCTGTCCTCTGATAACAGTTAGGATAATAAACATTTTTATGAGGAGTTTTTGTGGAGTCTCCTTCTATATCATTTACATATGTGTTTGTAAAAGTTTCCACTTGTGTCTGGGTGGGTTTCCTCCAGGTTTCCCCCATCAACCAAAACATGCACAGTAGGTAAAACCCTCCAGCCACAGTGGTCCTAATCAAAACACAAGATTTAGAGATGGGTTAGGGTTAGGGTTACAATAAAATGTACCTTACCTTACCTTAATGGACAATAAAACTAGTCAAGAATAACTATTTACTACTGACCAAAACATTAAACTGCTAAGTCTACAGTATAGTGTCATTGCGTATTTGATAAACGTACTGCAGTTTGACGCAGTAATTCAGTGTTTTGGATTTCTGATGGAAATCTAGAATATAATAATGTAAATTATAGCAGACAGAACATTGTGTTCCTGAAACCTATATTTTTGTTTTGGTTGTATCACATGTATTTTCTGTCCTAGCACTCCTAATGGCAGCTTGCTCTTTGTTGTTTGACTGAGGCTTCTGGCCTCGCACACAGTAATTGTTCAACCCACCCCCTGGATACGTGTCCACACAAAGTTCTGAAAGCTTTCCAATTATTCTACTCTGAGAAACTTTTATCATTTTTATCTGTGTACAGCGCTACGTGCAGCTGGGCTGAACACAGATAAAGCAGATAAAGACGAGTGATTTGTAGACATCTGAAGGGCTTTTATCTCCAAAATCAAAGGTTGAAAATGTTGTACAAAAACAGGTATATTGTTTAATGGGGTATGCAGTTGTCTATTCTCTTATACTTAAAATATACTTTTACTTTTGCTTTTAAAGTGCATTTCAGCAGTTTGACAGTTTCAGTTCAGTTTCAGTTTATTTGCCATTTGCTGTAAAAAAAAAAAAGTGCAGGAAGTGCACAGCATTCATTCATTCTTTCAAGCAGACATTTTAAAACAAGCAGTTTAAAACAGTTTCAGGAGACACAACCCACATTAAAAAGACTGAGCAAAAGACAACACTCTATCAATACATAATTAAGAAAATGTTGCAGTTTTGTGTGTTGTTTGGTGCAGTTGTGAAAAAAGAAGACAAATGCAAATGTATTTGAGTAAGTTGGAAAATGTCAACTGCTTTTTCCCCAATCTCAACATGAATGTGAAAAACAATCCAAATATTTATTAACATATATTTTTTTCCATTTATTTTTTCTTCTTTTTCCAAATTTTATTTTTATTTCCATAGATCTCACCTGTAACTTGGCCTGGTGCTTTCACCTGTTTGTCTCCATAAATCATGCCATATTGTGGAACATTTCAGGCATGAAGTGGAACTAACAACTAAATCCACTTTTTCCCACTTTAGTGCAAACTAAGTTAAGCTTTGTTCAAGAACGGCTGCTGCTAACTACGCTCAGACTCTGCAAACACATTTCCGTGACATCACACACCTCTGCTCTGCTCATTCAGACACGCTCCTGCAGGGGGCGGAGCACGCACTTCAAGTCACACTGTTCCTCTCCCCTTTAGTCCTCCAGGCACTGCAGTTTAACATCTCATTTGGACAGTGCTGTGGGTGAGGTTTATGTGTTTAGTCACACTTTTAAATCCTCATGGAGACGAGAAGGTGGCAGGCCCGCCATCAAAAAAGTGAACCCTTATCAGTACCATGGACAGACGCCAGAGTCAGGTGTGCCACGGAAATAAGTCTACTTTGAGTAAAACAGACTCACACATTGATTGAATAGAATGATTAACCATTTTAGAGCGCACATAGCAAACTTTTGATCCAAAAAAGACACTATCAAATTTAACAAACCACAAAATGGCATGAACAGTGTTTGCTACGTTATTTTTCTTGCCTAAAAGCTGTGATTTGGTAATATATTGTTTCCTGGAATTTTTTTAAACAATGACTTGCCTCAAAACTATTACATACGCAAAATATTACATGTAAAGCCATTTCTCCTGATATAAACACACTTGCACTGACCACACCAGTTACATTCACAAAATGCCGCTGCTTCATGTGTCCAATCCATTTCTGCACCTTTTTAAACGCCCCAATATTCTGTGCTTTCAGGATGCAATGAAAAGTGAAAAGCTCTTTTGCTGGGGTTAGCCGTGCTGCCTGACTCGTACGTTCCAGCAGCCTGTTTTAATTTGGTTTCCGGCTGGTTTGAGCTCAGAGATTGCTCGCTCTCGAACCACGTCATGCTCCTTTGACTCTAATCATTTCATATGAGCGTGCATCATGAGCGTGTCCTCTAAACCAATCCTGCTCCTGTCCACCAGAGAAATATCTTATTCTACCGCTGACAAGGTTTACAAATACAGCAACATTGCAATGTCTCGTGGCCTCTGTCTGGAAACTGTAAAGCTGGAAGGTAATATTTGTGTATAATGTTCTTCTGCAGAATAGAGAAACAGCTCTGAGGTCTGGCGCTTACAGGCATCTGCTGATCACAGGATACGTGCAAAAATGCAAAGAGATGTGCATCTGACACCTGAAGACATGCTTCAGTAGACTTAGGAGATACAAAGACTGTTGTTGGTTATTTAGATTTTGCAAAACTGCTTTTAAGGTTTTCCTAATCAAAATGACATCTATGTTTATTACAGTTGTAATATGTATTTTGTTTGTCTTCTTATCATGAGTCCAATTGCTCGTTCCCCACATTATCTGCTGCAATCTAAAAGCCTTCTTCCATGTTTCTATTGCATCTACTTTAACTGATCACCAGCTTTAGTTTGCAACCCTAAGTAAGCTAAGTTTAACACGATTAAAAGGACTGCGTTCCCACACCAACATTTCTATATATATCACATTATTTCATCCTACTTAAGAATAGCAACAATGGTAGCACATCCTAAATAGTCATTCTTTTTTCATTCACTGTTAATCAATTTTGTTGGTAGCAGCTTCATGTGAATGTTATGAATAATACAAACTGACACAGCATCAGATGCTGTGTGTTGCTGTAAAAGTACCATAGAAATGCTGATATTTTATTTACAATAGGATATGAAAATAGCTATGAAAAATAAGGTTAGTTCTGTTCTAAATTGACCATGCTGCTATATTCCTCAAGTTAGTTTATGATTGAGAAAAAACACTTACTTTTACAAACACGTAGGTTTCTTCTCCTTATCTAAAGCCAGCGTCTAGCTGTAAAAATGCTGATACGCACTGGTTTATTCACCTTATCCCAGAAGCTGCCATCCTTTTTCCATTGTATTAGTTTACATGGTGCAGGCGAGCTCAACAAAAAATGAAAAACAAACCGGAAGTGCTTTTACTCATGAAGTACGGATCTGTGGCAAAAAGAGACAAAAGTGGGCGAAATTAGGGGAATAGTCCTCTATCAAGCTCGAGTCAGTCACGTCCTCACGTCTTGATGTAAACCTGCAAAAACAACTACTACAACTACAACTACTACAGTACTCTTACTTACAACTGACCCTACTTCAACAACTACTACAATTACTACTACTACAACTACCATTATTACAACGACAACTACTTCTTCTATTACTAATACTATTTTTGGCAGGTGTGGAATATTACAACATTTCACTTTATAAATAAACACTTTATAAAAAATCAAATATTTGCAAAAATATGTGTATTCTAAATGCTCAATATTTTCTAGGAGAGCTTCTTGAAAAAGCTGATGGCAAAGAACTGGGAGCAGAACAACATCAATTGTCTTCAAAAGTAAATATTTTTTCCCTCTAATCACATTTATCATTATTAATTACACTGCTCTGACTCCCTTTCATTTTAATTAGATCTGATTCTGCTGCTCTTAATCACTGACAATAATCCACAGAAACACAAGATACTGTATTTCCTTATTTATATATTTTCTTACTGTTCATTCCATACAATGTAGATGTATCATTTTACAAAGACATGGCCCGCTCTCTGTGCCTTTACCTGCTACAAAAGCTGGTGCGCCCCTGCTGTGGGTGAGGGGGAGGTCAGCCGGCATTAAGGGTGTCATCTTCCTGCAGGACAGTGTGACACGGAGCTCTGAGTGATGGGACGGGGCTTTGGGAGGGGGGCACCGGGGGGACAGGATGGAACTGATGGACAAGGACACTGCATCCATCTGTAAAGCAGGGCACCCCCACTCAGGCTCTTTGTGATGCTGACAATCCTCTTTTTACACTTGGGCCGACGCCAACAGAAGAGAACGGCTGCTGTTATTGATGGTCCGGAAATTCACCATCGACATGTCGACAAGTGACAGGCAGCAACTGCAGTAATATCATTTCATATGTATTTTTGGAACGTTTATTTTTGAGTTTACTTTGTTTCATTGCTTTTAATATTTGTATTATACACCTCACTAATTCCCTTGCTCTGACATCCTCATTTAAAACATAGGCCTATAATTTACTAAATTGCACAAAAAAACAACTGAAATCTGTTATATAGGCCAATGTTTCCAAACCAGAGGAACCCACAATTTCAGATTTTTAAAGATAGTTTAATTAAGTCATTTTTCAAAATGGTTGACAAAGTTTCAGACGTAGTCATCTGGATACTGTTTTAAAAGCAAAATGTTTAGACTTTCATCTGAAATTAATTTTCAATCTGTGGAACAGGTCAAAGACACTCACGTTTATCTACTGTATATACTGCTCAGGGCTGGCTAAGGGCAGCCCTTTGGGAGGAGTTTCACCTGGAAATAACCTGACTTTGTTTACCTTATTGTTTACACTGACTTAGTCTCACTTGCTTTTGTTTACCTGTGAGACCTATTATGGGCCATCGATATCTTAAACAGACAAACAAAGGCGGGTTATTTCCAGGTGAAACCCTCCCAGAGGACAGCGCTTAGTCAGCCCTGAGCAGGCATTAAGTCGAGTTTCTTTGAGCAGTTCCAGACTGGACATGACTTTTGGATGGAAGTCTAAGTATCTTTTTCTAAAAGCAATAAATGCACTGTACCAGATTTCCACCATCTTAAAAAATGTTAAAGCTGAACTTTCTTATTTTACATTTTTTGCAGCAGCCCAGACTTACTCTGCACTTTTCTAACGCATTCCTTGCATCCAAAATATTCACTGCGATTAGTCTATAAGTGTGGAGTTTTGGGGTCACACCACTGCTATAACTGTCATGCTAACAGCCCATTTCCTGGTTTGTGGATGATAAAACTGCTTTATAATTGGTGACTGTAATGAGGTCATTTAGCTCATTAGTCTCATTTTGATAATTTACTGACAATGTCCTTCTGTCTCTCATCCCCATTTCATGCCACACTCTCCAAAGAAACCCTTCAAAAAAGTACAATAAAAGTACAAATAAATAAATAAATACAATTAAAAAAAAACAAAAAAAAAAAAAACTTTTATAATATGTCTGTACTGAAGCAAAGAAATTGGGTACAGTCCTTTTAATGCAGACAAATAAAATAGCTGTTTAGTATCACAGATTAGAGACAAGTATTTTAGATATTTGTACACACTTTTGCACTCTTATATTTCACAAAAAAAAAAACATGCATGGGGGATTTTTATACATGCATAAATATATACATGTATATGCATTTACTGCTGTGAGCGAAGAGCCAAGAGAGCTGACTGCGGTTTATTTATGTGCACACAACCTGACAGCAATTACTGGTGAGTCGGGAAATGCGGAGATGTGGACAGATAGCCAACTCAATAAGTGTAAAAAGTGCAAAAGTTTTAATGAGCAAACTTTGGAGAATCCAGAACACACATGATGAAGATTTAAAGAAACATCTGTACAGGCCTGGAATCTGGGGACAAAAACTCACATTGTCCCAGCAACATGACATCCAGTGTAAATATAGAACTTCAAAGAAATAAATGACACTTCTCAAAACTTTAATATGACAACTGACTTGACAGAAACGCGTCAAAAATACTGATGCTGCTGAAAGATTTGATTCGATTTATGTCAACATTTAACAGAAAAAGAAACAATAAGAAGGAAAATCTACAAAGTAAGACAAGTATAGATTAAATAAAATGGTATTTGTCATTTGCACGTCTAATTAATTGAAATAATTTTGTAACAATTGTTTTTTTTTCAATATATGTTTGTTTTATTTATAGATTGTTTATGTTTTTCTGTTTGTGATTTGTACCCAATTCCCTCTCAGCTCCTCTGATCATCAAACTATAACAATGACCTTTTGCTGTCTCTGTTCAAACACATTGATTGCGTTGTAAAAACCGCTTCCCATAATTCCTTGGGTCTGGAAAGTGGCAAAACTTTATGAGAACGGTGAGTGGGACTCTTTTCTCCAGATTTATATCTCCACATTTATGAGCTCCTCTCCAGATACAAAACGATGATATCTCAACCGACTTTCTCACCTGTTTAATCGTCCATCTCCCTCAAGCCAACCCTGACTCTGTTTTAAATGTGGCATGTCCAGTACCTTTTACAGTAAAACAAAACACTTAAAATGTATTATATCCAATTGTTACCTGCATGTAATCTAAACTGGTTGCTGCATTTTAATAGAAATTGTGTTTTGGGTGAGGGAAGTGAGTATTTCAAACTGGAGAGGCTCAAATGAATATGATATTTGGTTGAAACATATTGAATGAATTACAACTATCCTGATGAATTGATTTATATTGATAGACATATAGGTTTAGCGCTTAGACCGTGGCAGGGACTGATGAGCGATGCAGGAGGTGCAGAGCGGGATATGATAGGAACCTTCCCCTGGAGCCTAGACACTGCACTGCAAAAAGGGATTATCTAATTTAGTTAAATTTACTTGAATTAAGCAAATTCATCTTAAAAGTCCAATTTTAAGATTTTTTCACTTGACAGGACTACATCAAATTGACATTATTTGACTAGTTTTAAGTAAACTTGATAAGTAAAATAATCTTATTCCACTGGCAGATAATTTCACTTAAATTAGGGTAAAAAGATCCTATTTTGAGTTTATTTTTCTTCTTTTTTGATAGGCCTTTTTTGCAGTGTGGTGGCGGTGAAAATAAAAACTTGAAAATGAAGCTCTGTAAATCTGGTGCTGAGGAGCAGAGGTGGTGCTGGGGTGGAGGAGGGCTGCGCGAGCCAAACTGCTGAATGGAGAGGTGGACTTAAAACGACTAGGCTGAGCTGTGGCAGTGAGGGTTGTGCAGATGAGATGAGGAACAAGTGAAAATGTATGTTTTTAAATATCTTGTGAAGTACTATAACAGGTGCTTAACTTGAGATCATTCTTAAGCGCCACAGTTTTGCAAAGTAACAATTTGCTCCTTTGCTTTATAAGATTAGAGGCATGAATGAATGACAACGTAATTTGCCCCAAGGGGAATTTGTCCTGAAATCCTTATATAAGGTAAGGAAGACATACAGAGACCGCAGAAGAACAACCACCGAGAGGCAACATGAAAACCCAGTCAGAGCAGAGGGATTATTTGAGCAGCTTAATACTGCGTGGGAGAAAGAATGGAATGCCTCTCTCTCTTTATTCGAGGTTCACATACCTTGGTCCAGATGGATGGGGAAAATATTTAGACCACAAAGCACGGTGAGTGTCCTTCACAATCTTCAGAGCAAGATAGTGTATTCGTCAGCCAAAAAGGAGACGCTGTCCTTCTGTTTCCTTGAAATCTTACTTTCTAGTAAGTGTCTCTGCAAAAACAATGAATTCAAGAAGAAGTAAAAATTGTTTCAGTAAAACTTTTGTCAAACAGTTTTGTTACTGTGATGTCAACATTAAAAGTCTTTAAAGTCTTTAAAAGTGCAAACACATTCTGTACGCTTTTATTATTGTATGGCGTATATATTTCTTTGGCACGTCTGAAATCTTTAATGTTCAGGCAAAGATGATGAGCCGAGAAGTCTTGTCACTGTACAGCAGCCCAGATGGATCATCAAACCCGCTTTTGCTTTTGGCCATTTTAATTTGTGTCAATCTTACCCAACTTTCTAAGCACTGGGAAACTTGTGTTGCTCCTTTTGACAGACACAAGGCGACACTTGCCATCGGCGGTTAACGACCACATCAAACGCCTCGCTACACAGTTTTTCCTCCTGCCTTGCCCTTAGGTGCGCGGTGCCATTTCCTAATCAACAATAATTGCTTTATTTTTGTCAATAGCGCAAAGGGACAGGGTAGCTTTTGGACGGTTAGGTTGTACAAGCGGATAGTATGAGAGGAGAGCGGCTGCACACTGCCCGAGCTGCTGCTGGTGAATGTTATAATGAGATCTCTAGAGATAGCTAGCTCCAAGACACAATTAGGGCCGATGAAGCTCTGCCTACAGAAGAGTGCCAGGCTGGACGGAGAAGCATGTACAAGACGGAGAGGAGGTGAGCTTTTAAAGAATGGCACTAAACAATGCACTATATTTCTCAAACTGTAACAGCAACGCCTACACAATGATGTTCTGACCCTCGAATGAACCCAAATCTGTGTATGGAAAGAGTGATAAAAATCTCCAAAAGTTGCTGCTCTAAAGTATTCAGTTACATGCAACTACCGCAGGTTATGACAGATGTTCTGTTTTGACCATTGTAGACATAATCAAAGCATGAGTCTGAAATATATTAAACAAATAAACACTCCTGAAAAGTTTTTCTGTTACTTTTCTGCCTAGTTTCTTGCTCCTTTCTCCTGCATAAGTGAGACATTGTTGACATTGTCTCCAAAAAGAGCAAAACACTTCATCGTTGGAATCTTCGACATGATCAAACTGCTTCGAACAAGCTGTGCCCTGCACAAAGTTTGGGACGCTACGGATGGCTCTGACCCAGAGAAGGAAAGCAGGCCCTGATCCACCGTACAGCATCTACATATCGCTGTCAGCACCGGGCCCTGCCGTCATCTGTCACGTAAGGCTGATCCAAAATGTCATAGGAAATTGCAGTGCCTGGCATTAAAAATGAAAAGTAGTTAAAGGAAAAGTATTATGCATTTTTCATATTGTTATTATCCTTTAAACAGGCTGTTGAGTAGCTTAAATTTGCCATCTCATGTTTTGAAACAAAAAAAAGTTTATTATAACCTTAATAAAATAATTTGTCTGCTGTTTGCAATGAGTTTGCGATTAGTGCTTAAACAATTTACTTAAATTAGCACTTTTAAGACACACGGCGTTCAGCCAAGCAGTAGCAGTTATTGTGTTTCGACGGCAGAAATGCTCAGAACAAGTCTGTGATGATTAAAGGACTTAAAACAGCAAATGATTCTTGGATAAGTGATGTATGAAATCAGATGGAGAGAATTTTCTAACAAACATTCCTTAAAACAGCGTGAATGCAGCTGAATGCAACTTCAGGTGTGTTTTTGGTGACTGAACATTGTTAGAAAAGGGTTAAAAGCTCAAAAAAGTCACTGTAGCAGAATATGTGTCCTTTAAGGTTCCCTTTGTGAGATCAAGTCAAGTCTTACTTTTGAAGCCCAGACTTAGCTTTGTGAAACAAAACCTGTTTTTATTAAACCACAGAAAATCAGTGCTATCAGAGTTTTTGTTAGTCCTGGAACAGAGAATGTCACCGTCCAATCAATGAACGAGCATGTGATTTAATGTTTTATTTTGACTCAATGTAAGACTAGTGCCCCATTAATGAAGTACCTACACAGAGCCAGTTGTACTGACCTTATATTGGTAACCAATGTTGAGAAACAACACTTCATACTAGTGGAAGTAAAGAAATGCAACTACTGCACCAGCAACACAGGCTGCTTCCACCACATCTAACACACCGTACAAGTAGTGCTGCTGTTACTTCTATCACCACTACAGCCATGACCATTATGACTGTTCCTGCTTCATAATGAGCTCTGTGCACAACAGCACACACCGCTCAGTGTTAGCACCAGTACTCAAGTCTCGCTAAAATTGATCATTAACAACATGTTAAAGACTTTACAAATGAGCTGAATACTTTCCCAGCCACTTCTGTGTTGATAAATGGAGGTGTTTGTTGGTCAATGGTAACACTGATGCTAATTTTGAAGTAGGATAAAGATAAAAATAAAACAATTTTCTGATCTGAAGTAAGCCATAAATAAAAAAAGAGTCTTTTTTACTTTATTATTATTATTTTTTTTAATAAAAGTTAGCTTTTCAACTGCTGCTGTGCACGGAGGCCATACTGTATTTACTACTAATACTCCTACTATCATGACTAACCACTGTGCCCCCCAGATCAAATATGCTAATTCACCAATTCCTGAATGTGACTTAAGTCTATTTCCCCTCCAAATGTGTGTTACTGGTGTGTTTGGGCCTCTGAGGTTGGCTGAATTATATATAGATGTATTTTTCGGGAAAGTCAAATTGCCTTCCTTGTTCAGACAAAGCTCGCGGCTGCTTTTGAGATCTGGAGAGAGTCGGAGCTCAGCGTGGTCCCAGTCCTGCTGCGTTGGACTGAAGTAATCCCAAATGTTCAGAGCGCCCCAGTATTTCAAACAGCACACAACAAAGAGCAGCCCATAGGCATGCAGCACTGGGCAAAGGAACATGGATTTGTTGACAAGAGTTAGTTTAGATATGATTAAAGCTCAATGTATCAGTGCCATCCACATTTGTTTTTTTGTTTTGTTTTTTACACCTGATTCTAACATTTTTGAACTGACTTTGAACTGACTTTCTTTGAACTGATTCCTGATTAGACTGTGACGTTTTTACAGTATTTTCCATTAAGTATTGCTCCAAGTAAACTATGATTACAACGATATACTACAGGCAAAACAATTTTTTTTTCTTTTCTTTTTTTGGTCAGTTTGCCTGAAACAACAAACTTGTCCAGTCTGCTCCTAAAGATGTTTTGTTGTTTCATATAATCCGCATCCATATATTTCTCTGGGACATTGTAACTTCAAAGGCTGTTTTCTTAAAATGCGTTTTTCTCCCTCAGGGACATAAAGAGCAGCTCTTAAAGTAGCACATGCATACCAAACGTTACAATCTTGTACCTGATTTTTATGGACTCTAGTTAAGATCAGTTCTCTTTATGTCACACATTGTTTGATAGAGGCAACTTCATAGAAAGACATTGGGTTTGTAATGTTAATCTGTGCATATTGTAAACGCCCTTTTTTTTAGGAAAGAACTAGGCCCTTTAACAAGATTTTTTCCAAACGTTCAGAAAGATTTGTTGATATCTGATTCCAAGCCTGATTTAAGTTAAAAGTTAAAATAAAAAAAGGCCAAATACAGTTTTTCAGTTTTGTTTATTAGAGATCCAAAATCCCTTCTATGCATTTTTTTTTGTAACTATGATTTCTATAAAATGAACCAAACACTTTAAACCTGGTTCTGTCCATTTTTCAGATTGAAATGTCCGAAATATGAGCAATTTTGTCAGTGTTTACCCATAAAATACCTTATCTTCATATGAAAACATTACACAATGAAAAACTTAATAAAGTTTTTCTTACATTTATGTGAAAGAACTACAGGAGAAGTTTCAAATTGATATATGTAAATGTAAGATTTTTTTTCTATTCACCTGAAGTGTCTCACCTCAATATAATTCATTCTTTCTTACATCTCTGAAAGTTTAAAAGCCATGACAAAATAAGCAACAGAGAAAAATAAATAGAATGTACTTGTATTTCTAACTTATCATTGTTTTTCTTGTATTTTTGAGTATTTTTCCTACATTTCTTTCCCCATTGAGTTGCTATGGCCGTGTCAACACAAACAACCGCAAAAACTGGACAACAAGACTGACTTTATGAGTGTGAACCGACTAAATAATCCATGAGTGGCGCAAGTCCAGCAGACGAGTGCAGTATGAAGCATTTATGTGTACTGCATGTTGTGTGTTTGGAGATTTGAGTCCAGCCGGGTCAGAAAGTGCAGGCTACACTCAGACGCCCAGACACATAAATAATATGTATCTGTTATTGATCAGCTCCGTGCCCTGGTTTTAAACTCTTAGTGCTCCAACACAGCAGGCTTTTGCACAGCCTCATACTGCCACGGCTGTAAAATGACTCATCTTTTCAGTTTAGTGCTACATAATCACATATTGAAAGCATTTTTAGTAGGCTTGAATAAATAGAAACTAATCATATATTTAGAAAGCAACGATGTATTGTTTGTAGTGTATTTTCCACTTGACTTTGAGATAAAGAATATATATTGGCAGCGTTTCAAGCCTGATCCTGAATGTATTGTTAAAGAAAGGGCATCAAACTTTTATCAAATCGAGTTATAGCTTGCCATAAATTGTGATTTAAGGTGAGATACTACAAGTGAATAGGAAACTATAACGAACTGTATACATAAGAAACAAGTTACAAGTTTTTCATTATGTAATGTTTGCTTGTAGAAATAAAATTGCACATATTTGGGACATTTCAATCTGAAAAATGGACAGAATCAGGCTTTTTAAAAATAAAATTACAGAAGGGATTTTGAAGTGAACTAGAGCCACATTTTTTTTACTTAAAACTTTAATAGCTATGTTTAAGGGCTGATGTTTATGTTCCTACAGGAGAAAAACACATTTTAACGGCCTTTGAAGTTACAATGTCCCACAATGAAACAAACGTCTTTAGGAGCAGATGGGACACATTTTGTTGTTTATACATGAGTTTATGTTGAAAAAGCAAAAACAAAAAACATTAAAATTCCTTTTTCATGTAGTGTCTCGCCTTAAAGGTTGCCTGGATTCTAAGATCTCAGTCTGGCAAATAGGTTTGTTTATTTCAGTGAAGCAGAGCTCATTGGTCACAAAATCAAACTTCTCTCCTCGCTCATTGATTCTGCATAAATCTTCAGTGTTTTTCCATACCATATGTTGTTTCATTGCTTCTTACCTCGTGAGTTTGTTTTGATGCAGACGGTGGTGTGTCCTCATCCACCTGTCAATCATGTCAACCCAGCTGAACTCTGACAGATGAAAACTGTGCACAGATTCACATCTTTTGTAAATTATTGGAGAAGTGTTGGTTTTCCTGTCCAATATTGAGCAATAAAAACACTTACTTAAAAAGATATATGTGGAACATTCCCAGCAAAGAAATTAAATTAAGCAGGTGCATGAATCTTTACGTTGATACAATAAATGATTACCTTTGTTTTGTTTTGTTTACCATTCAGTTGTACAAAATGTGCACAATTTTAAGCCATTTGAAAATTCATCTCTAACAAACTTTTATCATGATATATTTGATCAAGCACTGGAATCTAAGGAAGGTTTGCTGTGGTCATAAATAAGGAACTTTATGATCCCTAATTTGTCTCCTCTCCTCCTTCAGATCTTGAGCTATAGGTTTATGATCAGGAGGAGTACTTAATTAGCTGGAGGATTAGCCTATTGTGCATATTTCTTCCTTTTCGGTGATGCAGTTTTAAAGTTTTCAGTGACTTTCCAAACCTCGCTCCGATGATTTCTTGATCACTTCACCTTGGCTGTGGATTAGGAGACTGAGAACATCACATGTAGTAATAAAAGTGCCCCTCTCAAAATGCTGTACACTTTTATTACTGCCACAGATCACACACTGTGGGCTCTTCTTTGTGCTCAGGTTAACAGGTACAAGGTTATTGAGGTGAGTACCTTCATACGCTTTTCACCACCACCATTATACAGGACCCACAGGGCAGCTTTATGCTAATGAGCCTCACAAGGTCGCGCCGTCTTTCTGCTGCGTCCTCTCTGCAAAGCCTCCATGATCTTTATGATGGTGCTATCCCCCAAAACAGGAATACAGAGACTCCTGGGAGAAGCTCCAGTGCACAGAACAGTATTTAAGCTGGTCACAACGCAGTGTCCTTAACGGCAAGGCGTTCTTCATTCGTCTAACATCTTAAACTATAAAAAGTAGCTCACTTGCAGCTGCTCTATAACTGTACGTACTACTTTGATTGAGACTATCCTTTTTCACCTGTCACTAGTTTTCACATTTTTTTTCTACAATTTCACTGAACACAATACAGTTGTATTCATTTTCATTTTGTACTGCTATTGAAGGTGTACTTTAAGTTTCATGTGCTTAACTCAGCCTTATGGTACCCGGCTTGTCTCCATGCAGATATACACATTTGGGTAATGCCAGACTGTGGAATATTCTAAAGCAATAACATCTCCTTGGAGACAAGCAGGTGATGAACCCTCCACCAGAAAACTTACATAGTGCAAATTTAAACTTGTTTTAATGGCATTCACCTTATTCCGCCCACATTTACTTCCGCCATCTTTTTCTGTTGTGGTTTACATGGAACAGATGAGCTCAACGGAAAATAAATTCTACATGGACTAAAAAGACATTTTCAGGCCACTCAGGAAATCGGTGCATTGCTGACTTATTTATGCACGTGTTCATTAAGCATTTTACACAAATCAATCTACTTTTTATGATGAGTTTTAGCGAGAGACTTTTCCCTCGTTGGCCATGTGTGTGAACACCGTTAGCGTCAAACCGGAAGTCCCTTTACTACAAGAGTGCGGATCATAAACATAAAAAGAGGCAAAAGTGGATGGGGCGGGATAAGGGGAATAGTAAGAGGGCATTCCATTAATTTCAATGGATTCAATTCTTGTAGCTAAAATATAATATAAAGTAAAATGTTCAATGTTCATGGACACTTAAAATTCATCATCAATTATGCATCCTTTCTCTGAGTGGCTTGAAAACATCTTTGTAGAATGTATATAACTTACTGTATACGGTAGAAATCAGCACTCCTAATGCAAAATAATTAAATCACTCTCACTCACTTGATTGAAAACCACTTTCATTCCATGTTGTTTCCACCCGTAGTCACTGGGCAGGTTGATGTCACAGTTACAATTAAATGTAAAAAATATATACTGATTGATTTATAAGAATCCTGTTCTGAGTTATTTTAAACAACTATGTATGAAAGACTGTGAGAGCTTGGCAGCCCTTGTTATTAATGCTGTGTGAGTGATGCTGGCAGTGTGACTATAATTGCCTGCAGCGGGTCAGACACAGCCCACGTGTCACTTTAACACCACACATTAGTGTCCTGTGAATGTGTGTCCCCAAATAGAAAAGTGAAGACATGTCCTCTGCACGTGCCATCGACCTGCTACTGGATGAGCCGCCGCTGCTCATTCTTCACCAGTGGCTTCTTTTGGCCTTTTGCCTAATTTACCTAAAATGACTCCCCTGATGAACAAATGTGCAAAGTTAATCTCAACCAAGTGCTTCACCTGTACGGCTATGGACAGAAAGTAGAGCATTTCTGCCGTCTGATTATGATCATTACAATTGCATCAACATGGAGCATAAGAAGCAATGTGTATTTAAAATGTGTGTAATTGCCTTTGCAGCCAGTAGATGGAGCCACAGCTAAGTTACTCTGGCGTCTTCCAAGGTTGTGACAAAGGTGTATTGTTCTTTGTTATAAACATTTTATTTTTCGTTCTAAAACATGAGATGACAAAGTAAAGATACTAAAGAGCGCGTTTAAAGGGTAATAACTATATAAATAATGCATCATACTTGTTCTTTAATTAAAAGAATAAATGTTTTCATCATTCATTCGTCCAGGAGCTGGTCCATGGAAGGGAGGGAGGGGCGGGTGAGGCATTGGTGGTGGTCAGAGTACGTAGCCTCTAGAGCAGTTGAGGATTCATTTATTTGACATGTGCTAACCTCCATAATTGCAGCTTCCATCAAACACTTAATCAGACTTCTACAAAAACAAACAAACATTTTTTTCTTTTCTATTACACAATGAACTCCTCGTGAGGACAGCAGCACTTGAAATATGGTTTTATATTAGTGCAATGATAACAGAGGCATCTTGTCTCTTGTCGCACGAACAAGAGGATATTAAAACACTTCTCTCTTTTTTTTTCCTTCCACAATGACATAAAGGAAATAAAAAATCTGAATAGTTCAAACACATAACACATGGCTTGTTGGAGTTTTATAAATCTGGCACCATTGTTCATTATGACATTGTATCAGCATCATAGAAATCATTGCAGTGTGGCAACATGGTTTCAGTTCAGCTCCTAAATGTAAAGTATTGTTGGAATTTCTTTAGCAAAGGAAATATTATAGAGGTTATACAGAAACATTCTTTTATTCGAAAAATGCTCCTCAACATTTCAACTTAAGTGGTAGAATTATAGACAGCACAACTGATAAAATGTGTTGCTTTGCTTTTCTTTGGTCTAGTTTTTGTCTGTGGAGCACTTTATAAATGTTAACTGAAAGTAGTTTCTCTGTTGTTGCTCCGACTATGCAGTGCTTAGCTAGCTTGTTTACTAACAGCAGTTTGAGATAAAGGACTCTTTAACTGCTGCACAACAATTGATTCCCTCAACACTTGGACTCAGAAACATCTTATTTAAGGAAAGAAATGTAATGAGTTCAACTGTGTGCGATCCCAAAGTCTGTATCAGTGATGAATGTGAGCGTAGCTGCAGTGTTCCTGTTGTTTATCTGGTTTTCTACAACAGTTGCTTGATTTTATTTTTTTTAGATGTCAAAAACAAACTAAATATTCAGCAGAGTTGTAGAATTTTATATTTTATCACCAATTAGTTGTATTTTGAGCTTTTACAGGAGAAAATGTCATCACTCACCAATGACTCTCATGCGTTTTTGCCACTCACTGCTTAAAATCAGTGATTTTTTATTTTCACAGCCTTCGTTTAAATGTTTTCCTCGTAAACATCTGAAATCTACGAGAAAGCCCGTAGGGATTTCTACCTGGATTACCTGTCAGCAGCACAGAGCAAACAAGCAGAACTACAAAAGAACATTTTCATATCTGTTGAGGAAAAGTCACATTGTGTATCCACTGTATTCCACTTACATTTTTGATACAACTGCTCTGTTTACTTATCACAAACTGTACAAGCACGATGTTAAATGTTTAAGTTTTTTGAAAAAGTTTCTACCAGAAATGAACTAAAGGTGGCCATTTAAAAGTGTAATGTCTAAGATTTGTAATGAGTGGGAAAGAGCTATTAGAAATATATTGGTCCTCTGCGCAAGTGGTGTTTGACTCTGAGCAGAGCAAGATCTTTGTAAGCTCCGCGACGCTGCTCTAATCTTTAACATTACCCAGGTGAACCACGGCACAATCTGCAGATATAATTACACGTTATAAGAAAAATCCTTCAGCCGCACAATTCAAAGCGCTCCTCCAGTCTCTTCCTCCGCAAATCGAGGTAAGACCTGCAATTTGAATCTTCTTTTGTGTTCGGTGAAATTGAACCGTGGCTAATTTTCCACATCTATAGCACTGAAATCACTGTAAAAGGCAGAAAATATCAGAATGAGCCGCTCGCACCCATCCCATTAACCTTCATTCGTTTCAGTCAGTTTGAGTCCTACACAACCGCGGATGCCATTACTCTGCATAGGTTGACCGTCAGCAGAAAGCGGCGATGCAGGTCGTATAAAGGTTTTGCAAAGATGGAGGAGAGTATAATTGAATTGTCTCAGAAACAGTGCTGTGCCACACTGGCGCTGAGGTGTGCTGGCGACGCTCCAGACCTCTCATATCACGCATGGAGGAGTCCGTACTGTACAGATGACTGATAATGACGCATGTACTTCTCACATTTGTGGGTGCACTCAACTGAAAAACATAACAACGCAGAGAAGGGAGAAACTTTCATTTGTGCAAACAGGACGGATCATCCATTACTGAAGCTCATCCATGAAGTTCATTGTGAATGTTAGATGTTAGTTTTACCGTAATATTTGTGCACAACTTCAGCCTCTGTCAATGTTGCTTTTCTGGTTTTGGATGTAATATTCCTGCTTTATCCCCATAAATGTTTCAAAAATAAATGTACACCTCTTTTCAGCTGGTTTTAATTAAAACTCAACTTAAGTGACCTAAATTAAAACTGGAGCTGTCTCTGACCCCTTCAGAGTATTTGGATTCAGTCTTTTTGAAGCTTGACACTCTGATTTACTCTGATTATGTGCTACGATGTGCAGAGGAAAATCTGAATTCAAATACCACCTATTTTTGGATGAGAACAGGATGACTGTTATAACCATTATATTTAGAATCTATTGTACCTCCACCCTTAGTCATGTTTTGTTTTTTTTCCTAATGGCGATGTTTCTTCCGTAATCAGATATGCCTGTTCATTGTGGCGCCCCATTAAGAGGGGATTATGTCTGGAAAGTATAAACTTGAAATGCCATTTTGTTTTCAGCTTAAGTTTGGTTTGTCTTTATGCCACATGCAAGTCAGGATATTTTCTTGGCTGTAACAATATGCTCTGCAGAAGCTGGACTGAGATGAGTTGTTTCGAGGAGTGGTAATAAAATACAGTATGAGTAGTGGGATGCTGAGGTTATAGAGCAGCCAGACACAAGGCCTGGAGAAAAAGCAGAGATAAGATTTATAAATGTAGTGAAAGAGGATATGTTTGTTCTGCTGGGCACAGAAGAACACATACTTTTACAATACTACAATACTACAATACTACAATACTACAATACTACAATACTACAATACTAAAAAGGCGTTAAGAACCATTTCTATCTCCATGATTTTGGATTCTCTAATTAACTAATCAGCGAAGCACATGCTATGTTTGTGTCGAACATGGAGTAAAAAATGAAAACATGAATTAACACAAAGGACTGAGAAACAGTGCAGACTTCTGCAGAATCAACAAGCCAAGAACTAAACTCTATAAATCTGAGGTAAATGTGTTTGATTTCACTTGAGAGGCTCCTGCTACAAATTAACAGAGGAAGTCATGAATGAACGACAACAAATGATTCATTGCTGTGGTGGCCTCTGAAATAAACAGCCAACACTTTATGAAGTGTTACGCTATCTACGAAGCTCCTTGTTTTTCTGTTGATAATAATGTGTTATTTTGTTTTTCATTTTAAATGAAGCTATGAAGAGAATTAAACCAAATGTAACCTTAAAGTGGTGCTGTGAGACAGTATGGTTTGAAATGTCACTCCTTGTCTGAGTCCTGCAGCTTTGTTTAAATGCTAATCGTTCACAGAAAAATGGAAATGAAAGCTGTGAACAATCCTCCTCCAATGTGACTCATCTCAGCTGTAAACTCACATTCTCTATTCAGAGTTCCATTCTTGCAGGATCCTGTTTGCTTTGTGTTTTGCACTGCAGTGTTCAGATCTGCGTGAGCAAGGGCTGTTCTGCCAAAGGTGTCAGAAATATGAATGCCCTTGATTAGTCAGTACAGCATTCATCGACACTATTTACACCGTGTACTGTGAACTGCTTATATGATTACTACTGTTATAATTATGGAAATAAACACTGACTGATGTTACAACTCTACACTCTACGAAAATCAATATTCAGGAGAGTCTTTTGTAGGAAAATTCACATATCAAATCTGAAAGAACTTTAAAACTGCATTGTATGTAAGTGTTGAAAAAGTGAAAATGTGGGAACCTCTGTGGAAAGAAAAGTTCTTACAATAGATCAAATTGAAATCAAATTGTCATGTAGTGCAGTAGAGCGATCCCTGGTCAGAGGGTCAGATCATCAAACGAATATTTTTTGCATATTAAATTGTCAAAATCCCAAACAAATGATTAGAAATTGGATGTGGGGACATACAAAACACAGCTGATGTGTGCTTGTTTGAAATAAATGCTTCTTAGTAATTTTTATCACGTAATGCATTTGTCGGCCACAGCTATGGACTCGGGGGCAAGTCTCCACTTCATGCAGTGGGGGCTTCAAGGAAAAAAACTTGAGAACCACAGAATTAGTGCATATTATTCTAAACAACATTGTAAACATCTGTGGTACGTTAACCTGAAATCACGGAATTTGTTTAAGTGAGGATTTCCCATGTGGCAGTATATGGTCTGTGGTCAGACCTTACCATTTCAAGGACTAATATTCTTTATTATGTTATTGGCCTTTTAACATTACTTTGACTTCTCATATTTTAGTACTAAAAATAAAACTAAAAATAAAATGTACAAAAACTAATATAGCTTTGTCACAACCTTTAACCTTTAACCTTTAGCCAGTAACGTAGCTTTGGATCCATTTACTGGCTACACAAATTTAAAATGCACATTGGGAATTATGGTAGCAGTCTTCCTGTTGTAATGATCGCGTTTAGATGGTGCTCATAACGAGTCTGACAATCATTTATGGACTTAGAACAGCACAGAAGATTCAGAGTGTTTTTGATGCTTTGAGGGAGAGGATTTTCTAACCAGGGCTTATCAAACCTAGCGTGCAACTCCAGACAGAACATGGTTAAAAGCTCAAAAATGTGATTTTTGCGTAGCATTTGTCCTTTAAGTAAACGGTTCCTATTGGCAGAAGCTGTCAATCAATAAAAAGCTTTGTGTCATTCGTCCTCTGACCCACACACTGCACGTCCTGCACTCTCCAGGGGGTCCTCTTTGTATTTTCGTTGTTTGTGTGGTCCGGTGTCGTGGCCTGTCACCTGGCGTCCCACGTAATGCTCCGACCGTGATCTCGGCCGGTGCAGGGATTGTTGTGGTCTGGGCCCCCCGCAGCACGTGTTCCTGTGCAGCTCAAGTGGTACATTTGGGGTCACAAGCTTTCATGTTCAGTCCAGTTTTAGGATTGGCTGTACATTTCTCTTTCTTACTTTTTACTTAAAGGAGCTGTGGTGTGCGCTGGAGCTGTTGCCTTGTATCTGTTTTCTGTTCAGTCTAATGTGGACTTCTGGGTCTAATGGAACTGAAACAAACAGATTCTTAACTATTCTGACTAATTGTGGTTACATCAACTAAATATGAACTAAAAGCATGGTTATTCATCTATCTATTGAATTTAAATTATTAGTAAATATTTAATTACATTTTTTTCTCTATTTGATTAAGAACAGACTTGTGTGCCCTTTTTTAATTTGTGTTTATTTGTTTGATTTAATTTCAACTAAAGGTAAGATATATACATAGTAATACAACACCTGCTCTGCTACACCAATAATAAGTCCGTTTTTGTTTTTTGTTTTTGCAAACTCTAGCAAGTAATAATAACTGTGAGACAGAGGTATAATTTTACTCATGCAAAGGCAGCTGAAAACAAAACAAAAAAGCTAAAGCTAAACAAAAACGCTACTTTATTAAGTCACAAAAATTATAATTCAAAAAAAGGTCAGTGCTTGAGCAGACGTTAAGAGCTGCACATTGTGGGAAAAATATCTATTTGTGATTTTTCTGACCATAATTGCAATCACAATTCTATTTGCAATTTATGTTTTAATAATGGGATTCAAAGTTCACATTTTAAACACAACAAGGAGAATTGACAAAAAGACTGAAATGTCAACTGATGAACTAATAAATAATCACGTGTTTTGAAACGTATTTATCGCTTTTTGTCATGTTTTTTAATCACTTTTAGTAGCGTTTTTGCCAGTAATAGTTGGGTTTGTGTCACTTTTAATCACATTAGTTTCGTAGAGTTTTTGTCCCATTTTTGTCGTTTTTGTCACCTTTATTACATTTTTGTCAATTGTTCTAGAACATGTTTAATAAATCTAAACTACAACAGTTTTCATGCAGAGTAAAACTGGATATTTTGTTATTTGTGGAAGAACTTCATGAACTTCAAAAATGTGCTGATTGCGTCCATTCAAATTCACGTTCTGACACTATTTCGACTGATTGTGCAGCCCTAGCAAACGTACAACAAAAAATTGTCCCCTTTAACTGCCTGTCTGCATAATCACAAGTAGAGTAATGCCCCGTAGTTGCTGTTATCAAAAATATTCCTGGCCTTGGTGTGCCTCTTTACACTGTTATCGCGGAGCATCGATTTGACCCGTGGGTGCTTTCATTTGCAAGTATCAGTCCTGCAGTGATGTACTCAGCCGCCGCCCCTGAATACAAATGAGACGTTTTTTATCTCCTCAAATAATCATGCATGTCTCTTCAAACATGGTTTCATCCTCATGTCCTTGATATACTTCTTAGAGGAGACATTTGCACCACTAATAAGAGGAAGGACTCTGCTGCCTTCATCATCAACAGTTAAGTTTCTTTCAAGAATAATTTCAAAGTATAGTCCTGCCAATTGAGAGGCAATCTGTCCAAGGTTGTTTCCACACCAAAGGACTGCTTTTATCATAGACAAAGATAACCTTCACAATCAGTCAGTAAATCACTGTAATCAGGAACATGTAAAATGCGTCACTTTGTTCTCCTCTGAAGGAAAATCAACAATTAATCAACAACACAGTGCAGTGCCAAAGATTATTATCATCCTGTGTGCGGTCATCAAAACACTGACTGAGTGCAAGCACTTTATTATCAGCTGTCAGAAAATATACTAAGGGCACAGTGAAAGAGCACTCTTCTCTGCAGATGAGAGCCGTCTGGGTTCTCATGAAGCGAGACACAGATCTGGCCTGATTTCTCTGATGTAATGAACTCAAACATCCGTCCAAAGAATTCAATCATGGGATTATTATCAATGTGTTGTGATGGTAGTATAAATACCTACTTTGTTTTTTCTAAGCAATAAATGGTTTACCTGATGGTCGTGGGAGAGGACAGGAAACTCCCCATGGAAGAACATTTAGAAAAAATAAATACATAAAATTGTTATGCATAAAGTACCGAAGGAATTTGGATGTGAGTGTTTCTGATGCACAAAAAGGTGTTTAGTTGGTGTGGGTCACTCTGCTGAACAGCTCAGACTCACTGGTGCTCTACATTATGTCTTTTTATATAATAGTGAGGGTTTATCTCATTTGAATTCAGTTTTGTGAAAATACATTTTCTGAAATATTTCTTGATTTAACAATGTCGTAAAACTGCATCTGGCCTGTTGTTTATTTGCCAGCTCCACTGCTGTATTCTGGGCACAGGTTTGGCCCGACTGTACCAGCTGTGGTGCAGCCATCGTCCAATCTGATGTGATTTATGGTTTGTTTCCCTCCAGAGACAGAGAGGGGCAGCCTGAGTTACCCACAAAGCTACTGTGGCGCCGGCCGCTCCTGCCTCAAATTGATTGTGTTTTGTATCTGCTTTGGAAATGCACCGACTCAACCTCAGAGATCAATTGCAATACAGGCTTATGGTCTTCAGACAACAGCGAGTGGAGAGGGAAAAAACTATTACTGCAAGTGTACTGTGCACCGGCTCACATTTCATCATTCATCTGTGACACGCGTGAGACGCTGTTTAAGAAGAGGATACGTTAACAGAATGTAAACACTGTTCCTCTAGAGAAACATTTGACCCCCTTTAGGTTTCCTTTATGGGGCGCTTGCAAAACTAAACTTACATGTAACTAGAGTTCTATGAATTCTGAATGATTACCAGAGCTGGTAGAACTTCCCTTGAGTGTTTAGTATTTGTTTTACAATGGTATGTTTCTCCCTGGAAGCCCTCCATCCACGTTTGAGGTCAACACACTTTGACTAACTCATCTTTTTTTGGTCAGTGTAACATCGCACACTGTACAAATAAAAAACATACTATACGACACTAGTGGAAACTCATTGTGTAACATTTTTTCTAAACTAATTTTCAGAGCTAGTTTTTTGGAAAGATTTTATCAGGAAGAATCCTTTGTCATGTTTGTTACATTTTTAATGGAAAGGATAAGCACACAGCACTCTAGAAAGTTCAGTAAAAGTCATGAAAAGATGTTTCAGCTGAGGTTTAGTCGGCTGTAAACTGACTGCTAAAAATCATCAGTGTCATGATCAAAGGCAACTTCAAACTTGTTTTTTCCACTTATCATCTTCCCTGACACTTCCTCTGAGTTTCACATCAACTTTTATCTGTACACATAGCCAACAGGCATTCAAAGAATTATTTTTTTGGCAACTAATGCAATTCCTGACAGGGGCCATCTTTCGCTGGGAGCTCTACTTTCCCCTTTTAGATGTCACTGTAATCTTCCATGAAAACTTGCCAACTGGTAAAGATTTAGGGTGACATTAAGCAGCTCTACCTTGATCTCGGCCTACATTTTAAACCACATGCCCCACTCACCATAGACGTGTCAATGTTGCAACACTGAATCAAAAAAAAAAAAAAAAAAACTGCAGAAAATGTTGCCTTAACTATCACTTACTTCCAGTTTCATTCCGATGGACGGACAAATTGACTACGACAGACTTTCGCTGCATTGAATACGTGTGACTCAAACATATGGGCTTTTAAAAATGCTTGCAGTATTTCATTATACACACTGTCCAGACTTTTGGGGAATCGAGGTTACACTAGTTGCTTTTCCTGACTGATGAGGCAACACTATAATTTATTCAGCTTGCTCCACAGATTCAGTGCTACTCCATAAGTTGCCATGACTTAAATAGCTGCTGTGCTGTCCTGGTTGCCATGTTGAGCATTTTCCTCCCTCTAGGTCCTTTCTATCTTAAAAAAAAAAAAAAAAACAGCACAGCGAGTCCTACTTTATAGTTTGAGAAGCAACAGCCTGAGCCAGCACTTCTGCAGTCGCCAACTTAAAACCCAACAGATCTCGCGGAGTAAACAGCACATGGATTTATGATAAACAATAGCTAATCATTGCTAATTATTCATTCCATGTGTAGGCGCACTATCAAAAGAGGTCCTGATCACCTCACCTGACCTCTCTCTCTCATGTCACAGGCGCCGTGCAGGGACCTGGGGTGTGATTTAGGATTTAGGATCATGTGTTTCTCAGTGCATCGATGCCAGGACCAGCGGCACCTTGTGGAGAAGGTGAGGTGTCCGTGGTCAGGCTTTTCAAAGGTGTCATTGTTTTATATAGTCTTTAAATGGTATTGGTATCCTTTTTAGATAAATGCTGTTGCCTCTCCGTTGACCTACTGGGCTGCTTAACTGTGGTTTGGTGTGCAAATCAATGTTTTCGGAAATGTCTAAAAGTCAAAGATACTTAATAACATAAAAAGCAGATATAGTGAGTGCTGCACAGGGTTCACAACAAATGTCCAAAGAATCCTGAAACTCTGAGGACCTCAGGTACAGGCTTCCTGCTGGTGCCTCGAGTCAGGGGAATCAGCATTTCAGTTTTTTGCAGCTAAAATCTGGAACAGTCTCCCTGAAGATGTGAGACAGGCCTCCACCCTGACAATGTTTAAATCCAGGCTAAAAACAGCTCTGTTTGGGTGTGCATATGACTGAAAGATACTATCTGCACTCTTCTATTTTAAAGTGCTTTATTTTAAAATGATTTCGTATGTCTTTTTGTGTTTTGTGATTTTAATGCAACTTTTCCTGTTTTGTAAAGCACTTTGAATTGCCTTGTGTACGAATTGTGCTCTACAAATAAACTTGCCTTGCCTTGCCTCAAAACCAAGGTGCTCTTCAAAGATCAGGCCGATAATTTGAGAATAAAGTTGAAAACATACCATTTGAGTGTAAAAGTGTTTAAAGTTAAAAGTCCTTTATTCTGTCTGTCTGGACTTAGATATGATGTTTTTTTCCTGGAATAATTTCCGGTGGTGGTGTTATAATTGTGATAGTAATAGCTCTTTTGCCTTACCACGTGTCAATCATTTATTTTCAGCAGCTTGTAATTTAATGACTTGGAAAGAGTGAGTTCTATGCAGGACTCAGCGCTTCAGACCATGCCTGACGTTCACGCAACTGTTTGTGTTATTTTCCAGCTTTTGATAAATGACTAAAGTTGCAAAAACTCTCAAGAAACTGTAATGAGACAGCCATCCTTTGAGATGTGTGTGGTGCACAGTGAAATCAAATTTTCATCCTTGCTTTTATTATTATTAAAGCCATTGGGTCATTTCACTATTGGCCACTTTATTTAGTTACAGCGACCGTGTTTAAACTGATCGACTTGAAAATGTTTCACTGAAAGTTTTGGATTATCTTTAGCACAAAGCAGCTTGTTTTGCTTCTGTCATGAATTTTGTGTCCTCACTTTTAGACACACATAAAATCCATCCATTACAAGTGATGTCTAGACTCTAGCAGGTCCTGTAAGTAGGACACATTTGTAAACCTGCAGTGAAACACGAAACCCGCTGACGGAGCAGATCTGTACCTGGGAGTAAAAGGCCCTCTGTCTGTGTCATTTCTTTACAGTGTCTATATTTATATTATTCTGTTGTGGGCTTTGGACGGAGACTTCAGCAGTAGAAAAAGTCCATGAGAGCGAGCCTCAACCCCAGGACACTTCTCAAAATGGGACATGGCATGTCAGATCAACAACTGGGACATTTCACTGCAATCATTCAGTCAAATCATTGGACTGAGATGTTCTGGTTCTCTGGAAATGAATTTCAACAAATAACTCCCAGATGTTTTGAATGTAGAGGACATAAAAAATACAAAATTAATTCTGAAATACAAAACCATCTCCTGACAAGAGTTACTGATTTCTTTCCTTTTCAATATATTCTATTGACTAAAGATGAATGTGTCTTGAGTTTTAACATTGCAAATACATTTTCATTGCGGTGTGAATAAAAATAGGGAAACATTTGCCACCAATTATTATTATCATATTTTTGGTTCTAAAATAAAAGTGCTTATAAACATCCTAATAAAATATAATTAATAAAGTTTCTAAAAAAAAGGACCAACACCTTGCAAAGATCACATGATACAACATACATTTTTGAAGATGAACTGTATAACTTTAAAGGTGGAGGGTCCACTTGTGCTTCTCATACCGAAGATCATTTGTTTAATCACATCATGAATTACAGATACTGCCAAAGTTCTATTTTATCAATTTGAAACCCTTGATTTTCTTCTAAATTTCAGCTAAAGAATATTTATGTTTACATTTTCTATATTTTTTTCTCAGGTTGAAAATTCACCTTTAAAACATTCAATGCATAACATTTCAAGCCCTCAGATTCAACAGTGTAAATTCAAAGCATAAACTTTGCAATAAAATGTTTCTCAGCAAAGATTCAAGATGCAATTTTCATTTACTTGGATCAGTTGCTAAAGCCTTGCTCTGGATATTCACAGCAAATTTGACACTCTGAATTTAAACTTTTGACTTTGAGGGCTTGAAAATGTATGGACAAAAGGTATATTTGTCATTTTGAACTTTTAACTTTTAAAGGGAAAAAACGGCTGAAATTCAAATTCAATTAAATAAACTGAAACATGCTTCTTTTTTTCATTTTTTTTTTTTTTTTTTTTTTTTAGAATTTCAAAAATTAGAAGTAAAAAAAATAATAAACATTTCTCGGCCAGGGTTTTTCAGGATAGTTATCTTTGGGTCGATCTCTGCAAATGTTGCACCTGGTTTTCCGCCCAGAGATAACAGGGGGGACAACTAACACAACAAACGCTCGAAAATACGTACACAACCACAACACAGACTTCTAAAGACATTTAATGGGGTAAAATATGACTTAGTTTTGCTTTAAAATGAAAAACCCGATTAAACAAATGATCTTCCATACCCATGTTATTGCTTTGTCTGGAATGATCAACAGTATTATATGAAATGTATCTATCCATCCCCCAGAAAACGTACTGTATCTATTGTCAATACATTCCACTTACAGAGAGGACTGACAAGGCAATTACTTCAAAAATACACAACCTTTTAGCAATTCTGTTTTGTTGCTATTGACGTTGCCTGAAAAATGTAATAAAGTCTATGCCCCAAGAAAAGAGCAGCCTGATTTTCAAGGCTTTGGGCGTAGAGTGTTTGAGAAGGTCAGGTCAGGTACTCCGGAAAACATCATTTGCATCGCATTTTACGGTGGAGCCACAACATCACGCTGCACAGAGACAGGTCCAAGGTCTTCTTTTCTGTGCCTATCTTTTGAACCACATCTTCAAAACATTCCCTGAAGACAGTCCATGAGGTAATATTTTATTCCTGCACCATATATTCAGTGACAGAAATGTTGAATTTTGACAAAGTTGTTCTCCTTCCTCAGCTGTAAGTGAATTTCCACAGAGCTGAGTTGAAGGCGCTGCAGGCTGGCACTGATAAGCACACACTTTTGGTGGAGGACATTGAACGCCACAGCAGCCATTATGTGCTTATGCATTCACCCACATAAAGAGCAGGGCTGAAGAGACAGATGGAGGAGTTTTTAGAGTGCAGTTTTACAATGGAGCAGTGGAAGCAAAAGAAGAACGTGATGTGCTGATGTGGAGAATTTAGCCTTCCTGATTGTTTTGACTGTGAAATTACTCTTTAAACAAGCACTATATAACTTTTCTTGAAGTCTGCCACCTGATTGTCTCCATGGAGATGTTCCACAGCATGACATTCAGCTTGCATTGGTTTATTATGTGTATTTATATAGCTTGAACTTAAAAACATACATTCTATGAGCAGGGTTGCCAATCACATCTGACCTGCATGTAGGCCTGGTGGAGTAACCTGCTTATCTCCATGGTGATAGCTCTGTTTAATGTCATGTGGAACATTCCAAGGCAGCTTCAATTTATTTTCCAAACCACATGCTATGCTATGCTTGCATTTTTTCACAATTAGGGTAAGGTTTACGATTGGGACCTGATAATTTGGTCAGTTTTAGGGCTTTGGGGGAAGCTAACCGGGTCTTGGCAGAACTGCGTCGTAGAAAAAAAGCAATAACATCATCCACACAAAAGGTGGCAGATCCTTCACCAGGAAGATTACATAGTGTGCATTTAATGTGTGTCTCATGACCTCGACAGTGGCTTGATCATTTGCCCAGCAGAACGTAAGTGGACGGGTCAGTGGCTCCGACCTGGACTGCTGTTGTGCTCAGAATGTGTTGTGAGTGACTGTTAGTGGTGGGGGCCATATGTGCAGACTGTCAGCCACACTCCTGTCAGTCTGTACCTCAGGGCATCGGTGGAAAGTGAATGAACAATGGCCGACTGTCAAGCACATCAAGCTTGTGAAGTGCAATATTAACCAAAGCCAATAAAAGTGTAAATTTGCGTATGAAATGGCACCCGGACGCTGAGAAGGTCGTAGTAAGAAAGGCCCAGGTTTGACTCCTGGCCTTTCTGTGCTGAGTTTACATGTTTGTCCGCGTGTTTGTTTCCTCTGGGCTGTGGTTTCCTCCTGTTAAGGTAGTCCTAAAGCCTCGCACATAGATCTGGAGATGACTCCCGGGTGCAGTGCAGTGTCACCCATTGCTCTTGACAGATTGGGTCAAATGCAGAGAACAAATTTCCCTACGGAGACAATGCAGTAACCTCTTTGTGACCCACTGTAATAATCTTCAGCGTCTCTCTTTTCCTACTCCTCAGTGCCTCTATTGCTAGTGTCTCTACATAGTTTCAAGCGCCACCAGATTGTATTAATTTAACAACCACAGTCCAGAATAACGTTTCTGTGTCTGTCATAGTCTCTCTTGGTTAAAAGGCTGAATAACACACCAGCCCTGCACAGTTTCAGTTTTATGAAGTAGCTTATCTGACACGACACAACTACTCTTGTTCTGTCTGAGTTAGAGAGTTGCACTAACATGATGCAACTCCGTGGTTAGACTGGGCCTTCTCTTCTGATTGCTGTAACAGACTGTAAAAAAAAACTAGTATAAGCTGGAGAATGAGCCCAAGGAGACGATGCAGTAAATTCTGCTCAAATCCATTAAACCAGGATCAACTTCAATGAAAACACCAGCTACAGCGCTCAGTGTAGAACAGCACTCCAGTGCCTCAGACTGTGATGGGGGATATGTGCAAAAACAAGTACCTTCGATAGTTTTATTCAAATGGTAGAGTATAAAACAAACTCATTCAGAAAACACTGAGTGAAAGATTACAATTATAAGCAATCATAAATCAAAGAATTTACTGAAAGCTTCATTTCCTAACTATCCTGTGCCTCTTCTACAACATTTGAGATATTAATGTACTGTGCAGTTCACTGACTATAATTTTATCCCGGATCTCTTTGCATTTTCCTCCCTGTCAGTGTCTCTCAACCAGAGACACTTCTCTAACTAAATGTGCTCAGCATGAGGCTCCACTTGCTGAAGCTATTTAGGAGAGATTTATAGTTTTCTTTCTTCCTGCCCACAGGGAAGGTTGCATATTATCAAAAATAACCCAAGGGAGAAGCGTTTAGCTCCTTACTTATGGACTTTTAATATCTCTCATGATGTCAGTTCAATGATGCACCGCCCCATTAGTGCCTTTATGTGTCTGCCAGAGTTTTTGAATCAGACAAGTAAGTTTTCACTGTACACAACTGAACTTAGGATCAGCAACAGATGTTCACACAAAGGTTTAAAATGTGACATGTCCTACCTCTTTCACTAAATTGTATTAGATTTAAAATTTAGCTAAATCCTGTTCCTAATTTGACAATTTCAGTGACATTTTATTATTTAATTCAATGTCCTGGTTGGACATGAGCAGCAGATGTGACATTCATAGAGGAAATTCCACAGCTGTTACCTAGCAACCATTTGTAAACATGGGTCAAAGTCAAGTAATGACCCAAGTTTAGTGTATATTGGGCCATTACGAGTTCTGGGTCTATTATTTCAGCTCTGCGGCAGAGCTGTCTAATAAATTAACTTTTACAGTTTCTGTGTCCAGAGATCCAGTCGTCGAGGCCCCTGCCTTCGACTGCTGCCTAGATCTCTCTGCACCTGCCCCTTACAGATCCTCCCGCAGGTGGTGGGTCCACGGGAGGATGGCCCCACCTCACTCCATTGGGCTGTGCCCGGCTGGGCGCACCAGGCACTCGCCGTCGAGCACCCACCCCAGGCCTGGCTCCAGGGTGGGGCCCCAGTGACGCCAATCCGGGCAACATAATCAACCTCGTTGGCAAACTATTCATAAGGGATTCTGGACACGCTGGAGGGACTATGTCTCTCGACTGGCCCAGAAACGCCTCGGGACCCCCCAGAGGAGCTGGAGGAAGTGTCTGGGGTGAAAGAAGACTGGAAGTCTGGAAGTCCCTTCTTAGATTGCTGTCTCCGCGACCCGGTCCCGGATAAGCGGAAGAAGATGGATGGAATTAATTTTTACAAACAAACAACCAGTAGTCTTTGCCTCGTAGTTGTTTGTAGTTGTTAATTGTTTGTTTGTCTTTGATTCAGTTTTAAACTGTTTAAACTGATCAATAATCACAACAGCACAACAGAATAATAATAACCAAATCTAATCTAATCTAAATATGTAAATTTCAGCATAGAAACTGATATTATTTTTTGCAACGTCATCAAAATATATTTAATGCTCCGAGCTGATATTGCAGGCCTAGTAGATAATGCACATACACCATTTGACCACTTTATTCTCCATGTCTTTGTGTCTGTATATTTGGCACAACAAAACTCCTAAACTCTCCGTTTGCTCTTGTAGTTGTTGAACAGAAAATGAGAGAGCAGCTCTGACACCTTAAAATGAATGGATTCCCCCTCGGCGGTCCTTTGGTGGGCGTTCCCTCATGTGTCGACAGTATCTATCCCTCTCTAGAACTCAGTGCAACATCCTGTAATTTTTCGTCTTGCACACTGCAACTTCACAGATAAATATTTACCAGAGGTACTATCACACTAAAGAAAGTATCAGTGAGAAATAAACATGAAAACATGCCATGTCCAACTTCTCAACATCCAGACACTCCCACATACAGAGGGTTATTTTGGCATATTTTAAGTTCATACCACAAATCATCCCATGTTTACCAAACTCAGCGAGAGCAACTGCTCAAAGGTTTTGTGGGTTTAGGGTCTAGTGCTATGGGGTCTATGCTAGTCATGTAGGCGTAGACTAAAATCCAGTGGAATGATACCTTGAAGCGTATTCTGCCCAGGGCATAAAGTGCTGTACTTTGCACTGGGCATTGTAGGATATACAAGGGATCCAGCCGAGCAATGTGAAATATTTTCTCCAGATACGCTCACACTTCAACTTGGATGTCTGGGTAAAAATAGCAAAAGTTAAAATATAGACAATAACTTTTTAAACTGTGCAAGTTCTGGTACAGAGAGATATCTGCCAAACCATATCTTCCAGGTAAGTGTTTGCAGCTCTGGTAAAGCCTGAACAAGCAACTTAACTTTATATAAATGTGGAAAGACTGGATTTGTTTACTTCTATCCATTTCAGAGTGATGAAAATTTGAAACTGCAACAGCAATTAACAATTCAAACCAAAATATTATATCTTTTAAATGAGCAAACATTCTCAAAATGTCGCCTATAAACAGGAAGCAGAAAATGCTTAAAAGATAATATTTTGACATTAGAGCAAATTCCCACGACGTCTCATCAGCAAATTTCTGATAGCAAAGACCTGATTATTGTCTCAATGCACTAATGGCGGTGTTTTGCTGTGACCTTTGCAAATCATAATAACAATGTGTATATCATATGTTCATTTAGAGTCGACAGAACTACCGCACTAATGGATCGAGAGGGGAAAATACCAATTTGAAGAGAAATGTCTGGAGCCTAATACTGGGCTGTTCCTGTCTCTGTAATGATCGGGCCAAAGTGTCTCTCAACCAGGAAATTGCAGACTGCCGTTTTCTAACAGAATAATGTCATATGTGTCAGCAGAGAGATCAGAGCGGAGCAAGCGTACAGGTTCACACAAAGGGTAAGACTCTGTGAACACTTTTATCATGCAATGCTGTTTTATAAGATGATTCCAAATTGTGTTTTATGTCAAGAGTGTGCGCATAATGTGAAAAAAGATGCAAAGCACGGGCTTCAAAGGGAAAGAGTTTATTGTAAAACACTACATTTGCATTTATATAAAGTGTAAAACGTGACATTTTCTGCATTCTCTTGGCATGTAATTTACAAGATTGGATCTCAGTCTGACTCAGGTTCTGTCCTATAACTGTCTGTCCGTCTCTGCACTTGAAAAAATTTTTAGTTTTATGTGACTTTATGAGAAAACTTTTGTTTGTGCATTTGACCAGTTTGACCCAGTGGGCGAGGCTACCGCGCTCAAATTGAGCCGCCGACTGTAGGCTGCCATGTTTGCAATCTGCTGCTGACCACTAGGGGCCGCTGCGGAAGTAGAATTATTCAATGCAAGTCAATGGGGAGTTAGACGTTTCAAAACCTACTTTAGAGCCTGGCTCAAAATACGGCTTTGGTCTCAAACGTTAGCTTACGGCTCTGTGACAACGCTGAGGGGGGTGAATTTTTTTGAACCAGGCTGGTTTAGCCGCTGTGATTTTTTAAAGTTCTTGAATATCTAATGAGGAAGGCGGGCTTTACGCGCCGGAAATGTCACGGCGCAGCCAAACACCTACGAGTGGGCGGTAACTATAGAGGCTACGACGGCAGTACGTCAGCAAAAGGCCGCCCCAAATTCGGCCTCTCCCCGCCTCCCCACCGAGGGGGGAGTGGTGGGGGCTAACCCGCGGCCATTTTGAATTTTCCATGACTGAGCCGCATTTTCATGAATGGGGCGGAGCGACGACAGTCTGTCCATTATTTTTTATGTCTATGGTTTGACCATGTTTTTCTAATTATGACTTAGTTTAGAGAGATTCTATCTGTGGTAAATATTTATCACAGTTTTACATCAGTCGAGTGCCAGTTTGTAACAAAAAAATTAAAAATAAAAGTTGAAAATTACAGGAAGTAGAGTTGAGTTGCAATGCAGAATTTCTCTGTGATGTCATCAATAAGCGACATTCCATCCAAAATGCAGAGACAATTTACAGTTTAAACAATAATGTAACAAAAAATAAAGGTGATAGCAGATAGTTATTATTTGTCAAATCATAACTACTGTTTCATTTTAATGTTTTCTGGCTCTTGATTACAGTATGGTTGCTAAGTAACAGTAATGGAATTGCCTCTAATGCTGCGTTCATGTGGTCATCGAGCAATCATTTTCTCAGTTGAAAAATGCACAAACTCGCTGAGAAAACAACTTGGGACTTTTCTGACAGTTTAAACACTCATTTAACATAATAAAGGTGCTCTCAGGTATAATTTATTGTCAAATTGTGACTATTGTGTAATTTATGCAGCCCTTGTTTTCAAAATGGTTGCTAGGTTGCTGCCCGTGTCCAACCAGGAAGTACAATGATAAACTTTACAAACAAATGTCAAACTAGAGAGAAATGGGCAAAATGTTTCGTAAAATCTTTAAATTTAACCATGCACACTTTGTTTCTGTGAAAGTTGTAACCTGCCATACAGACTTTTATTATTTGGGTTCAATGACTAATGTCTCGACAGTTAGGGGTTTACTGTCAGTCATTTGTATAAGCAACACATTTTATCAAAAAAGATTACAACAGTTAAATAATTTTCATAATAATCATTTTAATGTTATTGACCTTATTCCGGAAGTTGCCGTACGTGCCGCCGTCTTGTTTCTGTTGTATTAGTTTACATGGAGCAGACGAGCTCAACAGAAAATAAGTTCTACATGGACTAAAAAGCCGTTTTCAGACTGACCAGGAAATCGGTGCGTTGTTGACTTGTTATTGCTCGTGTTCATTAAACATTTTACACAAATAAAACTTTATGTAACATTTTAGCGGCGAGACATTTTCCTCGTTCGTCATTAGCTTTAACGGAGTTCTCGTCAAACGGAAGTGCGTTTACAACAAAAGTGCAAAAAAACAGCAAAAGTGGGCGGGGCAGAATAAGGTCAATATTGAGCTTGAGATTGTGACATCACATGACAGAATTTTCAGTTAGCTCAATGTTAAATCAGTGAAGATTTTACTAAACTTAAGTACAAAAACAAAAGTATGTTAACACTGACCCAGCATGTTCTTCCATGGATTCTTTTGGCTACTGTTTTTCCATGTAAGTTTAGCACACAGACGTGGTGGATTTCCATGGTAACGACGAATGTTTTTCGATATTCTGTCCCGAGCCTGTTTTTGCCACGGAGCCGCACTCCTGTATAAACGCACTTCTGATTTGACGAGAATCCCGTTCACGCAAAATAAAAAAATATAGATATATATATTTAGATGTATGATAAACCATTGAGTTGTAATTTGTTGCTTTGAAAAAAAATCAGACTTACATTTACTTTGGAACGAGTAATTACTGAGCCGATTACCTTTAGCAAAAAAATGTATTTGTGAGTTTTCTCCTTCAACCTAAAACAAACTCCCATTCATCACTTTCTTGATAATACGCACCAAAGCTTTAATAAGTGAACAGCAAGACATGATTCATTTTGGAGTTATTTTAATGAAGCCTGATGGGAACTGCCTGACAACCCGCCGCTCTGTCTAATCACTCAAACCTGGGATTAAATATGCACACAGCCTTATATGGCCTCAACACTCTAGCCTTTTCCTCTTAATATTCAGAGCTAACTGTGAGGATGCTGCTGTAGTCGACAGAGCTATACTGCACACTTTTACTGATAATGTATGGACTGGGGAAAAAACTTTTATTCACTTGGCTTCTTTTTTTTAATTTCAGTTTAGAAGCAACATCCAAAAAGCTGCTACAGTGAGAAATGTATTAACTTTATATTCTGGAAGCGTATTATATGCATTTTTACTGTATACTTATTTTTAGTTTTTTGTAGTTGGGGTTTTTTTTGTAGTTTTTTGTATATTTTTTATTTTAGTTTTTAGTATGGTAGTAGTAATAGAAATTGTTGCGTTGGTGACTGTGTGTGATGTTCTCATTTAACAGTCATGGGACTGGGAGCATGTTTTTCACTTCTGGGTCCTTTACATCTGTCAGCTGATTGTAAACATTATTTTTTTCATGTAATAAAGTCAAATCTGTGTTGTCCAGCACAGATGTATTGTAAAAGCAGCTCTGAGACCGTTGTGTGTCGTATGCGTCTAATTGATGAGCTTTTTATTGTCTGAAAAAAACAGAAGTGCACCTTTAGTATGCTAGTTTTTCTTAATTTTCTGACAGAGCTGTTTTTGCAATATATCTGTGCTGGTTCAACATGGATTTGACTTTATTCCATGAAAATAATCGGCTGATTATTTGCATCTGCAAAGGACCCGGAAGTGAGACAATATGCTGTGTGTGACGTCATCACTTAACAAACCCATTCTTTGTCATTTCCATGGAAACAAGCAGGAGTTGGGCCATACACCAGAAAAAATACAAGTCAAGAGAATCGCCCCCTCAAAGCAAGAGAGCAAGGTATTAGTGCTTCAAAAACCATAACAAAATAAGTGCCTTTTATTTCAGTTTCAGTTTTTTGTCTTTTTAAGATTATGACATTTTTCACAGCGGGGCTTTAATAACGAAGCAGTTGAATAAATTATTGGTTTCAGTTTTAGTTACAAATAAGCAGTAATAGTAGAAGCAGCAGTATTTGTAGCAGCTACGATAAAATCTACGTATTGCACATCCTGGGCTTAAAAGGGAAAATGGAAGAAAAGAAGAGGAAGTGCAATGATTGGTGCCACCAGCCGCTGGTCCCTGAGGCGCTGCAGCTCTGATGGACCTCAGAGATTGGTGTGAGAGCTGGAAGGGTTTGGACTGACCGAGCCTCAACACAGGGAGGAAAATAAATCTGACACAGAGGGAGAAAGATCACAAAAGCCTCATACTGGAGCCCGGCTTATCACAGAACAATCAAAACTTAGATTGTGTTTGGGGATAAATTCTCCGTGTGAGGCTGCTGTCATGGTGACGGATTTCTCAGACCACAAGGGACCCACAAAATGGCCGCTCACAGGGTTAATTTCCTGTCAAAGGCAATGTAGAAAGCTGAAAAGTTTTGTTATTGTTCTTGGGTTTTGAGTGGCATTTGAAAATGTTTAGGGCTGCGTCAGTGATGCCTCCGGATAATGCATAGAAAATAATAGGAAAAAAGCAGATGAATTTATGGTTAGCGGGGACAGGCACGTCAAATGATAAATGGTCCTTTCAGAAGATATATGCAAACAAAGCACAGTGTAAGCACAATGTTCCAGGGCTTGTATAAAAGGTATATTTGTTTCAATATGCATATTCAGGGTAAATTGCTTCAAAAGTTATACAACACGTGACTTCTTTGTGCTGGCTGCATGTGCCAAGTTCATGTAACACCAGATTAAAAATGACTTGTGGATGCAGTCGAAACATTTTGATTCTAAACAAAACGCTCTAAAAACTGTCAAACACAAGCATTTTCGTTCATGTACTACTCCTGGATCAAAGAGGGATTACATTGACACTTTACTTATTAATTCTCAAAGATCAAATCACTGACAGAAGCACATGTGGCACCTACATTATGTCATTTTTATGCTGTTTCGCCTGTGATTTTTAGAATTGATTTTAAATTTTTGTTTTTTGTTGCTTGTTTTTAAATCTGTTCATGGTTTGGCACCACCTTATTTATCTGAAAGTCTGACTCCCCAGTCAGAGCTTTAAGGTCCTCTGATCAATGCTGGCCTGGTCTGCTGAAGCTCAGGAGCAGAGGCCACAGAGCGTTCTCCAGAGCAGGTCCCAAACTGTGGAACGCTCCACCTCTCAACATTAGAAAAGCCACTTCCATTGAGAACTTTTAAAGACCCACTTTTTTACAATGACTTTTAAGATGAGCTAAACATTTTAATGCTCATTCTTTGTACTATTTTTATTTATATCTTATTTCATGTCTACCTACCAGCCGTTTGGGGCAGTGATTTTGTAAATGTGCTTTATAAATAAACGTGACCTTGACCTTGTTTTAATTTATCATCTCTCAATCACAATTTGCAATCTCTGAAACCATGCAAAAACTCATTATAACTAATAATAATACTAATAATGTAAGCCTTTAGTCATTCAGTCGATTCCTTGGTCAGTAGTGTCTTACTTGAGCAAGATTTTTATTAGTCGACTAATCATTTTATTTAGATTAAAATTTGTTTTATTAGAGCTGCCAGATTAATCGCAAGCAGATTGAAATCGCCATTTGAATGCTCTACCCGCGTCCCTTTATTTTCTCCTAATCATGAAAATTTATATTCACCCTAAAATCACTGCATTGTTTTTTTTAATCTTATGCAGAACTAAATTAAACTATGTTTGTATCAATGCACCATATGGACATAACCATTGTTAATTATTCTTTTATTTCACAACCATTCGTTTAAAAGAAGGATTTATAACCTAAAAAAAAGAAGAAAAAAAAGTTTCTTCACTATTTTTTCACATTGGTTTGGTAGAATATGAGCATTAGATAAAGTACAAACACAAAAAACGTTTGATTATCAAAGTATTTATAACAAATTATAATCAAAAAGTCCAGCTCACGAATAGTACTTTGTGTTCTTTAGTAGAATTTGACAACACATGATGGCTGCCGGAGCTGGACATTGGTTACCATGGCGACGTACTCTCTAGTCCTTATTATTACTCTATGGAGATACTTGATAGGTTTGATATATTGCCACACCCCCTTTTAGTCGACTGATTGGTCGATAGGGCAGGTCTTCAGTCGACCAAAGAATTTCTTTTGTCGACTACAGCCCTAATCACAAATAATTCTTCCAGGTATGGCTCTCATTTTTGTCATCTAAGATCCAGAGTAAACATTGTCTTTCGGCCCCTGCAGGCCTGTGATGTCGAGCAGATCCCGGCTGTGACAGTGACGAGCGGACTTCCATTAGACCGGTCCCACTGCAACACAGGACCAAACTAAATCTCCTAATCCTCCCAAAGTCTGCGCCTGTGCTGCCGCCTCAATCATCCATCTTTTCAAATGAAATATAATGCACAAAATGGCCGACGGGTGATGGAGATTGATTCAAAAGAAACATGAGTGGTAATCAATATGGTTTTGTGTGCAGCCGAGCATCACCAGACCCCCCACCCGTTCCTCTCCTCACCGGCGTCTGCGCACCCCGGGCTGGAGCCGGGTGCCATCAGTCCGCCTCGTGTAATTTATGATGAAAGTGTCATTCTCGGAGATACGCCACGGCTGAGGGAGTCCAGCTCATGAGGAAAATAAGGCCCTTTTTGTCCCCGCACAGGAAAATAGGGGTTGCCGCCAATGTTCAATACCATTTTGCCCACAAGAAGATAGATCGATTCACGGTTACACCATCAAAAGTTTGATGAGTTTCAGCCACTGTGATGAATGGGATAAATTAAAGTTTTATGCCTACCTTTACTGTTTATGCAAAGTCGTTTTTCATAAGTTAAGCATTTTTATTGATACAAAGTTTTCTGACAATTTCTCACTATTTCAATATGAAGCAGTTAAGAAGTTTATGGAGGTTACGGATATAATGTCTGTGTTTTCTGCTCTTCATAACTTTCTTGATAATCTAAATGAATTACACAGACCAGTACACTCTATACCAGGGCTCTCCAACCTGTAGCTCAGGAGATACCAGTAGCTCTCCACCCCCTTCTAAGTAACTCCCCAAAGAATTTATTTTATACAATTATACATATACATGTGAATAACTTAACTTTAATTCCTCACATTCTTATTATTTGTGTAAATGTACTAATGTTGTCGGATACGAAAGTTTCAAATTCAGTTTTAACGCTAAGGAATAGGCCCACTACTTGATTTTTATACCACATACCATAAATGTTTGGTTAATATGGTTTCATTTCTAACAAAAATAATACTATTTTCTGTATAATAATGTTTTTATCAATACCTGCTCAAATGATCTGGTACCCAGTTCAATACTAGTTCTAATTTTCAATGAGTCTCTGATTTTTGACACTTTGAACAACTGTCAAATGTACTAAAATAAACCTTTGTGCTCTGATAAATGGATAGAGGTTAATGTTTTATTGGGATCTGACGTGCTCCACTTAAAGGTGGAATGGAGGATTTCGGGCAACAAATCAGAATCTCATTTCCTCGTGGGTAGCACAAATAACTGGTCCGCTCAGGTGTCAATCATTCTGTGCGTGCTAGTGCACGCCGGCAGGCTCGTCCAGGGGAAACGCTCGCTCCCCTGGCCGCGCATGCGTGGTTGATATGCTAGTGTGTTTATGTAGCAGGAGGTTAGCGGCGAGTTCTGTCATTGTAAGTCTAAACTTTCATCCGCAAAGTACCGAAATGGCTGAGGGACGAAAGAGAAAGACTGTTTTCGAGCTTTCACAGAAGAGACGAAAGTCTGCAGAGGAAAGAAACAAAACGCGTGTTATTCTGGGGGAATCGTTTACGCGCTGGCGAGCATTGAAAGCGCAAAACAGGCTTCCAACTGATGCCTCCGTTGCAAAGTTTCTGCTGGACAGGTAACTGTTTATCTGACTCTTTTTTTATGTTTTTATACATTTTGAAAGTTTTTAAATCTTCGCGGAGGTTGTCGTGAGAAAGCGACACCAAACGTCTTGTAAACAAATGCACACGGAGAAGTGCTGCTGGGCGTGCTCGTGCACGAGGTTTGGGAGGCGTTCAGTCAGGAGAAACGGGGAGGGAGGGAGGAGGAACCTGCGCATGCGCTTTTTCAAAAAAAGGACTAACATTCGCAGATTTTCAAATCGGCGAGAAATCCTCCATTCAACCTTTAAGGCTTGTCGTTGCAGTCAACTAAACTATCGACTACATTTCTTGCAACTGAGTAGCTCTCTCTATTTTTTTTTTTTTTTTTTTTTTGCAAAAGTAGCTCTCTGGAAGTAAAAGGTTGGGGACCCCTGCCCTTTACAAAGAGTAAAACATCTTAAGAAAAGTACAAGAACAAGTTGTAACAACCAAGAAAGTAAACAAAACACTAGCCATCTGTTAAACATCATAAGTCAGAGCTTTCAAAGGGACTAACATGTTACTGATATCAATGGCTACACTATTAGTTATATGGAGAGTTAATGGGGAAAATAGGGCAATTTTGTTGTGACAGATGAATAATGGGAACATAGATGCACAACTCAATGGAAGACCACAAAATCTCATCTTTGGAAAGAATGCTGGAAAATGTATTAAGGTATTTTATAACACCATGTCAACGTGCACATTATTCACAGGGAAACACTAACTGCTGAAATAATTGTAGTTACATGTGGCCCACCTTTATCATGAGTTTTAGGACTGTTCCACTGTTTGCAAATACTGGACTATGATTTTTAAGACACTGCAGGATTTTTTTGGTGTGGGCTTCCCTTCAGAACTATGTATCTGGACCTCAGAACTCCTGCCATGGACACAGTGAATGGATACGTTTGGAGAATACGTCTGTAACTGACATTCATAAAGTAAAAAAAAAAAGACTTTCGGACTCAATTTGAAAATGGATTTACTGTATTTGACAGACTTCGGACTACATGGGACATATATACTGGACAAATGTGCCGATATTGTCTATTTTTTTTTCTTTCTCTGTGTCATGTTCTGTGTTATTTGTCTATGTTTTGTTTTAAAAATGTGAAAAAATGAATAAATAAGTGCGTCTCAGTACCAACATTTCAAATTCAATAGCGAAACTACAGAAAGGCTGAATGCTTTATACCAATTTCAAAATCCCAATAATAATACAACACTCTTCTTTTGGACTCTTTCATGTTGTTCAACACAAAAAGTAAAAAAGAAAAGGCAAGCGATGGTTGAGAAAGATTTTTTAGATCATGAGGATTGTAAGATGTCCGATTTTGCCAATGACTTAAGTAAAGATCTGAGCTCTGTCCTGGGGTGCTTCTATTTTCATAATGGTCTTGATGTGTTCGGTAATTATTTTGGCACAGACTTTTCTTTAAACTTGTTAAAATCCCTGTCCTCGTTGTCAAGATTTCCAACTTGTTAATTCTGACCTTGAAAGCTGCCGTGCAAACTACAAAACAGCAGGACCATGACTAGTTAACATTCTTGCTCTTCTGAAGCCTCTCCACACTAATCCACACTTACTTCTGTTATTGTTCAAGTAACCCCTTTTTCTCCTTCTTCTTAAAAAGCATTGATTGCTCAAACTCCCACCGGCTTTCATCTTTCTGCATTTAACACGAGACAAAAGCTTCACTTAGCTGACCCCAATGTGTCTGCTACAACCGGCACGGCGCTGACTGGGCTCCCCATCAAAAACATTTTATTTCTTCTTTTGGCCAGGACATAAAAGTATATTGTGAATGCCTATAGCTAACCCAGGCAGCCCGGAGGAAACCAAGGCATGATCAATAATGGATATGTGGCAGGTCATAGCTCAGAGCCGGCCGGTGGGGGTGAAGTAGATGTTTCCAAATCCACACGGGGAGCATACAGATAGTTTTCAAAGTCAAACTAAAAGGTACTGTTTAGACTTTAGAGTGAGTCTGGGAGGTCAAGCACACGCTGTTTTCCCGCTAAGTCGTGATGACAGACACAGCGGGACAAACAATATCTGCAGACAACAGCAAATGATTCTCAGCTTCTTTGGTCTCGATATGCTTGGTTTGTTATTCTTGCTTATGTGTTATGTGTTTGGAACGAGCTAAATACGTACCAAAAGTAACATATTTAGGGAAGTAGTCAAGTAAATGTATTTACCGGTACAGCTAAAGTTGAGTTTTTCGCTCTTTAACCAAATGATCGGCCATTGGAAGAGAAAAAAACACACCTATTGTGTTGCTATTCCATCTATTTTTTCTCCTCTAATGAGTGATTATTAAATGCATTACCAACACTGTGTGAAAAGTATTTTAAGTATTCAGGAGACAGTGCTCAGATTGGACAATGTAATGTTTGATGAAGGTATTCAGTATTTCGTAACTAAATCCAAAATATTCTTGAGCTATGATTTACATATTGATTTGTTTCCCTTCTTGATGAAAATATTGATGTTTTGTTTGGGACTGGTGCAAATATCCTTATCTGTGGATGGATTAACAGTATCATCACTTCAGTATAAATATTAGTGGAAAAATAGAAATTACATTATTACCCCTTACTATTAATTATGCTAAACCAGTGTTTCCCAACCAGGGATATATAAGCACTTACTGAGAGAAAATGGAATGGAACTTGTTACTTATGTAAAAATACAGGTAGAGGAGCAAAGAAACAACAACAAAACAACAATAACAACAACAAAACGCTCAAGTAAAAGTAAAAGTATCACATTAGAAATCTACTAAGTGTTTAAATACAACTCAAAAAATAAACGCAATTCACACAAATTTTGCGGACTAAATGTGTCAAACTGTGGGCTTGAGTTGTTTATTATTGGTCATCAGAAGCAATTATTGGTCATCAGAAGCAATTATCCTGGTCGTTTATAGCCTAACTTTGTTTGAGTTGTTGTTTTTGTTGTTGTTTGAGACAAGATTTGGAACATGCAAAAACAAACAAACAAACAATCAAACAAACAAACAATCAAACAAACAAACAAACAAATAAACTCAGTTGTACATAGAAAGTATCCATAATTGGCTTAAACAAAGTATAGATACCTGCAAATATTACATAAGTACAAGTTTCTACTTTTGTACATCAATGTAATGACCTTGTGCAACCCTCAACAGTAAACCACTCCAGTTATTTCCTCAAATGGTAAAACGACCAGGGGGGACTCAAAAAGAGAAGAAGTTGCCAGGTCTCATGGCTCTTGTGTGACAAGGCCCCGGGTCCCCCAGACCCAGGGGTGGTGGGAGTGACAGTTCTGGATTAAAGGACCTGAGGGTAAGGTGAGAGTGTGTTTGTGAGAGTGAATGCAGGACAACAGATGAAAACTAGCCTGGAATGTTCATTAACATCTACTGTCCTGACCAAATAAACAAATAAATTAAACTAAATTAAATGTGATGGCTACTTGACAATGTAACGTAAACAGATATATTTGCCAAGTACCAACTAGTATGACACAGAAGCTCAGGGAAAAAACAACTAACTGCAACTAAGTACCACTAATACAATACAGCTATTACAACCTCAATATTAGAACTAAAATACTACTAGCATTACACTGTTAATACAAACAGTAGAACAAATCAAAAATGTACAGTCTTTATACATTTGTACGTAGAGTATTTTCAGGTTGTTTGTTGTTTTTTGAGGAGCTTTGTATTGGTCATCGTACATGAACGTGAGGATGACGAGGGGGTCTGATCCGTCACACTCATAAAAGACGTCCTTTTACCAATGAGAGGTGAACAGAATGGGTCCTGACAGAGCTTTGACAGTGACTTCCCAGCATGCTTCACTTCATCTGCACTCCGACTGCGTTCTCCTTTATTTATTCATTCATTTCCACGTGGCCAAGTGCTGTCAGTGTGATGAATGAGAGCTGGAACTGGCCAATTGTTTTCACCAGACGGGACAAGTCTCACAGTCTCAACTTAAATCATAGCTCTTGTCAGAAAAGAATCTCCCAATGTACAAACTGCATCTTTAGCATCGGACACGGACTTTGCTGATTATTTGGAGATGTTTACTTTGACTTCAACGAAGGTTTGTCACGTGAGCACAAAGCATAATGACCGCAAGCGGAAAATGGGTGGTTTTTTTTAAAGGTTTTATTATGTTTAATTTAAATTTTAGTATTTATTTGACTTTTTATTTGTTTTTCTTTTGCTTTGCTTTTACTTTGTATTTCATTTTATTCTGTTTTGTTTTAATACTTCTTTTTTTTTTTTACTTTAATTTTTTTTAATTTTTATTTAATTTTAATTGTATCATATCAGTGAAGTACAATTTCTTTCAACAAATGTAACACATCTTCTGCAACAGTATAAGCATTTGGGTCACTATTTTTTAGTTTTGTTTAACTGTTTATTAAATTACCAAATAAAACAAAATACTTCAGGCTGCTTTAATGGGAATTTTTTTAAATGTTGCATTTCTTATCAACACTTTTAATAGTAAAGTTATGCTGTGGTTAATAATAGTATCTAAGAAAGATGAAGCCATAATAAGCTTCAACAACAGTTTTGTTGTTTGTTTTTTTTATCTTACAATATATAAGAGATGATGTAATTACCTTGACACGTTTTGATGGGCCATAATCAGATTACATCATCTCTTACCTATTGTCTGATACAGAGGAAACAACAAAACTATTCATGCCAAGTTGCAAATCAAGTCTGTGGAGGGCCGCTGTAAGAAGGCAGGTTTTTCAATGTATTTAGCAACCTGAAAAGTTACACAGTGCTCCTTTGCTGAATGTCTTGGGATTAACGTCCCAACATTTTTCAGACAGAAACAAGCACAGAATAACAATTGGTTGTTTTCAGCTTCTAGAATGTGAGACATAACTTTGTAATAACTACGCCTTATTTGCCATACTCATTTGCACATTGCATCAGCCAACTGTACATTCTGTATATAGTCTCAGTCTATTTTATTCTTAATTTTATGCATGCCTTTTTATACATTTTTTTTATTTTATTCATTGCTTTATGTTGCACCTACGCCGAAGCAAGTTCCTACGTTTGTGAATTTCACTGACAATGGCAATAAACGGATTTCTGATTCTGATTCTTAAAGTGTGTACGACAGCTTTGGACGACATGTTTCACTAAAACGTAATGAACATGATTATATATATATTATTATATATATTATTATATCAAGATTTGACAAAACATTTTCCCCATTTGTCCGCAGTTTGACCTTTTTTGTGAAGTTCATAATTGGCAGCACAAATATGACACAATTAGAGGTAATTCCACAACTGTTACCTAGCAACCACTTCAAAAACAAGGGCCAAAATATATATATATATAAATTACACAATAATTGTGATTTGATAAATAATACCGTAATACCTGATAGCACCTTTATTTTGTTGAATGGATTCTGTTTTAGAACTCAGCACTTCCTGTAATTTTAAACTTATTTTTCAAAATGTCTTCACAAACTCTAACTTCACGGATGTAAAGGTATATGCAGAATATTTACCACAGGTGCCCTCCCACCAAACTAAGTTATAATTAGAAAAACATGAGAGCCTGTGATGTAGCCTTTAATTAGCCTTGACAAAGCATGGACAAAGACGTAATTCTTATTGAACACAGTTTATTAAGAATGATTCAGGCTTAGTAAATACTTAATTAAGGTTAGGGTTACGGTTAGGATTAGACTATTAGTTACTAAGTCTGAATCATTCTTATTTAACTATTTGTTCACTATGAATTAAGTCTTTGTTTATGCTTTACTAAGACAGGAATACGTGTAATTATTAAAAACTATACCAAATGTGATTATGTCATAACCTCAGATGGAGGGCAAGAGTCAGATTTTCCTACACTGTACACTGAAAGTTAGGTAAATTCACAAATGTAAAACCTGAGCATTTTGATGACTGACCAGACCTTAGACCTCATTACATCACAAGAAAGATATGCAGTTTAGCAATATAAATGTTAGACTCTCCCCATTTGTACTGAATATGACTGGTCTTTTGAATGAAACTTGCAGTACGGAGATACAGTACGTGAAAGCAAATATACACATCACAGTTAATACAGAAGAATTGTAACTACTATCAAACCAAAGTGTAATATTTTCTGCCGTTTGAGTGTAACTGTGACGATGCAGAGGAGACAGTGATGCTAATGTATGTGACTGTCGGGTGATTGGGGCACAGTGTTCAGAGCCGCACTTCAAATCTATCTGAAGGGCTTTGAATGCAGCGCTCAAAGCTGTTTCACACTGAATTTACACCCTGAGAACAGCCGGTCACTCCTGCACTCTCACAAACGACTGTACCAGTTAAAGATAATTGCTCGGCTCATAATAGAATCACTAACCGTAAAATGACTTCAGCCGTAACCTTGTGTTTGTAGCTCACTTCAGAAAACACTTATGGCATATTTAGCCCTGATTTTATGTGACAAGGACAGTGCTAAAGAAATAAAGTCAGTTTGCAGAGATCTTAGGCAGTGCTGTGTGCTCTGGTGGATTTCTTGAGTCAAATACGTGATTCTTTTTTATTAATTAGAGTTTAAAGCAAATTCAGTCTACATGCCACAATCAGGCTTGAATTCTTCAATTGCTTAACAAAACTTTGCTTCTACAAACCCAAAACTCCAACTCCTGCCAAAACAGTGATATGAAGAAAAATAAACACTATATTGTTTGTGGTATTGCTATTGAAATTGTGTTTTTAAGATAAGATGTTCCCAAACCCAATCGCTGCCTTTATGTAGTTTTTGATGAAAGTGTCATTCTCAGAAAAATGCACCACAGCTGAGCCAGCACAGGAAAAATAGACCTTTTTATACTTCGAAACTTGCTTTTTCAACGTGCTTCTGTTTGCGTTGATGATTTAAATGAATAAAAATCAAGACAAGGCATAAACAAAAGTAATTTTCTATTGAGTTATGTATTTATTCAAACGCTACAGTTTATACAGTCAACAGTTGCCGCCGGGAGTCTGTGGCATATATCCTGTAGAGCTTCTCATTTTTCTCTGATAATGAAACAGAATAAATTAGCATGCTTTGTACGTCTGCCCCTGTGTGTCTCCGTGGTAAACCCTGTGGAGATGAGGAAATTGGAGAAACTGTCAATCTGAAACAGCAGAGATGCCAGTTCATCATGTGAGTTCGGCCTTTGGCTCAACGTCAAAGAGGAAGAGGCCCAAGGCGACTTTGCCCACTGTGGATGCACCTTGGGGAAAAATATTAACACTCAAACACCCATTGTCTAAAATTACAAATTTGGACTTCATTTCCATAACTGAGATGAATTCTTTGTGTTAAAACTGTTCCACAAATTGTAGGTGCCATGTAGTATTCATAATAACATTTATATTTTTGAATGCCTTACACTTCTAATGCACTTTACAGGTTTGTCGAAGCCTCTCAAAGCACAACACTGTAGTCATTATTCATTCACTCCCACTCAGTGGTGGTGAACTACTTCTGTAGCCACCGCTCACTCACACATAACAACTTCAAAAGGCACAAGAGTGTTTTAGTTTGTCAAAGGAGACATCCATCCATGGGCGCAGCAGTTTTAGCAGGGAGGCCCATCCTTCACCCCAGACACTTCCACCAGCTCCTCCGGTTGGATTCGGAGGAGTTGCAGGCCAGTGAGAGATATAGTCCCTCCAGCATGTCCTGGGTCTTCCCTGTGGTGAGGTTGCCAGGCACACTCAGCACCAGCAGAGATGAGATCCTGTGACCCCCAAACCAAACACCCTCCGACTCCTGACTGCACCTACAAATTCTATCCGAAAAAGAATAATTAACAGAACTGGTGACAAAGGGCAGAACTGACGGAATTCAACATGCACCGGAAACAGGTCTGACTTACTACCAGCAACACAGACCCCATACTCCCAGAGCGCCCCCCACAGTGCACCATGAGGGGTCAAACGCAGATGAGACATTTAATCTATTTCAATGAGGTTTTAACCTTGTTACAACAGTGTTTCCTCATCATTAGTTTACTTAAAGTTGTATTTTAATTGAAACTCGAGTGTTCAGAAAATCCTTGTTTTCACCTACCCCCTATCCCTGCCCACATCCCTGTGCATAGTTGTAATTATATATATTTAAAAAAAAAGACTGTGGGGTTCTAAAATGTTACGTAACCACATAAAAAAACAGGAAGTTAATGAACCTGTTTCTGTTACTGAGCCTTTTTAGGTCAATATTATGGTTTACGTATATATAAATGTAAAAGGCCGATATACCTATCTTGTAGTTCATGACGAAGTACCTGAAAAGAGCATTATATGTCTCCTTTAATGTACAGCTAAAACATCCATAATCATGGATCGTGAGTTAAATCGCAATGGTCTGTTTCTTTCATTATTTCCAAAATTCTGTCAAGTGTGTCATATTACAGTCTTACAACATGCAGGCAAATGTGGATCCACTTCTGCTGAGAAAAGAAAGGCAACCTAAAAACCTAGCTTCCTTAAGTAGGCCTGGTGAAATTAATGGCATAGTCATTACCCCAGAGAAGGCCGGGTCCATATCACTGCCTGCAAAACAAACGGATGCTATTTTCACTGAACAGATTTAACCTGCACAAAACATGAAGTGGATCATCATAACGAGCCTATTTGGCCATTACAATAATAATAACGTTGTATTATATCTTAACACACTTCCACAGCTAATCTACTTATACCACACGGCTATTCCTACAGTATCGTCATGGGAAGGGGAAACTACAAAGGCAACATAAGTCAAAAGTATTCCAAATCCATTTATGTATCACATTTTTGTTAACAGAAACAGTTTCCAACGGGCTGCACAAACACAAACAATAAAAAACAACAAAAGGTATGACGTTCTATTGGATCTTACAAGTCCCAAAAGGATAAAAATGAAAGTTAACCATAAAATAGCAATAAATAAGTAAGGAAATAAATCAAAATAAACAGAAAAACTCAGAAAACCACAAAACGCAGTCAGTGTTAAAAGTCTGAGAATGAAAATGTTTCTTAAGATGAGCCTTAAAACAGAAGTTCCAGTTGGTTCCAGATAAAAGGCATAGAGAAAGTATTGAACAGAAAGTTTAAAGAGACGTGATGATTACAGGAACAACTATGCCAGCACTGTATTATTAAATATTGGCGCTGTTGCTTCTGACTGGATTTGTTTCACTGTACTTTTATTTTATTTTGACAGTTTACAGGTTGACAGTTAGGACAGCTGAATTTATGTTGTTTCTTTTGCCATTTTAACAGGTTCACTGCTTGCGTGGGAATATTTGGGCAGAGGTGCAAAGAGCGGAGGAAGCGGGGAGCGCCGGCTGTACTCCGCAGATACACAAGTCGAATGCTTTTATGCTTGGACTTGTCAAAATGGCCTCGTCAGCCTGCTATCTCCCGGGACACACTCTGCAGTACAGAGGGATTAGGGCTGGTTATGAAGCATTTTCACTGCCATAGGTGTGTGCGGGAACTGCTGTGTGTCAACTTTCACTGCAATATGGACTAAGCATTCTCATGTCTTTAGGAGTAACATTAAATTCAGTCTGGGGTAAAAAAAAAAAACAGCTATTCTTTACACATTTTTGAGGATGGGTGTATTAACGTAAACTTATGTAATGCAACTTTTTGGCAGCATGTGAACATTATATTTTATAGGCGTACATGTTTGAAGATAAAATGGGCAAGCGTAGGAATTTCAGTGAGTGACAAGACAGAAACTGATGATGCAATCCAAGTTACTGTATTGCAGGAGGTCATTGGTGCTTGAAATAGATGATTACGTGTGTGTGGAGCTGCATATTAGCCCTTTGGTAGTAAAATAACTTGGTGTACATTTATTTATTTATTTATTTAGGATCGCATTAGTTATTACAGCAGCAATAACTCTTCCTGGGATCCACATAAAACGACACATAAAATTGTCTTAATTCATGCTTCAAGTGCAGTCTTTAATAATTCTTATTTACAGCTGTGGTTCCTAACCTTTTTTCAGCTCAAGTTCGCCTGAACTGAACCTCAAAACCCAAGAAATTTGCATACTTGTCAAATTCGTCTTTTACTGTAGTAGTATATTGTCAACTATTAATGAATGTTTTTATTACTGTCCATAATTGGGGCAAAGGGTTATAAATAAATAAATAAATAAATAAATAATAATAGTAATAATAATAATAATTTCTATAGCCCTTTTTTCCCTTCAAGGCACACACACTTTACATCAAGGAACCATTCAACCTTTCACACACACATCCATACACCAGTGTACACAGACACAGGGGGGGTTAAGTGTCTTGCCCAAGGATATAACCTCAATATTCACCTGAGGGTGCTGTAATCACACCACCGACCTGTGGGCCAGTGGATCTGACTGCTCAACAATGTTTATGTCGGGATTCGAACTGCCAACCTTTGACGCTGCCAACTGAGCTACTGCCACCCCAAAGCTATCTCGCCGCAGGGTCAATTGTCTTGGGGCCCAGAATTGGACAGTCTTCTTATTAATTTGTATTAGAGGGGGCCCATGTGAGGCTTTTTGCCCCAGGCCACTAATTTCTGATCAAAAGACAATTGAAAGGCCTGTCAGGGACCTTAAAGTATAATCTTTTAATTCAAATACTATTCAGTTTCCACTTCTTTTAAAATCTGAAACTATTCCAAACCTCCCCTGGGAAGTGCACACAAATCACTGCTTTAAAGTATTGTCATTTTATAGTAAAAGTTCCAAGACTAAGTCAGAATATACGTGCCAGCAATTTAAAATGTAGCCGCACAATTTGTGACATTCACCAGTCCCTTTGGCCATGTGTGATGTATTGCCCGGTGGAGAAGCCCATTTGTTACAGCCTTATCAGTGAGCTTGCCGTTAAGGAGTCTGAATTAGTCGTTATCAGACAGCCTTGAAAATAAGTGGAAAGCAAACACAGATTAGCCTTTAGATCCAAGCCATCAGCCAACCTCAGCTAACTATGCATCAGTGTACTCCCACCTACCTCGAGACACGCTTAAATTCAGAGAGCGATCAACTTATCCGCCTCCAACACTGATGCTCACATACATTTACATAAAAAGGAGCATTGGTGTCTTACCTTCTTTACATACAGCAGCTTTTCAAAGAAGGAATTCCACATGAGTCAAACTTTTTGTCAGAGTTTTTATCAAAACAAAGAATTACACAGACATTACACCTACTACAGATATTAAAGAGGTGACACTCATCTGGGGCAGCTTGTAGTCTGTCCCTGTCCTGTCTCTATCACCTTTTTGTTTTAACTATGAGGCTAAAGCAATTGTTAAATAAATGTGTGAGATAATTTAAGATACAATAGCTTTCATGCTTGAGTTTCAACCACTGTGCTGGGGAACACTTGTGTGGCTGGAGGGATTTTCTGATGTGCCTTTAATCTAATGTCCAATGTTAGCATATTCAAACATAGATATAATTTGAATTGTTTACCAATTTAGGAGTGCCCTGAACAATCATCTGCCAGCAAGAAGAAAAGTAAAAAAAACAAAACAAAACCAAAAAACACCCATGTCAAATTTAAAAAACAAGACACAGTACATGGACATTATTCGTCATTATATACCATAGTTTTTTTGGTAGAAAGTCTAATTTGATAATGTTTTAGTAGTAGGCATGCCTTGGTATCTCTTCAACCTCAAAAAAGTGTTCCTTGAGACAAAAAAGGTGGAAAAACACTGGCTTACATGATTTTTACAATACAGGGTTGCTGTCCATGGTGCTGATTCTTCTCTCCAGAGTTGAGTTAACACTGCCATCTAGCGGCGCATTACTAAAAACACAATACGCCCACAGTGGAACCGAAATCACTAGCTTATGTGACCACCCGAGACACAAACGCGGAGGCACAGCTGATGCTACTTTGGGCATTTTTTGAGGACATCCCTTCATTGATGTCGTTTTTGTGAGTATTTTGTCCAAACGTAGCAAATAATAATAGTCATTTTGTAAATACTCTACCATTATTTTTATGACATTGTTGGCACTCGATTGCGTGTTGAGATTTCTTTACTTCGCATCTTATTGAAAATGATCCTAAATTAAATGTGGCCTTTCAAGTATTCATTTCTAACATGTTTGTATTACATTAGTACAAAATACATCTCAGTCAAAGCCGAGACCCTGCGTTAGTTTGATAAGCTTATGGATATGTAATAATCCGCTAGTTACAGCGTTAACGTCAAAATATTCCATGCATATCGACAAGGATGTGTCAAATCAGTAAAGTTTCTAATAATCCTTGTTTTATTTTATTTTTTATGTTTTTAGCGCAGTCTTATATAACATAAATGGACTGACAAGATGGTGCTGAAAGATCTTCCCAGAGAGGCCCTCCTGCGGCCCCTGAGTCGAAATGAAGTCCTGGGGATGCTGGTACGTCTGACTATCTTTGGAGCAGCTACTTACTACAGCATCAAGTGGGTGGTGGAGGCTATGGATCCAACTTACAAGCAAAAAAGTCAAGCCAAGAAACGGGTAAGGAAATGTCTAAAACAATGTATTTGTCAAGTTATTTATGAACACTTTAAAATACTGTCATCAGAATGTTCAAAATTCTGGAATGGAAGTGACTGGGGGCATAATTAAGTGGACCATAACACATTTTCAATTATTAACCAACATCAGATCTAAATGCTATTGATTTTATGTCTTCATAATAAGAAATAAGCTAAAATTTTGACTCTCCAGGGTTAATGAACCCAATGTTCATTTGCTCTGATATTACAAACAATAGCAAAAAAAAAACTATTTCTAAGCCTCAAAATTGTATTTCAGCTTCATAAAAGTATAATTTGTGGTAAAATATGTAATATATCTTTAGATAAATTGGAAAACTTGTATGGTCAATATCTCTTGAATTATTTGTCCAGTAAAACAAACCAAAAATCTGGATTTTGCCATCATCAAAAATTCTAAGTGTGTATTATAATATCCAATTAAATAAACAAATCATATAAAATAAAATGTTAAATGTGATTTTTCATATTTTGTAATATTCTGAGGTTAATCCTAGTTTTTCCAGTCAAATCACATGATGTTTCACTTCACTTTTGATTCCATTCCAGAATTTAGAATGTTTTTGTTTACAACTGTGTAAAGTATACTTTAGTGACTAATAGTACTTTACAGGCAGAGCAGCTGATGAAAAGGATCGGTGTTGAGGGAGTCAGTCTAACAGAGTATGAGATGAATATTGCATCTCACCTCGTTGATCCCCAAACTATGAAGGTAAAAGTGTTAAAATGGTATCTTTTCTGTGGGCATTACTTACTTTTTGTTTGTATTTCCAGGTGACCTGGAGGGATATTGCTGGTCTTGATGAAATTGTACATGAGCTGCAAGACACTGTCATCTTGCCCTTTCAGAAAAGACATTTGCTGGCAGGATCCAAACTTTTCCAACCTCCTAAAGGTTTCATGTTCATACTTTGTATAATTCTAATTTAATAATGAACTAATTATTGGAGAATGTGTGTTCTTGCAGGCGTTTTGTTGTTTGGTCCTCCTGGCTGTGGGAAGACGATGATCGCAAAGGCCACAGCTCGAGCCTCTGGATGTAAGTTTATAAACCTCCAAGCGTCCACTCTGACCGACATGTGGTACGGAGAGTCCCAGAAGCTGACTGCTGCTGTTTTCTCCCTGGCTGTCAAAATCCAGCCCTGCATCATCTTTATTGATGAAATTGGTGAGTAGATCCAACAGGAAATCAATCGCACCTGATTACATTTTCCATTTGAACAAAAATGCAAATATTCTGTACATTAGTAGTAATTTAAAAATCAGTATGTCAGCTATATTTCCTGCAAAACTGCAACTTAGTTGATAAAGTTTCTTCTATTAGTGAGGATTGATGTCAGTTCAACGAGATGAGTATTAACGTGCTTAAAAGTGCTTCATCATTATAATAGAGTACATCCCATCGTAGGGGTGGGTGATATCGACAAAAATGAATTTCTTGATAACAATATTCAGACGATATTTTAGCCGTGCATCAGGAATGTTCTCAAACGTTAATAATGTTCAAGTGTAGCACAACATGTGAATGGACCATAAAATTAACCACAAAAGGGGAGAAAAATCACTTTACACCCTTGTTTGTCTCTTTTCAAGATACTTTTAATAGTTTTTATTATAAACAATATACTTGATATTCAAATGTTTTATATCTTTAAAACAACAATTGCGATATTATTCATTTTTCAATAAATCTCTCACCTCTGTCCCGTCTTTTCCTTTATGTGATTACTTCATAGAGGTGTCTTTTTCTCTACATTTTAGAGTCATTTTTAAGGAACCGATCCAGTCTTGACCATGAGGCCACGGCGATGATGAAAGCCCAATTCATGAGTCTTTGGGATGGACTTGATACATCCACAACAACTCAGGTCAGTCCAAACCAAACTATAGTACTATACGGCTATTGTAATATAATTTTGTATTTTCGTAATATTTGGTAGTTTGGTAAAGGTGTTAATGCCCAAAAATTCATGCATGTGGACATTAACATTGTGTCATAGAGTTTTGGGACAGTGTGGAATGTGTTAGGTTTAGATTTAGTTTGACTTATATACATTGAAAAATAGGTACTCCAGTTTTAACTATTATTTTTTGTTGTATAATGATTCATCTTTCTACCAGGTTATGATTATGGGAGCAACAAACAGGCCTCAGGACGTTGATCCAGCCATTCTTCGCAGGATGCCTACTACTTTTCATGTGGGACTGCCAGTAAGTTGTTTACACAATTGCAAGTAGCGGCCTTACTTTAGACAATACTCATTTCAAGTTTCTCAAAAGCATGTTATTGTTTTCAGAATGCAAGACAAAGACAAGACATCCTGCGACTGATTTTAGCAGGTGAAAATGTAAGCCAATGATCTCTTTTCTTTATGTTTGTACTAATGTTAAAATATATTTAATCACTAAACATTATACACTGGATTGTGATTCTTTATAGTTGAGCAATGCGATAAACCTGAAAGAAATAGCAGAGAAGACAGACGGTTACTCGGGCAGTGACCTCCGGGAGCTGTGCCGGGACGCCGCAATGTATCGTGTGAGAGACTTTGTCCGAAAGGAGCAGATGAGGCAGATTGCTCAGCAGCTTCAGGACGACGAAGAGGAGGAAGAGAAGTATGACTCACACACAAGAAAAAAAGCTGTTCTGGCTCTGTTTTTCACTTTTCAAAGCATCGGTACAGTGTGCTGGAACAAGCTGGAACATGATACCTGTGTCCAATGTTTGACAAGACTTATGTTCAGATAGGTGTGGATTTGTAGGATTTTATTTTTCAACAATTGAATCTTTGTGGATCTTAATCAGTGTCTGTCTGTCAGGTATAAAATGATAACCACTGATATGTGACAGCACTTATTATCCCTTCAATATAATATAAGATAATCTGGGGTATATTTTAGAACAAGTACACGTGTTTGAATGGATGTTGGAAGTAAGAAAAAAGCATAGATTCTTTGTGCTAATTGTGATTGCTGGATGACTATGATGATCCCTAAAACTGTGGTACAAAGAAAGAACAATCCACCACTCACATAGCCATGCACTGGATTTGTATTAATTCCACATAGACGTTAAGTTTCCGTTTTCTTAACATACATGGCATACTTTCCACAATCTCGCTATGAAGTGTTCTTGTAATTATTTCTAGTATTCAGTTTATAAACTTTATATTAGATTTTTATTGAATTCCTGAGCTATGATCAAGCTGAAAGGGATTAAAAATATCCTTATATAAAGATTCAACGTCTGTCTTCAGCTGTTGCTAAGTGACTATTGAAACTCTCTTGAAGCAAGCCATTGTTCCGCACAAAACAAAAAGTATTTTTAACTTGCACCACTCCAAGCGGTGAATGCACAGCTGAGCTCTCAATAGTTTGGTGCAGAGCAACAGCATTATTATGGCTGTAATCATAAAGTTTAATGTTTGTTTTGGTGCACTTGACTGACCTTTTATGTCTGCTCTTTCAGACCTGTAAATGAAGAGCGTTTGAGGCCAGTAACTCAACTTGATCTCCTCTTTGGACTGGACAAGATGAAGGAATCCAAACTCGCTACAGCCATCATGTCACCTTGTGCTGCGGATGTGCCACTGGACTGATCACAACACGTTACAGGCCATGTTTCTTTATGTTTTACACAAAGCTGCAGTGTGTCGGCCACACAGACGGGCCAAAACGAGGTGCTGATGAGCAATCTATAGTCAGTTGTTCTAATTCTAATGCATGTGATGGATAGAACAACAACAAAAAATCACTATTTTAGTTATGGATCATACTTTTTAACTTTTGGAAAGTAATTGCAATTGTGTCTCGATGAAACAATTCAATGGTATAATGTTACCAGTGCCCCAGTTTGAGAAGCAATCTCTGGTTTCAACTGTTTTCAGCAGCAAATATGTGTGTTCTTCAGATGTCATCATGTACTGTATCACCAGAGGATCGTACTGTATTAGGAGCTAGTTTTATTACAATAGTGTTATCACTGAGTTGGTTTTGTGTCTATTCTAAAGTATGTTTAATTTAATCTTTGTTATTTATTTAACGTTTTATATTATTTTAAATTTGCAGAACAATGCCAGCATCAACAAACAGGGCTATTTGTGCCATTTTATCTATTTTTTCCATGAGGAGGAGTTGGGAAACTCTTGTTTGAAGGACTGTCAAACTGTCAGTCTGAAGTTATGACATGTTTGTCTTAAAATGAAAAAGCTCATTGTTTGCCAGATAGTGTAACAGAACCACCAGTTTTCAACTCAGTGTTTTACTAAAGTTACTTACCAACTCATGGGGGCGCTGTAGCTGCACTGCTCTGAGCTGAGCAGACCTTCTGCTGCAGAAATGTGAGCTCCCATTTGGCTTTACAACATTAGCACAGGAAATGAATTTAAGAGGCTGCATGTGAGACTGTGTCGGCCTTATTGGTTTATTTGGTAATTTTCCCACATCTGTGTCTCTTCATTAGAGCTCCTCAGGTGACAGGGAAAGGTCGAGCAGGCCGTTGCTAAGAAAACAAATAAGTGTCAGAGCGCTCACGTCGCCTCAGACTTCGATCCCTCTGAGAAACAGGTGGTTCTGTGGGATTACAGATGTGTCCTATAATTCTAACAGTATAGATTCAATAAAATCAAACACTTTTGCATGTGTTTCTGCTCCTGGTTTAAGATGAATGTAATAAAACACAAACCCCATAATATTCTGAGGGGTAAAGATATGATTAACAAAAGTACTGAGATTGAGATCATGATCATCCTTTTGACCTCATGTTGAGGACATTCTTGTGTGAGTCAAAGAAACAGTTTGTGGATGATTATGTGTCATGTCTAATGAGTTTGTGCCCTCTCCGTTTACTGTAGTTAATAATTGATCAATAATCAAACAAACAAACCCTTAGTTTCTGGGTTGGATGAATTTAAAACATGTGAGATTTCTACCTAAAAGCTTGAATAGCATGCATTCTTTCATAGAGTGGGCTTGCCTCTTCACAGAGCTAACTCATAACTTGTCCCAGTGAAGGGCAGTTCACCTGCTGTCTCCATGCAGATGTTGTAGCTTTGCATGTTACAGAATCGATCTCATGAAGAATAAAAAACCCAAAGTTTGTGTGGTATAATCTGACATAACAGAGATTGTAGCAGATAGTGGGGATGCTTGTCGTGTGGACAGATGGAACGTTGATATTTACAGTTCTGTCTGTAATGAGGCAAAGTCTGGAGTGTTTTCCCCATAATTTCAAAAGAGGAAGCTTGTATGATCTTTGCAACATTGATTACGGATTCATAAAGATGGCTTATTCATGAGCTCAGAGCCCTTTGCACACAGTACGTCCCAGTAAATCACCAGGACTGAGGAGCACATTTGATAGTCTGGAGAAGCACAGACAAATTACAAAGTTATTGCATTACTTTGATTGCAATCTGCTGGAAAGATGACTGAAATAAAGAGTGTAATAAATAAATCCACAAAAAGGGAGAAAATGTGACATGTGTGTGTAAAATATATTGATTTTGTCCCCCATTAGTGTTAATTCCTTTAGAAGTCCTATGCACATTGTTTGAGCTTCCGACTGAACAACACTTTGGACTTTTAAAAAACTACCAATTGCGCTCTGATTTTTGAGCATGTTAAGCAAAACACAGGGGACTCGCTTCAGTTCAAACATGTGCTGGCAGTACTTCAAAATTTAGATGCATGCATGTGAGTGGAGTGAAGATTTGCAGTGGACATGACGGCTCGTCTTTAGGGACTACCAATAAGAGAGGGAGATGGACTAAATAACATATGCTCGGTTACTCAAACATGAAACACAACTGCGTGTTTATGATGAGACAAGCTCAAAATGTCAGTTCAGCATCATGGAGCTCTAAATTCTTTCACCCCTTACCATGAAGGCTGTTTTTTCCTAAAAAGCCAGACTAAAATTAGCTCAAATTCAAATTGAAGCTGTTTCTGAACCCTTTAGAGTATAATCAATTTGCTGGACTCTACGTGAAGCTGTCACTCTGATGCTTGATCTACTCTAATTGTAAGTGTGTACAAGATCTGCTCAGAGGAATATCAGATTTTCAATTCCGCCTGGATTGTCTTTGTTAAATATATGAAAAAGTAAAGCTGGTGTCTGGAGGACGGTCTGATTGACACTAGTTTGAGCATTTGTTTGGGTTTTGACAATTCCTTTTTCAAAGCTGTTGAGAATTTAACAAAAACTGAGATTTAGGGGCAAATAATGTAAAAAAAGTCCTGGTGGATTTCATAAAAGTTCTGTTGTTTTTTTGTTTTTTTATTACTATTTTTCTTTTATAGCACACTGATGCCAATTCATCTCAGAATGGTTAATTTGACTGGAATTAAGAGGGTGACAGCTTTCTTTTCATATTTAACATGCCCAGCAGTCTGATTGTTTCCTTTTATCAGATGGTGGTTAAAAAAGGGATACATTAAGGAAAGGTTCGGCGTCCCTCTGGTAAGACGACCACATGGTAACAGGTTAAACATGTCATGCCTTTTTGCCATCAAACCATTTTCTGCTGCTTCTGCCAGGTCACCTTTAATTTGTTTTATTATTATGTTTATTGTAGAAATGATGCACCAAATCTAAACATGCAAAGAAAATAACAAAAGCAAAACAAGCACGACTACAGAAAACTGGACAGCGCTTCGATTGACCCCCACACCACAGCTTGAGAACCCCTGAACAACAGCAGACAGTTCAGGGTCGATGAGCGTGTCGGATGAGGTGCTCTGCTCTCTTCCACACAGCTGATGTCTAAAACTTCCCGTGGAGCACACCCTTTTGTGGCTCTCCCCATCAGAGCGGAGCCGTGCCGCAGCTGTAATGGCTCATGCCGAGGGTGACAGGCGCCTAAAAGCCTCGCTGCCACCCAGAGTGATCGAGCAGGCCGTACCTCAGTGGGATATCCTCGCCCCCTGATGATACTCGGGGTTTTAGAGTCATCCTGGGTAACTCACACAAAGCCACGTTGCATAAGCAGACGTTTTTGTGGAAAGTCAAATAGGATTCAGAGAGAGAGAGTGCAGGAAAGACGATATGAACAAGAAAGGACAGAGTGGATTTGTCCTTGTCAGATTTGTTTAGTTCATGAACATAAATGACACATTACATTTTTTACGGCATGAGTTACACTTTATCTATCCTTTATATCTTTCTATATGCTTCCGCTTCAATTAGGGCAGTGCACAGGTTGCACGGTGGCAGAGCAGCTAGAGCTTCTGCCTCCCAATAAGGCGATTGTGGGTTCGAATCCCGGACCAGACCAACATGGGTGGAGTCTGCATGTCCTCCCCGTGTTACTGTGGGTTTTCTATGGGTTCTCACTGGCTTCCTCCCACCGTCCAAAGACATGACTGTATTCAGGTTAATTGGAAACTCTAAATTGCCCGTAGTGTATGAGTGTGAGAGTGAATGGTTGTCTGTGTGTCAGCTGCGACGAGTTGGCCTAAGGCCCAAAGTTACTGGGATAGGCTCCAGTCACCTGTGACCCCGGGAATGGGAATAAGCTGTAGAAAATGAATGAATGAATAGAACAAAAATAGAAAGTTATAGCCATACAATCTCCACTGAGATATACTGTGGAATATTTTAGCCAAATGCTGATAATTTTCATGGAAACAAAGAGGAGTAAACTCTCGTCCAGGCCAAATACAGTAAGTGTCACAATCAAGACATATGTTTTTGAGTGCAATAAAAACATTCAAAATAATTTTCTATTTTTAGTCTCAAACGTTATATACTTACGGATTACAGTGCGTATGACAGTTTTTTAAATGCTTTTCTAATTTTGTCTTTATTTGGTCAATTAATAACTGATTTAAATATAAATGATAAGATTTATACAAATCAAGCAGTTTGTGAAGAAAAGTTGAAAAATCTGTTGAAAACCAAATGAAGTAGAGCAAAACCCCAACAGAGAGACTCAGAATTCAATCCAACAATGTGTAATGTTATGAACAGGAAGTAAAATTATAAACATAAAAAATGACTTCAACTGGAATAACATTTGCAACATAATACACATGGAGATCTTTGTGTTAGTCCTGATTTGGACTAATGTGCATGTTTTTGGTTGATTGGGGAAGGTACTTACACTAATCACTCAGAAGAACAAAGATGAGGGAAAATAGAATTAAAATTTACTCTTGAAAGAGGTTTAGATCGGATGGGTTTTACCTGGTTAAATAAAGATTAATCAAATAAAATATACATGGATTTGAAGTTTATAGTTTGTCAACAATTAAGACTTTTTTATTATCATAAATGATCCAAACCACCTCAGTCTGGCCCCTCAGACCTATTTTATAATGGACTGATGTTTGTGTGCTTAAATGTAAAATCAGAGCCCAGAGTGACTCGTAATGATACATTTCCTGCTCGCTCTTGTTGCATGTGTTGAGCTGGCACAGGGCTGCGTGGTGCAGACAGACAACCAGCATCAGAGTTAGACTGTCTGCCCACCTCCAGTCTGTGCACTGAGGACCAGAGCCGCCCCGACTGACTCATCCTGCTCAAGCCAACAACTCCAGCTTCTCCACGACTGTCACCAGACAAATGTGCACTCAAGAAAAATCACCTTGACGTAGATTTGTCTTTTACGTGGCCTTGTGTGCCTACTAAATATGATAATGTATTCCAATTATGTGTCACTGTTTGTAAAGAGCTTGAGTTTTTACTTGTTCAAACATGTATGGGAAAAGCCATTATGTTAATAATTGTAGTTGTTTACAATAATCACTGTTCATCAAAATGAGAAATGTCAATATAGTCACTTGCATTTTTAAACAAAAGTTCAGATTAAACATTCATCAAGTAATTTAACTAAACCATATTTTTACTTTGCATTATTGTTACCTGTTAATGAATAGCGGAACCCCATAGTCTAAAATGTTTCCCCATAGTCTAAAAATATCTGGACAAACTTACATGTTGTTGCTTACTGTCTTGTCTTCTAAAAATTTGCTATACAGTTCAAAAAAAGAGAAAAAAATCGATAATGCTAATACCCAAATAAAAAATGTATTGTGCCAAGTGACCCACCATTACCTTGTGTTTTGGGACTGTCCTGCTGAGAAATATTATCAAAGAACTCCCTCACTGTTTTTGATGTCTCCATCCCATTCAAATTTAGAACTATGTATTTGGGCTTCGAAACTCCTGCCATGGACTCAATAAATGGATCCTTCTGGAGCATACTCTTGGTGGCAGGTAAGTAGGCCATGGATGACACAAACTGCAGCAACAACAATCACGGTGTGTGACTGATTACAATTGACACACAAAAAATGTATAGTAAAACTTTGACAGTCTTCATACCAGTCAGATTTTATACTATGTGTGCCTTTATTTTTTCTGTGGCTGTGTACTAGCTTTTTCTGTTCTCTCTGGTTGTGCAACGTAAATAAAATTAAATTAAATTAAATAAAATTAAATTAAATTAAATTTAAAAAATAAAATGTATTGTGTGCTGCTTGGCTCGAGTCAACAGCACAATTCAAATCGACTTTGCTGCATGTAATTCCCCCGTCTTATATCCATTGCCATTTCATGCTGCATTGTTCTGATAAAAAAAACAAAACTCAAACGTAATGTAGTCTGCTTAGTTTAAAACATCACTCTTTCCATAGTTGAATTATAGCGTGGAACACTAGAGAGCAGCAGCTAATTCAACCTTAACTGATAGGTTAATTATTTTACCAGGAAGGTCCCCGAGATAAAATCTTTGAGCTCGTTTTTCTAATTGGATAAAAAAGGAACTGGTTGTCAAATGTTAATTCTCTGTTACTCGAAAAGTAAAAATGATTGGTGTAAAATTTAATCATTGGCTGTGTTTGAAGGAAAGATGAAAAGGTCTGAACAAATGGAAGAAGTAAACCATGAAAATGCAATTATGGTTTTGGCAACTGGCAAACGTAAGCCTGTCACTACTATTGTACTATTTTTAGAGCTGTTTGAATCCAACTCAATCCAAAAATAAATCGTACGTCACAAAGTTAGCAAGTTACAACTAAACTTTTCTTAATTTTTCCCCCCGCACCGCAGCGTTTCACCTGATTGTCCTGTAGAGAACTAGAAGTGCTCTATTTGCTGAGGTAATTGGCTTCTTCTATGGCAGAATCACACTCTCCTAGGTCTGTGTGCATCCAGGGAAGGTGTAAAATCTGGGGTCACATCGCACATCTCGAAAATAGTGCTGTTAAAACCACCAAAGTGCTGAACGATGAGCGGTCCAATTGATTGTGGGGCAAGCTAAGTGAGGCAGCAAATGGAAATGGTAAAGTGCAGACATTCTGAGCAAGTAGCACTTAAGGAGGAGCTGTAGATGTCTTTTCATTCAATTTTTTATAGGAATCAAGACATTATGGAGTGTGTCTGAGGCGTGCAGGTAAATTCAGTGTCAAAAGCCTTGTTAGAAAAAGAAAAGGTTCTATTGAAACGCATTTATAGTGGTTATAATTTACCCAATTCACACTGTCATTCAGGGGTTCCCCAGATATTTAGTATAACTTTGTGTAATCTTCCCATCATTCAGTTTTCTAGGAAATTTGAGGTGGATGTAATATTCAACTGTAGGAAATGTACATAATTTATCAGATATTTGTAAAGGACACAACGTGACCTATTCATGTCTTGCTACTTTTAATGACCATTTTGAGTATTTTATTTTCAAAAGTATGTAAAACAATATGATTAATAGATATGAACTGAATTCATTTTCTTAACATTTACCCTAACACTAACATAAAAAAGTATCACACACTGTTTATTGTCCAGAACTATCTCTGTGTCTCTCTGTATATTCTAAACAATTTAGTTTTCTACCCAAAGCTTGACAACCTTTGTAACTTTTTGCACGGTCACAGCCAAACATGGACCACCTCAGTCTCAAGTGCACTATTCCCATCCCCTTTTTTCTATTTGCAGATGACAAAACCTCACTAATTACAAATGCCCTGTAAGACTCTGACCATGCAGGCCCAAAATAAACACATTCCCGTGTTGCCTGTTTGGCGTGTCAAAAGGCGAGTGAATGCTGCATTAGCGGTAAACGAGAGGACAAAAGCGTGGCATGTGGTGAAGAGAGCGGAGATGGGATAATGATGGCTAATTAATCATGCGCCTAGGTCATGTGATCAGAGCAGCACCCACACAGCAGCAGCAGCAGCAGCAGCAGCAGCACTGAGTCACTTCCAGCTCAAACCTCCACTCGAGAGGAGGCTGAATAAATGTGACATTAGTTTCACAGCCAGACGTCTTTTATTAGCTTCTGTCAGTGATGCAAATACCAAAAACGTGCATTTATCCATGTCCAATCCCTAATCAATTAGCACAGGTTTGCAGGATATGGTACGTCTCTTCATCAAGAACAAGAGGCACAAGAGGCTGAGAGTGGACTTGTGTTGAGGCCACTTTTTAAAGGTCATTGATAAGACTCGATAGCTTGATCTTGTCTCCGAGTTCACTTGCCAAGAGAGACCAGAGACCAGACCAAGAGCATTTTATGTCTTATAATCTAAGTATATGTAGCACATTGAGATCTGACTGTGGTCAAACTATATATATACTTAAACTTTGCATCAGTATTTTAACACTGACAATGACTATATGTGAAAAACACCTATTTTTAACATTCTGCGTCATCCTCTGCAGGATGTAGTACTGGCCGTATTCAAATAACGTATTAGCGGCACCACACTTAGCAATGTAATGCTAACAGATGAAGGTGTATAAAGTAGAAATGTGTAGGAGACTTCCTCGAGAATCAAGAAGTGTCACAAAGCCAGGAAACTCATTCAACAATTACTCAAGCCTAAATTAAACAAAATACCACCTTTGGTACAGTATGTTTTGAAAGTGCTAACCTTTTCATTCAACTTTTCACTTAAACATTACATGTTACATAATTTAACATTAAAAAGTCAACCCTGCATAATAAATAATCCAACTATTTTTTATGTAAAATATTTGTGTTATCAAGATTCAGATACCTTCCTGTGATGGAGCATCCTCGTGTCTTCTCTCTCTCTCGATGGAAACCTCCTCCAGTTCCACCAGAGAAATTCCAAGGTCATCCCAGGTCTCCAGAGAGGATTTGCTCAGTGTGTCCTGATCCAACCTCAGTCCCACAGTGGGACATGTCCTTAACATGAAGCCATCCAGAGGGCAAGTGCTGCAGACTGTAAAAGTGAAATGCACACTTACTGAATTTATGTTAGCCATTTTTACCTTTTTGTCCAAAAATATGCTTCTTTATGGTGTAATCCCAAAGAATTTGTAAACAGGTAATATATTGGCCTTAAAGGTGATGGAAAGGAGCCGGGTCGCGGGGGCTCAGCAGAGAGGCCAGACTTCCTCCTCCCCACACTTCTTCCAGCTCCTCCAGGAGGATTCCATGGCGTTCCCAAGCCATAGAGAGACATAGTACCCTGGAGCCTCCTACTAGTGGGACATGCCCGGAACACCTCCAGAGGGAGGCGTCCAGGCATCCAGACCAGATGGCCGAGTCACTGCGGCGCCTCTCGACGTGGAGGAGCAGCAGCTCTACTCTGAGCTCCTCCCATGTGACTGAGCTCCTCACCCTATCACCAAGCAAGTGCCCAGCCACCCGGCGGAGGAGGCTCATTTGGACCCTCAACCCGGCCCCGGATAACAAAAAGGGTATGTTATGGAAGGATTGTTGATTTATTTGAGAGTGACATCATAATGTCTTATAATGAAATATCTTCAAATAAGAGATTGTTTAAAGGGAAATGTGAGGTTGTCTGACGAAAGAAATCTGGTGGAGACTTTTCAGGCATGGCCCTCAATACTCAGCAAAGCTTCAAAATAATGTGTGCCCAAGGGATTAAGTTATTCAAACTATATGGGAGAAGGGCCTCAGCAATTGATATGGACACATGGGACTAAATTCTTTCAAATAATGGGGGTTTAAGCAGAGAAGCTTGGAGAAAATGTATTCAATACAAAAAGTATTATTTTCCCCTTCATGGGAGAAATTCAGTCATTCAACCTTGGCTGAACCCAACAATGGTGTTTCCACAACATTAATGTAATCAGAGTTGTATTTTGATGATTTATGCATGTATGAGTAATCTAAAAAAATGTCTGTTTTCACCTACCCCCTATCCCTGCCCACATCCCTGTACTTGAAAAGTAAGACTCCATGTGACATGCAGGGTTCCAAAATGGCCACTTTTCAAAACTAAAAACACAGAAATGACAATCTGCTGCTTGTTACAGTGAAATGTCACCATGAAGAGAACAGGAAGTCAATGGACCTGTTTTTATTATTAAGCTGTTTTAAATAATACTCACAATTAACTAAATGTGTAATTCTAATCTACACATTGAATTATTCAATAATAATTTTTTTGTTTTTTTTTAAAGAAATGTATATCTCCTTTAAAGATATTGATGTGTAATGTGTAATATTCATTGAATTTGTGTTGAACATAGATACAGTATGCACTAAACATTTCTAACAGTTTGATCCAATTGCTTTGCCCTGTTTCACCTTTGAAACAAAAAGTTAGTTGAATCCTCCAAGGAGTGCAATTAGCGTTTCTTACAGTTATTTTCTTGTTCTTTGAGCTCTTGGACGGCTGGTGGCTTGACATTTCAATGCAGTTCTGTGCTTCATGAGAGCTGACAGTTTGACAGTGGCTGAGTCCACACCTTCACCATGAAATCAGCACCACAGTCAGACCAGAAGTCCTGTAAGCACAAATGGACTTACAATCATATCTATAATGGCAGTCAAATGTGATATTCTCATATCCCTGACACATCCAGGACAACACAATGTACTGTATGGTTACATGAATGTGTCGTGTGAGTGATCAGTGGGACTGGCAGTCGTCCTCCTGGTCAAAAATGTGAGTACAAGTTTTGACTACTTCCTCTCATCATCGTCATATAAAAGCTCTTACTCATTCAGTCCTAAACTTTCAAAGACACAGTTGTAAGCTCTTTGGATGTTTAACCTTGATGAGTAAGTATACTTGAAAGAGTTTTTTTACCTGAAGGTAGAAGAGATAATGAATATTCTGGCTCTTGAAAAGGATGTGAGTGAGAGGCGCTGAGGAGGACAGGTCTGTTTGTGTGTGATGCAGATGCCAACATGGGCTGTCGTCATTCGAAGGACTTGATGTGAATGGGAAATGTGAAACTATATTACCATAACGAGCGGCTTTATGGTTTGACAGGTTTAATTACATAGAAAGACACTAACTGCAGTACAAATGATCCTAATTGTACAGGAAACTCAGGAAGTAATAATGCTATTCTCAGGGTGTATGTGCTTTCAATCAGATGAGGGTCAGATTCCACTGCGTGACAGCTTTGACATAAGTAACTACAGTGCGTGTTCTTACTGTTATTTATACAGAAGGCCCCCACTGTTTTCAACATAGGCTTTAAAACATGTGACTCTGCCTTTCCTTTCGTCCGTGTGCGCATTTCCACTCATTTAAAATCCATTTGCAATGTTCTCTAATGTGAAATTAAACCAGCTACTTTGAGAAACTGGATCATTTGTTTCTTCGTGCCTGGTTGCATTGTGTCTGTTTTTCTGTTCACTAAAGATCTCAAAACTTGTCTAAAAGGGCCATTGTCTCTGATTGGCAGCCTCGCTTCAATCTACTCCAGGGCAGCTGTGGCTACAGTAGCTTACCACCAACAAGAATGAAGTATTATATTATCAAACACAAATAGAAGGGAATTATCTTTGTGCTCAAAAAGAAATCCAGCTTAATTCTGCTAAAATGTTGCACCCATAAATCATGCAATTTCCTCATCAAAAGAACAAGTTGTGACCCTAATCAAGCATATTTATGACACTTTCCTCAGAATGCTTGTCTCAACCCAATGATGCTTATCGAGTGTGCCCCTTGTCTCATTCTGATTTTTGCAGCACACAAATGGCCTTTTTGCAGCATATCAACTTTACACTTCTGTCACTAGAATTTGAGAAAAATATCGACTTTTTCTGACCAGTTTTGTGATCGCGATTAGATTGCGATTTATGTTCTTAATAATGGGATTCTGTTCAAAGCCCACATTTTAAACACAACCAAGAGAAGACTGAAATATGAACTGACAAACTAATAAAACATTTTTGTCTTTTGTAATAGCATTTTTTGTCACTTGTAGTAGTGTTTTAGTCTCTTTAGTGTCATTTTTGTCCCTCATAGTCATGCTTTTCTCACTTGCAGTCGCGTTTTTGTTGCTTAGTCGAATTTCATCGCTTGTAGTAGTGTTTTTGTCACTTTTGATTGTGTTTTTTCACATGTTTCAGAACATGTTTCAACAAATCTAAAGTACAGGGTTTGCAGTTTTAATGTAGAATACAAGAATAATTTGTGGAGGAAATTATTGCACTTTGCGATTTGCTATTTGTGTAAAATATGTTAATGGTCCTATATCACATTTATAACACAGATGAACAGCAGAAATTATTAGCGCAGAATTGCTTTTGGTGGAGAGTTTGATTGTTCTGTAGCGTTTTGCTTAAGCCTTATATGATGTGGGTTAAGTGAAAGCACTGACATGGCAAGCACAGCAGCACAGCCAGTTCTGCTGACAAAGATCAAACCAAATGTAAACTGGGTTACCGAGTCCCATGCATCACTAACAATGTGACTAGTGCATATTTTTAGCTCCTTCTGAGATATCGAGACTTGTTAATGTATGCATAAACGGCTTAAGACAACCTTGTTATATGCAAATACATAAAAAATAGACACACTTTTGGCTTACTAATGGAAACCTGCCTTTTGAAGTTGCTGCAGAAAATGGCTTCAAAGCATATTAGAATTAATCACTGTCTTTGCTTAGGGTTGCACTTTGTCAAATCATGCCATAAGCTCTTGGGTATAAGTCAAAAATTATATAAAAAAGTGTTTCTCCAAAGTATTTAGGGCAAGCCGTCACTTTTTAGACATCATGTAGGCAGGGAATGTAGCGTAACACCTTCGCAATTAATTTCCTGTCTGCAATAATCGCTCCTCTGTGTGTTAGGATTATGAAATCAAAGCAACATGACATTCTGGAGCTATATTAAGTTAGAGATTGAAGGTAAAAGGTGATTTGACTGGGCATGTTATTTGGGCGATTCACATCAAATGTCTGCACATGTTGATGGTAATAGCAGTGGTTCCCCTGTGCTTCAGTGTAATTGGCAGATTTGTAAAAATAATCCCTGTATTTTCCTAATGCCAGATGTAACTCTCTGTTTTAGGGGGGAGGGGCTTGGTTCAGTGTGCCAGCAGTGTAATAGCAGCAGGATTTAAATACAGATGACTTTATTTAATTTCCTTCCAATGAATTAGGAGAAGCAAACATGTACAAGTAAGTAAATAAAAAGTAAATAGTGGACGACAATAGATAAATAACATTTTATGACAATAGTCCAATGATGCAAGTAACAAACAGTAAAATACACATAAGAGATTATAAAGAGTCGAAGGGACGAAGTTTGCTGAGGAAGGATTTGAAACATTCTGTTCTCCAGGAGTTGGAATAAAGCTAAGCAATCTCCTGGAATCAAACAGCAAACAAAGTACTTTTTGGGATAAATGAAACATAGATGAATTTGTATCACACACCTATCAGGCAAACCAAAATATTTTTTATGGGAAAATCAGTTAATAGTTAATTGTAATTTTAAAGTCTTTAAAGTTATAAGCACTTTTCATGAGTCTCTGAGCCAACAGCGAGTTTTGCCGTCCTGGGTAAAGCCATAGAACTAATAAATAAACTAATAAAACCTGGAAGATGAATCCAAAATGGCCGTCCTGTTTATCCCTATGGAGAGTGCTCATTGGCGCATGACCCCAAAAAAATTTCTTACTTACGCATTTACTTCCTGATACAGAGGCTGACATCTTTGTTTTACTTCCTGATACGGAGGCTGCCATCTTTGCTTTAGGGCGCCACGTGACGACAATCCCCCATGATGCTTTGAGCGACGTGAACGACCACGCAGCTGCAAGTTTCTGTGTTAACGTTAGCTTGTGTGATTGTAATCGTATTCTTCATGTTAGACACACGTGAAAGCGTCTGAAATGAAATAAAATACAACTTACAGGTATCGCTAGTCGAGCCTTTTCCACGAGCTTCTGTTTGTATCGTCCGACGTGCTCGTTCACGTGACTCGCACATGTTTGCGGTGACGTCACTTCATATAAAAACGGTCATTTCGGTGATTTTAGAAACAGTAGAAAATAACATTTCCTTCTATTTTATTTAAATACCGATAATAATTCAGCACTGTCTGTAATTATAATGTGCAATTTTAGAAAAAGGCTGGTTCCAAGAGGCTGCAGTACCTCGCACGGCCACTAATCAATCTGGGACCACAGACAGAGGGGGCGTACCTTATCCAGTTCTTTTAATACATCCATGGGTAAAGCTAAGAAACATTAGCATGCTAACGTAATGCTTCTTGTAGAATAAAACACTCTATAAACAGATGCAAAGAAAGCCCTGTGGTCTTATTTTCACCCAAATAGATGCTTTTACCATATTACATGCAAATAATCAGGTGCATGAATAATTCTGTTATTCATGTTTCAAAACAGTAAAAATCAGGCACAGGCCCTTTAAGGAAACAAATCACTGTTTGGGTTAAAGATCTGGACTACTACTTCTGAGCAAGACAAGTGTTGATTGGTTAAAAAATAAAGTTATAAAGGTTAACAATATCTATATTTTCTACTTATCTACTGTATCAGTGGTGACAGTGTGTAATGGGGATCTCATATCAGTGTCATTGGTCAGCACTTTTGCATTTGCCGGTACAAAATGATACGAGCCAAACCAAACGGGGGTAATGCAGCCGTAGTTGTAAAAAATGAGACTCTGGAGGGTTTGTCAATTGCTTTATGCTGGTGATTTACTTCAAAAATACATACTCCCTTTTACTGCGCAGATATAAAAAGTAAAGTTCATACCCTTCCTGTCGTGTCACCTCTCAATGTCACTGATGAGGTCTTCCCATCACACTCCACTGCTGCACGACGGCCTATAAACACCTGTCAGCTGCACGGCTACTGGTGCTGCAGTCACGGTCCACACATGAAGTAAACATTCAAGATTTACAGCAGGTCGACTCCATTTTACAACTTTCCCACAGTTACACAGAGACGAGGGCATGAGCTATAGATCACCGCGGGAGATGTCCAAGGACACGCCGCGATGGTTGGTGCCGTGACGTTTTATCATCACCTATATATTAAACGCACCGCACACGAACAGCTGGTATGGTTTGTTTGATGAGAGTCGGTGTATTGGTCCAAGGGGTTGTCATTCCACTTTAGTTTGACCGCTGCCTGCTCAGTCCTGTTTGACTTTTCGATGTGGACCAAACAGACCATTGGCCCACAGGCTCAGTCTAATCACAGGAAGCTGTCTGCACATGTTTTCTCAGGTTTCCTTCTGTTGTGTGGTCTTTACTTTGGGTTTAGAGGAGATGTGTTGTGCTATTTTGAAGGTACTTAGTATTTAAGTATGACATAATCATAATTTTATATTTAGTTTAGAGCTGTGCGATTTGGGGGAAAATATCAAATTGCAAATTTTCTGACCAGTATTGTGATTATGATTGATGATTTATTTTTTAATAATGAGATTCTGTTCAAATTTTAAACACGTCCAGGAGAACTGACAAAAAGATTGAAATATGAACAGAAAACTGATTCGAGAATCACATGTTTCAAACATAGACATAAAAATAGTGGACAGACGGTTGTCGCTCCGCCCCATTCATGATAATGCGGCTCAGTCATGGAGAATTTAAAATGGCCGCGGGTTAGCCCACACCACTCCCCCCTCGGTGGGGAGGCGGGGGGAGGGCGACTTTGGGGCGGCCTTATGTTGACGTACTGCCGTCGTTGCCCCCTATGGTTACCGCCCACTCGTAGGTGTATGGCTGCGCCCTGACATTTCCGGCGCGTAAAGCCCGCCTTCCTCATTAGATATGCATGAACTTTTAAAAATCACAGCGGCTAAACCAGCCTGGTTCAAAAAAATTCACCCCCCTCAATGTTGTCACAGAGCCGTAAGCTATAACGTTTGAGACCAAAGCCGTATTTTGAGCCAGGCTCTAAAGTAGGTTTTGAAACGTCTAACTCCCCATTGACTTGCATTGAAAAATTCTACTTCCGCAGCGGCCCCTAGTGGTCAGCAGCAGATTGCAAACATGGCAGCCTACAGTCGGCGGCTCAATTTGAGCGCAGTAGCCTCGCCCACTGGTTTCAAAATGATTTTGTCACTTTTAGTCACGTTTTTGTTGCTTTCTGTTACATTTTTGTTGCTTTTAACATAGTTTTTGTCTATTTCAATTGCGTATTTGGCACTTTTAGGCAGGTTTTGTCACTTTAAGTAATGTTTAGTCAACATTTTAGCAGTTTTTATGCAGAATAAAACTGGATATTTTGTTGTTTTGCTACTTGTGTCCACACAAATTGCGATTTCAATTTGATTGCAATTAATCACTGTTCTTGTAATCCGCAATATTGAACCTAAACAACATTGAAAGGGGTTCATTGATCTCCTGTTCAAAACTGCAGAACTGCTAAGCCCTGCCTCCTCATAGTGATATTTAATCGTAACAAGCAGCAGATTGTCATTCACATGCACGTATTTTTGAATAGTGGCTATGTGACATTTTAGAACCCTGCACGCATCACTCAGAGTCTTAACTGTTTCAAATAATCCCAACTAAGTACAGGGACATGGGCGGGGATAGGGGGCAGGTCAAAGCTAGAACACCATTGTACCAAGGTTAAAAGCTCATTAAAGCTGATTTTGCATAATATGTCCCCTTTAAGGATGCCCTGATGCCCTCCAACAATAGACATGTCCAATCCTGGTCACACTGTAAAAGTATAAAAGGCTTAATACTCAGTATACAAATCCACACACGTAATGTATCCACAAATCTGATGATGGTTAGGCTTTATCTGTTGCCTTTTGAAATTATGTAATCTTTTCTGACAAAAAGCTGCACACACATTTTTATTCTGCATCATTTGACACGCAAGTCATTTCGAAAAACAGTCATTTGAGAAAAATAACGTAAGAGGTATTTGTCGGTAAAGCCTTTCCAAATGTATGTTTGCATGTGACACCGGCTGCAGAATAGGCAGGAAAGAGATGATAAACAAATTTACCATGAGCGTAAGGATTTGGAGAAGCAAGAAGAGCAAGCAAGCATTTTTCCTCATTTTGTGTCATGTCATATTTTCATCCAGTTTGAATGTGGAGACGGTTTACTGCAGGGAGTCGCTCATGGCAGTTGTTTGTGTGCTCCTGGCTTCCTTATATTTCTTTGCCCCTATCAGTTTCATTCTCTTTCATTCAATGTACTACAGCAAAATACAGTACCACGGCAAAAAAATAAAAAGGAAGAGTTTATTGTTACGCAACTATTTATGAATGATCCTAAAGCTAAATATCCATCTTCTAAGAGGATCAGTTGCTCCCACAAGATTTTTTTTTTTAATCTGCTGAAGCTAAAACACAGAGCAGTTCGTTTCAGGTTGATTGACAAGAGCAATTAAAAGTGAGAAGTAAATTTACGCACCCACACACAGCCTACTAAGTTCCTAAATAAACACTTGATGATTGCGAGTTCAATGCTGTGAAAGATTAAAACAGCAGCATGCACAACATCACGCTGAAGCTTTAAGTATAATCATCCACAGAATATAGCCTCTAATTTGCAGTTAGTGTCTTTTGTAAAAATACTTTGAGATGTTTGTGAAATATGTCTGACAGTTATTGCAAATACAAACAGTGCTGTTTCATAATACTATTTAAGCTGTTAGCCACAAGATGTCTATTAATCAGTGAGTTGTTGTAAGGTGTGTGTAGAAAGGGTGTATATTATGGCAAAACTGGAAGAAAACATTACAATAACTTTGCTGAGAGAAATAAATCCTAAACAAAACTATGCACGCCCCACACACGGACACCCCTTCTTCTGTTGCTTTTTTCTGGTTGTAAACTTTGGTTCGGACTCTCTGTGTTAGTCCTATGTCATTGGAGGATGTTTTTGGCATTGACGCTTGCATACAGAGGCTCCAAGGCAAGAGACTGAACACATAAGAGTTAAAGCAAATGTTGGAAAATTATTTAGTTGGCAAAGGAACGTGGACACTTATTATAACCCACAACCGTACGGAAGTTATATTATGCTGTGATAAGCCCATGAATGTTAATTTGATATTTTTACTATTTGATTACTGAACATGGCGCTAATTAGCTTAACAATACTAGTTTTAGCGTAATGCTTCAGTTTTGTCTTTGAGCTTTGTCAGTGATGTAAGCTTAAAGTCCATATGACAGGTTCTCAAAATGTACCAATTATGACTTGGGTTGATGGGAGGGCAACAGTGGCAATACTTTATTAAAGTTAAGTTACATCTGGGAAGTTGCAATTTGTGAAGAAATTTAGAAAAATAAAAGTTTAAAATTACAGGAAGTAGTGCTGAGTTCTAAAACGGAATCCCTCTGTGATGTCATCAAAAAGCGACGTGCCATTGAAAATACAAAGACAATTTACAGACAACTGACACAGCTTTCTGACTGTTTAAACTGCCATTCAACAAAATAAAGTTGTTATTGAGTATTATTATTTGTCAAATCATAACTATTGTGTTATTTATGTGAGTTTTGGCCCTTGTTTTCAAAATGGTTGCTAGGTACCCGTTGTAGAATTACCTCTACCTCTGTCATATTTGTGCTCATGTCCAACCAGAAAGTGACATTATAAACGTTCCAAAAACAGTCGAACTGGGGATAAATATACAACATTTTTAGTATAACTTGAACATAATCATGTTGACTGTGTTTTAATGAAATGTGTTGTCTAACCTGTCATATAAACTTTAAACAATGTGACATGAAGTTACAATTAACATTTAGAATATAATGAATGTTCAGCTCAATATTGAAAAGAAAAGTTTTAATTTGGATTTTTTTGCCTTGCATAAGAAAATGACAAGCTTGTTATAAGTTAAATGAATAAGGCTTCTGATGTGAAAAGTGTGACTTTGGGCCGGTCAATTAATCGAAAGATCAAGATAGGATCAAATGACCATTTATTTGGATGAGGGTTTTGAAGCAAGAGCTCCACAGACAATCCTCTGTCAGTAAAAACGTGGTTTAGAAGTCAGACAATGGAGGAAGACATTTTACTGCTTTTTAGTGGCACAGATTAAAAGTATGTATTTTATCAAAAGTATTACTGCATAAAATGCAGTGGATACACATCATGTCATAATTCAGTGTCAGTTCAGTTTCACTACCACATCATAACTGTAATAATATCTTAAATATCTAATTTCTAGCTTTAAAGTAAACTTGTGAATGTAATGATGTACCTTGTAGCTGCTGGAGAAGTACTCATTATTCTGCTAATTAAGCATCCAACAGGATAGAGGCCTCTGTTGAGAATCTCTAGCCTTAAAGTGGAATTAAGACTGAGAGTAATAATCATGCTATAAGAGAGGGGGCGCTAACCCTAAAGACACCACAAAGCAAAAGAAAAAAGAACATCTATGTGAGGTGCTGGGACATAAATGTGTGGTCTCTGGGTCTGCAGATTCCTGGAATTTGGTCCTACGCCGCAGCTAATCTTTGTTCTGTTTCTCTTCATAAATGTCTTTTCAATTGTATATGCTATAATTTCATTTTTCAGCTTGGCACTATATTGTGATACTATAAAAAACCTTTGGATGTACAATTAAAAGCCACAAATATCTTCAAATCCCATTACAAGCTCTTTCTTTCCCGTTTTTAAAAGCACACGACCAGTCAGTGCCGCCCAGAATAGACGGTCTAAAGCGAATGTGGACATCGATCCAACTGGAAGTGGTTTGCGGTTTGGCTTCAGAACTCTTTTTTTCCTCGCAGTCCGCACTGACAGTAATTACAGTTGTGTGTGAGCGTGCGAGTTGTACTGTAAGTGAGGGAGGAGAAAGAGGGAGGGAGAAGGAGAGAAGATGCTGTGCTCAGTCTCTTGGCTTTGGTGAGACATGTGGGCGTTGGGTTGTGATCTTCTTGAGGACACCTTTTTCAAACTTCCCTGTGAAGAGAGTCCCAGTCAGCACCACATTACAGCTGCACGTCCAATATAGACACTCTTATCTCTACTGCTCACAAGCACCTTTTAAAACCATAACAACCAGCAGTTAAAATACACTGAAAAGAGGAAGCGGTGTCCTCAGTCTATACACTCCTTGTCATTACACTGTATTTGTTTACCATATAATTAAAATAAAAGCAGCAAACTCACCATTCCAGCAAAACATTTCTGCTTTTGTGCTATTTGGCAGATCATAAACTGCAGAATTGTGCAAGATAAACTACTATAGCGTGTCTGTTTTGTTTTATTTATCTTTATTTCTATAGATAAAGCCCCATGGAAGCAAGCCTTTGGGACTCAATGTTTTATGAATGCAAGGTTTGTCAAAAAAACAACACCATAATCCTCAAAGAAATGATAGCAAGATGACCTATCAGTCAGTCTCATTTCTTCAAGAAGGTCAATAGATAGATCCAATTCAAAGCTTTGTATGGACTCGAGTCTATAAGTCCCAGCAGATTGACAGCATCCTCCCACAATCCAAAGACATGCGTGTAAATTGCTGACCTCTAATTTAATACATTGTGAGACTGTGCCCTGTAATGTTGCAGGGCCAGGCTTCAATGACCTCGAGGTAAACTGGGAAAAGCAATATGTGACATTTGGGACGCAATTAAGCATAGAGACGTGAGCTGTGCAATTGATTGACTAACGTTGTTAAGAAATAAGGACCAGGGGATATGGTTCAACCGCTCACCGCCCTGACCCTCACGCTACACCAAAGCAGAGTTTATAATAATAAATCATAAGCCGCTACAGCACAAAGTGATTCAGGTTTGACATGATCAGACAGTAGAATATACTTGGCAAATATCAATAAAACTGCAATATTCAATGTATAGCTGCAATCATCATGACCATTGCAGACTTTTTTTTTTTAAATATGAATATGTTCAAATTGAAAGTGCACTCAAGTAACGCAAATTTCTGTGATATTCTGTGACAAGCTTTCGAATGCAACTGAAAAACAATTTTTGCTGAAATACTACATCAAAACTTCAAAGAGTATTCAGGGTTCATTGATGAATATTAATGTTCCATGTCTCAAGATGGTGTCAACCATGTTTAAGCTTTTAGTAAAAATTCTAGGATTAGTTGAAAAAATATTAGATATTATACATATTATAATATAATGATATTATACAATTTGAAATTTCAATCTAATGTTTCCAACTTACTGTTTGTCAGAAGGAGAAGCTACAATTCTTATCTTTTTTAATGTAATTTCACAATGAAATTTCATGGGCGTATCCCAAAAAAGCAAGTTGAAATTCCCATGAATTCCCAAAACACGGCGGCCGTCGTGGAGGGCAATCGATCAGAGATCATGTTTCAATCACGTAACTACGTATTTCATATCATGTATATATGGCAGCGATTAGCACTCTCGCTTCACCGCTGGAAGGTCCTGGGTTCGACCGGGTCCTTTCTGTGTGGAGTTTGCATGTTCTCCCCATGTCTGCGTAGGTTTCCTCCGGGTGCTCCGGTTTCACTAACACTAAAAACATGTACAATAGGCTCCTCCCCTCTGGTGCCAAGACTTCCCTGAAAAAGAGATTGTTTGTGGGACTATCCTGGTTAAATAGAGGTTAATAGAAATAAAAATACATTTCATTATCTGGAAGAAGGACAAAAACAAATTACACAACAGTAAAAATGTATGACAAATCGTGTCTGTGGCAGCACCCCAACCTTCTTCCAGGCAGGTCCTTGTTCCTGTCTCTGTCGTTCACCAGTGTGACACCAGTGTGACACTGGTGAACGACAGGAACAACAAGAAGGACCTGCCTGGAAGAAGGTTGGCCAGGAGATTGGATTGTCTGGTAAGTTATCACAATTTTGGAGCCGTGAAATATTTGTTGTCTTTTTGCTAGCCATGCGGCCAATATAATTCCCGCTAGTTTGAGGTTCGACGAGTTCACATGTTTATTCAGGGACACTTACATGAGGGAGAAGAGTGCATTGATCACACAACCAAAGCTACTGTCCTCAAAATGCACAGGCGGCCAACTAGGGGCAACCAGCGCAAATTTGTCGCCGCGGTTTGAACACAGCTTAAGAGTGTAAGATGTGAAAAGACTTCAAAACCACAGAATCTAATTTTCAGTCAAAACACTGAAGACCTGATACCGTACAAAGTTTTGGCAGAGAGGTAAAAATACAAGAGCACTGAATTCACTAAAAAAGAAACCACGCACTTTCAACAGTCTTGGCCAGTTCCTGGTCTAATCATTCTGAGTAAAGACATTGTCCAAGTCATTAAAGATCCATGATTTATCAGATGGTATTGCTTAATTTTATTCAAATCAGTTGTCTGCGTACAAAAGGATTTTGGACCAGTTCTCTCACTTATCTCTCCCTCTGTCCATGGAGGCTGGTGTGGTGTGAACAGCTGAGGAAATCTGTGTGGGAACAGGACACACATTGGAATAAGTCCTGAACCAAAGCGGCCTCTTCAGTGCAGCTGTCGGAGCACCTCTTGTACCAGGCCATGGCGCAGATGGGACAGAGCATGCAACACATCCAGTGATTAATGGAGGACACATTCAGAGGTTCAGCGTGCACACAACATGCAGCTGCAACCAAGACTTTATGTGGCATGTGAGAACGAGGCAATGTCAAAGCTGAGCTTTTCCTTCTTATATTGAGTACTTAAAAAAAAAGTGCAGTCAGTGGCCAGTGGTCGACCCCCGACATGTACAAAGTGGTGGCTGTGTGTGGGTGAATTCTCTGCAGTGATTGCAGACTAGGCATAGTTCTGCCGTAGAAGCCACAATAGTATGTATAATTATAGTATAGTATATAGTATAGTATAGCATTAGTTTAGTTAAAGCTTATAGGGAACTGCTCGTGAACTCGTTTTTTCTTATACTGCAGCATCCTCTGTATAAGTAATAATAGAACATATGGGTTTCAGTCACATGACTTCTTATTTGAAGTACTTTTGGTAGACTTTTGCCCTTTCATATTTTGATTAATTACTTGCTTTGCATCTCCTTAAATGTACACCATGTCTACTTGCAGACACACCTCCTCCGTTCATCTCTCACTGTTGATTTTGTAGATTCTGAAATGCACCTCAAATCAAACAGTGATGAGCCTTCAGACATTTGGCTCGTGTGTGAACTCTGTGCCGTGAGGAGGGATTTTCATCTGCAGCTCCAAATACATCTTTGGCTATATTTAAACTATCAAGGGTGTTTGTGACTGCACTTGCTTATGCATGTTGATAATTATTTCACACATAAATGTGTCATCTATAGACCCCTCCAGGAGTGATGTGTTTAGAACAGTACTTATGTAAACATCTTGTCACATTCATTTGATGTATTTATTTTATTTTTTTCAAGTTTTAAACAAAACACTAAAATGTTGTCATTTGCAGGCAATGCAAGCAAATGGTTATTGTTTATATGATCATTTGCCAAGGAGTAATAACTCCTAATCAATCTTTAACTTAAACCAGTGTCTAAAGTTCACTCAGCACTGTAGAATTTGTGGCGGTTGGTGCAAAAAAAAAAAAAAAAATTCTTATCAAACTGTGGCCCGCTGTGATTTTGATGCAATGATGTCCAGAATACTTGCTAACGGTAACACTCCACAAAAACATGCTACACAGGCTCTGGTGTTACTCACATGTGCTCCAGTGGTTGTCAGTCGCCAAAACAGCCCTACATTTTCATAGTTTGTGATGTTTGGAGACTCATGCTAACTCCAGCTATTGGAATGCAGGTGTTGTTAAGATGGGGATGTTGGGTGATGTCTTCACTCTCACCAGCACTATTATTGACTCTCCCTGTCCCAACACTCCCACTACACACTTGACTGAAGTGTGCGTTTTCAGAAAAGCCCGCATTTTAGAGTTTTGTGAAAAATGACACAGAAAACGCCACAGCCCAGTTTCGTTTTGATCATCTGCTCTCCTTTCCATGAATCAAAAAACAAAATAATAAAACAGCTCTAATATAGGTGTTGATCACATTTACATACTCATGCTGTATCTGCAAATATAAATTATGAAATGCTACAGATCCCCTTCACGTTTATTATATCTTATTGTGAAGGGGGAAAAAAAGTATTTATATTGGCTACAAGTGTGAGTATTGACACAGGGCCAATATAACAGCAGTTCTGTGATTTTAGCCTGCCCCAGGGTTTTGAACAAAGCAGTTTTGAAATTTAAAACGGCCAGTAACAGTTGAAATAAATATTGTTAAATGCTGATTTTGTTGTAATGCAGCAAGTTCTTGGATCTAGTCACTAATAGAAATTGTCATGTTGAAATTTTGTGAATTTACATTTTGAACATTTCATGCCAAAGTCCAACATAATCAATGGGAAAACCTTGCCCCCATCTGGGAGTATGACATCATCACATTCTAAAGCCACCAATAGAGATCATTTTAGACATAAATGATCTTTCTTTTCCCCATTAAAAATATCCATCCATCCATCCATTTTCTTCCGCTTATCCGGGGCCGGGTCGCGGGGGCAGCAGTCTAAGCAGGGAGGCCCAGACTTCCCTGTCCACGCACACTTCCTCCAGCTCTTCCGGTGGGATCCCCGGGCGTTCCCAGGCCAGCCGAGACATAGTCCCTCCAGCGTGTCCTGGGTCTACCCCAGGCCGCCTCCCGGTGGGACACGCCCAGAACACCTCCCTAGGAGGCGACCAGGAGGCCTCCGGACCCGATGCCCGAGCCACCACAGCTGGCTCCTCTCGACGTGGAGGAGCAGCGGCTCTACTCCGAGCTCCTCCCGTGTGACTGAGCTCCTCACCCTATCCCTAAGGGAGCGCCCAGCCACCCGGCGGAGGAAGCTCATTTCGACCGCTTGTATCCGCGATCTTGTCCTTTCGGTCATTACCCAAAGCTCATGACCATAGGTGAGGGTAGGAACGTAGATTGACCGGTAAATCGAGAGCTTTGTCTTTCGACTCAACTCTCTCTTCACCACAACGGTCCGATACAGCGCCCGCATCACTGCAGACGCTGCACCGATCCGCCTGTCAATCTCACGCTCCATCCTTCCCTCACTCGTGAACAAGACCCCGAGATACTTGAACTCCTCCACTTGAGGCAAGGACTCTCCACCCACCCGGAGAGGGCAAGCCACCTTTTTCCGGTCGAGAACCATGGCCTCGGATTTGGAGGTGCTGATCTTCATCCCAGCCGCTTCACACTCGGCTGCAAACCGTCCCAGTGCATGCTGTAGGTCCTGGTTTGAGGAAGCCATCAGGACGACATCGTCTGCAAACAGCAGAGATGAGATCCTGTGGTTCCCAAACCGGACGCCCTCCACGCCCTGACTGCGCCTAGAAATTCTGTCCATAAAAATGATGAACAGAACCGGTGACAAAGGGCAGCCCTGGCGGAGTCCAACATGCACTGGGAACAGGTCTGACTTACTGCCGGCAATGCGAACACAGCTCCTGCTCCGGTCATACAGGGACCGGACGGCCCTTAACAAAGGGCCCCGGACCCCATACTCCCCGAGCACCCCCCACAAGGTGCCCCGGGGCACACGGTCGAATGCCTTCTCCAGATCCACAAAGCACATGTGGACTGGTTGAGCAAACTCCCATGAACCCTCGAGCACCCGATGGAGAGTATAGAGCTGGTCCAGTGTTCCACGACCGGGACGAAAACCACACTGCTCCTCCTGAATCCGAGGTTCGACTATCGGTCGGATTCTCCTCTCCAGTACCCTGGAATAGACCTTACCGGGGAGGCTGAGGAGTGTGATTCCCCTATAATTGGAACACACCCTCCGGTCCCCCTTCTTATACAGAGGGACCACCACCCCGGTCTGCCAGTCCAGAGGTACCGTCCTGTGTCAACCAAGACAGTCCCACAACATCCAGAGACTTAAGATACTCAGGGCGGATCTCATCCACCCCCGGAGCCTTGCCACCAAGGAGCTTGCCAACAACCTCGGTGACTTCGGCTTGGGTGATGAGCGAGTCCGCCGTCAAGTCCCCAGCCTCTGCTTCCTCCTCGGAAGACGTGGCAGTGGGATTGAGGAGATCCTCAAAGTATTCCTTCCACCGTCCGACAACATCCCCAGTCGAAGTCAACAGCTCTCCACCCGCACCGTAAACGGTGTTGGTGAAGCACTGCTTCCCCCTCCTGAGGCGTCGGACGGTTTGCCAGAATTTCTTTGAGGCCGACCATTAAAAATATCAAAACGCTAAAGAGAGTTACACCAACAGGTATTATTAAGAGTGAAGCCGTTTCTGCTCAAGCAAATTCCCTATTGTTGCTGTTTGAGTCTATAGCTGTGTGTCCCTCTATCCTTCGAAGGACAGATGGGACCCCGCACATGAAATTCTGAACATTGGAATCCAAACAAACTCTTAACTGTGTGCAGATGTTACATATCATGCACCAATTCATTGACTCAAACAGCTGATGATATTTATTGCGTCTGCAGATCAAACTTGCCCCTCCCACTGGTGGTAGGCTCATGGGTTTCAGCTTCATTTTGTCAGACATCACTTTAATTTAAATTTATAAGAGCTTTTAATGTATTATTTTTTGTCCTTGTGAAACATGTGGCTTTATCAAGTAAAAATTGTCTCTTTAATTACATTTACTTCCTCATCTCAGTAAGGGGAAATAGCAACAGACATGGGCTCTGTTTAAACATTAATATACATTGCATTTTCTTTGATTTTTATCAGAATCAGAAATGCTTTGTCAATAAAACAATGAATAGTTCTAGTAAAAACAAATGAGATATAAAACGTGATCAAATTAAAGGGTAAAATAAGGGATGAGAAATGTGATTAATATCTTTATATCCTTTCCTGTTTATCCACCACCACAATGTCTGGTTGGTCTTCCTCATTCTGTCAGTCTTTATCAAGAAGTCCCCAGGGCAGGGTCATTAACACCTTTGACCCTGGGGTTTGCAGTCCACACTCCACCATCGATCACTCACTCATACATCAAATTCATCAATGTCTTGCCTAGAGGCACAGCAGTTTGCACCAGAGCTAAAGCTGGTTTCTGATATTTCCAGCGGTCTCCAATGCAGATATAACTTTCAAGACGCGATCAGAACACAACACACAACAGAAGGGTTAAACATATAAACTTTGCAGTGTTGTGCGGTGTTTGTTGCGTGTACAGCTTGGCGTTGTCTCGAGCCCAGTGGACTTTTCCCTGTCTGAAGCTCCATGTCTCCACTGTCATTCGCCTGTCGCTCAAACTGACAGGAAACTGCTCTGCTTCGTCAGGCCCGAGGACAGCGCGCTTTTGAACTGTCACCGTGCAATTTAGGAAGAGGTCCATACAGAAGTGAGACAGCCATTTAACCGTGCAACTGAAAGAGAAGCCGATGATTGATATTCACATGCTTTATGCTTATTAATTCTTGTTCATCTGCTTGTTAAAAATATTTTTAGTGCTGCACTATTTGGGAAAAATATCTAACTGCTATTTTTCTGACCAGTATATTATTCTATTATTATTTTGTGATTTATGTTTTAATAATGAGATTCAGTTCAAAATTTGAACATAACCAGGAGACTTCACTAAAAGAATCACTTATTTTGGAACATTTTAGTGTTGTTTTTGTCACTTTTAGATGCATTTCTGTTGCATTTGTGATGCTTTTTTGTTTTTTGGTCACATTTTTGTTGTTTTTTGTCACATTTTATGCTGCCTTCATGTGGTCTGGGAATTATGGTAAATACCACTTTAGCTCATGAACGCCCCCTCATCTCATAATTTCCATTGGGAAACTGGGAAATAATTTTGATGCCCGAGTTGCTGAGCATAAATTAACCTTTGACCTCTCACTATTTTGCTGCTGCATATGGCTTACATGTGTTGAACGGCATCTCTATTTCTACTTTGCGTGATAAAATAATTTGTTGAATTTTTTATTTTTTCCCTGAGCGAACTCTGATAAATGTATGTTTATTCACATATATCTGTTCACATAAAGTGTGTTTTTAACATGTTTCATTTTGCAACAACCACAACAGCCCCTGAACAGACCGCGTTCATAATTACCAGTTCACAAGTGAAAAGAATCATCTTAACCAGAGCACATGAAGGCAGTGTTTTCGTCACTTTCAATGTTGGTTTTGTCACTAAGTCGTGTTTTTGTCACTCGTCAATCATGTTTCCAAAGCTTTTAGTTGCGTTTCTGTCGCTTTTGTTCAAGTTTCATATTTAACAAATCTAAACTACAGGATTAGGCATTTTATGCAGAATAAAAGAGCGCATTTTGTGATTAACTGCTAATGTAAATTATAATTGTGGTTTAGATTCGATTTCAATTAATTGTGCAAAGAGCTCTTGTACAACTTTCTGAACACTGGTCAACTCTATTGTAGAAGTTGTGGAAATAAAAGGATATAAGTGTCTGAGTTGTTTTATTGGAGGTAGAACTATTCATAATAACTGATCTACTTTTACGGGAAGGATTGCAGACCTTCACTAATATTATTAGTGCTGTGTGTTTTTTGATACAATTTAGCTGTATAGCTTTGCATGTGCTTTGCTCAGAAGACAACTCTATGGATATTTCTCATTTGTGCAAAACATCATAGACTTTCTCATGCAACATTCTCACCTAAAGCTCCCACAAAAAGATATAACCCGTCGTAAATGTGGGCGTGAATAACAGTGAATAATTGAATCAACACATTTGGAATGACTTGTTCTCGCAGTCTGATTGAAAACGCTTGTGTCTATTTCAAACTCCACATTTGGACCTCATATTTGTAGGATTTACAGATGTTACCCGTGAGATACAGTATGCTAATTAGATCAGCCTGACCGCCGCTTGACCCTCCTCTCCACAGGGACAGCGTTTTCTTCTCAGTCTTTGAAAGCCTCGGGATCCCAAAGGAGCAGCGACACATGAGGTGAAGAGTGGGTCAGCTGGCACACGTTTGCACTGGGTAATGGATGGGATTAGTGTTTTTGTTGAACCTTTATCCCTTTACAGTTTGAATGCGTTCTAAAACTCGTCATGTCTCATTAATCTAGAATCTCAATAAAATGTATATCAGAATCAGAAATAGGCCTATACTTCAGATTATTCTCTGCAAAAGTACTTCCTTCTGTTCAGAGTTTTAAGGCTGGTTGACTTTCAAAAGTAATACAATGGATTATTATTGTGCTTTGAAAGTATGATATGCGTCTCATAATGCTACCAATCACTCCACAATAATGTACGCAAGGCAAGAACACAATAGAAAACACTGGGGCTATTTAGAACATGAAGGGCCTGTGAATATAAGGTTTTACTTAATTTGACCCAGATGAAACTACCTACAAAACAGGTTTTTCACATTCAGTAGTTGCCAATTCAGCTTCTTTAAAGCGACGTTAGGCTTATTTTTTGAAAAGTCGCAGGTTGCATTTTTTTGGGCTTGCTCCTGAGCTGCACTTTTTTAGCCTTTTTTCAGTTCTGTTTCACGTTAATAGACGCAACGATGAATGAAATATAGAATGTTAATAATTTTAAAGTCATAATTTATCTAAAGTAACAAAGGTGCGTTTCATTACTGTGTGTTCAGTTGTGACAAATAACACTGAAGTAGTAGTAGTAGTAGGTTTTGTTTTTTTTTTGTTTTTTTTGGTTGCTTGTTTTGGGACTATTTTTCAAAGGCTTGATCGCTTGTTGCTCTCAATTGTCTTTGTCATTTTTATGTAATTCCTAATCTGTCCTTTTCTCTGAGCACATAGCATGCACGTTGACGATTATCTCAATAATCAATTGGTTGCTATTAACCAATGAACTTGTTTCAGGCCTAGAAAACACGTATTACCTTGTGTTTTGTGCAGTCAGGCCTCAGAGTGGAAAACAGACTACACAACAATGACTTTCCCTGTCAATTATCAACTATTTTAAGTTTGTTTTTGGACGTGTGGGAGGGGAATTAACCTCCAAACACCACGCAAAGAGGAGCACTTTCCAATCAGCCACCTTGACTTTGGCACACCACTCACTCGCTCTTCAATTTAACAAACACACACCTACAAAACACAACATTGTCACGCTGGTAAACCCAAATCAGTGTTGACGGCATGCAAAACAATCCCGGATCTAGCGCAATCATATTTTTATTTTATGAAAATTACACTTAATCCATGAATAGATTGGGAGCACAACCTCTGACTTCCTGCGCCGCTCGTATCAAAAATATTGAAAATGCGGCAGGAAATCCATTCTCCCCTCCCTCGCTCGCTGCCACGTGTGCGCACCTCAATCATGTTTCTTGTTACTTCATGCAGATACGTTGGAACTCGTGCTCGGGATGTGAATAACTCCACCGGGAAAAAGCTTTGCATATCTAGCAGCTCAGATGTTAACCCCATTGAATGAGAAAAATGCTCACAACAAAGGTGAGCCCAGATGTTTTCAAGTGTCAATTGTTACTATATGTGGCACAGACAGACATGAAGCTGTTTAACTGTAATATTATTTGCTGTTTCATTTTCCCAAGGCGTCCGTGATTGTGATTGCACTCTACGAGAGAAGCACTGATTGTGAGTCGTTTTGCATAAAAGCATCGCAAAAGGCTTAAGATGTAAATTAGAATTAGCCTTACTTGTTAATGTTCTGCCAAGAGGGCCAGAGGCAGTGTTAAAACCATGTTAAGAGAAATCCTTTTACACACTGACAAAATGTGAACATACTGTATATATCTCTTGACCGGCGCAGTCTCAGTGTTTGTAAACTATTGTGAAGAGGATGAAGTTACTCTCACAGTTGTCAACACACAGTTTAGCTCTTCAAAGCAATTTACACAGAGGAGGCAAGAGGACAGTGCTGTTTGCATCATTTAAACTTTCAAAGTAATGGTCCAACTACTGTTTTTTTAACAAACCTAAGAGACAACGGCATCTCTCTGTCAGGCAGTATAAATGGAAACTTGAGTCATGTAGGTTGGGAATATCTGCTCTACAAATATACAAATATAGAAGTTTCAGCAAAGAGAAAACAAAACATTGCATGTAGATTAAGGCGAGACCATGGGTGAGACACAGCAGGTGAATAGGAAATAATCTTAAATTTAAAGATATCAATTTGAAACTTCTCCTGTACTTTACTCACATAAATGTAAGAAAAAAATGTATTATTGAAAAAAAATGTTATTTTTTATCATGTCATGTTTTTATAAAGAAATAAGGCATTTTATGAGTAAAAATGGCCAAAATTGCACATATTTGAAACATTTAATGTGGAAAAATTGACAGAACTAGGTTTAAATTTGTTGGATCATTTTTATACACATGTTAGTTATAAAAAACTTGACTGAGGGGATTTTGGATTTCTTATTTAGTTTTTGAGTAAACTATAGATTTGAAATTTTGCCCATATTTTTTCTTTTTTTTTTTTTTTTTTACTTAAAACTTTAATAAATCTGGTTTAGAATTTACTATACTATACTACTATACTAACATTTCCTTCTGTACGTTCTGTTAAATACAAGACTGTAAGGTTTGGTGTGTGTAGGTGCTATAAGTGATGCTCTTTATGTCTCTGTGGGAGAAAAATGCATTTTAAGAAAACTGCCTTTGAAGTTACAATGGATTCAAAGGAGGAATAAAACATCTTTAGGACCAGATTGAACAAGACTGATGTTTCTACATGACAGGTTGAAAGTTGAAGGTTGAAAATGTATTAAGAGAGCAAACTGACCAAAAAACAAACAATTTTGTCTATTGTGTATTGCCTTTAATTAGACGGGTGCTTTATAAATCTTGCAGAAAATTCAAAACATCATTGTTCACATAAACAACGATAGATTTAGGTCCATCTATTTGTTTTTTTTAGTTCCATCCATAAAGATTAATTACTTGAATATCAAACTGTATGTATTTAAATTTGGGTAATTAGTTCTTACGAGCTCAAAAACTCTTTCCACATTTAATATTCACATGTATGATGTTTGGGGTTAGCAGTAAAATACACAGCAGTCTGATTTCATCACTAAATGCTGCTTTTACATAATACTCTATGCTGGAAAACACAACATTTTATTTTGTCTCTATTTCAGCTCTATCACTTCTTTTTTTAATGGATTTTTTTGCCCATTGGTTTTATTAATGGGGGGTGAGAAGGAAGGACATGCAGCAAATTGTGAGAGTCAGATTTGAACTAATGCTGGTTTACATGGAGCACTGCACGTGTATATCCACTTCTGACGTCATTACAGCCGCCTTTATTCAAAAACATTTGGCCTTCTGAGGACCACCAGATATAAACCACATCTACAACAGGACTATTCTAGATCTAATCCAGGTCTAAATCAGGACTGCACAATTTCTATACAAGTTGTAAAACAGTATGAGCAGAAAAGAGGACAGAAAAGTAAAATTCAGCTAATATTGAAACAGCAGAAAATTACAGCAACAACGACAAACACTTATCTTCTTATTGAGAAAACACAAATGGCAATCAATAGTAAAGTTAGCAGCCGGTATGAGAGGTGAGATGTTGAGCTTGGCCTTGTGTGACTCCTGAGGACACGGAGTTAATGTCAAATCAAAGCTCCACTTATTGGGGTTTAATGATCTCCTCATCCTCCAGGACCAGGCTCTAAATATGATTAAGAAGGTCTGGGGTTAATTTGGTTTGACATACTCCGTCTGTCTGTCTGTCTGTCTGTCTGCCTGTCTGTCTGTCTGTCTGTCTGTCTGTCTGCCTGTCTGTCTGTCTGTCTGTCTGTCTGTCTGTCAGCAGCACTTTAACCGCCCGACATATTTCTAAATGTTTAGCTATTTCCTCACACCTTTGACTGCAAATGTAAATACATAAAAATAAATAGAATCAACCACTTAAAACAACATATGGATTTTCCATGTGTGAGGCAAATGTGGTCACAGCCCTGAATCATGACTCACTGTCATAGCAAAAGGGACAATATCCACACACCGTTAATCCATCTCTGATCAGTGTTTGTTTTGAAATAGAACATTTGTCAGAATCTGCAATGTTACTTATTGGCTTAAGTTTGCAATATCAGCAAGAAAAATTGTTTAATAATATAACAAAGAACTTGGTGGCAGGGGATTATCATTCAATCTTTAATACATTAAAAAATGCTTCAGTTGAGAGCTTTATCTTGAGTAGATTTTGACGAAGAGATCAAATTGCCAGTGGAAGTCATTACACTTAAAATGAGAGAAAAAGAGACAGAAAAAAGTTGTACTGGCGCTCTAAATAGAAGAGAAGTACCTATTGGTAAAACTAGGGAAAAATCGACTCAAATCTTATTCACCTTATTCCACCCCTCCCTTCCACTTTTGCCTCTTTTTGACACAGATCCCTGAAGTAAAGGCACTTCTGGTTCGATGGGAACCCGTTCATGTCTGTGTCGAACGAGGGAAAAGTCTTGCAGCTAAAACATTAACGTCATAAAGTTTGTGTAAAATCTTTAATGTACACGTGCAACAACAAGTCAGCAATGCACCGATTTCCTGGGCAGCTTGAAAACAAAGGCTTTAACCTGGTACAATTGTCATATTATACACAGGGATAAACTGATTACTCTAAACTCTGATTATCATTCACATTCATTCTATTCCAGGCGCTATATTACACTCCAGAGCTCACTTTTGTTCTGTTTTGAGGGCCAGCTTTGTGGTTCCAAGACTAGATTTAAAACCAGGGGGGACCAAACTCTGGAACGCTCTGCCCCCCACGTCCAAAGAGCCCCACAGTGGAGTGTTTTAAGGATCATCTAAAGACCTACTTTTATTCTTGGGCTTTTAACACCGCATGAGTTGTGTGGTCCTCTTTGTTTTAATTGTTTTATTTATTAAATTTGATCACTATTCATCTTTTACTATTTTATTCTATTTATTGTTTTAGCCACTATTGTTTTTACTCTATTTATGCACTCTTTTATCATTATTTTACTTTATTTCCGGTTTTATATTTTATTACTATGGTTAGGAGCCATGAGCAGTGTATTTGATTTTTTGTGTGCAGCACTTCGGAAACATTTCAGTTTGTAAAATGTGCTATACTGTATAAATAAAGCGGATTGGATTGGATAAGAAGGTGCCAAGATCTTCCAAGGGGGCGCCTTTTAACAGCGAAATGCACCCCCAAACAGCTTTTCTGTACAGTTTAAAGTTACTCCTTGAGACATTCATTTGAAACTGGTCCATATTATTTTATTTTATGGGCCATCTCTCCTTCTCTTTCTCCTTCTCCTCTCACATGACAGGATCACAGCTTTTTCCTACGCTGGGTCTGACAAGAGAACAACGTCTTTATGAACCGATCGCAAACTGTCAGGGTTTTATGTCCCTCTGGATCGAGCCGCAGACGAGTGTGAAAAGCGCGGGCGTCAAAACCAGAGGTGTGATTTTTCAAGGCCATTGGTGATTCATCTTTCAGAGTATTTTTACACTTCTCTCCTTAACGCAAGGGGAAAATTATAATTTCTTTTACAATGAGGGAGCAAGATTTGTAGCACCTTTCCAAAGTGAGAGCATCAAAGTTTTTGTGTTAGTAATTGTCGGTTCTGTGGTTTGGTGGCACCTATTACTATTATTTAGTGGTGAGTCAAGCTTTGTCTTTTGTTCTTCACACTGGGTAATTATTTCAGCCTCCAAGCAAAAAAGGAGCTGTGATATTTTGTGTCAGTACAGAATATTAAAATGCTGTTAGCTGTTAGTAAAAATCCACATACTTGACAAATGTTTACTCTGGTTAGTTGGACAGGGATCATTCAACCATCAGGACAGTCAATATAGTCAGGTTAGTAGTCGCTATATAAATACAGTACATTATGACGTTTGTTGCAAGTCTTATTTTTTCATCAGACAGTGCTAGGATTCAATAATTCAAGAGTTGTTGAAATGTGCAAAGCCCAAGCATTTTCTACTAAGTTCAAATGTATCATTTTATGCATTATAGCTCAGCAGCTCATTCCCATTTGTGAAACATCTTGAAATACTGGTTGCTGTTTCATGAGTTTTTTATGTGTTTTCAGTTACCCATTAGCAGCCATGATGTTTATCCACACACAAAAGTCACAACAACCCCGATACTATCTAATGAACATTCTCATCTTAGTAATACATACTATATATAAACATGGGCTGTTCAATCGATCAAAACTGAAGGTCCTATTATATATATATAAGATTGGACTAGGGGTGGGGTGAAGGGGATACATATGTTAAACTTAATGTGATATGACTCCTGAATCTGGAGAGACATTTCATACTGTGTATTTCTATTTAATGCAGGTCTGTGCTCAAACACTTTTTCCTGTCATTCATCCTATTGGTCAGCCACTGACCAGTGACCCCTCCGAGGAAGCAGATAGCTTAAATTAGTAAAGTTAATGACCAACAATCCTGTTTTCATTAAGAAATATATATACTGTATATATTACAACTCAAAGTTTACTTGAGCGTGTAAAACATACTGTAATGAATGGTGCTCATTGTTTGCCCACATCTTATCACATCTATAGTGTTATCATTTGCCATTCATAAATATTAATCTTTCCCAGACACATAATCTGTGTGCAAATGGTTTGCTTGTTGCATATATTTTCCATCTGGGGCACACAAGACGCCCTGCTGCCTGAAATCAAATAACATGAATCCATGCAATCGACTTCTCACATTATAACAGCCATGTCATCTGATCTCAAACATGTACTATGAAGCTCAAGTTGGCTGACGATTTTAGTCTGCTGCTGTCTTCTGAAAGGATTTGAGTGAAGTCTAAGAGTTCTCAGCCCTTCTAGCCCTGCCTCCTGCATGCAGATGCACAACTTAAATAAATAATTCCTAATTGCTGGATACAGAGTCCGTGGCTTGTCTCGGCTTTCTGGTGGTTTGAGGAAGTTGATGAAGTGAATGAACAGCCCGGCTGCATGGAGCATGTGACTCATCATGAAATAGGAGTTTGTTTGGTACATTTGTGATAAATATGAATGAATTTAAATTTGCAAAAAACAAATAATATAATCAGCATTATCCTCTATGTGTGGGAGGACTGAACAAGCTTGTAAAATAAGAATTTACACAACAGATAGTATATACAGTATGTACTTTTACCAGTACTTTTGCATCTTAATACTTCTACTGCAACCGCTGCTATTACAGTGACTTTTGTTGCAACATTTATAATTTTATATGTTGTGTGTGACCTGTTCTTCTGCTGCATTCATCCTCGGGTGCTCGGGTTCTGAGTTGAGAAGTTGGGGTTCCATCTTTTATCCGCTCTTTAACAGTGTTTACTAGTGCTGACCAGTAAGATTTGTTGTTGTTAGACTACCATCCTACAATTTTTACTTTAGCTTTGTCAGACTCTGGAAACATCTCAACGTAGTTATCTTGAACATGATCTCTTATTGTATGATATAGAACTCAAGCTGGCTGACACATGACATGCTAACTCCAGCTGACCAGTCCTCCTGACACATTATTGTGACTGAAGAGGGTAACAACAATATCTGCTGAGATCTGAAACAAACCAGCAACCCTTTAGTTCAGAGGCAAGTAGTTCACTAAAGAACACTAAAGAAAATATTACTACTTTTTTGTTCTCAAAATGGTGCTGAATCTCTGAAAATTAGTTTCAGATGAAAACATTTCTTACCTGCTATTTAAGAACATATATTGTGTACATTCTTATAGTTAGCTCCAAAAAGCCTTTCTTCTGCCACATATGTTGAAATCTATATCTGTGGAGCCGCTGATTGGAGCTGGATGCGTCTTGATGGCTGATGTAGCCTCTTGTGTCAGTGAGCATTGAAATCTGCGGTCGGTCAGAGGGAGACAAGATACAACCTTTGAAGCATTTTTCTGAAGGTCATAAGACTGCATGAGCTGCGTCCAGCCGACTCGCCAAACACGCCTCTGCAAAGGGCACACATGCAATAAGACATCCACACAGGAAGGCGAAGATTTGAGATATCGTCAGGGCGGTCAAAATAGAACAGTATTGTCTGATCGGATCAAAAATAATGTCACATGCACATATAATGGATTTTGCAGTGGCAATATATATATATATATATATATATATATACACACACACACACACACACACACACACACACACACACACACACACACACACACACACACACACACACACACACACACACACAATATTACTGATTAGAGGTATATAGGTGTTAGTGCTGTTGAAGAATGAGAACATATAAATACATCCCAATGGAGGACCACATATTCTATTGGATTTGGAAAGAATTCTGTAAAATAAAAATGTATCACAATATTTTAAAACACCATGTCAAAGTGCATATTATTCACAGGGAAACACTGGTTGTTGAAGAAACTTTGGCTGTCAAGTGGCTCGTCATTATTTTGGGACTGCCCTATTATTCATGAATACTGAACTGAGGTTAATGTGTCTTCAACACTGATATTCATTTTGACTTTATTGTATTTCAGATGTAAAACTCCTACAGTGGAAACTGTCAAGGACTGGATTGAAATGACTTTGGACATTCATAAAATGGAAAGGCTTTTGCACTGAATTTGCAAATTGAGAAATTTGCTGGACTTTGACAAATCAAACAGATACAAAAAAGAACATATGCTTGATTGACTTTATACAGTGTACTCTTTTGGTTTTTGTCTTGTTGCTCTTTGTGTCTTGTTTGTCTTTACTTTGTTTTGTTTGTGTTATTACATTACGTTACATTACATTACGTTTAGTTTTTGTTCATTTTAGCTCGTTTAGTTTGTTGGACATTGACAAAAACTATGACAGAAAATATTTTAGTCGACGAAATGCGTGTCATTGAAATGATTGGTCTGTGTATGTGGCATTGTGGAGTTTACCTTGCATCGTGCTCAAGGCAGTGAGTGCAGACGGAGGTAAAGAGAGTGTAGGGTCAGCGACTGTCCAGGCCTGTCTTTGTCTTCTGTTGTTGCACGTTGTCGTTACCGTAATGTCAAAGTGTTGTAATGATCTGTGAGTGGAGTTGTGTGGAGGATTGGAATTGTAAAAGCAAATGCCTCCATGATGCACCTCCATTTCAGACCAGGTTGATTTTATGTCATTTGAACTGTGCAAGTTTTAATTAAACAATAAAACAAACAAACAAGGTACATGCATGAATACAACACTGAACTAAACTGCATTGTTTTTCTCGTATTTATACATAACCAGGTCAGACAACAACTCACTTTTCTGATCATATGTTGTATTTTCAGTCGTTGAGCGTACAACAGATCAAATTTGGCCAGCTGTCTTACCGAATGTATCAGGGCACAACAAATTACCTCCTTGAATGCTCTGGACATCGCCGATAGCAAGTTTTCTTGTTGATACTTGGCCGTCAAAGCAATTGGTCACTTGACACGTGTATCTAGGTTGGCCTGAGAGGCCACTACAAGATTTCCAGTAAAATTAATACTGAGCAAACAGAGGTGACTTTTGACATCACCGCAGTAAAGAAAGGTCACACATGCAATGTACAATCTGCAGCATAGAGGTTATGCACCGACATTTTTTTATAAGACAACATTCCGACTGAGTGGCAGAATTAGTAGCAGCTCAACAGATAAAACATGTTTCTTGGCTTATTTTTCATCCCTGGAACTGTTGTTTTGCTCAAAATAAGTTAAAAGGGCATAATGGAAACTTAAAGTAGTTTCTCCATTGTTGCTCCTACTGTGCAGGCCTAGCTTGTTTGCTAACGGCAGTTAGTTTTAGGAAATTTCAAAAGCCACACAACAATTCATTCGAAGCAACCTACTGCCTGCTCCTCCACCAGCAAAGTCATTTCTGGTTTTCGGTTTGTTATCCAACTTTAGCATTGTGTTTACTACACAGTCTCAACCATGTCATGCTTTTCAGGATGTCTCCAAGACCTTCCAAAAGTTTGAATCAACAATATCCATTCAACAGTGGACTCACTCTCTTCCACTCCCCCAAGCTAGCGTGAAAAGATCAAGGTCAAGGTCAAAAGTCAAATTTATTTACATAGCACATTTAAAAACAGACATACTGCCCCCAAAGAGCTGCACAAGTTCAACAACACAAGACAGAAGAGGACAATGTAATACAGAAAAAGACAAGTTAAAAACACAATGTCGATATGATAAAAATGTCTAGCTTGGCTTGAATTAAAAGCCAGTGCAAAAATATGGGTTTTTGGCAGCGATTTAAAGCTCTGAACAGAAGCAGCAGCTCTCATGTTCAGGCGAAGAGAGTTCCATAGTTTAGGACCAGCAACAGAAAAAGCTCTGTCTCTTCTTGACCTCAGTGCTCGGTCTGGAGTGTGCAAAACAATAATTTCAGTAAGTAAGAAGGTGCTAGATTTTAGAGACTCACAAAAACTCACCAAAAACATCTTTGAAATCACCAAATATGTCAAAATGTGTCAAATGCTGCTGTCAAAATTTTCCAAAAATATCATTGTATTTTTTTTATTTATTTTACCTTTATTTAACCAGAATAAAAACTCATTGAGACTAAAAGTTTATTTTACAAGAGTGTTCCAGCCAAGAGGCAGCAGCACAACAGCACAACAACAACACACAACATTTCACATACACTCACAGGAAATCAGCATGAAGTGACAATCTTAAATAAAGTACTTGCAGATTGTAAACTTAATTAAGTGTTCTTTCAAAAGTAATCTAAAAGATTACATTATTCCAAGACTGCGCTGCAGCAAATCTAAAAGCCTTTTTTCCCAGCTCTGTACGCTCTCTGGGCAGAGAGCAAGAGCAAGTCCTGAGAGCGCAGGCTGTAGCTGCTGCTGCTCTTCAGTTCTATGAGCTGCTGGACATAAGGCGGCGCCAAGCCAAGAATAAATTTGTAAATCAAAAGGTACCAGTGTCTGAATCTGCGGTGGGCCAAGGAGGGCCAACCCACCCGGTCACACAGTGATGGGTCAGCGACCTCATATTTGTTATAAAAGGCAGTGCACCATGAAAAACAGGGTTAGTCCACAGCACACAAGGCATCAGTAGAAGCATTTATACAAATAACATCGCCAAAATCAAGAACAGACATAAAAGTGGCAGCGACAATCTTTTTACGAGCTGCAAGTGACAAACACGATTTTATACTAAAATAAAGGCATAGGTTTAGTTTTAGCCTTTGAGCCAGTTTTTTTTAAATATGTGGCTTAAAAGACAAACAATCATTAGTTAAAATACCGAGGTATTTGTATTCAGTTACCAGTTCAATTTGATGACCTTGTTTTGTGGTAAGTGGGGAGTGGTTTTTGAATTTTGCTTTGCTTTTCGAAAACACCATGTATTTGGTCTTGTCAGAGTTTAAAACCAATTTTGAGTTATACAAATGTGTTCTTCAGTTGATTAAAAGTCACTTGGAGCTTGGATAAAGCAAGCTCAGTTGAAGGTGCTGAGGTGTAGAAGACTGTATCATCAGGATACAAGTGTAGCTGCAGTTTTCCTGTTGTTAATCTGATTTTCTTTCTGTTTGCTTGTATTTTCAGATGTCAGATGAAAACTATTTTGCAGAGTTGTAGACCTTTGTTGTATGTTTGTTGTTAAACTGTAGCAGCTCTTCACATTTTCCAACTCTTCCCTGATGTACCACTGGATAAACAGTCAAAGACAATTTGGTTATCCTGCATTATTACAAACTTTGGTCGACAGAGGGACTCATTAGTTGAGAATCATTACACAACATATGACTATGTCGTAGAGATATGTCTTATTTGGCCAGGTCAAAAAAAGAAGAGAGATTTCAATCACAATGTTTTTTGTTTTTTTTTTTGTCTGGTTAAATAAAGGTTAACAAAACAAAATAGATTTTAGAAAAAATACGTCTGATTTATTATTTGGCTTCTGTAATTAGTTGTGCTCCACTTCATCATCATTATTTTACATTTTGTTCATTGTAAACTGCAACATTGATCTAAATCAGTTTTCAATAACAGATCTTTGGTTCTCCACTGCGAGCCGTCTCTCCACAGTGGTATTTAACCGTAGAAAGCAAAATGTCCTCCTTTTTAAAAATGATTATAATATTTTTTTTATATCTTTGTGTGCGACCCAGAGTCTTTTTTCCCCTCAAAAATACAGGATTACTCAAACATGCAAGAATCAATCCAAATGCAGCTCAAATAAGGTATAATGATGATAACCATAATAGCATGTTTTAAAGCTCATAAAATCCATTTAGTATAATATGTCTCCTTAAACTTCTGCAATAATCCTCATGCACAAACATCTGTCTAACATCACAGATATAGACTTATGTTGCACTGGCCAGAATTTGAAAAAGCTAAAACCTTGACAAATATCAAGACAATTATTCCAATATTTCCCGTTGAGCCTTGATGGATATGCCCTTTTTTGGAGTTATTATCCTGTCATATCTATTTCATGACTGGCCGCGAGGAGCAGTGCATTGTGGGATTCCCTGGAGAGCGAACAGAATGGAGACTGTAGTGGATGTCGGGATGAGAGAGCTAAGTGTCTTGGCCCTGCACTGATCAGGAGGCAGGTGTAGATGGACAGCTGCTCTAAGTGGATGGGACTCTGCTGGGAACACCTCCATGTGTCGAAAGCTACCTCGGTGCTCTGTCAGGACGCGCTAACACTCTGTCCAACTGAGTCCGACTGCACAATGACACTGGCAAGCTGTCCAATTGACTTTACACTGTAGTCTGAGGATAAGTGCCAGAGCATTGTTGTAAAGCCATAATACATAATAATGATGATGCTTTACGCTTGTAATATGCTTCACGGATTTGTCAAAGTCTCTCAAAGCGCTGCACTGCTGTCATTATTCTTTCACCCCTCCCTTGGCGATGGTATGTAGCCATAGCTGCCCTGGAGCAGACCTACGGAAGCGAGGCTGCCAGTCTGCGCCATTGGCATCGGCATTCACGCACAACTTTCATACTAGGCAATGTAGGTGAAGTGTCTTGCCTGAGGACACAATGATATTTCCTCCTCCAGCCGTCCCCCTGTGGCACCTGGTGTTCCAGCGGTTTCCCTTCCAAGTCCTGACCAGGCCCTTGTTTGTCCCAAAACATCTGACTAAAGTGAGCCCCAATTCAAACTGAAGCTGTGTCTGAACCCTCTGGAGCACAAAACACTGTAGTTTGGGCCTTTGATGTCTGATTTATTTGGATTAAATGTGGTAACAAGCTCTGAAAGGAATATCAGATTTAAAATTTCGTCTGGATTTGTTACGTTTTTGATGATTCCTCTTGAAAAGCTGAAGCTAATTTCACTCAAGTGATATTTAGGGACTGAAGCGAAAAGTCCAAACAGAATCCATTTAAAAGTCCTATTTATTTTTGTGATAAGCCGAAAAGAAGGGGTCCGCACCTCACTTTTGATGTGGTCCAGACTGAGAGGGGGGGACAGTGGGACACAGGCAAGTCCATTTCACATAAAGGAGTACTGGGCCCATTGGTATGTTGTTTAGGCATCACACACAATTAGTACAGCTATGTATTTGAAAAAACAAAACAGACCAGTATATACTTTGTTGGTTGTTTCTGTATGTTGTGCCCAAAACTCCAAATTTGTAATTACTTTCAAAAGTTTCGTGAAAAAAGCAAACAAACAGACCAGCCCAGTCAAACAGACGCTAAAGCACAGATGCATATTGTCTGATTAGTTCTATTTTCCTGGACTTTATCATATTCATTCATTCCAGACTTCCCCCTTCCTGTTCAGTCTTTTTTTCATACGAGCTTGTGTAAAATGATTGGCTCTAGTAAATAAATAAATAAATGCTTAAAAAATATTTGACGTTTCTTGTTTTGTTTTTCTCTTAAGTTCAGCACTCTGACATTGTGCAATAAAATTACAATAGAGGAATGCGACCATAATCGATCATGTTCTAAACAGGACTCCGATAGCAGTTCATCGTTTCGGCAGTGACTGGATGATCCTTTTAAACACTTCCCTGAGAGGGTGGACTAAGCTCTAACAACCCTAAAATGCAACATAATTTTGCATCTTAAAAAGTCGTTGCTGGCAAGCTTTTAGAAAAAATAAGTCATTGAGTTTAAAATGTCCATTTAGGCTCTTCAGCAGGGTGTAGCTGCTTTACACAAATGTATTTTATTGTGGTAAATGGTTTGCAGGACACAGCTGCAGTGGAAGTGTGATATCCCTCGACAGTCAAGTATTTAGTGTTGTTTATGTGTCTATTTTCCCATTTTCATTTAAATGACAATAACCGTTATAGCAGCAGTAGTGCGATTGTGTGCATCTTAAACACATTGCTAAATGTTGTGGTATTCATATTTTCATTGGCAGAGTAATTTATGGTAAGTATTACACAGAATCCATCTAATTCTAAGCTTCTTGCGTGGTTTATAATGTATTGCAAACCTGCACATTTCCAAAAAACTAAATAAAAAAGGTACAAAGTACTGATATGCAGTTGTGTGGGAAATGACTGCCTTTACTCACAAGAAGGCAATGCAGTCTATAGCAGCGTTAACAGCTAATAACTGTTAATAATAACTGTTACCATCTAACTTCAACATCCACTTTCTAAAATTCACTTATTACGGAAGGATTTGTGGCGCTTGGTGAGATAAAACAAAAAGGTTCTTGCCAATCTGTTGTGGCCCATATTTTTGGTGCTTTATTGTCCAAAATAAAGTTAGATTTAAGAAGTGTTTCTTACAACGTTGTTAGCATAATGTCATCGCTAAACAATCTGCACAAAACACTTCTAATGTTGTCGAGTGGTTCATAGTTTACGATATTTGGAGGCTGACACTGTCTCCCTTATTGAAAATGCATTCATGCTAACTCCTGGAATGATGCCAAGCTAATGGAATGCCGCGTTGTGTTTACAAACACTGGAAGAGCCTACACCAAATCAATGTTAATTACTGAAAACTTCATTTTATTTTGAACTTGGACAAGTTGCCTCCTCTGACATATCAAACACCACACGTTTTATAATAAAATCAGAGGATATTTATAACATTTAAAAATAGGAGTCGATGGTTTGGAGAGCACAGTGTGGTGGCTTATGGGTGTCTGGGCTGCACTCTTCACTGAGGGAGATTTATCACAGATTTTGGGCAGAACAATGGAGAGGCTAATCCCATCCGAGCTGACTGTGTGGGCGGCTCAGTGTCTTGGCATCAGAGCAATGAACATGTGTGAAAATACAAGACTGTGATGAGTCAACAGCACGATACTACACCATGAGAGTAAAAAAGACTGAAATCAATATGAAGTAAGCCAAGGATTTTCTCCTTTCTTTCCTTTTCTTTAAACTATAGCGACCTCTCTGTTTCTAATGCTGTCAGCTTTAACATGCATTTTACACACAACAGTGACAGGTAAGGCAAATATGAACTATTTTAGGGTTAATCAAATGATGAGTTAAGTGACAAATTGGTTTGTTAGACTTGTTTAAAGGGTCTTTATAGAACATGAAACTGCCTAATTACTCACAATGTAACAGGAATGACTTTCAGAGATTAGTCTGAGTCCGGACTGAAACAAGTTAAAAGATCTAAATTAATTTAATTTCCTGTTATGTGGTTTGTATTTGCTGTTCTCAAAAAGCTGTTCTGTTCATAATAATCTATCGACCTCCTGGTCCTTATTCATTGTTCTTAACAGAATTCTTTGACATCCTATCAAATTTAGTATTAGACTGGGAAAATATCGTGGTTTCAACATTCATGTGAATGAAAATAATTGCCTCAGTAATGCCTTTAGCGCTTTATTAGACAGCATTGGTTTCACTCAAAATGTAAATGAACCAACCCACAGTCACCAGCACACTCTGGACCTGGTTCTAACTTATGGAATAGAGATTAGTGACCTTAATGTCTTCCCCCAAAACCCAATAATGTCAGATCACTTCCTAATTACCTTTCAGTTTATTCTTAAGGACTATCCAGCTCCTCAGACTAAAACTATAATGAAAAGGACAATATCTGAAAAATCTATTTTAAAGTTCAGAGAAATAATAGAACCAATATTTAATATTATGTCATGTGATCCTGTCGTTAACAGCGCCAGTCCCAGTGCTATTGATAACTCTGTTGACTCAATGGTCAACTCTCTAAAATCTGCTCTTGATGTTGCAGCTCCACTTAAACAGAAAGTAATCAGGCCAAAACGAGCCTCCCCCTGGTACAATGAAGAACTACGTTCTCACAAACAAAGGGTAAGAAAACTAGAGAGATCCTTACGCCGCTCCCACACAGAAGAATCTCTAAAAGAATGGAAAACTTGCCTTCTGTCTTATAAGCAGGCTCTGCGTAAGGCTCAAACCAGATATTATTCAAATTTAATAGAAGTAAATAAAAATAACTCTAGATTTCTCTTCAGCACTGTAGCCAGGCTGACAAACTGTCTAGCGCAGTAGAACCCTCAATACCAGTTACTCTAAGCTGCAATGACTTCCTTCTATTCTTTAACAGCAAAATCACAACTATTAGAGATAAACTAAATGCAATTACTCCCACTATCAGTACTGAGCAAGCCCAGACTGCAAAGCTAGTGTCCCATACAAATCCTTCAGTAATACTAGATAGGTTCACTGCTGTTGATCAGGCAGAGATAACTTCAGTCATTATGTCCTCCAAAACATCAACTTGTATTTTAGACCCAATCCCAAGTAGACTCCTCAAAGAAATTCTCCCTAATTATAAATCCCATTCTTAATATAATAAATACTTCACTAGAAAGCGGTTATGTCCCTCAGTCCTTTCAAATATGCAGTGGTTAAACCACTTTTGAAAAAGCCTAATCTAGACCCCGACATACTGGCAAACTATAGACCTATTTCTAATCTTGCCCTTTGTCTCTAAAATCCTTGAAAGAATTGTGATTAAACAGCTTTGTCGCCACCTGCAGGACAATAATCTATTTGAAGTTTTCAGTCAGGGTTCCGTGCATACCACAGCACTGAAACTGCACTAGTTAAAGTCACAAATGATCTGTTATTAGCTGCTGATGATGGACAGGTCTCAATTCTGGTTCTGTTGGACCTCAGCGCAGCTTGACACCATCGACCACAACATTCTACTGCAGAGGTTAGAATGTGATGTAGGTGTCAGTGGAACCGCCTCTTAGCTGGTTTAAATCTATCTATCTGATAGGTACCAGTTTGTTAATGTAAACCAGAGATCTTCCCATGTTCCTAAAGTAACCTACGGTGTGCCGCAGGGTTCAGTACTCAGTCAAGTTCTGTTCACTCTTTATATGCTGCCCTTAGGTATGATCATCAGAAAGCATGGCATTAACTTCCACTGCTATGCAGATGACACTCAGCTGTATTTATCAATGAAACCTGACCTGACCCATCAAGTAGACAGACTTAGTGCCTAAGTGAAAGACATAAAAACTTGGATGACTCTTAATTATCTGCTCCTTAACCCTGAAAAAACCGAGGTCATTCTGCTGGGCCCTAAGCACCTGCTAGACTCTTATCTGACCAGATAGTTTCTCTGGACAATATCACTGTAGCCCCCAGCTCTACTGTAAGAAACCTTGGGGTCCTATTTGACCAAGATCTCTCGCTCAAAGCTCATATAAATCAAGCCTGTAAATCAGCCTACTTTCATTTGCGTAACATAGCCAAAATTAGAAAAATCCTGCCCAGAGATGATGCCGAAAAACTCATCCATGCATTTGTCACATCCAGATTAGACTATTGTAACGCTCTGCTTACAGCGTGTCCTAAAAGCTCTATAAGAAGCTTTCAACTGGTTCAAAATGCAGCAGCAAGATTATTAACAGGTACTAGAAGAAGAGATCATATTTCACCAGTGTTGGAGTCTCTTCACTGGCTTCCTGTTGAGTTTAGAATCAAATTTAAAATCCTCCTCCTGACTTATAAAGCTTTAAACAATATGGCCCCCATCCTACCTCAAAGATGCAATAGTAGCGTACCATCCAAACAGGCTCTTCGTTCTCAAAATGCTGGACTATTGTTAGTCCCCAGAGTCTCTAAAAGCACAGTAGGAGGTCGAGCATTTGTACCAAGCTCCTATGTTATGGAACCAGCTCCCTGTTCATGTAAAAGAGGCCGACACAGTCTCTACATTTAAGACCAGGCTCAAAACGTTCCTCTTTGAAATAGCTTATGGTCAGGCCAGTTAGGAACAGAAATAAAAACCTACAGTTTTAGCTACGCTGCCCTTGGAGCAATTCTGCTGGGGAAGTATGGCAGCTTGAACACTGTCCTCTGGTTCTTCCTACTTTACCTATCAACAATATTTAATATTACTTCAACTGCAGTCTGTTCATTGCTGTTCACATGTTTCTCTTTTCTCTCCACTTCCCCGGGAGTGGAGACTGTTTCAGACACTGCGGCTGCTCCAGTGACGACCCCCACCCCCACCCCACCTGTCTGGGACGATCTATGCGCCACCCGCCTGGACAGCTGGATTAGCCACACCTCATCTGCCTGGACGAACTCCTTCTACTTTAGATGAACTGTTCCTCATCTCCTGCTGGAGGATCTCTACACTGGTGGACTGCTCGCCCGCCTGGAGGAACTCTTTAAAGCCACCTCCCTCTTGAGTGGTTCTGGCTCCACAGTCCAAGTGGATGTCAGTCCTAGTTAATCTGCAGCCTGTTCGTCCGTGGGAGTAGGATCTCTCCTTCACTGTGGTTCTCCCCGAGGTTTCTACTTTTTCCCATGGGTTTGTAGTTTTTCCTCGCCGAAGGAGGGTCAAAGGACAGGGGCATTCTGGGACAGTTATCTGAACTGCTTTTACCTGTGGCCCATCGAGGCAACTGTTGTTGTGATTTTGGGCATTATAAAAATAAATTGATTTGATTTGATTTGATTTGTATTTGTATTGGCAAAATGGTTGGTTATAGTTGTTTGTCTTTTTGTCTTACAGCTTCGACACAACCTCTCTTATGGGGTTTACACAAGCATCAAAAACAGGATTCGGTGTTCCTCAGCTTACTTGGCTGCTGGTTGGGATCGTAGGAGGAAGTTGATATTTCAGGACAAACCAGATAAATCAGATTAACACATAATTGATCTGTTTACTAGGGTATGTTTATAGCCACTATTCGGTTGGAAAATGGGGAACAAGGCTATGGTTGCAGTTCAATTACATTTGTGAATATGACTGCTGGCTATAAACGCAGGGACCCACACACTACAAATCTGATTAACAAGGTGGATTTACACAAATGAATCCAGGGTCACCTTCATACACCACAGTAAATAAGAGATTTGGGACAGCTACAGCAATGCAACTGACAACTTGCACTTAAATGAAAAATATTTATTACCAATTATGTAAACATGAACAGTATATTAATACATTGATCTTTTGGGCAGTGACGGCACATCAAGGGCTTTGGCTTGAAATGTTATTACCAGATTTTATTTCCTTTTTTTTTTAAGACAACAAACCAAAGAGCAAGGTTGTTGTTTTTTTTCTGCATCATTCTTGTTACTTTTAACATTTAGAAATAGTACTTTTTATTTGTTTTGATGGGTAAATCAGTGGAAGTACAAAAAATGTAAATTGATGTTTTTATTGCACATCAGTCTTTGCTGTTGTTGTCTCTAAAGCTGGGGCGCCTGATGTTTAAACTATGGAAGGAAGGAAAAGGTATTTAAATCTGTCTAACTTGTTCCTTGCGCTTACCTTTTAACACATCCCTATCACATCTATGGATTTTTTGGCCAGTGCACAGCTTTAGAACAGCTTTAGAGCTTTTCCAGACAGAAAAATTAAGCAGCGTGTAGCGATCTGATTTATGCCACAAAATTATGCTTTTACGATACACTTTCTGGGGAAAATAATTGACTAATTTATGAGGAAAAAATTGATAAACCAGCTTTAAATCCTTGGCAACATGGCCCAGATGGGAGAGCAGATGTTTATGACTGAATGGTTAAACTGGCTTTGATTTATAGCTCTGATTCATGCACATTGATGTTGTGTCCAAAGATGTATGTGGTTCACCTGCCCTCTAATTCCCGCCAACAGCTCTGAGTTCTCTTGAGATTCTTTTGAAAATTCATGCATGAAAAGTTGCATTGCTAATTTAAAATAAAATGCTACTGAAGAGGCAGGGCCCGCAGCAGAGTCAAAGGGCTGTTTCTATTACTAACCTGTTTCCTAACTCAACAAATCTAGTGTCAATCAGACCATTCATACAAACACCATTTTTACTCTTTTTAATCTACTCTCTAGTCGAAATTGACAATCTTATATCCACTGAGCAGAGCTTGTTCACACTGGTTCACTGGATAATGTCCTTTTTTGGCCGAAATTTTGTTGTTTTTTTTGTCTCATTCTAGACCCTGTCCCGGAACCTGCTGCATCTATGGGTATCACTGGCTCCTATCTCGACCAATCAGAAAGATTTTTCCAGCCAAAGAACATTTCCCTTCTGTAAGTCATTTCAATTATAAGTGTTTTTTTTTTTTTCAATTTTTCTGAAAACCTTGATAAATTACCAGTGCCATCATGCTATGAGGCTAACAGTATAGTTCCCAATTAAACACCAGCAAAAAAGCATTTCACGACTTCCATGACATCTTTTTTTCAAATCCGTTTCTTAAATAACATTATTGAAGCTAATTATTCTCTCCTTTATCACGCTCCCATCTGCAGTCTTCAGGGCTTGTGTGGGCCTATGTCCAAACGGGCCTACGGTTAGTGACATGCCTTTAGATCTCTTTCCTCACGCTAATTACTGGAGTGGGTAAAGCTTTTTAATAGAAGCACATTAGCCCCCACAACTGTCACTGCTGCCAGTTGGGCCTGTGGCAGCATTTTGGGAAAAATCTACTCTTATTTTCCCTATGATGAATAAATTACATCATAAATAAACATTTGCCTTTCACCTCCCAATGGGGCGAAGGATGACATAGTTTTCAATGCACTGCTGCTCAGACCCCAGAAGTAACGCCTGTTGACATGGCCCAGGGGACACTGGACTTCTTCAAGGATTCAATATGGCTGCATGTTTTTTTATGTGTAAAAACGAAATGTCAGCATGCTGGCATAGGCTGTGTCCTGCTTTTTTCATTATTGGTGGCGTGTCGGCACAGAAAAGCCCCGGGTCTAATTTTGTATGGAGCTCAAAATAATCTTTGGCAAAAAGGCTAAAACATAAGTGCATGAGCTAATAGTAAGAGCACAGCCCACTGGACTGTGAACGACTTGGCCAAGTGTAATCAATGTCAAACCACACCGCTGTTTAATAATACATGTGAGCAGCTGGACAGTGACAGCGAAGTTGAGAAAGTAACTCGTCAAAGCTGAGTCACTTTAAATTAGCAATTTTATGAAGGTCTTTTTACATTGTTTTGTGTTTTTGGAAATACTTCTACTTTATTCTGTCAGAAGCTTAAGCGAAGTGTTTGATAGGTGGATGTTTATGCTGCTATGCTCATACTCATAAAGTAAATGTTTACCTTTTACACACTTTAATTCTGTTTAAACTTTATTTTTGTCAAATTTTGTATAAAAATATTGATTCAAAATACAACTAGAACTTGTGTTAAAAAGTAACTAGTAACTGTACTGCTTTTTATGTTTACTTAAGTACAATTTTGGCAGCAGTAGTTATTGTAATTGTGTACATTATTAGCCATATAATTGTGCTTTTACTTGATTGCATATTTGCAGTACTCTTTCCAACACTGGATTTATTGTTACAGAAAATATCACAATAAATGATAATATTAAAACAATTTTAGGCCGCCAACACAATAACTTTAAACCAAGAAATTCCCAGTAAAAGTATTCCAAATGAACCATATCGTGAAAAAACATGAGCTGTAATAAATAAAGCGTAGACTGAAACACTTAAGTAGTTAATATAATTTATGAGAATATATTAATCATTCAACCCTCTACAGTGGAATTTTTAATATGATACCAAAAAAAAGAGCAAAACATTTCCTGTTAGTGCAAAGAAAAGATACACATCACAAATACTGAGCTCCCAGAAATATTGTTCCTGCTTTCATTTATTGAACAATAAGTCTAAATATATTAATTATCTCACAGGCCTATTTCCAAGCTAAACTAGTTGATGCAAACTTCTTCTTTATTGTGGTTAAAGACAAGCACAAAGAGTGCCTTGTATTATCAGATTCCTCCTGGCTCGCTCGGATCTGACAACCAGCACGACGGACACACAGGAGGAAATGTCACGAGACCATTTCTCTCCCAGATCACACAAGAAATACCTTGAAGGCTTTGAGCTAAACCAGGTATTCTTCTTTTTTTGTCTTCGTTTTTATTCAGTGTAAGAATCTCCACACGCATACATTTTAAAACACTCACATAAATGAAGTTCGAACCAGGTGAATCTTTATTTACAAAGTGATGAAATGCCGTCTCTCCAGGTTGTATCTGGAGGCAGCGACAAGGCAATAAAACAGACCAACTAATATAGCCTTTTTAAGAAGAGTGACTTGACACATAACAACTTTAATTCTCAAAAGTGAGGGCACTGTGTAAAATGCCAATTAAACATAAACAAAATACCCGCTTTGAATACCAGGATATAAATATATTCCATATGGTAAAATAATTTCAGCACTCATGGAACGTTAAATAATGTTTCAAAGTCTTTGTTTATGTTAAATAATAAAATGTTGTTATTTTTACCAGTGCCCCAGCTTTTCTGAATCAGGTTGTAAAAGATACATCACAAAACAATGCAAGATAGCGGTTCATCGTTTCAGAGAAATTGTAAAGAAGTCTCCAAAATTGAGGTAGAAAAAGTACAGACTGCCAAACCACTGACGTTAAGAGTCACTAAAACTTCAAATGGACATCACCTTCTTTCAAATACTGTTATAAGAATGGAGTCTTAAAGTCTTACTCTGTGGGGTTGACATGTTTAAGGTGAGAAGGAAAAAAAAGAAAAGCCAATTGTGGAATGAAAGATTTCTCACAGCACACAGTAAAACAGTTTGTGGTGAGTTCAAGTGTCATTTGCGTTTCACAAAATGTTCACTTTTTTATAAATTATGTTTACAGCGCCTCAACAAACAAATGCATGCAGACACCAAACCACAAGGTGTTTTTATGGCACAAACTTTTCTTTTCTCCCCTTTTACATTGGCATCTACATGTTGTTAAAGTGAGAATTGAAAAGGCAATAAACAAATACAAACAGGAATGGGTCCCAGAAGGACATCTCTTCAAGTGTTTCCCTCCAAATTAAATTTAAAATGCATATTGCGATGAAAATGTGCCACAATACAAAACGTCATTTAGAGAAATTTACAGACATTACTTTCCACACTCTTGAAGAGCTCTGATGATTGATTGTGTTTATATGTTGTTTCCTTTGTCACTACATAATCCAGCTAATACTGCAGAGACAAGATCAAAAAGTGTGGCATTAGCACAAAGTTGTGTTAACTTCACTTGCTCATCATGTATTTGCTATAATTCTCCATCTTAAAATAGAAACACACACATGATGGCCAGTTCAGAGGACACAGAGTTTCCAGTCCTGTCTGAGTCAATCTACAGGACACCCTTTGAGCTCCAGTGGGCGCTGCAGGGTGACCCGGTTATACCTTGAGCGCCTCATGCACGCCTACAGCGGACAGGCGGCGGTTGATGTTGCGGTAGCGGCATCGCAGAAGGTCGCGATACGTGGAGCGCAGGTCTCGGTTGAAGAAGGCATAGATGAAGGGGTTCATGAGGGAGTTGGCATAGCCCAACCAGAGCAGGGTGCGCTCCAGCCAGATGGGCACACAGCTGCACTCCACCCCACAGATGAAGGGCCGTGCCGTGGACAGGATGAAGAAGGGCAGCCAGCACACGGCAAACACCCCCACGATCACCCCCAGAGTTGTGGCCGCCTTCTGCTCCCGCTTGAAGATGGAGATGTTTTTGCGCTCACGGTTCAACAGGCGGGACAGAGCGGCACACTCCTCAGCCACCCCAGGGGGCTTCAGGCCCTGCATGCGGAGCGCCTCATTAGTCACTGTTTCCAATCGCTCACGGCGGGACAGGTCAGTGAAGCGGTGCTTAGCTCCGCTCTTACGGGCCGCCCTAAAGATCTTGTAGTACATGACCAGCATTACCAGCATGGGGATGTAGAAGGCGACTGCTGTGCTGTAGATGGTGTAGCCAAAGTCTTGGCTAATGAGGCACACTCCGGCAGTGTGGACGTTCTTAGCCCAGCCACAAAAAGGGGGCAGTGTGATGGAGGCGGACACCAGCCATACGCCCACAATCATCTTCGCCATGAGCTGCCCGTTCTGCCGAGCCGGGTACGTGAGAGGGCGCGTGATCCCCAGATACCTGCAATGACAAAGCAACACATTCTGTTACTCACTGTGTCAAACTCTGTTACACCCTGTAACAGTCTGTGTACTGTGGAACCTCCATCAATCTCTAAGGCCACTGAAGCTCACAATTACCAGAGGTCCCTGAGGTGAGGCCAAAGTGCTGGAAAAGACTGGGTCCTCAGTATGAGCCCATAAGCCATTGGTGCCAATGCTATTAGTTTTTTTTTTTATAGCTTCAACAGCTTAGGATAGATTCATCTATCAGCCTCACTGCACTGGGATTACAAACGGCAGAAAATAAAAATAAGTAACGTGTGAAACACACAGGGAGAAAATATCCTCAGTGACATCAATTTTCCAGTCATCTATAAGTTTCAACAGCATCAAACGCATCATTGGTGAAAGCTGTATACTGTCAATTCTAGGCTGTTCCTCTGTTTTCCGCTCCATTGTTAATCACAAGATAAGGCTCTGACCAGCCCACCTCCTCTGTCCCTCAGCGATGCTATCAGCCTTGTGGAAATCAAATTAGGCCCAGTCAGATCAACCAGCTCTGCTCACTTTATCAAGGCTTTTTAATCATTTCTGCTGTTACTTTGTGAACACAGTGGTGTTTTTATTTACGACTCTTGTAAATATCATTTGTATAAGCAAAAAGTGGTTTATTTGGCAGATCTAAGTTTAGCTTTTGCCATATCTGCTGTCTACTCTGTGCCTCGATAACGAGTGATACTCTGCGATAGTGCTATTCATCTCCATCTCAGTCTCTCTTCAGGCCGAAGGGCAATTACTGGACATAAAATGCCACAAATATAGTGATACTAAATATATATAGTATTGCAACAAATATTTGAACGTGCTATTTTGACCTTCAATTAAAACAACCATAATTACTTGTATGTTTAGTCACAATCACCAATTTTGGTGCTTGATTAGAAGTGGGGATTACTGTGACCCTTACAGTTTGGTACAAGATGCAATACATGCCTCACAACGTCAATCTTTTCACCATGAGGGCCATATCGTTTTGACAAAGGCAGATCTCGTCTGGTCAGTGCTTGGATGGGAGGGCGCTGAACACCAGGTGCTACAGGGCTGTGTCTCTAGTGCAACCTGTCATCCTTGAGCAAGACACTTCACCCCACTTGCTAGTGTGATTGTGGTCTGCGAGTGTTGGTCTGAGGGGCGGATCGTGTTCATTGGCAGCCTCACTTTTGTCAGACTGCCCCGGGGCAGTTGTGACTACAGAAGCAGCTTAACACCATCGAGTATGGATGAATGAATTATGAAATGTAAAGCACGCTGGGTGCCTTGAAAGGCGCTTTATAAATCAGATGCATTATAATTCTATGAACATATCAATATTAAAGATATAATTACATTTTAAATAGTGTTATAGAATTGAATAACTTAATTTAATACATACATACATGCATACATACATGTATATATATATATATATATATATATATATATATATATATATATATATATATTTCAATCATTTTCTTTTTTGACAGTTTTACACAAAAATGTTGATATGATCCAACTGCTTGTGGTATTGATGCAGTAACTACAAATAATAAGGTGAATTATTGACAGAATTCCAGTTTCCTCCCGTTTGCTTTCCTTTAATCACAGCTCCCTCAGTATCTCGACAGACAGCAGCTCCTCAGGCTTTGGACCCACAACAGTGAACGTGCCTGCGTCGCCATAACAACCACCCTAAGACCATCATTTTTCTAAGACAAGTGTCAGTAGGCTGTCGCCGGCATCAGATCAAGAAAGGAGAAGAAATGAACACCTTCTAACTCGCTGTAGGTCAAATGATGTGTGAGATAGTTTGATCTATGATATTTCGCAAGAAAACGCTGACATTTTTGAACGGCTTTGATAAGTTCAGTGTTATAGCATATAAAAGTTATGACTTATATAATATTATAATAATTACAGAACTACATTGCAGATCAACATTTTGTAGTTGTATAGAATTTATTTGTAGGTTTATCTCCTTTTCAGTGTTCTTGTTTTTTTTGTGTATTCATTTGTTGTGTTTTGCTGTGTATTGTTTTTTTGTTTGTTTTTTTTACCTTAAAAAACCAGTCTCTATGAACTGAACACATTATCAAATAAATAAATGGCTAAACTCTACGTGCACGTCCCTGTACAGCTTTCAACGTGCTGTAAATATCTTGTTACGTGAAAAACGATCACAATTCCTGCTAACAGTTCTTGACAATCCGCACTTAAAGCGTACTTAAGCTCAGCAGGGAACGACAGCGCACAACACTCCAACTATGTTCACCGCAAATCCCTCCTCATGTTGTGGGGATTCGTGCCGATCCATAATGCATGTCTCTCTGAATGCATTATTTACTGATGAGATTTCTGCTTTGGTTTGCGATAGTCCGGGTTATTTGTGTCTGAAGAGGACTGAGTACAGGTTCACCTCTTTGAAGAAGCTATGACGCATCTCAACCTGGAAGAAGAAGGCTATTTTGAGAAACGGCAAGTACAAGTGTGGCGATGTGCAAGTTACAGACACCTCTGCTTTGGCGTATCAAGTATTTAGGCTCCTGTGGTCTGCTCTTGTCGGAGCTACAATAGAGAGATGCAACTCACAGGTACTGACACATTACTGTGAAACATATATGTGATGCTATATTTAATGCAACGCTGTGTATAATTGATTCATATGTATTATTACTCTGCATAATAACCTACATATGTCCAGTCCATAATTGTGTACTTGACAAGGGACTTCCAGAGGCGTCGGACTCGGGGGGTAAAGGGTACTGGTTTCCCCGGGGCCCAGGACAGGCAGGGGCCCTCAAAAGCATGTGATGGTTTTTTTTTCTCAGTTGCATTTTCTATACTTTGATTGATTTTTGTTGTAATAAAATGCATTGTGGTTGAGTAAAGACCTTGAAAGACACAATCATGCATGACATCTGAGGGTCCCGAGAAAATGATTGTTCACATATTAGCCAAATTGTTAACAAATAAAACTAGTGATTATAATTTGCAGTTAAGAGTGTTTTCTTATCTAATATTATGTTTCAAGATCTTTGTGAAATTAGTCTGGTAGTTATTGCAAATACAAACAGTACTGTCTCATTGTACTGTCCAGTAGCTGCACTGAATGTCTATAGTATTAGCAGGTTATTGTTAGGTGTATGTAGAAACTATACAAAAAAAAGAAAAAAAAGAAGAAGCATTAAAAGTTATAACATTATTTAACCATATTTGCTGGGACAAATAAATCATATACCAAATTACGTATTCGGGCCCACCGAGGAGGTTTGTACCTGGGGCCCAAAATTTGTTGCTACGCCCCTGGGGACTTCATTATTAATTTCAAACAATTTAGAAGTGGCAAATGTGATTCAAAATTAAACAGCCACTTTTTCAATTTTGAATCAAAATGAGTGTTTCATAATAACAGTTTTTTTTCAATCGCTTTGACACTAATGTCTACATTTCAGCACAAATTCCACAACTTGCCCTTCAGGGAGCAAACACTCAGCTCATATGGCACAGCCTTTTATCCATTTTTACAGATTGCAATTATTATTCGCTTTGCATGTTCTAATGTCTGTCCATCTAAACACTACACTCTCCAGACACAAGAACACAACACACAACACACAGGAGTCACAAAATGAGGATATTTAGTCAGACTAAGGAGTAGAAATCCCAGTGTAAACGTCCTGTAGTGAAGACATGTCAGAACCAGGTTTAAATCATTAGCCATGTCTGAAACAGTTCTGATAACCGATACGAAAAGCTTAAATATTAAAAAAATACGCTTTTTTGTTACTTAAATGATTTGTGTAAAATTGTATTTGTATTTGCAGTAAATACTGGTGTTACTGGTCCTTTTATCTCTAACTCCCTCTCTGCTCATGTCTAAGTGTTGCATTCTGCAGGCTGTGTCTTTATGGTGGTTAAGTTAAGTTTATAAATCTGATTATTGTACTTTTATGTTAAACAGAAGTGTTGCTCAGAGATTTACATTTGTTTTGTGACTGAAGTCAATAGTTCGTAATGTGGAAAAGATTTGCCAAATTTATGCAAAGTGATTGAAAAAAATACCTCAGCGTAGTAGCAAACAAAGCCCCATTGGTGACTTTGTGCTCTACAAATAAACTTGCCTTGCCTTACTTTAATTTGACCAAAACAGCTGCACTATACAGGTTATGCAGATGACCTCAAAACTGTGAAGTCAGTGGTGAGTAATGACATTTTCTCCTGATAACAAATATAAAGGTCTACAAAGCTGCTGAATATGTAGTTTTTACTTGACATTTAAATGAATAAAATCAAGTAAACAGGTGTAGAAAACCAGATAAACAACAGGAACACTGCAGCTACGCTCACATGTATGGTTTGGCTTTGGGATCACACACAGTTGAACTGATTCAATTCATTTCCTCAAGTAGGATGTATTAATATAAATTGTTGTGCGGCGGTTGAAGTGTCATTTATCTCCAACTGCTGTTAGCAAACAAGCTAGCTAAGCTCTGCACAGTTGCAGCAACAAAAGAAAAAAGACTTATAGTTGCAATGTTGACGTAATAAGTTCATTTGAGCAAAACAAAAGCTCCATGGACAAAAATTAGACCAAAAAAGCAAAAAAAAAAATTACTGTCCACAATTCTGTCACACAGTCGGAATGTTGAAGAGCATAATAAAAAAATGTCTGTGCATATGATTTTACATTATTTTTTGACCAACTTGGAAACCAAAATTCTACAGTCCTTTGTTCTGTCCGTCCACTACAGTAAGAGGATTAGGAAATGGGACCATGACTAAAAATAAACACAAAACATGGTTATAAAATCCTCACTGTATGTGGATAAACAGAGGCTTTCATTGCCCCAACCTAAGCCCATTTCAGCACACAACTTTCACAACTTCTGTATTCTAACCTTAATTCTTCACATTCACACAATTTATATTCAGCTGACAGTCTTGAAACGAGCCGGAAGACAGAAGAAGAGGTCAAGACAATGTGTTTGAACAGAGAATTCAATCTGGTGATTCACTCAAAACGGCGAACTACACTCTGGCAGGTTGCTCTTCTCATTTTTTCATCATTTTTGAACTTGAACAGCTTTAACCAGGGCTAAATCAGGTCGAGAGGAGTATCAAACCTGGACTACATCATGACTAAACTGGGACAAGTCGAGGCGAGTGTGAAAGCATTCATGTTTTTTTCTCATAAAAAGTTTTGAGCTCTTTCGCCTGTTTCATGCTGTACCCTTGATCAGCAGGGCATGTCTTTAGTCAACCAGCTGCAGCTCTTGTAAATAATGGCCCTAGCGATAAGTAAAAACAGTCGTAACAATCGAAGCAACAGTTTGTAATGACCTCCCATTGGGCCGCAGTGTATGGAGCCTCTGACAGTCCCAGTTAGGCCCAAATGAGATGTTTTTGTTTCAGGTCTCTGGAGGTTTGGGGACACAGCCGCAGTCACTACAACAGCCCTGAGGGATCTACCAGGCCAACAACAGTGCACCGCAGCTAATGGTGAAATTCATTATTTCCGCTTGTCTACCAGCGAGGCCACCATCAAATGAAATAAAACACAAAAATGTCTATCCAACTTTAGTAGGGCACGTCGTCAGTCAACTCCAGGAGACAAGAAACGGCCCCTTTAAAGCTTTCATGTCTGGAAAAATAAAATATTTACAAGGAGGCAATTGGTTTGGGACGAGGGGAGAGTAAATTTAGCACAACTTCTGGATTTTGGAGTTGTTTTCATTGAGGAATCACACGTCTCAGGATAGACTGTTTCTCCACATTGTTTGACATAAAGGCTTGGTTTTAGATTTAAATTTCCCAATAATCTCAAATTAAAGGTGCACTATGTAACGTGTTTAGTGGAGGGTTCGCTACTCGAATTATGTCGTATGTTTCAATGTAAACTATTGCATTTCCTTAGACAATGTGACGCTACGAGGCCATATTGTAGATTAAATTCTGTTTTTTTTTCATTTTTTTTTTCATAAAGCCCAAAATAAAAACAGCAGTTGCCTTGCAGAGCTTTCCAAAACTGTTAATTTTACCAGCAAAAAGTTAGAAAATCAAACAATGAAACAGTTATTGGTCAATAACAGAGAAGCAGATTAACCAAAGTTCACAGGGATTAAGGAAATGAATAACTCTCCCCGAGCATTCACTGTCCTTACTTAACAGCAGGAACAGGAAATCAATTCAGTGGAGAAGCAAACCCGCTTTAAGGTATTTTGGCATAAAAACACATGTAATTGAATAAATGCAAAATACTTAATAATACTGTGGCTGAATTCCACAGTATTATCATCTTTATCAGGCAGTTACAGTGCACTTTGGTAAATGGTAAATGGTTGCGTTTTTATATAGAGCTATTCCACCTTCAGAGCACTTGACATCACTCATCCATTTACACACAGATTCACACAGCAGCCCACACAAACACTGGGGTTGAAACACAACGGCAGTATTCACCTGAGGGCGCTGGAATTGCACCTCCAACCTGTGGGCCAGTCTTTTTTTTTATGTCAAAAGAGGGATTCGAACCGCCGACATTCAGATCTTTAAATCATTATATATAGTTATTTATTTTTGCTAGGAATATTTTAGGTATCATTTCACGCTGTCACAAAAATATGCTGCTTCTCAGGGATGTCACGATTACAAGTGGTGTTACCCTTACTGTGAGAAGAAACATCACAATTATACAATTTTTCATGGTTGTTAACGTTAGATCTGTCACAATAATTACTATATAGAATTATCGTTCAATAAATAATAGCTGGGACAGTATTTTTTGGGGGCTCAGTGTTTATTGTGTGTACATTTTCTTTGCTCAAGTGGGAACATTTCTGTGATTTTTTTGTTGCACAATCACATTTGAGCTGCTGAGGGTCGAATAAGTGGCTTCTATGACTAATTATATATACAAAATAAGTACTGAAGTGTTTCTTTTCTGCTATTTATTTATTTCAGCTTGTGTTACAACAACATTATACATTCAGAAAAGGAACTATCAGGGGTTTCCTGCTTTAGAGTTATTGTGACAACCGGACAGTTTCAATATTATCGTTTATCGTAACATTTTTCTGTAGTAATATATACAGATTTACTTTTTTTACATTATTACAGGTCTATTTGTCGTCAAAGTAAGTGACCAAAGTAACAACAGTAAAAAGTCTAACGCGTCATCATTCTATGCAAGCTTTACGATATCAAATTTTACCGTAACATATTTTGAAACTGAAATTACACATCATCATTGCTGCCTATGTTATGTTATGCCTAATATTATTATACACATTTCGATTACATCTTTGTATTCTCAGGCTTTGTGTGACACGATTAAGCTGAATAAAAGCTACCGACCAAACAGAAAGCCTCGTGCCTTGATGTAAAATTTGAGACTCTTTGTTCAATATACGCCATACGCCAAAAACAAGCCATATTTTACTGACAATAATAAAGCTTTTCTGATAAAAAACAGCACTTTATTTTAAATGTTTCAGCTGCGTTCATTGTCAACAGATTTACTCAGCATCATCTTAAGCTGACGAGCTCAAATGCGGCCTTTGAAGACTGGAGGCTTTTCTGTCATTCGTGTCCATGATTTCCTTCCCGTTTGAATCACAGCACGATCAAAATGACACTTCCCCCTTCTCTCTCTCACTCACTGTACCACACAAGTGCAGCAATGTCATGTCAGTCTCCATCTGCTCGCTGCGTGACTAAGATTAACTACGGTTTAGGCTTTTCTTGTGCTCGGCGTCTTTGTTCGGCGGACATGATCGGATCTGGTTGGGGTGAGGAAGGAGAGGGAACAAGTGTTTTGATCTCATTTCAAGTCTTACATAAAACAAAGTGCATGAGTGAGTCAGATCTGGAGACTGCAGAGACCACTTCTGGGCGCGGATTCGTTACCTACAGCTATCCAGCATCGCATCTGAGGTCAAGCCTGTCTGTTCAGCCTGCCAACACTTCCTCGCGCTTTTATTTTAGCTCTATTGTGAATAACGGCACTTAGGACTTGACAGAGGACAAAGAGCGCTGTAGTTTTGACGTCATATTTTTAACATTTCCTACGATTCTTCAGCGCTCGGGACTTTGTGCAAGCTCTCCTCCGTGTCTTCTCTTCTCCCATTTATCACACACTGCTCTCGTGCGCTATTCAGTCATGCAGAAAATTACTAATTAGACTAATTAGCGCTTTTAAATTACCAGGGTATTAAGGAGCTACAGTAGCAAAGCATGGAGCGGTATGGGCTGCAATTGCTCATGGTTGACTCGACTCATAATAAGCTTTTGTTTTGGAAAGATGGGAGAATGCTGGAGTTGCTTAAGGACAAAGAGTGAATAACTTTGCCAAAAGTCACTTCCACACTGATCCTCCCTTGGGTGAGACTCTTTTAGACTGACAGTCGTAATGGCCACCAGTATTTCGGCTGAACAATAATATTGATTTAAAGTTCCAACTTTTTCTACTGTCCTGCTTCACCATTATAGAAGACTGAACAGTTTCATAGAGAGTGGCAAACAGCTGAATGATTTGGGGAAAACATCAAATTAAGATTAATTTTTTTCTAACAAACATTGCAATTGTTATTAAATTTGTATTTACATTTGTGTTTCAATAATTACATTCTCTTCAAAGTTCACATTTTAAAACATTATCTATCTATTATCTATTTCTATTACTGACACTGCAAACAGTTATGCCATAACCTATTAGGGCTGTAGTCGACAAAAGAAGTGACTGGCTAAAGATATACCCTGTTGATTGATTAATTGACTAAATGGGACAGTGGTGTGAAACCGGTGAAAGCTCTCAAAACATTTATCTGACCCAAACTGCACTTACAAGTTTATGAAAAATCATGCAAAAACATCAATTTATACAAATAGTGCAAGAAAATTGTGTATTTCTGTCAAAAGAAAGTGTGAGTGAAACTCACAGTGAACTCCCAAATATTCAGCCAAAGCACTCCATGCCTTACTTTCTGCTCTTGTCCCATTTAACTTCTTACCATCTTAATAAAATAATCAGTCAACTAATACACAATTGGATCAACTAAAACAGCATTGATTAATTAATCGACTAAACAACTTAAGGCAAACAACCCTGTAACCAAGACCAACTCTATCTCTTGTGACTACCTGTCACAAAATTATTATATTGAGTTATGGTATAGTAAATAATAGATAGAACAATTTATTTGGGCTTAATTTTTTTCATCTATAGTTTCTTTACAATAGTGGAAGGTGGGCACGAGACGACATTTACATTTTGTGTCACGATAAAATATTTCATGATAGTTATTGAAAAGTGTACACAGTGTAAAAATGTAATGGATATTAACATTCAGAATTTTAAGATGATGAATAAATTCCATGTTTAAGAGTTATACTTTGTTACAAGTGAAAACAACAATGATCAAAGAGGAGAACATCATGGATAAGAAACTTTTTTCTGCACAATTGATGGTAAAATCAATTTGTTGGCGATTATTACGATTTTACAAAATTAAATACAAAATGATTATTGTCAACCCTTTTTATCATGATAAACTATATATATATTATTATATATATTGTCCCAGGGGAGTTCTGTTTTGTAAAATGATAAGATTTGAGCTGCAGAGGGTTGAATGAGTAACTTTAAGGCAAAATAAGACTTCATTCTGCCATTTATTATCATATCTCATGCCTTTTAATGATACTGTACCTTTAAATAAATGTAGTAACTGTGACAGTCTTATCCTGCTTTATGGTTATTGTATCAGTGGCAAAAATGTGTTTCATTATAATAATTTATTGTGATATTTTGTGCAGCAGTACAGTATATCATGCTTCAAAGTGTGTCTAACTGCGATGCTGTACTGTAATAAAACCTTTCAGCCCAAAGATTATATTTTTCGAATACACCCTGAGCGCACACATTTCATCACGTTTCTTATCAGTTTGAGTTAGTCCTGACAGTTATTAAGCAGCAGTTATATGTAGTTTATGACCTGGAGCGAGCAGCGCAGCACCTGTCCTTATCTGAGCACATACAGCTTCTCAGCAGAGCACGTAATGAGAGGTATTAGCGTTAAACAGGTGATAAAGTTCCACTGAAGTCTCTGCAGTCATAGAGGAAGTGGTTCATACAGTTAAACAGGAATCTCATTATTATAGTATTTCTTTCTACTCATTCTTTAATCTTAGTAGAGGAAACTGAGCAGCAACATATGCGTGTCATCGTCATAAAAGTACATATACATTTTCACTTAAAGAGCTAAGATGACAGGTTGACATGTTTAGTCTAATTGCGTCTCAGTTTGATGGGATAGGACCTGTGGTAAATATTTATCACAGGCTTATGTCAGTTCAGTGGCAGAAGAAAAATAGAGAAATAAAAGTTTAAAAAATACGGGAAGTAGAACTGAGTCAGAATCCCTCTGTGATGTCATCAATAATCGACAGTTCTTCCAAAATGCAACAATTTACACACCACTGATACATTTTAACACAGTTTCAACAAAATAAAAGTGTTATCAGGTATTATTTTTTGTCAAATTACAACTATTGTGTAATTTTCATGGATTTTGGCCCTTGTTTACAGTATGGTTGCTAGGTAACAGTTGTGGAATTACCTCTCTATCGACATCTGTTGCTCATGTCCAACCAGGAAGTAACATTATAAACTTCACCAGAACTGTCAAACTGGGAAAATTGACAAAGTCTTTAGAAAAAAATCTTCAATATAATCATGTTCTTTACGTTTTAGTGAAATGTTTCAACTAACTGTTATATGAACTTTAATATGCCAAAAGTCAAGTCTGCATTATTACAGTAGCCAATATGAGAAAAGCACCATTTCTGCAGATATTATGGTTGTTAATAGGGCTGCAAGTAACAACTATTTCTTTCACACATTGAGATTTTAAAATTTAAACTGAATAGTAAGTCAATTGGTCATGATTATTCAGACTAATCATTGCTGTCTCAAAATTATTAATCAAAACTAAATTAGAATAAACTGGATGCAACGTTATTGTCATTACGAAGCAAGCACTAGATGACAATTTAGAATATATAAATAAATGTACACAGTAGACTGAAATTATTGAAACTATCTGATTTGAACAGGTGTTACTGCAGGAAAAGTAACTTGAAGTTAAATCTTTCCTGATAGTTTTCGAATGATATTTATCTACATCAAAATATACTATAAGAGCACATTATCATTAATCATAGTGGGATCAAAATCGGTATTGCACCTTTGAAATTTAATTTGAAGTTGTGCTTGAAATGGTCCGTCAACTTGTCCTCTAGATGCCATTCCACCTCTACATGCTAAAGTTATTAAATATCTCCTTCTCTGAGTCTAATATGAGTCTAATATATTAATTATTCAACTCTCTGCAGCTGAATATTAAATATATTACCAAAAATGAACAAAACCTTCCCTATTAGTGCAAAGAAAAGATACACATGATAAATAATGAGCCTGAATAATGTTCCTCCTTCTGTCATTTATAGAACGATGAGTCGATATAGTATAGTATAGCGCACTGGTGAAGTGGATAACATTGACCAACTGTCAATTTGTGGACAAGCTGCTGTACTTCCAGAGCGACCGCCATCCCGACACACACATCCAAATAATCACAAAACGTTACAAAGAGATGAGAGAATACGTGTGTGCGCAGGTGTTAAAATCCTCTTTTTAAAATGTAAATATTAATAATGACATTTTCACATCTTGCCGTTTCCTCCTCAGCGCTGAATGACCCACTGATACTTTGCATAAATCAATATGGGCTGTTTATGCCGGCTCACACTCACATGAAAGCCTCCTCTACCTTCAATTTCAGCTCCGCATTCCGCATAGTACAACTTTCAAAGCTCACTTGTAACACCAACATCATTCTCAGGCGACCCTGTGTGACAATAACGCAAATTGACATCTCAACGGTTCAAAACGCCATGCACTTTCTGACTTTTTCTTTTCATGCCAAGATCTGACATGCCTGCAATTACCCACACAGCACTCTGCAGCCCTGTAATGTATAGGCACTTCATTTTTAGTGTGGAGTTGGTTCCATCACACACATTATTTAACATTGTTCTCTTTCCCCTCGGTCCCAGTGGGCGCCGACTGTATCCCTTCTCAGTGGTCCTGCCTGACCTCCTGCTTGAGCTGAGGGCGGGCTAAGGGGCTCGTCTGCAGCTGAAGACACTTTGAAAGCACTTTGGCATCAATCTACTGATCTGTGATGCAAGGAATATGAGCCCATCTATCACGACCGGTCAACAGGGGGCATATGGCTCCAGTGCTACAGATGAAGGTGTTTTTATTCACTGCTAAAGATAGGCCCATGAAAAATACCTTAAACCTCTGGATATGGATTCATGGCTTTTTGGTCATGCTTCAGATAAAAGAGGGTGAAATGTCATGATTTCTTTATAACCCCAGCAGCTACAGTGTGGAAAGTAAAGTATGAACGTTAAGTACTGTACAGTTTTTGTTTAGGTGTCTTTACTTGAGTCATTTCTATAGTGTATACTTCTTACTTTCACTTCACTACATTTGAGAGTAGCTATCTGTACCCAGGGGCGTCGGATTGGGGGGGTAAAGGTTACTTGCTTCTCCGGAGCCCAGTGCAGGGAAGGGCCCTCAAAAAAATTTGACTTTTTGTTTTTTCTCAGATGCATTTTTCTACACTTCGATCTATTTTTGCTGTAATAAAATGCATTGTTGTTGAGTAAAGTCTTTGAGAAACTAAATACAATTATACATGACAACTGAGGGCCCCATCATTAAACTAAAAGAAAATCACATATTATCCAAGTTGTTAACAAATAAAACTAGTGATTCGAAATTGCAGATTGTGTATTTTCCATAGTAACAATACATTTTAAGCTGTTTGTGAAATTTTTCTGGTATCAAAACTTACTTGCTGTTCAGAATGTAAAGCTAGGTGTCAATAAATTAGCAAGTTATTGTTATATATATGTAGAAACCATAGGGTATATATTCTATCAAAGGTGAAGGAAAAAAAAAACAATAATAATTTGTGGGTAAATAAAATTCGCCCCTGTCTGTACCACTGCATTTTTTAACTGGACTGAAAAGTAGAAAGAACTTTTTCATGTTTAAGGGGTTTAACACCATCCTTTGGTTTAACACCAAGGTTTTGAGTTAAAACCCAAGCTTTGAATAAACAAAAATATACACCTAAAGATAAAAATTTCTAGAAACTGATTCAAAATTTTCTTTGTTGACCTTTGTTGATGAAGAAGTATGCGGAAATGTTTCACTTTTTTCCCTTACAGTACATTTTAAAGGTACTTCAAAACTTTTTATGTGCTACTTACATTTTACTTGAGTATTTTTATGCTCCTATATTTATACTTTTACTTAAATAACAAAATGTAATACATCTTCCACCAATGAACAGATGTTACTCCAATTGAAGAAAGCAAGCAAAATAATAACAAAATAAATTCAAAACACATTCCTGTCTCAGAGTAAGGAGGTCACAGGTTTGATGCCTAGAATGGGAAAGTGTGCATGTTCTCCCTGTCTCGATGGGTTTCTTCAAGGAATTTCGCTTTTCCCCATCCACCAAAAGCTACACAGCACATTTGGAGAAAAGACGCTGAACTGTGCTCCTGACAAGCAGCAATGATGAGTTTCAATGCAGAAGACAAATCTGACACCTTTGCAAGGACAATAAAGTGGATTTTAGAGCTGGAGAACCTGATTTTCAAACCGTGAAAGGAAAAAGTAAATATTTAAACCTGTTTGACGATTTCCAAGCTCTAACATATCCATTGCCACAGCACTAGTTTTCACATGCACAAATGATCTCTTTAGAGCAGCTTTTTCAGATGAAGAAGTGAAGCAAAGTGGACCACACAGCCAATCAGCTCTCATCCCAACGCATCATTTCTTCTTTCTTCAGCACTTTCTTACAAGTTTGCAATAGATAAAATGTTGAAATTAGATAAAGGTTGCGCACAGTGGTCTGCTTTTGACACTACATTTACATACTTGAAAAAAGTTCAAGTACGGAGGCCATTTTATTAAGGATTTAAATTCAGTGGCATATGTGGGCAGGTCAAGAACGGGGCAACTTATTTTTTTCTTATTGCTTGAAGATTCCTTGCACTGATAAAACTTTTAATGCTTTCAAAGTGTTATTTCCAGAGCATCCAAAGTCATGGCCTTGGCTTTAAGAGAATAAAGATGGCGGAGAAAGCACAAATGTGTTGGTGAAAGAGCCACATGGGGCCTGCAGACGGAGGTTCAGTGCAGTACAGCTGGCGCCTCTCTGAGCCTTTGTAACAGGTGGTGTACACTCGTCCTGAATCTGGGCCATAATGCATTTATTAAAGATGAAAATAAGCTAGAAACATGAGTAATTTGTGTGGCTATTGCATTATTCTGTCTTGTGATATCAGTGTTTCCTTTGTAGATCAATGTGTGCCTGAATGTTCTTCTTTGAGTCATTATCTCCTGCCTGCCTCATCCTAAATGGACCTGATTATGGTGTCTGTGTATGCCACTGCAATATGCCTCTTTATATTACGCAAGAATATCATTTTTATACAAACATCCTGTTTATTAGGCTCAGAGAGATGTAGGTCATTTTGATAATTCTGAGAGCATTGCATTCATTTAAAAATGGGTTGCAAAAATGGCACCATCAGTTGAAAATCAGCTCTCCCTCACAGCATCCTCGTTTGATTATAATGATTATAGTCCTTTTGCCTCGTCCAACTGAACGTGTGTCCATATGAAATCTTCTTGGGTCGTACTACACCAGCTTGAAAAGTAAACTTGTACAATTCAACCCTGTGGATAGCAGTTTCAATCTTACACCTTATTGGTGAATCAAACATTGGTCTGTGGTCCGGCATTAAAAAATGTCATATTGATAACCCTATAACAAAGTATTCACCTTATTCTGCGCTGCCCACTTTTGCCTCTTTTGCTACTGATCAGCACTAATGGATCCTCTGGTTTGGCAGGTCCTTGGTTCACACAAGTGGCGAATGAGGGAAAAGCCACTGGCCACTAAAATAATATGTGTCTGACAAATGTTAAACTCAGTGCCACACAGTACCGGTCTGAAGTGTGGAGACATTGGCACAACTGTTTGCTGTAAATTGTGGTGCTTGTGAGGGAGGGATGGGTTTTCTCACTGTTGCACAGTTTTAACTATGGACTACGAGTCTGTGATAAAGCTGCTGATGATGACGATGAATATATAAAGTAGGCTGATATGAGTAAAATGTTCAACGTACACGTGCAACAACAAGTGAACAATGAGACAATTCTCTTGACAGCCTGAAAACGGCTTTATAGTCCCGTCTGTGTAGAACTTATTTGCTAAGAGATTGCCTGCCCTGTGTAAGATAATGCAACCAGACGGAGGATTACAACAGATGGCAGCGCCTCATTGAGACTCCTGGAATAAGGGGAATAACTGCTACATCCAACCTCCATATGACCATTTTGTCATTCTGTCATTTATAAACTGAGATGGATGTACAACACAACAACCAGAATCACAACCAAAAGGGACTGACTGAAGATTGAACTAAAAATGGGTTGTAATGCTTAACCTTACAGTAAGACAGAGTAAGAATTCTAAGAAAAGCAGCAAATCAGCACAGCACACCATAAGACTCAATATATGTCAAATTGTTTAAATAAAACATAATGCATTGGATCATTCCAGAGCTCTATAGTTTATAAAATGGTTTATACCTCCTTTTTAAAGGTGTCTGTACATCCCTTTAATGGTAATACAATACTACTGTTAAAGAGGTATATATGGAACAACCTGGATGCATTTTTTTTTGTTCTAGTCTTCACTGTTTTAAATGTTCCTGTTCCTCTAAGGTTGCACTGACTCTCTTTGTTCAAGTAACTCCTGTTTACACGGAGGGAGCATATGATTATCTGCCTTACACCTCACTACGGCTGTGCTCAAGTCAACAAGATCAAAACTGTTTATATTTTTAACTTGGCAAAAATAGGATTTGTTTATGCATGCTACTCTGCTTGATTAACAGTCTTCCCTTGGAGTAGAAAAATAGGGCTGATGTTAGATTTATCTGTCCCATCACAACAAATTCATTTTCAGTATAACCAGAAGTCATCTCAACATTTTGTTCCGCATTACTTTACAAAAGATTTATTCTCTGCAACAAGCCTGAACTTATACTCTCAGTTCTCAGACATTAGTATTTCATGCACAACATACTCCAGATTCCCATTAGGAGTTGTTCTTGTGCAAACTGCCATGTTAAATCTTCCTCCGAACTGACACAAGTGGACAACTGCCAGAACTTATTGGACAAATTGATTTAATGCTCTCTCCAGTATTAATGAACATGCTAACTCCTCTCAGGTTTGTTATTGTGCAGTGAACAGTCCTAGTCCATCTCCCTCTCCTCTGCCTGTCATTATGATGAGTGGAGCCAGCGTGAAGAGCCCTCCATCTCCGTCACCTTCCCCTTGGTCGTCTCTCCCCTCAGCTTCTCAAAGGACACAAAAACCAGAACTAAAATGAGCCCAGAGGAAGCCCAAGACACGAACGAGGATTCATTCATTCTCCATTTCCTCAACAATCTTATTTTCCCCACTCTTGACCTTTTAGAAAATGTGGTGTGCAGTTACTAAGGCGACCGCGGAGTAGAAAAATAGACGGTGTACCTACAATAAGACGTACCAGGGCCACACAATATATCGCAAAGTATCAATATTATTGTCAGACGCAATAATCGATAATCGCTAATAAAATAATAAACTAATTTTACTGCAAACACAAAGGTCCTCCATATGATAGGAATGTACTGTTTTTAAATTAAAAAGGCAGATTCTATTAATTATTCCAAAAATTAGACTTGATTTAGTCTTGGTTTTGTCAGTGTTTTTTGGTTAGCCTTTTTTCATTTTCAAGTAAATTAAAGCATGCACAATTTAGCTTAAAAAAGGAAATTATTGTGTACAAAGTATTAAAATACAGCACTTATGTCGTCCTTCTGATAGAAATGCACTGTTTTTAAAAGGAAAACGTTGAAAAGGGTTGATTTTATTCATGATTTTCCTTTTTCAGTCTAAATTGGCCTTGATTTGGTCTCAGTTTTGTCTCTCTCGTATTTTTTTGTGGATTTCTTTATTGTTGTTTTTGTTGTTGTTGTTTTTTTCTTTTGGATAGCTGAAATGATTGTGCCAAAAGCATCACACAAATAGGTCTATTGATCTTGCAGAACTTGATAGAACCATATTGCAAATCGCAATCATTTCCAATATTATGCAGACCTAATATGTACTACATATATATTAGGTGAAATATGTTTTGAACAGATGGAGGGATCGTTCATTAATCTGATGAGATGTACAATTATTATAAAAGTCAATGCAAATGATTGGTCAACTGAGTTAATTTAACCAGTATTCAGTTTGTAAATGGGAAAGAATTAAAGGGACATTGTGCAACTCTAATAATTTTCAAGAAAGATATATACAATATATACAGTCAGCATGTCATGAGCCTTATATGCTTCTATCAATGTGACTGAAATGGGTCATTTGCTGTAGTCGATTGGTTAAATTTGTCTGGATTAGTCATATTTGTTTAAAAAAATATGTGGGGTCTGTTTAGCCTTTTGACACGCTTAAATTGGCGCCATTAAGATCACTAAAATGGCCTGAACAGCCAGAGAAGCTTTTAAACATTAATGTCAACAAGACAGATTACATCACTCCCATTTTAAGTTTGTTTGTGCCAGACAAAGATAATGACATAATTTGCTCTGCTTTTTATTTTGGGCTCTTTACTTTCCCATTCAAGGTGACACTAAAGCATCGTGCGTGGCTTTTAGGAAGTCTGTGAGAAATTATGGGCCTAAATATTCAGTCATCATTAAAGATAATGACGGAGGTAAGCTGCGGGGTATTTAGAAAATACATTAACAGAAAGCTATCATTAGTTTAAATTGCACTAATATAACTCTTGATATTAACATTTCAGTCTGGGCTAAATGTTCTAATGTTGTATATTAATACTAATGTTTGTTTTTAAGAGAGAGAAAGACAAATCAAATCAATAACATCTCTGAATAAGACTAAGATAACTTCCTTTTGGGATTATTATGAGAAAAAAATATCACAATTCAAAATGTATTTATTAGTGAGACCGTAGTCAGTGAAAACTTCGATTTCCTTATATTATTGTTTAAAGTGTTATACTTGTCAACCAGCTTTACAAAATCAAACTTTCTTCATGACCAAGCAAAGTTAAAGGCATTATATCTGATTTTTACTGTTTTGAAATGTGAAAAACAGAACTAGTTCATGATGTTTTTCCATGTAATATAGTAAAATCTTTTACAGATATATTGCAAAAGCATATACTGTATTTGGGTGATAATGAGACCGTAGCGCTTTCTCTGCATCGATTTATAGAGTGTTTTATTCAACGAGAAGCAGGAAGTGCACTGTTAGCATGCTAGTGTTTGTTAGCTTTATTCAGGATGGAAAAACTCAGAAATTTGCTCATAATCTCATTGCGGTGAATATTTAGGATGCTGGGACTGCATTAGGAAAGTGAGAGACACATGTGACTGATGTAAAGACTTTAAAATAAACTAGTTCTGTTATTCACATTTCAAATAGGCCTGTCACGATAACAAATTTGGAAGAGCGATATAATGACACAGAAAAACATCATGCTCAATGATTGAACTATTGAATACGTGTGACACAATAAAGCAGTAAAATTCCACTGAACCCTTTTCTAAATGTACAATACTTAACAAATCCTTAAACAGTAATTAATTTACTATTTAAAGTTACTCTCTAGAGCTCAAATCTTATCATAACACTATAACAAAAAAATTCTCCATTATTGCAAAGAACATGTACACACGATAGTTTCTAAACAGTAAAAAACAGGTACAGCACCTTTAATGTGACAAAAAAAACATTACATAAATGCATTTTTTTCTGATTATCAATTAATCTTGACATTACTTCTACATACTAAACTCACAATACTAAATTCACAACATTGTTCTTTTCCGTCATGCAACGCTGGCAGATGTTGTGACAAAGGATGTACAGCACTCGAGTGACATTGAGCGAGTGCCACAACAGGAAGCTCCACATGAATGCACTGAGAGGCAGAAGCTGTGAGCGTGATTCATTTTGCCGCTAATGGCTTATTTCCAAATATTAGATACGGAGAGGGCGAATGTATGTTCCCATCTACGAGGACAATACGCACCAACAGCTAACTCTGAGTGATGACACAAATATTCATTACAAGAGCCATTTTGCTTGCGCTTATCTTGCCCGCGAGCAGAGTTATTCAAGCTCTCGATCCTCTTACAGAACTATCATTTCCAGGATTCATGGCACTGCGAGCCAATGTGAAGCTCCATCCAACAGAAGACCACTGCACTGAGAAAACACAGCTGTGACAACACGGTAATAGCTCTGATGGAATCGCCCTCTGTACAATAAAAGTTGGATTCGTTTTTCAGCCAAGAACGGCACTGTATAAGTCAAAATCATGGCAGAACTTTTGTTACAAGGTTATGGGAGAGTTAACCCTTTCTGACCTTCAGGAGGCAGTTATTTATTTTTAGGAAGTTGCAGAAAATAAATCTTTTGCACGTAAAAGTGGACAAAATGATCTTTAAAAAGTGCACATTCATGACCATGTAAAAATTATTGGTAAACAATTTGATTTTAATGTTAAAGCTTTGTCATTTGAAATTTTAGGTCTCTTTTGTTCATTTCAAGGATGAACTTGTTGCTGAAATGACAAAAGTTTATTGAACTTATTGGGAACTCTATAAAATTAATTTCTGTTCAACAATTCATAAATGAGTTCTTATGATTAGTTTATTAACTTTCTTCATTAATATTCATAAAACATCTGTATCTCAGAAAGTATAACAGAAAGATCTGGTTTGAAATAATATTCACAAAAACATTACATTTTTGATGGATAGAGAACTAGAATTGCAGCATTTGTGTAAATATGTTTTTTTTTTAAAGGTGTTTCATATTTTTGTGAGTTATTGGGCATTTTAGCAATTGTTTGCGTGTATAACATAACATTATAGTCCTAAAAATGACAGTTAAAATTTTATTGCCTTGGCGAACCTGTTCTATGGCAGGTCATAAAGGGTTTTAAAGGGGGAGTGTGTTTGTAAATTGTTCCAAATAAAAACTTTAACTGCTGTCCTTTTACAATAAAAAGAAACCATTTGTGATGACTATTATTTTTATTTTAGTTAAATTAATGATAATTGGGGATGAGGATCTGACCTTCAACCTCTTTTTTGAGAGGTAAAAGCAAAACACTGTTCCCAAACTTTTCTGTCCAGGAACCCCAAACTTGCCATGTGACCGACCCCCAGTCTCTAATGAAAATAACAGTGGTAGTAATTTAAAGTGTCAAAGCATGTCAAATTGGCTTTAATTATGTAAATTTGATTTGTTTATTGTCTTATTGAACCCTATTTCACTAAAATATACTATTTTAATTTTTAAATTTAATTAAATACAATTTCACATTTATCAAAATTATATCTTGATATCATCTCAGTCTTTATCAGATTTTAACAATTCAATCATTAGCGATGTAAACAATCATACTGCACAGAAAAATCATTGTGTAGATGGTAACTCAGTAACACAGGAGCCCACAACTGCAGATACATAGAAAATAGGCCGAAGATGAATGAATAAATGTTTCAAAATGCTAGTAATTTATTTAAAAAGTCTAAACCGCTGCTATATTTAGTATAACAACTCTTTTGTAAATCTTAATTTGGATTTCCAAGAATAACTGTTGAAATTATTGGAATTAATTGAATTGCATAATTGAAACTGGAAGAATGTTTGCACTTTATTTCTCTCTGTGGCTGCTGGGCATTAAAATAACAAAACCTTGAAGTACAAAAATGTGTATTAATGAGACAGGGTTAAAATTCTTCTTCTTCACAGAGACAAACGCCCACACAATCCAGCCGCAGACGCTCTCTGCACTCACAACACGCCAGACACTATTTTTATACTATTCTACTTTGAATTAATGCTTGTTCAACATAAAGAACATAAACCTGGACCAAAACGTATCACCCATTAAACAATATCAGCGGCAGGACAACGCCTTGGCCAAACTTAGCCTTGCCCGGTCAGCACAGGTGCAGCTCCTGCAGGTGAGCGACCCAAGCACCTGTGATCTTATGGGAGTTGTAAAACATTTTCTCTACCTTGCAAAAAACAATGCAGAGAAAGTTTATGGTCAAACAGATGTGAAATATATATACAGCATATGGGCCCCAGGTTTTAGACAGGTGTGGAGAAATAATATTTAAGTCTAATTATGACTTAGTTTGGTGGATTATACCTGTGGAAATTATTTACTATAGTTAAATATGTGAAGTTGCTGTGAAATTGCCGATTGGGAAGAAATTTTGAAAATGAAAGTTTAAAAATACACAAAGTATCTGTGATGTAATTAAAAAGAGACATGCCATTGTAAATACAGAGACACAGCTGACTCAATTTTTTTGACAGTTTAAACTATCATCCAACAAAATAAAGTTGTTATCGGGTATTATTATTTGTCAAATCATAACTATTGTGTAATTTATATGGATTTTGGCCCTTGTTTTCAAAATGGTTGCTAGGTAACGGTTGTGGAATTACCTCTATGTCATATTTGCTTCTCATGTCCAACCAGGAAGTAACATTTTAAAATGTCAAACTGGGGATAAATGGGCAAAATGTTCAGTAAAATCTTAAATATAATCATGTTGACTACATTTTAACAAAATGCATCGTCTAACCTGTCATATAGACTTTAAAGCTGCAGAACTTTACTTTTTCTGTATTTTTTATGTTTAGTTTTCTCCCAAAAAGTGTGTGGCAAAAGCAGGACTTTGGGACAAGAATGAGGCCGCTGCACATTGTCTGCACTGTAAAAATAAAGCGTTTGATTTCTTGTCAAGCCAGTAGTAAGAGCCGAAAGCAGCGCTATGATTGGCTGCACTTGAGTGGTCCACTTGAATGTCACTTCACTAAAAAAGCAGTTCAAAACCTGTCCACACTCCTAAAATGAATGTATGTGGATATTAACAATGTACAAAAAGGTTTGTGAGAGCCAGGAACTAGTTAGGTAAATTAAAAAACATTCCTCTTTATGTTAGGAAAATCAGGTATTCCGGCTTTAAGTAAAAAGGATTTTCATTTTTTCCTAGTTTATATTATTTGTTACTGCTGTATTTTCGACTTAACAACTAGAACCCAAAAACGTCACTACGAGGTCCAAGTTCCGATCTACGAGGATAAATGTAAACTTCTCCTGTAGTTTACTCACATAAATATAAGGAAAAAAAGTACTACAAGTTTTTCATCATGTAATGTGGTCATATATAGAAATAGCCTTTTATGTATAAAAGATAGATAAAACTGCATATATTTGGGACATTTAAATCTGGAAATTTGACAAACCAGACTTAAATGTATTGGTTTATTTTGTACAGATATTAGTTACAACAAATGTCAATCTGTCCAAATGTATAAGATTGTAAATGTTGTTGTTTGCAGGAGCTGCTTTAAGGGCTAATATTTATGTCACTACGGAAGAAAAATGCATTTTAAAAAATTGGTCTTTGAAGTTACAATTTAATCTAAGGATGCAAGTGGATTAAATGAAATAATAAAACATCTTCAGGAGCAGATTGGATGAGTTTGCTGAAAACATGAACGCCTATATGTTGAGAGAGTGAACTGACCAAAAAACAAAAAATACCAGTGGATCTTCCTGTTTCATTCAGCCTTTACTTTGTCTGTGCTGCATGTTAGTTTCTCCCATTGCATTATGTAACACACGAAAAGAGAGAGCAGCGCAGTCTGCCATGACCCAGTTAGTGGTCACTCCGAGGCGTCTTGCTCAAGGGCAGTTTGGCAGTGATGGAGTCAGTTTGCTTTTCCCAGTAAGTAAACAAAATCTGTGCAGTTAAAACTTCCAAAACAGCTGCCTGGCCTACATTCGGGAAGGAAACGTTTCAGGAGCAAAATCAAAATCCTTCCAGACAATTATAGCATATCAGAAGTGCAAGGTGTTGGATTACAAATTCACAAGTTATCATAAAAACAGCTTATGAGTATGACTTGTGTTGTTAAAATGTTGTGAAAAATCATATATTCTTTAGCTGTTGATATTTCTATAAGGGCCTTGCTCCGCCCACTTCCCCGCCCACCACGCCTAAAGCATATCTACGTAATCAGAGAGAACTCAGCAGAACAGCAAGACAAATTAATTTCAGGTTAAATCATCACAGCTCGATCAAAAAGCAAATATGTGGCCAAATGTCAAAATTGGTCTTTCACTTAAATGACAAATATTACGCAAAATTGACCATGTTGTAACAACTTTTCCATCACCAAAAACACACGTTGCTTCATTCATGCTAGTTTGATGAATCCTGGTTAGAAAATCCTCTCCCCTACGACTGATAAAAACACTCCTCGATGTGTGACGTGGCTCAGAGATTCTTCTTTTCTGTTTTTATGTTCATAAATCACCGCCAGACTCGCTCTGAGCATTTCTGCCGTCTAATCCCGACCATTTCCACAGCGTGACTGCTCGATAACACGGCTAACATAACGAGCAGTGTTTTTAAACTGTGTGTAATTGCCTCTGCAGCCAGTAGATGGAGCCACAGCTAAGTTACTCTGCCTTCTCCCAAGTCTGTGACAAAGATACGTTGTTCTTTGTAAAAAAGTTTCCTTGTTAGTTCCAAACATGAGATGCAAAAATAAAGATACTTCAGAGCATGTTTAAAGGCCAATAACAATACAAATAATGCATAATATCTGTCCTTTAACATGTGGTAACCTCCATATAAAATGCATATATTCTGCCTTAAACAAAGAGAATAAAATAAGTGCGTCTGTGTGTGACATCAATCAATACAAACAGAGACAAACATCAAGCTTAAAAGGAAATGACATGTGGAAAAGTGCAGTTATTTGTGAAATTGTCAAAGCTTTTACAAGGCAAACTCTAATGCATCTGCTGATACAAAAGCATATAAATGGAAAGAAAAAAAAATCAGCTGAACCCAACAACAGCATAATCAACAGTCTAGCCTTAATTGTCACTAAACAAAAAGTCAAAGTGCAGAAAAATCCGGTGCAAAATGATTCCATAATCCAAAAAGAATGGCTCCCATTTGCCGTTTTCTCATCCAAAGTTGCTTTTCCAAACTTACAACGCTGTGTCTTTGAGTAAGCAATTACATTAATAAGAATTACAGCAGCTTGATGTTGTTTTCTGCTGCCAAACCTGGACACCGCTGAACTGTTGAAGCGTTGACTACAAGGCAATCATTTATAGAAATATAAACAAAGTGAGAATAGAATTACTTCCTGTTTGTTTTTGTGATCAAGCATAACAGGCTTTACATATTAGACTTCTTTAAACATCAGAAAATATTCAATGAGCTCCATAATTCCCTGTGCGTGTAGTAATAAATATTCATAGGCTATCTGCTTTGAGAATCAACATATATTGGGAGATAAGAGGCAGGTTCAAAGCCTCCCTGTACGGCCCGTTATATAAGGTCCTGGTGTTTGCTCTATCCTCACCAAAGCCATTATATGTCCCCCAAGTAAATGTTCACTCGTCCTTTGTTCAGCTCTCGGTGAATAATGGGCTCTACTTTTGTGATGCCAAAGACCAAACATGATTTATGCCACACAAAAGTCACTCAGATTTGCCCTTTCTCTCTGCGAGTCCCTGAAGACTGCTGTTAAATGGAGGTACAACCTGTGTGAATGAAAACTTTATCACTGTCTTAGCCTGCACTGTAGTCATTAAGTCCACTTTTAATACCTCAATATTAATCTGTAATACAGGAACACACAGTCAAATAAAGCTGCCATGTTTCCTAAAGGACAGATCATTTGTTTAGACACTGTTGAAGTGACCTTTGTCGATCGTCAATGAAGTATCTTGATTAAAACCAAAGTGAATTAATTATGAGTCGTTATTTTGAGAGTAAATTGATAGTCATGGAGCCAGCCCCTTCCAAAGTAATTATTTAGCTACATTTTTCGTACTATTTTTCATTAGTGTAAACCTTCGGCCATTACGAGTTCAGGGGTTTTTGTTTTAACTTGACCCCAAAGAGAGATGAGAGAGAGAGAAATAGAGCTGTGGTTGACTAAAGAAATTCTTGGTCGACTAGAGACCTGCCCTATATACTAAAGGGGGTGTGGCAAAAATACATCAAAACTATAAAGGATCTTCATGTATCTGACCCAAACTGCATTCAAAAGACACAAGCTGCTCAAGCGTTCATTCAAAAACAACTATATGTATATAAATAATTTGGATATAAATCTGAATAAAACCATTAAACTCCTAAATGACTTAAGGATTGCAACCCTAGTATGGTATGGTATTCTTTTATTTCTAAAGTGAAAATGCACAACACATTAAATCCAGGTGTCCACTGTACAATTTTGGCCATCTGCAATGTAGGATTTCAGATGGGAAGACTCTTGTGTCGCTCACATTTGTGGCTCGTAGATCTCAGATGGGGACAAAGACTAGACTTAGAACTGTCGTACGACCAAAGATGAGCAACGATTGTCATCAAACATATTTGATATTTTGAATGTGTCTCCTGTCGCTGTATCTACGATCAATATTTCTCAAAAATGTAAACACAAGCACAGCGCAAAGTAATGGCAGAGGACCTTATCTTCTCATTTCTCTTTCATTTAGCGACTTTCACAAATGAAAAAACACTGTGAGCATGTGGCGCTGGCCTCTGCTAACAGGTACAACTGGGATGACTTTTTCCACACGGAGCATGAGCCTGATGTTCGCTCAAATAACTGAGCCAGCACACAATATGACTGCGTTCAGTCTTTTAATTCAACATGTCTTGCAGTGTGACACCCATAAATCTTATAAAACGAAAAAAATGGACGTGGACACCCGGCTTTGTACAAGGTCACAGGAGAGAAGCTGGTGCCAGGTTAAAGCGCAAGTGCTAATTTACACCTGCAGTCCATGGCCAGGTTGAGTTGTAAGTAACAGACCAATCATAATTACACATCTGCTTACAGAGTCACATCACTCAACAAAACTCTAAAATCATCCAATCTCACACTTCACACGCCATACTTTTCTCTCTCATATTCTCCCTCTGTCATCCTTTCACTCAGGCCTCCACAACAGCTGCATACAGACACATCCTTATCATTCAAGCAGTATTTGGCTCTATCACCACATCTCACTCACAAAATCCCACCTGAGGATTCATTAAAAAAGGGTTTGGGGGGCCGAACGGTGCCGAGCTGAAATAAAAGACCTCCTACCCCTACTAGAACTCGTACACACTGCAAAAATGAATGTCTAGATGAGCTGATTTCAGGCTCTTTATCTTAATTTCAGATGTTTTGAGATTAGTTAGGACTATTTATTTGATAGAACTGGATTATTTTACTTCTTTCAAACCGTTTCTCACTTCTTTTAGTCAAATTCTCTGCCAATGAGTTAATTTACTTACCCCATTGGCAAATTTATATTCTTATTTTAAGCTAAATTATCACATGTTCTGTGAGAAATACCTTGAAACCAGTGGAGTATTATGCAGAAATAATTAGGTCGACTCCTGGACTATGATGCTATGGGTCCTTTTCTAAAACAAAATACTGTTTGTGTTTGTCGTATTTTGTCCCGTCAGAACAAAGGAATCAAGAGATTTTAATGCGTCAACATGAATAAGTTATATACGGTCTGCACACTGATTGTGGTAACTGACAGATGTTAGTGATTGCCCTTTGCTTTAACATTGAAAGGTAATTTCTCACTGACAACTCAAACTGTTTACTTTCAAATCACAATCCTTTATAATCAATCAAAATGACAGGGAATGTTTGGCAGCAATAAATAAATCAGTACATTTGTTAGATATTCAATGTCTGTTTTCATCTGAGTGATTCTTGGGTATTTTTTGATGAAATGAAAACTCACTCAGCTTGGACTCATGTCAAGTAATCAATCAGTGTTAGAATAATTGATGCGCAAACATATTTTTCTTTTACACAAGAAGAACACAGGAAGAAAATGGCAACCAATAACTGCATGGATCTTCTGTTCAGACTCATGAAATGGAAAGTAACGACAAGTAAAAGTACAGTTCTTAAGTAAAATATTTAGGTATCTGTACTTTATTTAACATTTTACAGTGGGTACGTTTTATTTTTACTTCACACCATTCACTTCTACTCCATTATTTAAGATGACTGAAAAGTAAAAAGTACTTTCTGTTTAGTTTGAGAGATTGAGGTGAATTTTTCAACACATTCATTGGAGACGTTTGGGTTAAAGTCTTGGCTTTGAGCAAACAAAAATATATGTATAAAACTCTAGAAACTATAAGAAATGTATATACGTAAAAAAGCAAAACAATTCTTGATCAAGATTACCACATTTCACTCAAAAATGTGTGCTTTTTACTCCAACAGTAACATTTAAACACATATACACACTTGTACACTTTTACTTCAGTACATTTTTATATGTTTTGATTTTGATGCTTTTGGTAATTTTTGCTTCTGCATCTGTACTTTTACTTAAGTGACAAAATTGATAACCAACACTAATGCTAACAGTCGTGTGCACAAATACCTTTCCTCGTCCATTCACACATGAACAGCAGGGAGAGGTAAACATGTATTTGAACAAAGTATGGCTCCTTCTATAATGGTACAGCAGCTGTGGCAAAGCGCCATGAAAATCTGCCAAAGCTAAATATATTTGTTTTCCCATTGGCCACAAATACTTGAGTCGACAAACAGCCCATATTTTACAGTGACATCCAGTTCCTGTTTTGTCAAGTTCCTGATCCTTCATCTGTACAATGACTCGAACCTCTGAGACGATTCTTATAAACAAAGAGCTCGACATTCTTTTCTTTTCTTTTTTTTTTCCTATCACCGCACAAATTGCACAATCACAGACACATTATTCAACAGCTACTTGTCTCACTTTAGGCATTGATGTGTGAAAGCCAAGCAGACACGCTAAAAACACAGCCAGGGTTGGAAAAACAAGATGGATTAAATTTTAACTTCAGAAATCTTTCATATTTATTTCATGCTGTTTTGATATGATTGTTGTCACGTCTGTTTGCAAGAGATGTTAGTAGTATATAGAAATATGCAGTGTCACAATAGGTGTTTTCGTACATACCAGCACCAAGAATTAAGTCTCTTTTTCCCCATTTTCTATTTAGTTTGAGGAACCACCACGTCCCCCTTCCTGGCGTTCACACAGCGACAGTGAAAGTGGGTCAAACTAACTATAAAACTAACTAAGTCAATTAAGTTTTTTAATCCTTCCTCCTGGTCCCTTTGAGCCGTAAACCTGCACATAAAACTGTGATGTAAAAACCTCAAACAAACAAATTAAACAAAACACAACCATTCGCAGTTGTTCAGAATTTTAGTAACTATTTCCTAAGTAAGATACTGTAATGAATTCCTCTTTTATCACAATTTGTCTACATCAGAAAATTAATGAAACATATTTCCAATAAAGTTATTGCACTTGTGTTACCAAAAGGGTCTGTATAGAAAGTACCTGCCACACAACACTCGTGACCAATTTAGAGGAAAAATTAAGTATTTTGAACTGAATCAACAGTACAAATGAATCTAATTGACACATTAAATGTATGTAGTCATTCATAAAGCTATACTTCATAAAGATGGTGACAAACTTGAGGAATACTAACGTGTAAGAAAATGGCAATAAAAGAAACTTAAAGATTTCACTGTTGTTTGGTTTTGGTATTCATGAATAATCATCGAATTGTGTTGTTTTTTCTCACAATAATTGTAAAATGTGTAGTCACAATTAGGCTTCTCTGTCAGCCCCAAATGGAAAGCGTTTCAAGGAGGGCTTCCAATAAATGATCGATTTAAGCATGTTTGATTTTTGTACAAGCTCCTATCCACTCTGACATGTTGTTTCAGTAGGAAATACCGTTTACATTATGATAAAATAAGCATCTTTGGAGACCAGTTTCTCTTCAGTGCTTTGTACATTTCACGTTTCTTGCAGTTTTCAAGCTAAACCTTCGAATACTTCAGAGGATCAGAAGACTTGAACATTTAGCGTAACATCCTATTTACTGCTGAAACACGCTTTCTGTCCTGATTTAGGATTCCTTCACAAGAGACTTTGATGTGTTTGCACGGGCGCAGCTAGGACATCCTCCTCTTTCTGTTCTTTGTAGACAGAAATCAAAGCGCTGCATCTCCAAAGGTGTAAGTCACATTTAGGTTTCCTTTCCTGACTACTACTCAGCTTGTGTTAGACATAGCACAAGAGCTGCACGATTGGGGAAAAATATTTAATTGTGTTTTTTTTTACCAGTATTGCAATTGTGATTCGAGTTGTGATTTATGTTTTAACAATGGGATTCTGCAGTTCACGTTTTTTAACACAACAAGAAGAATTAACAAAAAGACTGAAATATGAATTGACAAACTAATAAAAGAATCACATGTTTCAGAACGTTTGCTGAAATAAAAGACAAACTAATAAAAGAATCACATGTTTCAGAACGTTTGTTGCTTTTAGTTGTATTTTTGTCACTTTTAGTAGCGTTTTAGTATCTTTTAGTTACGTTTTTGTTTTTTGTAGACGCTTTTAATCACACCTTTGTCGCATTTAATTGCATTTTCGTCACTTTCTGTAGCATTTTTGTCACTTTTAGACATGTTTTTGTTGCTTTAACGTTACCTTTAGTAGCGATTTTGTCTCTTTTAGATGTATTTTTGTTGCTTTAGGTCACGTTTTTCTCGCTTTTAGTGGTGTTAATGATGCTTTTCGTTGACATTTTTTTGTCACATTGGTTGCATTTTGTGGCTTTCAGTTGCATTTTGTTGCTTTACGCCACATTTTTCTTACTTTTTGTCACATTTTTGTCACTTTTGATTGCGTCTTTTGTCGCTTTTAGTTGCATTTAGCAGCGTTTTAAGCAACGTTTTTGTCACTTTTAGATGCATTTCTGTTGCATTTTTCTTTGTTTTTAGTTGCATTTTTTCACTTAAAGTAATGTTTTTGATGCTTTTAATCACTTTTTGTCACACGTTTGTCATTTTCAGCTGCTATTTTGGGCTCTTTTTAGCCACATTTTTGTTGCTATTATTATTATTATTATTATTATTATTATTATTATTATTATTATTATTATTATTAATTTTTTTGTCATGTTTTGGTGCTTTTAATCACTTTTAGTCACGTTTTGTTGCTTGTTTCAGAACATAACATCTAAACTAGCAGTTTTTATGCAGAACAGTTTTATACAGTTTGTGGAGGAAATTATGTGCACTCCAAAAATTGCAGCCTTTGCGATTTGCTAATGGCGTCTATTCAAATTGCTATTTCGATTTGATTTCGATTAAGTGTGCAGCCCTACACAGCACACCTTTACACCGTGGCACAAAATAGCATAACCTTTACATTCGAGCGAGTGTCACATCACATTACCTGCAGATACGTCAGCTGAGTCAACTCATGTGCAGTGATTGTGTCCACGGGGGACCAGCCTCGACTAATATTTTCAAAGGACCAGGGGATCATCCTGCCACACCACCGGCTGAAAGGATGTGAAGGCTGCACTGTTTATGTTTCTGTGCCATGCAAAGGCTCTATAGCAGGTGTGAAATTATGACTCAAATCCCGGAGTGTGATTGCACGTTGTCACATTTTCTTTGCACTTATTCAGACTTCAAATCTCACTCGAGCGGGGGTGATGAATGTCTTGAGTTTAAAGACATATGTTATTTAAAAGCAAAATTTGTCTTTGGGTGATTAGCCACTGTAACCACACATGCATGAAGGTGCAACAGTCAAGAAAGAGTCAAAAGTCAACAAAACAAAAACCTGTAGATATGCAAATATAAATTAATATATCCAGATTTTAGTACGCAATTGTGAATTTTTGGTATAAAAACAAAGCCAATACACATTTTTAATTCTGCTAGTTAGGTAATTCATCAATATTATAGGAGGAATTGCTTTTGAAAATTGGAGCCGAGTTCGTCATTGGCAATTCTCAGCCTCGACCATTTGCCGAGGGGAAACACACAGATGCCTTTATGATTTTACCTGGAAATTTGTGCTTTAGATTTCATACTCAAGTTCCCAAATCAACACGTAATACAAAACACAATATTGCTCTCTATTGCAATCTCTATATTGACTCAGCACCCCTATTCACCGTCCACTTTTGCCTCTTTTTTCATGTTTGCACTTCCGTTGTTCTGACATTTCCAGTAAAGCCGGAATCCTGTTTACTTAAGTGGAGAATGAAGGTTCTCGTTTGTAGGCAGCGTGAACCAAAATGGTGCACTCACACAGCCCTGAGGTATTCTCAGTACGGTGTAAGAAACGGTGTCATCTCTTGGGGGCGACTAGATATGAATGAGAGGACTCTAATAAGTAAAAGGGTTGACATTTACTAGTTTCTTGGGGAGCATGTGTGGCTTGATGGAATTAAAAGCAGAACTGAATTCTATGAACCATTCCCTAACATATGCTTAAACTCAATAGACATGAAACCTGATCTAATTTCCTTAAGAACATATAATTAGTTTGTTTTTCTAATAGACCCTGTCTGTCTTATTGTGCCACCAGTGCAGAAATCTGATTAAAGCAGAGTTAAGTTCATTAGGACTTCATTAACTTGATATAAACAAACACAGGTGGCCCCGCCTACAACTGCCTACAATACACACGACAGTCCCTGATCCTGAGTTGTTGTTTTTTTTTTTGCTTTTTGCTCAAGTCATTTTCAAATATTGAATCATTGCAAAGAAACACAGAAGGGATCAATTTTAAAGATCTGAGTTCACAGCAATTAATACCGTTTTTCAGTTCAGTTCGTGGCAGACTGTGAACATGTCAATAAACATCTGATTTTTGCTTTGGATTTGTTTGTTTTAAAAAATATTTCCAATTATCAACAAGCAACAATATACTCAAACAATAACACAGACATTCATGATCACATGCACTTGAATACATCTCATCTGTCGTATATGTGACGTGTACTTCTTATCATTTCATACATGCATTTGGTCAGAACATTTCATGCATATTCAACATAGATTTTTGGCTATCACAATGTATTAAGGTGTCAAAACAGCAATAATATCCGAACATTTACTTGTTTTTACTTTTGAAAAGTGGCTATATAACATTAGAGCTGCTGCATGTATCACTCAGAGTCCTAATTTTTCAGACAATCATGGCAAGGCAAAGCGAGTTTATTTGTAGAGCACAATTTGAACACAAAGCAATTCAAAGTGCTTTACATAACAGACTAAAACATGGATGTGGAGATAGGGGATAAGTGAAAACAGCACTCGAGCTTCAGTTGCAAGACAATTCAGGATTAACGCAAACATTCGGGAATCAAAATACAACTTCATTGAAAGTTAATGATGAGGAAACTCCGTTGTTACAAGGTTAAAAGCTCCTTAAATGTAGTTAATATGTAAACTGATGTTCGTGAGCAGGACCACGCCCCCATTGCCGTCCCTGGGCACACCTCTAACTCCCAGAAGCCTTCATTTACCAGCCTATGCCTCAATCACTGTTTGCCGCTGTTCTCTCGACCCACCCTCCCTCCCCTTCTATGTCATATGCTTTCTCTTTCAGCGTCCAGTTCCCTAAAAGGGGGGGTCCCGAATCAGCTGGGCAGATCACTGAGACGGAGCCCCCACACTGAGTGTCATCACCCAGCCATCGTCTGCTAGCGAGAGCTACTTCGAATCACCCGCTTCCTTTCACTAATAAATGATTGTATTGCACATCTCATTGTGGCGTGGTCCTTGCTAATGAAAGTTGATTTTGCTGAATATTTTCTCTTGAACAAAATCTGACACTTGGAAACTTGTTATGTTTGAAATTGGGTCGAAGAACTGATGGATTTGTGTTGGGATTTAATATCGCCGTTAGTACAGCAGTTTGTTTTTAAATGGCTTTTAAGGCGACTCCACAAACCACAGTGAATGGGTTTACAACAGGAGAAGAATATCTGGTATAATAAAACAACTATAGAAGGCAGAGTATTCACTGTTACCTCAAAATGGAAAAGTCAGAAGTTAAGATGGCTGGCTGCTGATTTATTTTTACTCTGGAGCAATAGTCTCTTTGTAATATATCTGGTGTGTGTCTGACCTAAATCTGTGACTTTTTGACACTCAAGTTTAACTGAGGCGAGGACTTTATTCTATTCTTTTCTTTTCTCACAGACAGTCTGGAGAGGACTACCCTCTGCTTCCACTCTGCTGCATTCATCATTTATGTTTGGTTTGATGAATTATTGAGGAAACACCGTATTACTCTCAGTCAAGGTAGATCCTTCTGTCGCCAGAGGAGGTACTAACTTTTGAGGAAGTGCACATGAAATGGTAATTTCAACTAAAAGTACGTGTGCAAATGTAAGACTAAATGTATGTTCAGGTGTCTTCAAATTTTGAAAGAGAAGATGAATTGAAATGTTACGTTCAAATGAATAGATATATGGAAAGATTCAATGTCACCGTTTACCTTACACAAGTTGATTTCCGTCTTGAAAAAACTGATAAAATATAAAGTCTGTAAAGTGCTTAAACACTGCTGTCTTCACAACTCACTAAAGCATCTAATATAGCACTCACTCCTGGGTCACTGCTCTGGTCTAGGTCAATTTTCATCTCTATTTAAGGAAACTCAATGTGATAAACGTCCACTCATCCATAAACACATGTAGAGAACAGTGTGAAAATCTATATTTCTCAAGTGTGTGCGCAGCTATAAGATGAGACTTGTCCTCTTTCCTGAGATGATGGGTCAGTCACCACGTTTACATGCACAGAGAACTCAGAGTGTGCAAAACAGCTGGACTCAAATCGTCTTCACCCCTTAGAAAACTTTCAGACCACTCTTTTCGCAGTCTACAGCAGCTAAAAGAACCAAACAGGTGCGAGTAGTGACTGAGAGACACTCAAGGATGTTTAGTAATTCAGCATTAGCATCAAAACTGAGAAGATATGACTTATGGCTGATAAAAATGGCAATACAGTTTATAACTACACTTTTTTTCTGTTATGTGAAACACTTTGAATTGACTTGTGTACGAATTGTGCTCTACAAATACACTTGCCTTGCCTTTTGACAAACATTGATAAGCATCAACGCATTTACAACATTTGATTTTCAGACATGCTTTCTTAGTTAATAGCTTTCTGTAACAAAAATAAACACATGGAAGCTACAGTAGTTTTTACTTTCACTTTAACTTGGCGGACCAAAACAAAGCCACACGTGCCAGACCACAGAGGAGGGGTCGTAGTTTGTTGTTGCTGCTGATCAAAATATGTGAGTACGGGTCTCGAAACATGTCTAATATTTTCCTGTGTGTTTCTCACCGTGCATTTGAATGTTTATTTTATGATTTATTTATTTTATTTATATATTTCGAGCTGCATATGCTAGACAAACATAAAATGGTACAGAAGATTATGTCTTGTTTATTGTATGTTTTGTTCTGAGCGCAACTGTAGTTCCAACTGTGTGTCTGCTCATTGTTTATTGTCTATAAATGTAATTGTATATGTTATGTTGTAATGGCAACTGTAGTTTCAACGGTTTGTAAAGCGCTTTGGGTGCCTATTAGGTGGAAAAGCGCTGTATAAATAAAAATTCTTCTTCTTCTTCTTAAAACATTTAAAATAAAACAATGGTGCTCGAAATTGAGTGGGGAGTAGTAAGACTTATTTTAAGCCATCCCAGAGCCAATGTCTCTATGTGGACTAGTTACACACAGACTTCTCCACATATTATTGGGTTATTTGAAATTTGAACCAAGGAGTCGCCGTTCTAAAATCTGTTAAATCTGTCGGACTGAGTCACTGACACAGTTTTCGTGGTGTGCTGGAAATGTACTCAATAAGTATATTGTATTTCATCTAAACATTTTACATTTTTAAAGGTATTCCACCGCCTTTCTTTCCTAGGAGTTTGTATCAGGATAGCTTTACCTTTTCAAACCCTGTTTCAAGATTTCTTTTCAATAAGTAAACCTTTCCTTTTTTTTTACCTTGGTCTTCTGCCTTGCATTGTTGCCTGACTGTCTGTACATCAAGCATCATTATTTGTTAAATCAAGTATTGTGTAATGTATGTGGATTTTGGCCCTTGTTTACAATATGGTTGCTATAGGAAACAGTTGTGGAATGACCTCTGCCTATGTCACATCTGCTCCTCATGTCCAACCAGGAAGTAACATTATAAACATCACCAAAACTGCCAAACTGGAGAAAATAGACAAGAAAAACTTTAGTAAATTCTTAAGTTTAATTACAGCATACGGTCTCCACTGTGAGCCCAAAAGACACTCGGAGCAGTAATCAGTATCACTTTGCTTCTCAGCACCGGATCTTTGGGGACTGCACAAATCCACTAACACGGATTTACTCCTCTCCTTCCTGCTTCATTTAACAACATGTGTTTGTGAGAGACAGCAGCGAAAAGGCCACAATTATTATTCACAATTGTCTTTCCATTGTCCTTTTTGATTATGTGAAGCACGTTTTTAAATTTAGTGTGGGAAGAAATAGCACCCTATAACGATTATTGACACATAACAAAACAAAAGTGAAATCCTTAATTTTATTTTATTCTAATATATTATTGTTCCAACAGTATATGACCAGCTTTGTGAAATGAAAGTTTATGAATGCAAATGTACAGTTATTGTATTTGGAAAGTTGATTCTGTCTTCTTGTAATTATTATTATTATTAACTCGTGAATTTCTTCTAATCAGACAGTTGTAAATAGCTAAGCTCATGTTTCGGCAGGAGGACTTCCGCCTTTGTAAGAGGTGACGTTTGATGGATGTGACGTGATCTATCAAACTGACCCAGTAAGGTAAATGAGCTTATAGATATTTATAACTGTTTTATAAGAAGAAACTCACAAGGTAACTACAGTTATTGTGTTATAAACAGTAACATAACAAGCCATTTAATTCTGACCTGAATAATCCTGATTAAAGATTAACAGAATAATCTTGACATCCCCAAAAGCAGGACAGGAGATACATAAGACTGAACATAGTAATAAATGAATAAATAACGTAATAAGTATGAGTAAATGTATCATGGGTATAGGCTGCAATAAGTTAATATCAACTGATCGGTTTATAGAAACAGTTGTAGGATAAGTAATTAAATAATCGTTACCTGATCTATACACAGATTCCAAAACATTCCATGAGCTGAGAGAGGAAGTTGACTCAGACAGAGCAGAAATCACACAAAATGTCACAGCAAATGTGTAAATTTAGTGTTTTTATATTAAGACACCCTTTTGTCTTTGAATATTGTCCCACAGGACGTCCTCAAACGGCTTCACGTTAGCTTTATCTGAGTAAAGTTATGTAAAAATCTAGCTTTTCAGATTTGAAACAACTGACTGATTAATCGCTAGACTAATCGATAACCAAAATAATCATTAGTTGCAGCCCTACATGGGAATGACTGGCTGTGTATCTTCCTTTCCGAGCTCCTGCAGGCATTCCACCCTCAAATATAAACATGACCACTCACGAGTTGTGTACTGTACAAAGTATAAACGCCTCGACACAGATGCCGCTGAGAAGTAAACAACAAATTAGAGCAAAAATAACATTGCTAAAAGTCAGTAGTGTTAAAGATGATTAATTAAATAGTTGTTTGATGATTGGAAGGTCTAGTTCTTCATATAAATACTTATTTTGAGTGAGTGCATCAGTGACCAGTCCAGCAGGAGGCTTCTAGAACCAGAGGGGGCCTGTTAGCACTTATTATAACAGATGTGAAGGTGAGAGCACCAGAGAGGGAACGTAATTTAGGCCAAATAAGTCATTTAATGTCCTGCACTGTGAGCTATAACAACACATAGAACAACATTTGTAGATTCTGCTTGACATTCCACTAACTCTTTTTTAGTCATCTAAATATTTATATTCCGTCTTTAAGTGTTTACTACATGGTGGCCATTAGAATTTCCAATCACTTCTGTCTTGGATTATACTGAAGTCTTAAATGTACAGTATATGCCTGAATTGGTGTTATTACAATACTCAAATGTCAAACTCAATACTAAGGAATAGCCTCCTCGATTTTGATTAAACAATCTTTTTAGACTATAGCCTGTCAACACAAAATAATAATTTTTATGTTAGCATGTGGTCTAATACTAGTTCTGATAAAGCTCAAGATCATCATATTTTCTCCTACAGACAGCATGCATATTGGTGTATGGTCCCACGGAGATGGTGTTTAAGTTATCGTTTATTAGTGGAGGGTTTTTTCAGATATCAGTATAAGTTCGATATTGAAAACGTAGCTGATATTTGGCGCTGATATATTTTCTGTACTGCCTCAGACTGTGAGCGCCCAGTGTCATTCTCAGTTCGACCAGTTGACTTTTTGAACAGGTTGATGATAAAAATAGAAAAAAGGCTTATTTGTTTACAAAATCATGACAGAAATTGTTTCATATCAGATAAATACACAATACATGTATTATAGTTGATTTGTGAATTTTACTGTAACTTAACATATATTTTGTGGTCTTGTAAAGCAGTGTTTCCCAACCAGGGGTACGGGGACCCCAAGGGTTACGTGAGAAATTGCCAGGGGGTACTTGGACTGGTTTCAGGTTTCAAAAGAAGATGAAATGTACTTTTATCTGAATAAAAAAAGTGTCATTAGTTGTAAATTTAGCATATTTTTGGAGCATCTTGGACCATAAATATCATTAAAATGAGAAACATAAGAGTAATAATGTAAACCCATTTATTTGCCAAAAACCCAAGTTACGGGGTACTCAGAGTGTGAAACAAAGCTTAGGGGGTACTCCAGAGAAAAAAGGTTGGGAACCACTGTTATAAAGGATGCCCAGATCGTCCTTGAAAAAGAGTCTCAATCTCAATGTTTATTTGGTTAAACCTGGTTAAATAAGGGAATTATCGTCATTACAGTAAGACATACATAGCCATTTTTAACATCAGTCTGAACTTTTTTCCTCCTTATCAGCTACCTGCTATGTCTTCTTTATTGTATGTTTTGTTGTGACCGCAACTGTAGTTACAACTGTATGTTGTGTCTGCTCATTGTTTATTGTCTATAAATGTAATTGTATATGTTATGTTGTAACGGCAACTGTAGTTTCAACGGTTTGTAAAGCGCTTTGGGTGCCTATTAGGTGGAAAAGCGCTGTATAAATAAAAATTCTTCTTCTTCTTCTTATCATCTCAAAAAATTCATTTCAACCATCTTCCTCCCACCATAAAAAGAGTGTACAACTGTCTGCATCTGTATCTCTGTTGATACATTGATAAAAGAAACAATAAAACTATTCTACTAAAGAAGACATGAACATTCTTAAACTATATCTCTCTCTGCTCACTGACCGGCCAATGCCTTATGCCGTGCCTAATGACTAATTTAATCTACTTTAATTGGTTCCAGTCCAGAGTGACTTAACATCATAGACAGGTGTGAACAGCATTTTGCTCCTGTATTCACATGTCATTATTTATGCCATAATTAAGACATGCCTTGGGAAACGACCAGCAGCACAAATCTCTCCAGGACTTTATAAAGGAGGGACTCGTTATCACCTCAGCAGATGTCCTGAGCACCTTAATATGCTAATGATTGTGGTTTGCCTTTTGCAGACACCTTATTACGGCGCGTTGTCTGTTCTCAGTCACTCCCATAATGCCATTAGCACATACGGCGCACTTAAGAACGCACCAGGTCTTCACACAAGGGGGCTTGCATAAATCTGCTGTAATGAGCCGTGCAGGAAAGAAGCTGAGTGGAAAAAGAGGTTGGAAATAATCAGATCAATATGACAATACAGTTTTACTCTCACGGTTGAGGAGATTTTATTTCAAAATCTTTCCGGGACTGGCTCTTTTCTGTTACCTGATAAACTGACAGTTGTAGGTCATTGGTTTGTTTAGACTCAGAAGTGGCTCAAAAAAGATCTGATTTGTTTGGTGTCAAAAGGCTGTGAGAAATACAATATATCTGAGTTCATTTTACTGAGCTTTAGTTGAGAATGTTATGGAAAAAGTTCATTTCAGACTTGTTTTTCTTTTAAGATGAAAGGCATAGGCTATTTTCAGAAAGGGGTTGATGTGAAGCTTTAATTTAAATGACAATGTTCCATGTTTTTAATAGTGCTAACTGCATTCATTTTGATTATCGTCTATGTATTGTACACCAAACTCTAATGAATATATAATCCAGATACATATAGCTTTAGATAACATTATTTGTTTCGAAGCCACTAGAGGGAGCCAGGTGGTTTCACCGTGACACATTAACAGCAAATACAGAATGATTGAATACTTTTAAATCTCATAATAACTCAAAAAGCCAGTCAAATCAATTAGGTCAACCATAGCTTAAGCGAAGACTTATCAAATTTAAATAAATTCATACAATTGCACAAAAAGCATGAGGACTACAATTTGGCCTAGTTTTAGTAATTCCATCAAGCACTTTTTAATCTCAAGTTACAGGTTTTCGTAATCAATAATGTCCGGATGGAAAGATTTGAACTGGAGCAAGGGTCAGAGGCATTAACATCAACCAGACATGACATAAGAGATTAACAAAATACATATAGATATTACACAAACGTAGTCAAAAGTTGTCAAAAGTATCAAAAAAGTACTAATCAATACTAAAACTAGCATGGAAATAGTTACTCATTTGAGCAAACATCGATTTTAAAAAAAAACTTTTAAATTTAACCTTTTGTGAACAGTTTTAGAACGATCTTGAACTTTTAGACCACAATGTTTAATTAAGAAAGTATGGTTATTTAGTTTTGAAAATGCCAGTTAATTGTCTAAAACCTTGAGCTAAAAAGGAGCATTTGTAATTATCATTGTGGAATTGAAATTGGTTTAGAGAATCAAGTATATTTCTTAGTATCTAATCGAGTTTGCATTTTTTGGGGGCTGTAGTCGACTAAAGAATTTCTTGGTCGACTAAAGACATGTCGACTAAAAGGGGGTGTCGTAAAAGCTATGAAAACCATAAAGGAGCTCCACGTCTCTGATCAAACTGCACTCAAAAGAAAACAAATGCACAGCAGGAGTTCATGCAAAAACAACTATTTACACAGAAAAGTACTAAGAAACAGTGTATTTATATGTTAGAGATATACAAGCTAAACTCATAATTCACATCAAAATATTCAGCTGACATCATCCACATCTTTTTCTTTTTACTGTTGTGCCATAGAAACACTTATAATCTACATAAATAATTAGACAACTAATAAAAAGGTTGGCCGGCTTAAACGTCATTGACCAATTCATTGACTTAAGGATTACAGCCCTAGTAGTTTTAGTATCCTGATAACACTACTTGAGACACTGAACAGTTGTTGTAGATTTAATTAATGAACTGAGGAATGAATGAGTTTTTATACCTGTTGCTTTTACATAAGGGAATTCTACTGTATGTCTCCTTCCTGCACGAGGGATCTCTATAATAATAATAAGAGCCTGTCTCAGATCTGACTCTTCAAAGATGGTCTGTGCAGCCGTCAGAGTGGACACACCCATGATCTTACCGGCCCATACGCTCGATCGTGTCTGTAATCGAGCAGAATGTGAATCGTGTAGGATGCTCAAAGTCAAAGTAGTTCTACAAGGTCGACGGGCGTTGATAAAGGGCCAATTACAAGAGCGCCGCGCCGTTCAGGAAAATTAATTTAAGACTGTAAATCCATTACTGTCTGCATAATAGTTTTACAGTTGAGTGGGTTTTACAGTCGTAGCACCATTCATTGTTTTGTTGCGTAAATCCTACAGATAATTGTTTGCCACATGTTTTTGACATTTGTGGAGTCAATTTCAGACTTATCTTTAAAGGGGGCATATAACTCAAACCTTTTATGAGCTTTTAGCCATGTTATAATATTGTTCCTTTATCATTAGATCCATGCATGTTTGAGTAATCCTGTATTGTCCTGCATCTGCTTGATGTTCTAAGAAAATGTCTGTTTTCAGTTACTCCCTGTTTCTGCCCACAACCAACTTGTGTTTATTTACATAAATTTGACTCTGGGTCATACACTTAGCCATTTTTCAACAATAAAACCAAGTAAATGAACACTCACTGCTCTCTCGCTACAGTGAAATGTCTAAAAATTGGTTTCAGAATGAGAATTTTGGACCGATGCCCTGGCGATTAACAATTTAAAACGAAATATGATTTTTTTTTTTTTTGAATGGGAAAAAGTACTCAAATTGTTGCATATTCATGGATGTCAGGTTCCTGTTACATATTTAAAAAAAAACATTTAGTGGACTTCATGGATAGTGGACTTATTCATATGATACAATATTTGGTATTTGGATTTTAAATGAATAATCGTTTACAGTCCTAATTTCTCATCATTCTGAAACCCATGGACAACAGGAAGTTGAAAGTTCTGCCATAACCGCTACTTTGCATTGGTGACAATGCTGGCAAATGTTTAATTTTTATGATTTTATGATATGATATAGGGTTAGGGTTGGATTTAGGAAGAGTTCATTTGAATAAATGTAGGACTATTTGGGAAAGGTTAGTGTGGGCTTATCACTTCTCAGTCTTTTTAACAGGAAGTCAGTGGCTCCAGGTCTACTATGCCTGTATAGCACCACTGTCAACAGAAATTTGGTGGTCCAAGTCAAAAGCTTCACATGGGGCCACCTGTAATACAAATTCATTGGAAGAGACTCCAATTCTGGGCCCCTAAAACCCTGGGGCCCTGGACAATTAACCCCTTTGCCCCCCTCTGTCTACTCCCCTGCATTTTAGATACATTTTGCTATTCACAATGGACAAAATGTAGAACAATGAGCTGTGAATGTCATAGTTTATTACTAAGCACTGACAAACACACAGGATATGTCTCCTTTAATGTGGCGTGACAGACAGTGACTAACTTACCGGTCAACGCTGATGACACACAGGGTCATGATGGAGGCAGTGCAGCACATTACATCCATGCCGATGAAGATGTTGCAGAAGACTTCTCCAAAGAGCCACTTCCCGCCGGTCAGATCCGTGACGATGACAAACGGCATCACAACTATCGCCACCGACAAGTCCGCCACCGCCAGAGACACCAGCAGATAGTTGGAGGGCTGTCTCAGTTTCTTCACCACGCACACGGCGATCACCACCAGCGTGTTCCCCATCACCGTGATAGCCGTGATCATCGCCAGCAACACCCCAATAATGATCTTCTCCGGGCGCCCGAAATCCTGCAACTGTTCCCCGCAAGACTCGTTCCACATGGCGGTGGGACTAATGGTGACCAGGACGTTGTACAAAAGCTGCAAAGAGCCATTGATAACTTCGGAAATATCCTCTTTCTTGTTAAAAGTGAGCTCAATTCCCGAAGTATTGAACATTACGGCGGCACGATCCCAGTGGCGATGTGTAGGGGACGCCTCGCCAGCAGCGCGCTCCAATTACGCGCATATTTGGTGATCGTCAACTCCGCCGTCCGCGCACAGTCCAGCGGATTCGCGTTCGGTTCACATCAGAGCCGCGGAACAGCAACTAAACGCGGTCCACGTGCGGGGGGAAAGTGCGAGCCATGACACGCGCGCCGTGGACCGAGGAGGAGAGGGAACTTTGGAGCGGAGAGCAGCGCTGCGTGCGTCCGGAGCTTCCACGCAAGTTGGTGCCTCTGCGCGCCTCCAAGACAAATGAGGACTAAACGGGGGAGGCGGTTAAGGGTCTCCAAACCGCACCTATCCATGTGACGCATCACTAAACGCGCACTGACAGCCCACCACGGAGAACATTATCTGCGCCGTTAGTAATAGACGTAAATCTTTCTAAAAAAAACCAAAACATATCTAATAAAAAAAAACTAAAATAGCTGCTTCACATTATGTCATATCCATAGATCAATAGGCTGTACAACTACTGTCACACATTTTCACCAAAGATTGTAAAAATAAATCTAACGACTGTTAATATTGAAATCCTCACCGCATTTTTTATGTTGCACTGTCTTCGTTAAATTGTAACGATCTTTGATGCACTTGAGGAATACTCATCCTTACTGTAAAGTGTTATTGTAGTGTTGGATTTATGTTAAATAATAAAACACAACAATGAGATCTTATGAGGAATTGTCAGTCAAGTATATAAATTTTACATAAAATGATAATATTCAAGTTATTACAGGTTTATTCTCATCGTCAGCCAGATATTTGAGTCAATATTTATTTTAAAACGACTATGCATCTGGTGGCACAGCTTGTTTCAGGCCATTTAGGGTGCATTGTTTAGGAAAATATCCAAATCAAGGCTCTTTCCCACATGTCTTGCTCAGATAACACCATAAATTAACCTCTTGGCCGGTTGCCAGTGCCTTTTAATAGAATTCCACAGTTTAAAAATAGCTGCAATCTCAAAGTAGAAACCAAATCAGACAGCTGTTTGCTGATCTGATCTCGTGCTTGCTGCCTTGCCTTTTTGAAGCTCCGAGGATAAATCACAGGAGAGAGGAACTTTGGCTCCTTCATTACAGTGTGGCTGGACATCTGTGTATTTGTCCCCACAGGCTCAGGAGGGGGCTCTGCTGTTCCCACAATCCTTTTTGGCCAGTTATTATCGAAGTGTGGTTTGGGCCCTACTGGTGTACAGCCCTCTGGCAGAAATGATGATTTGGAGATCGGAGGCACTTGTGTTTCCATTTCATAATGTGAAATATATATGTGTTTGATGAAAAATCATTGATCCTATATAATAGAACTGAACTGAACTGAATTTAATTGAATTGAAAGGAATCTAATTGAACTGAACTGAATCTAAATTAACTGAATTGAACTGAACTGAACTGAATTGAACTGACTCTAATTTAACTGAATTGAACTGAACTGAACTGAATTGAACTGACTCTAATTTAACTGAATTGAACTGTCCCATGTAGGGATGTCACGATATCAAATTTGTAGTGTACCATAATTATGAGAAGAAACAAAATCATTATTCACAATTATTGACACATACCAAAACAAAAAAGTCCTTCATTTTCTTTCATTCTTATACATTACTGTTCCAATAGTCCGTGATGCTTTACAAAATCAAAACAATTGTGATATAAATAGAAACATAAAAAGCACGCTACATTTAGGTTTACGCACACCTAATTTTGCTTCGAAAATTGTCGAGATTATTTTTTTTACTTCTTGCGATCATATTATGTTAGTGCCATATGAACCATCTCGCACTCTGAGGACCTCAGGGACCGGCCTCCTGCTGGTGCCCAGAGTCAGGACTAAACATGGGGAATCAGCATTTCAGTTTTATGCAGCTAAAATCTGGAACAATCTTCCTGAAGATGTGAGACAGGCCTCCACTCTGACAATGTTTAAATTTCAATTGAAATTTATCGTCATGTAACAGTTTGTTCTGGACGTCTCTTTTAAGTCCTTGTGTTAGACGTGAATTATCAGCTTGTTGTGTTGCCTATAATCTTACAACATCTCCCTGCCTTTAAAACTTAGCACACGTTTTACCTACTCACTTGACCTACTCTGTCAAACAGGTCACGTGAAATAATTCCCATTAAACACTGCTCAGACCGCCCCCTGTCAAGACAAATCTACAGCACGTTGAAGCCAGTACTTACATGTGGTTTACGGGGTGGAGCATATAGCCTGCTCTCGTAGCTTATGCAAATCGGCCTGTCAACATCTCTCTCCTCTGAGGGTCTTAATGAGAAAAGTTAAACCAGTATGAATTGCACCTGCCACAGCAGCAATGATGGCAAGAGACCAGGGCAAGTCCAAAAATAATGTAAATGGTTGACAATCTACTTTTACTTCTTCTATCAGACCAGTGTTTGTTTGTTGTCATAATGATGGTGATCTGATAAAAAATAAAGGAAAAGGAAATAGGAAATAAAAGTATATATTATAAAATTAATCTTCTTGGATTAAGTAGGAGAGCTATTGAGAATAAAAGCGTGCAGCATGTGTCAGAATTGTTTGTAGCTTGTTTGTAGACATAAAACTGGCTGATTCAGGGGAATATTACGGTATATTCCAAAAAGATTCAGACTTTACATTTATAACAATAAGATTTTTGGCAAATCTAAAGTTGGAATTAAAGAGCTTCTTGTCAAGTAACACAAAATTGTGATAATTGTGTGAAAGTGTATTTGATTAAGACAAAATGTTATGATTCTAGATATTATTTGAAAGGTTTTCTTTTCACCCCAGAGTTTGTTTACTTACCTAACATTGTTTACTTACCTTTTACTTACCTTCAACTTCTCACTCGCAGTCTTCATCAGAGTGTCCCTCGATGTTGCTGTGATGTGTCTTGTCAGCTGATTCAAGCAGATTTGGCACGAGTAGGGGAAAGACGACAGCGCCATCTGCAGTCCAACTTCTGTACGACATCATCCCAGGCGTGCAAGAGTAAAAATGCCCCCTCGACCCGGTTTATCGTCCCGTGGGCACGTTTTATTTCAGTTGCCTCCTTAATCCAGCGACGATGTTTGTTGTCCTCTGTCCCAATGATGTTTACTCCATCCTTGTCCCTAATGTGGTTTCGTCTTTTACAGTGATCAGAAATGGCCTGATTTGAGTTTCTCTGCTTCGTGTTTTGTTGTTCATGTGCGCGCAGTTCTCGCCGTTTCCCACTCACATTCTGTCCTACAATATGTTCCTTTTTTTGTGCACTGAACTCTCTCCCTGTTCCCTCGATTCCCTCGGTTCTATTTTGTCTTTCGGGTGGATGAGTAGGTTTCACTGGTGTGTTGGATGGACCTTGGATGATAGATCTTGTTCTTGATTTTCGATGTGAAATTAGACGTTATTGTATTGTTTTTTTGTCATTACTTTGTGTGGCATACTATCAAACAATATTTTTTTAATGGCTTGCAGTAAACAATGCAATCCCAATGTTCTAACAAGCTTACGATAAACTTGGCAGCAGTAGGTGGAAGATTGGTTCAAATTTCAGGCTGAAATAAACTGATAAATGCAGGCTAACTATCTCCCAAACAGATCTGTGGTGCAGTTGGCCATTGACGAAAGTATAATCTAAACCTAACGCACAATACATGACCTCAAAAGGCAAAGCTTATTTTGCTCCTGTTTGCTGCCAAAGCCTCAAGTAGTATATTTATATGTCGGTTACGAAGTCTGTGACCAATAAACAATCCCCACGTGGTCCGGACCATGTTTGTGCACAAGCAAGCGGGTATCAAGTGGAAATGACTAGCCCATCCTTCTCTGGAAAGCGTGTTATTTCAGCATCTAAGTGTCCAATGTTCCCATCTAAAACACCTTTATTTGGGACCAATCTTAACGTTTGCATTGTGCCAAACTGATCGTATCATCACAAGCCAAATTCTAGTATTCAACCACTACAAACCATATATCCTGAGTATTTCTGTTCATCCCTGAGTGACTTTTTATTGTTGTGATGAAAATACTTTCTGCTGTACATTATTTTTGCCCTGATTGTGTCACATCAAGTTCGTACCGAGTTTGCTTCAACAAAACAAGCTGAGCAAAATGTATCTGTTTTCTTGCTTTTTGAGAGGGGGCAATCTCTTCTGTGCTTTTTGCATTTACGTCGCATTGAAGCACACCCTGTTTACCGTTTATGATGGCAAAGGCCTCAGAGAAAGAGCAGAGTGCAGTTCTAAATGCTGAAGGTGAAGACAAAGCTGTTTTTAGGTCACCAGTCAGCCATATTGGCAATTAGCCTTAAAGACTTGCAATAATCACAGAAATGTTCCCAGAGGTACAGAGCTGAGGACTTGGCGCTCATACTTTCTTCAGCTCCATTAAATTACTACTTGAGAAAAGAACCACGTTTATGTAGATGACCTGGACAGGATATTTCTGCTCAGGGTAATTGAATTGCATTTATCGTCTGTCTTTAGATGCAATACTGGATTAGGCCTTTAACACTGTACTGTGAAAAGTACTGACCTATATTTGAATAGTTTTTAGGGGCAGAAGAGTATAAGGGAAAGACACTCACAGACAGTGGTGGAAAGTAACGAAGTACACCACATTTCAGAGCATGTATCTGTACTATCTACTCCACTACATTATTTTTTAGCTAATTTATGGTGACATCTTGCCTATTTTTTTGTTTTTTCCTAGTTTCCTTTGAGCAAACAAAAAGCCTCTAAAATAAGAAAATAAATATAAAAATAAATAGATTAGAAATAGATAGAAAATAAATGATTGTTCTCCAAACCAAAAATAATTACTCTTACTTTTTACTCTTAAAGTACATTTTTAAAGGAGAACTTTAATACTTTTACTTAAGTAGATTTTAAAATATACTGATACTTTTACTTGAGATTTTTTTTTTTTTTTTGCTGCTGTATCTTTAATATTACTTGAGAAACAAATTCATAAATCAACTTTTATTTCTACTTCTAAGGCTACGTTCACACTGAACACACAGGTCACATGAATCGGATTTCTGTGCACCAAGTTAAACAGGACCCTATTTACACAGAAAAGACAGGATTAAACAAATGAAGCCTTCAAACCCCTGCAAGATAACAGCAGTGAAGTTACAGAAAGGACAAAAGAGTGACGCTTTACACTTAATCGGTGAAAAGTGTGACATAGAAAAAATATCCACTTTTGCCTGATAAAGACAAAAGATAAAGGTGACTATTGGCTTGTGTTGACAAATGCTGCTGCTTCATTATAGTCTGCCTCATTATGTGACAGCAGCATGACTCCTGGTTTAGAATCTCTTGTGCACACCAGGACACTTCAGCGCTGTTGGGTTCACACATGAAAACTGATTTAAGGCATTTGAGGTTTTTTTGCAATGTGAACAGCCCCTCAAAAAATTTGAATGTGAGCTTGGAGACCTGCAGTATGAACGTAAACTAAGTAGCCTCAATATTTTATAAACAAAATTCTTTCTCTCTGGCCCAAACCTTATTGTTCACACTGCATCATGGGACATGTGACAAAAGATTGGGAATTTGCACGTGGGCAAAAACATTATTTTTAACTTCTTTATGATGTGGGTGATTCACATGCAGCAATAGGATTTTTTGTTTCAACTCAAGCAGATGTTTTATATTCACAAGTTTTAATCACCAATGTTTACTTGTTGAGAGAGGGAAAAAATATAGGGAGCTTGTACTGTTATTGCTGCATGCTTTCATGAAATGTGAAAGAGCCTTTTCTCAAACAACATCCGTTATTGTCCCTGGTATGTTTTGTAGCAATGGTTTTAGACTAACAAGATTTTTGAACCCCCTAAGACATGGGCCAATTTAATGCTTATTTGTCACAAATGACAACAGGAAATTCACCAGAGAAAAAACAAAGAGTAAACAATATTATCATTTATTCCGGTGGTTGTGAAGTGAAATGCCAATGCTGCGTTTAGTTTAATCAGTGTGCAGTTCTGATTTTGTCTGGTTGTTGGACACAAATTTGAAATTTTGTTTGACCCAATGAATATTTATTGGACATTATTGATTTTAGATTAAGTTTGTATTATTCAAGATTCTGATTTTAAGTCTCAAGGATGATCGTTTTTTAATTGACAATTTTACAATTGAGGCCAATTGGCTTTTCTTTGTTTTTAGTGCAATAATACACAATTAACTATGTAGTCACTTACAACGATTGGATCGTCAGAAGGATTATCTGTCGGTGTACGTGTAAGAAATGACACATCAGAAAGAGGCACTAGTGATAGTGAAGTGAAATTCCTGTGACCACCCCAAGCACAGCCATGAGAGCAGTGCTTCCAAACAGACTAATTTACAAAAAGAGGCAGGTACCTCAGCTTTAAATATGTTAGAGTGTGTCAATGTTACAGCAGAAAAGCAAGCATCACCTTTAAAGTTTGGAGTTTAAAGAATGGTTGAACATAAACATTAGATAAAGGACTGATACAAAAAAGTCAAATGAACAAAATTGGAATAAAAAAAAGAAAAAAGAAAATTGGAATAAAAGTTCCTATAGTTGGCATGAAATGCTGGAGGGATGAATATGTGTGAGTAAATATTGCTTGAGTGAATCTTCTGATGTGTTACTGGAGAATGGGACCGCATGTTTGTAAATTAGAGTGATTATGTATGGTGATATGGTCATGTATACATCTACTTTTCTGGTAAAATGCCTTTCCTTTTGTTCAATGTTTCTTGTACACTGTACCTGTATGAATAAAAACAAGTCATGCTATAAACACAATTGATCACAACTCTGGTGTGGGCGGCAGTGTTCAACGTCAAGTTTAAATGCTTGGTTTTGTATTTGATCACTAGAGGGAGACAAACCCGATCATTTGCCGAAACAGTCTAAAGTCTGATCATTGAAAGATTGACAGTGTTTTAAACCAATTAAGTTTTGGGAAACCATTTGCAGCACCCAATCAGAGTAGACGTGAGCAGGTGGGCAGCCCCTAACCCACCACCAAACCACACCAAGAACAATTCAGGCAAAACTTCAGCCTGAAGTGAAGTGACTGTGAGAGGCGCCTTCTACTGCATCTTTAAGGTACTGGTTCCATAAACCGACACTGCAAAAGCAAATATACACATATTACATAGAAAAGTGTAACAGTGCGTTAAATCTCCTTTATTTGATGTATTTTAAGTACAGCCTCAGTTGTTCGTCCCATTTTCTTGAACACGTGTTTCATTAAAGTTGCTAGCTTTTGCGCTTGCTGCTAACGCTAGCTAATGCTTTTAGAGCTAACATTACATCTAAAACTTTGACGCTAAAATTCACGTCCAAATGTCGTTTTTGTGGCGGTCTATTGAGGAAATACATGTGTCATTAAATTAGTTCGATACTTGTTGGTTAAAAGTGTGAATGTTCAGTCAAAGAAAAGATGGGAACGACACCATCACAGCTGTTAATTAGCTTTGATGTCAACAGAGTGATATGTATATGCTTTCTCAAACAAACATAACCGTTTAATCAAGCTGATATTTAGATTGCCTTTGTGAGTACTAGTTCCTTAAAATACGGTATATATGTCTGAGCCTACATGTCTGACTCTGACCTTTAAATATTTGAAGTGATATGATATGTAATATGATTTGTCTCTATGCTTTTTTCCCTGCAGTGCGCCTCCTGTGAGTGGATTCTGTTTTAGACTAAAAATGGACCCCAAAAAGCCTCCAGATTTTAGTGGGATGACCGGCGCCCCTTGGCTGGGACGTGGAAGAGGGCTACAGCCTATGGAGCCCGCTGTAGGACGAGGTAGAGGGCTTCTGCCTTTTACTGAAGGAAGTGTTGCACAGCAGGCCAAAACTGTTCCTTCTCCCAATGACAAACCACAAGGACTGGGCGTCACTGGCTTTACTGAGCCTGTGATGGGACGAGCCAGAGGGCTGCTGGTTCAGCCCGATGGAGGAGCTCTGGGCCGGGCCAGAGGTTTGGCCTTTGCTTCTGTAGAACCATATCCAGGAGTTGCACGAGGAACAGTTTTACCTTCTCTGCAACCCAAACCTGGACCAGCACTTGTAGAAGAACCCAAGAAGCATGAACAGATAACTAAAACTGTAGGTAAAACTCTTCAGTCCTTGACATGTAATGTAATTATGACTGAAAATGTCTGTGGAGCAGGAGGACATACCGGTCCAAGGTCAAGGATCCACGCTTGTCTCCATGTTTAGAGGAATGGGGTTTGAGCCTCCATTGGGAAGAGGATTCGTACCAATGGGTCTGTAACAGTGTAATGTACCATTTGATTGGACAGTAATTAAACATTACACATCTCTTAACCTTTTAAACATTCTGATTTTAAAGACTTGCAGCACAAATGTTTCACATTTATTTAATGTGTTCAAATATAATCTTCAGGAAGAGGTTTCCCTGCAGAACTGGTGAAACCTACACAGCCGTCGCTCTCCTCCCCGCTCTCCAGTGGGACAGAGAGCCCGTGTAAACCAGAGAGTTCTCTGAGCCCAGGCAGCAGGTTGGTCCAATCGAAAAGCAATCGATAATTTGGACATTTAGATAACGTTTCCCTGAACATTCTGCAGTTTGCCTGGGCATCAGCGGATGTTAGGGCTTGGGAGAGCTTTGAGCCTGCAGATTGGAGCTGGACGAGCACAGCCGTTTCTGTCTCCTCTGGGCCGTGTGGAGCCCATGACTCCTGCTTTACCTGGAGTTTTTCCAGAAACACCTCCACAAACCCAATTACTTCCTCAAGGTGAAAGGAATATTTCTTAATAGCTATTTTTATTTTGATGTATTCGAAAATGTAATCCGTTCATTTAGAAGTGAATGTGCCTGAAAGCCCAGTTACTCCAGAGCCAGCAAAGTCGGAGCTCAAGATTGAAACAATCAGGCGAGTATATTGAATTTTACCTTCAGGAAAGTCATCATTTTCTTTGTTTAATATTGTGTCAACAGCTGATATCATATTAAACAGTGTTTTACAAGTCTCCTATTGGTTTTATTATGCAAATAAAAATAACAATAGTATAGTAATAGTAGTAATAACAAAACAGATCAGATCCACACTGAGATTTAGTTGGTACTGATTTGTATGAAGTTAATACCTCTCGCTCTCTCACTCCCTCCCTCCATTCCTTGCATGTTAGCGAGCCTCTTCCAAAAATTGGAACCAAAGGAGCACCAATCACCATCGGCTCAAACCACATTGTTATCAGGTGCAAGAACGAGGCCGTGTATCAGTACCATGTTACATTTATGTAAGAGTAGCCTTTCTTTTCTTTCTTTTTTAACATGCAAAAGTACTGAGAATTGATTTTGAATAAATTATCGTTTAGCCCCAATGTTGAATCTATGGCCATGCGTTTTGGAATGATGAAAGATCACCGCTCCACCACAGGAGAAGTGGTGGCATTTGACGGCTCCATCTTGTATCTTCCCGTCAAACTAAATGACGTAAGCATCAAAGTAATAATGCCCTTGCTACATGTGGATAACACTACAGTCTTTGGCAGGTGATCCTCCTCAAAAGTCTAAGGCGGACTGATAACGAGGAAGTGCAAATCAAAATCCAAATGACAAAGATCTTGCCACCGAGCTCCGATCTGTGCATTCCTTTCTACAATGTTGTGTTAAGAAGGTAGCAAAATTATAACTATTGAGTAAAGAAATGTTTTTCAGAGATAGAAGACTGCTTTTTTTTTTTTTTTTTTACAGAATTATGAAAATCATTGGTTTAAAGATGGTTGGACGGAATCACTTTGATCCAGAAAGTGCAGTCATTCTCGGAAAGCACCGGTAACTTTTAATATGTTTTTGAGACATTTGTTTGTCACACCAAATTTCCACATCAGTGATCAATAAAGTTTTCATATTTGTATTTGAAAGAAACAGCAGTGTAAACGAGTAGCTGACAATTGGGTTTTGTTTCTATACTTTTCATAGACTGCAGGTTTGGCCAGGTTTTGCCACAAGTATAAAGCGCTTAGATGGGGGCCTGCTTCTCAGCGTGGAGGTCATTCACAAAGTGTTGAGGAACGATTCTGTGCTGGATGTAATGTAAGTCTGTCCATCATAACACATTGCACCTCTACATACAGATGGGCGGGGAATTGAAAAATGTATAATATTGCAGTAATTATTTGGAGATTTGCAAAATTAGATTATCAAGTATATTTATACAATTTAAAACATTTAAAAATGAGCTCAAAAAGACGTCTCCCTTCAAAACAAGGCAGGTTTTTTGGTTTATTTCATGGTCCATTCACTCTTTGTACATTACTTTAATCTCAACCAAGACATTTACTGGCATATTTTAGCACATCTTTGTTGCATTGTGAAAAAGACATTACAACACAACACAAATTATTGAGATATGCAAAAAAAATATATATCAAGATGTACATTTTTGTCAATATCGTCCAGCCCTACCTCTACATACACATAGTTATACATTCTGAATAATGTATAAAACACTTGCTAGTATGTCAAAAATAAATTATTGCAAGGAATTATATGATTAAATTATAATAATTTCCTGGTTACATGAAGGTTCTTTCTTTGCATCATCATGGCCAGATCTTTGGTTTGAAAGCACAGCCTTGAGTGAATGGAAGAACCAAAATCTCACACTGACTGCATACTTGTCCTGCTATATATCATAATTCTACTGCCAACAGCCTTAACCTTGTGTCTTGTGTAATGAACCATTAAAAACAGATCTACAAACCTTCTCAAACAAATAAATTATGTCTCGGCAGGAATGTATTGTATCAGCAAAGCAAGGAGAACTTCCAGGATGAGTGCACCAAAGAGCTGTTGGGCAGCATTGTGATCACACGTTACAACAACCGCACGTACCGCATTGACGCCATCGAGTGGAACAAGTCCCCCAAAGACGCGTTCACTTTGATGGACGGCACGAAAACCACCTTTGTTGAATACTACAGGTGTGTTTGACTCATGTGTGTTGAGAAGAAATAGTGGCTGCTCAGCTTTTTAACTGGATCTTTCATAACAGCAAGAATTATGGAATCACGATTAAAGAGATGGACCAGCCTCTGCTCATGCACCGGCCAAAGGAACGCTCAAGGCCAGGAGGAAAGGTACTTCTGTGTTCAACAAGTGTGTTAGGCATGGAGCATGGAGTTAGTTGACAACTGAATTAAATAATATTTGAAACATACATAGAAAAATGAGTAAAGTAAAAATAAACAATCTTGTTTGAAGTTACTGTAGTTTCAAGGTTGACACGATTAGAAATATGGCACCACATTGCCCCCTTGTGGCTGAAGCTGAAACTACTTTATACTTTTGCAATTAGTAGTTGAAGATAATTGATGTGATATGTGAACTATAGATGAAATGATTAATCTTTTAAAGTGTACACATATCCACTAATCTCAGTTGTGACCTCAACAAATAAAATAATACTTAAGGCGAGAGACTGCAGGTGAATAGTAAAAAAAAGTCTTAAATTTAGAGATATCAATTTGAATCTTTGCGTTTAGTTTACTCACACAGCTGTAAGAAAAAAATATATTTCAAAAATTTCACCATAGAAATAAGGTATTTTATGTGCAAAAAAACTGTCAAAATTGCACATATTTGGTGTGCTATATCTGAAAAAATGGAGAGAACCAGGTTTAAATGTTTTAAATGTCATTTTGTTATTATTATTATTATTATTAGTTGCAAAATGACATTTTGCAACTAATATGTTTACAGAGGGGATTTTGGATATCTTATTTAATTTTTGAGTAAACTACATCTGACTGAAAATTTGCCTTAAAATGTAATTTAAGTCTAAAAAATAAGGTGAAAACTAATACATCAGGGTTAGCATTAGACATCAACAAATCCTTCTGTTTGTTCCATCAAAATCTTATAAGTCCAAGAATGTAAAGTAAAGTGTGTTTAAGGGCTGAGCTTTATGTCTCTGTGGGAGAAAAAGGCATTTTAAGAAACGGTCTTTGAATGTACAATGTCCCAGAGAAATCTAAGGATGAAGTGGATTAAATAAAATGCTGACAGAGCAAACGGACCAAAAAACGAAACATTGGGGGGAAAAAGCCTTAATTATAGCACATTTGGCTCGGATTGGTAGTTATAGTGTTTTGTTTATATTATTTCTGATATTTTATATTTACAGCAAGTCATCACTGGGGAGATCCTTCTGGTGCCAGAGCTCTCCTTTATGACTGGTATTCCTGAGAAAATGAAAAAGGACTTCAGATCAATGAAGGTGCATATAGTTAGCTAAAGCAACAGCATATGTGTCTCACATTAAGCTCAGCATTAAGTGAAAATGAAATTGCAGGACCTGACGAAGTACATCAATGTGAGCACAGAGCAGCACACTCACTCCATAAAACAGCTCCTGAAGAAAATCAACAGCCATCCTGACAGTCAGAAAGAGCTTAATAAGTGGGGCCTTGATGTTGGCTCTGAGATTGTGATAGTAAGGCTATTCTTTCTCAATAAATGCATTTAGGAAACGATAAATGTAACTTGCATTTGCATAGTCAGTAGTGTAAGTCTTGTGTACCACATTGTGTAATAGTATCTTTCTCTTGCAGATAAAAGGAAGATCTCTGCCCTTTGAGACAATCTGTTTGCAAAGTTCATCTTTCACCACAGGAAGCGACGTGTCCTGGTCTCGAGAGATCGTCCGGGATCCCTCCATCAGTGCAGTAAGTAAACAGTGTTGGGCAAGTTCCCTCAAAAAATGTTATAGCTACCCGTTTCAGTGTGATTAAAGTAACTAATTACTAGATGCCATATTTATTAAATTACAAAGTAAATCTTTAAAAATACATCCACTTTTGTTTGTTCAAGAAAAATGGTGTGAAAGTAGCAAATTAACTGAAATTATGATCAATATTAACTAAAAAACAAGACTTCATGTTCTCTGAAGACTTTCAATGTTGTTTCAAGTAATGTCTTGGTATTAGTTGTCATTAATATTAAAGGTCCACTTGACATCATTTTAAATGGATTGAGTTCTGTGAATTTGCCTGTCCATGATGACACATGTCTGTTAAAAACATCCCAGAAAATATCACAAGATTGATTGAAAGAATAAGGTTTACCTCACTGCAAACTCCTTACACATAATAGATAAATAAAATGTTATTTCAGATTCCATTGCACACTTGGGCCATTTTCTACCCTCGCCGCTGCACCGAGCAGGCAGAGGAGCTGGTGACAAGTTTCAAAAAGGTGGCAGGACCCATCGGTGTCAGAGTGGAGCGTCCCATTCGTGTGGAGCTCCGAGACGATCGCACTGAAAGCTACGTAAAGAGCATCCACTCCCAACTCACCAGCGAGGTAAAGTCATCTTCTGTTGTGAAGATTATTTTTAAATAAAGTTTTGAGTATCGTAATTCTGACTTGAGTTTTTTTTATCAGCCCAATATCCAGTTGGTTGTGTGCATTATGGTTGGCAACAGGGATGACCTCTACAGTGCTGTCAAGAAACTTTGCTGTGTCAAAAACCCAATCCCGTCTCAGGTTTTTAACATTTTAAACAATGCAACGTGATAACCATACAGCAATTGTATAACTCTGTAATGTTATATTATTTTGCTTTAGGCAATCAATGTTAAGACCATTTCCCAACCACAGAAACTGAGGAGCGTTGCCCAAAAAATTATCTTGCAGATCAACAGTAAACTTGGCGGCGAGCTGTGGACAGTCAATGTCCCTCTGGTAAGTGCTTTGAAATCTTGTTTTTTTGTAGCATTTAACTTCACAAATGTCTTCTCTTTTAAATTTCGTTTTGTTTTCTAGAAAAATATGATGGTGATTGGAGTTGATGTTCACCATGACACTAGCAAGGCCCGTCAGTCTGTTATGGGCTTTGTTGCAAGTGTGAATAGGTAAAACTAATGGAGATGCAAAAGTATAATCTATGTCAAAGACACATGTTAACACACACACATGTTAATAAAACAGTAGAGTATATAATATATAAAAGACACAGATAGCTATTTATCGTGGCGAAGTAAAGAGAAAATTGTACAAGTTATTAAATAAATGACTGTTTTCTTCCAAAGCTCACTGACCCGATGGTACTCCAGAGTAACTTTCCAGACCCCGACAGAGGAGCTCATCTGTGGCTTCAGGGTTTGCTTACTGGCTGCACTACAGAAGTACTACGAGGTGAATGTGAAATACTGCTATTGTTGCATTGATACAGTCTTATTGCCATTACCTCGTGAAGACAGAATTATGTTGTGTAGCAATAGCACATCGAAATGTTATATCACGATTTGTTCAGGTGAACCACAACTTGCCAGAGAAAATAGTGGTTTATCGTGATGGCGTGTCTGAAGGCCAGCTCATGATGGTGGAGCAATACGAGGTTCCACAGATCCTGAAGTGCTTCGAAACATTCCCCAACTACGAGCCCAAGCTGGTCTTTATTGTGGTCCAGAAGCGCATCAGCACCGTGCTCTACTCCTGGTCTGCAAACACCTTCAGCAGTGCATCTCCTGGGACCATCCTGGACCACACCCTCACCAACCGAAAGTGGTGAGTCCTTTTTTAAAAGTGAATGCGTGGATGAAAAGGGGAAAAATACGCACGCTACTTTAGTAAATGGGGAAAATACTGGGCTTGATGATTTGACAGTATTTTGGGGGTTTTAGTTTTTTGTGTTGTGGGCAATAAATATGAAAATGTAGATAATACTGTGAATGTTTTGAAGAAAAGCATAATCATTTATTGTAAAAAAATGCAAACAATAAGTGCTGATTGAAAAAAAGAAAAAGGTGACGTTGTAAAGCAGGGCTGTTCAACTTAAGGTCGGGGGGCCAAATGAGGCCCTCCAAGGCAGTGGTTCCCACAGTTTTTTGTCTAGTACCCCCTAAGCTTTGTCCGACACTCTAGAGCAGTGGTTCTTAAACTTTTTCAATCGCGACCCCAAAAATAACAATAGTTCACTTTCGTGACCCCCAAACACAAAGAATAGGCAACATGCAAAGTGATAAATTAGCCTTTTATTTAATGTTTGATTTTATTTAGAGAATATAGACCTAGAAAAATTACTTTGATTGTCTAACAAATAGGAATCTACATTAACCACTGCATTTGACGGGTGTCAAGCGTTGTTTAACATTATTGTATTCATTTTTCCCCATCATCTGGGGACCCCTGGAAATCATTTCGCGACCCCATTTGGGGTCCCGACCCCTAGTTTAAGAACCACTGCTCTAGAGTACCCTTTAACTTGAGTTTCAAGCAAATAAATGGGCTTAAAAATCACATATTGTCAATTATTACTATTATATTTTTTGTTTGTTATTTATAGTCCAAAATACTCCAAAAAGATGCTAAATTTTCAACAAATAACACTTTTTTTTATTCAGATAAAAGTACATTTCATCCTCTCGTAGAACCTGAAACCAGTGTAAGTGTACCCCCTGGTATTTGCCCCTGGTAAGTACCCCTTGGGGTCTCCGTAACCCTGGTTGGGAAACACTGCTCCAAGGGATATGATCCAGCCCTCAAACCATCATCTATCTCTTGTTAGTGGTTTAGTCCTGGTTTAGTCCTGGTTTAGTCCTGGTTTAGCCCTGGTTTAGCCCTGGTTTAGTCCTGGTTTAGCCCTGGTTTAGTCCTGGTTTAGCCCTGGTTCAACAGCAGCAGATGTTAAAGCCTTTCCTATTACATTTACTTCATATTTCAAAAGTGTTTTGAACGTTTCTGGCCCCGAAGACAAAACCCTCCGAAAAATCTGTCCCTCTGTAAAATAAAGTTGAATAGCCCTGTTGTAAAGTTTTAAAAAAGGGTATAAGCTGATATTTATGCGCTTAAATGATATGAGCATATGTCTGTTTTAAACACATTTCTGTTGGATTGACATAATATCTTTGGTCGTTAACAGAATACTAGAGCAAGATAATTTATGTGATCGCCCACCCTTAATATGTTGTCAGGTTTGCAGTTTTTTTTAGATGAAGAAGAATGTTTTCTAGATATTTTTTTGATCGTACCAGGTGTTTCTTCTCTTCTCTGAACATATTTTAGGGTGGACTTCTTTTTGATGGCGCACAGTGTTCGTCAAGGCTGTGGACTTCCAACTCACTACATCTCTGTGTACAACACTGCAAATCTGTCACCTGACCACCTGCAAAGGTATCACCTGCTGCATTGTCTAATTGTTGTATGAATCTTATACAAAAATCTTTCCTCCACACCAGACTCACCTTCAAGATGTGCCATTTGTACTGGAATTGGCCCGGGACCATTCGTGTCCCAGCTCCGTGCAAGTACGCCCACAAACTGGCCTTCCTGTCGGGACAGTATCTGCACTCTGAACCGGCCATCCAACTATCAGACAAGCTCTTCTTCCTCTGAGCTGCACAAGCCATGAGAAAAAGATCTTCAATACTATTAGATCAATATTAGCAGATGTAAATTATTATTTTATTTTTCTTCTTTTAATCTTGCATGGATCAAGGATGGTTACACTGTTTAGGGCCACCACCATTAAGATGTTGAATTACACAAGTATTGTTCTTATTTTTGATAATCAGATGTAAGTTTTATTGTTCATAGAATAACATGCTCTTGTTGTGGAGCTTTAATTTCACAAGTTTGTACATATTGAATTCAATCACATACTTTTGATGTTTACAGTTTAAAACAATAAATTGGATGTTAAGCCTGTCTTTTTGACTGCCAAGTTTTAAGATATTGGATATTTATTTATACAAATAGCTGTTGTGCAAGTGTAGATATTAGTAGTTTTAGTAGTAGTGTAGATAAGAGGGGGGAAAGCGTAGAAGTGTAGATAAAGGGTAAATACTATGTCAGTACTGTATTGTCTACGTGCAGCTTTATCACAATGAAACTGCTGAACTGATATCAAAATATATAAAACAATGACAGTTTTACTGTTGAAGCCTGGTTGGCATGTGTGTGTCTTGTGTCTGTAGAGAAACGAGCATTTCATCTAGATTTACTCTGGGCAGTGCATGTAACTTATATCATGCTGGTCTTAAAGTTGGACACTAAGGGCTTCACAAGCTGCAGCTGGACACAGAAGATGGATGTTTTCTACTGTAGATGTCTCCCTGCTGCCGGAAAGTAAACATCTGACAGGAAGCACGACCACTTTCACCGGAAAGGAGGGACAGCTTATTGTTGCCTGAGCTCTGCGGTAATGGCGGTGCCTCGTCGCTGTTCGCAGCAGCAACAACAACAAAATACTCTACAATCTCCGCCGAGAAACGCGACTATCTCGGGCTCCTCTTCGCCGATGTCACAGTTGACCTCGGCTGTAGGAGCCCCGGAGAATGAGCGGGAGACCACCGGAGGGATTGAGCTGGTCGTGGCCTCCCCGGACACCGCAGCCCCGGTCCTAGCGAGCAGCGCCAGCTCCGCCACGACACCCTCCGGCGGCGGCAGCAGCGTCTCCAGCCCGGGCTCGGGAGCGACGAGCCCCGCCGAGGCCAGCAGCGGCATCGGCGGGGCCTTCAGGGAGCTGTTTGAGGCCTGTCGTAACGGGGACGTGTCCAGGGTGAAACGACTCGTCGACTCGGTCAATGTAAACGCAAAGGACATGGCTGGACGGAAATCCACACCGTTACATTTCGCTGCGGGTAAATATTACTCTGTTACACCGCGGAGCATTGGGGTTGTCTTCCTGTTTTTCATGCACAACAGAAAACCAACATTACATGCAGGTGTATATCTTTCAATCATCGCAGACATGAATGTTGGAGACATTTGTGTCGTATGAGGCTTTAGCGTCAGCGCGAGCTCCGTGTGCTTTGCCTTACGTCATCTTTGTTGGTGCTGAACCACAGTGAGAAAGATTGTCTCTTTACAATTTAAATAACAGGCAAAGATTTAGTTTTATGAATCATAGTCTTAGTAGACGTTTAAAAACGGTAGGCCATGTAAATAAAATATTGTGGTGTTTTTTACACGGACCAAGTAAATACCTTTTTCCAGGCTGGTCTGTTTATAATCATAGATATAAGTAGTTAGTAATTTTGTTATTTCAGAGTTTGGATTGATTCTGCCATAATATTCTTAGTATTAACCATAATTAATGCTGCTGATACACACTGTGGCCCATGTTTTATTTAGTGTATCAAACCTGTGAAATTGTGATACACATTTTCTCTCTTAAGGTTTTGGTCGTAAGGATGTGGTGGAGCATCTCTTGCAGACTGGTGCCAATGTTCATGCCCGGGATGACGGTGGCCTGATCCCCCTCCACAATGCCTGCTCTTTCGGACACGCAGAAGTCGTCAGCCTCCTTTTGTGCCAAGGAGCAGATCCCAACGCCAGAGACAACTGGAACTACACGCCACTACACGAGGCTGCCATCAAGGGGAAGATAGATGTGTGCATTGGTAGGTTTGGTCGGAAGGATGGGGTAGATCTGGTTTCCATACGTTCATCTCCTTTCTAGTAGTTGAATGAACAAGGACATAAATATTATAAAAACAAAAAGCCACTTCTGTTTGTGTACTTCTTCATTCTGGGGTAACTCCAGCAAATCCTCTGCGCCTTGTGTGAAGTCATTTATATTGTATTATATATACTTATTTTGATTTTATAAAGTAGATGACAGATACATTACAGTGTTATTTTTCACATTTTTCAGTTTTACTGCAACATGGAGCTGACCCAAACATCCGTAACACAGATGGAAAATCTGCCTTGGATCTTGCCGACCCTTCAGCCAAAGCAGTTCTTACTGGTCAGTTGTTGTTGTTTTTTTGAAGAATTTGTGTTGAAACATTCAATCAGTGTCAAAAATGTAATGAATTACAATATACTGCTTTTTTTAGGTGAATACAAGAAAGACGAGCTTCTTGAAGCTGCAAGGTGATTTATCAGCTCATTTTACACCCTGTGCACTTGCATGTCGGTTGTGCTCTTGTGTCACTTTCATTTGATCTGACAGTGTAGATCACAAACACATCTTGTTTGTAATTTAAACCTTTTAGCTGCACACTTGTAATAATTAATCTGTGCCATTATCATTTACTTCATTTCCATAGATACTGATTTAATCTTGAGTGATGCATGACTCTTGTATTTACAGAAGTGGAAATGAGGAGAAGCTGATGGCACTGCTGACTCCACTGAATGTCAATTGTCATGCCAGTGATGGACGAAAGGTAATTGGAAATTGATCTTTCCATAATTAAATGCTGCATTTTATGCAAGTTATATTGATCCATTCACTTAGTGTGTTATAACTTTCTCCTTTTAAGTTAAATTTTCACCCATATAGTTAAAGTTGAGGTAATACATTCTGGTTAAAGCAAGCTGAAAATATGTTTTCTATGGACACGCCTCCCATTTACACTTGACTTCGCAAACACAATTATGTTTTACTGCTTACAATGATTCAATGTTGTTGTTTTTTGTATTCCAGAACACAACACTTAGTCCACAAAGGCAGCATGTACTATTGTTATTGTTATTAATCCAACATTGTCGTTATCTTGCATAAACATTGCTCTCACCTTCAGCTTTGACAAGCGGCTGAAATCAGACAGTTGGATCTTTTGCCCTAAGAGTCAATACAGCAAGAAATACTAAGACACTGTCATTTTGTAATTTTTGTTTCATTTTGTTTTTCGTGTGACTCTGGCAACATTTGTCGATCAGTCAACATCCCAAAAAATGCTGGTAAGTTGACCTTGAATAACGGCCACTTGATTGATGCACTGTTGTGATCTTTTGTTTTATTCTTTATTTAATCCATCATTTTTTAATATTTTTATTTGGACCAATAAGCTGGCTGTCACTTGTTAATTGCACATCATGGACCTGGGTGATCGGGTCACTCATATCCCATCCTGACGCTCCTCTGTCTGTATGTGTTTGTTGTACATTTGGGAGCGAGACTGAGCGTGTGCGAGTTGGGCTGGGTTGTTTGGTGTCATGGCGACGGTTCGTTAATGGATTTTTGGAGAGGAGCTCAAAACACTTGCCTGCTTTCTTCGGCGTCTGTCTGCACTCTCACCCTCAAATCTTCAAAACCTTTCAATCACAAGCTCATAATGTCTAATTTGATGTATTTTTATTTGACAAAATATATATATTATAATGCATGCTTAAAGGCCTGTCTTCTGCATTTTGTCTGGCAAATCCTTAATATACATGTGCATTTTGTGCCCACATCATTTTGCAACAGTTGGTATGCAATAACAAATGAATCACACGTCATCTGTCATTGTGCTATGATGCCCTTCATGGTCATGTGTTCTGCTTGAATTTGTTTGTGACGATCTTGAAAGTGCTGCCCCTGTGATCTGGGTTTGTCGCTGTGACCTGAGCACTAATTGTTTTGCATCGTACATTACTGCATGTAAATCAAACTGAATGAATCCCTGTTTTCACTGCACTGGCAGAAGCAATTCTGAAAAATCACCACTCGACTCATAAGCACTTTCGCTTTGAATAGTGTTACGGCTGACATTATTCACTGTAATATTTGGGAAAGGTTATGATTTAAAATCCTCGGCTTGCTTCAAAACTAATTTGCTTAATGTTAAAGTTGGGTTTGAATGCATTTACAGTTAAATATGCCTAAAGTTAAAGTGTTTTCAATACCCAACTTTAAACATTCAGTCACACCATGGTCTCTTCTGCTGCAACATGTAACATTTTGAGTAAGAATAGTTTTGTATTTGAAGATAACTTGATTAACGTTTGCCGTTTTGGTCAGATGTAGTGACAGCTACACGTTTTGTGCTGGATTATTGGCCTTGTGTCACAATATTCAACATTCATCTGCAACTCACTGAGCATTGCCTGCCATTGCTCATTGCTCTTCACTGGCTCCTAATCAGCAGCTTTCTCCTTTGGCCACCGAAGGCACCGCACAACACCAGCTATCTTTTTTAACACCGTGCATTTTCTTTCAGTCGACCCCACTACATCTGGCCGCGGGCTACAACCGTGTCCGAATTGTTCAACTGCTTCTTCAACATGGAGCCGATGTGCATGCCAAGGACAAAGGGTAAGATCATAGTTTTGTGCCACCTTTTTCCACATTTTATTACAATTACTGACATCATAAACAAAAGAAATGTAAATAGGTTTAATATTGTGGGTGTATTGTGTGATTATACTTGTCAGTTAGTTTCTATTAATATCTGTAATCTTGTGTATAATAAATGTATCTTGATGTTCTTACTGCGTTATATTTGGTTAATACAAAAAGACTCTAATTATAACACTATCGTCATTGCAGTGGCCTGGTTCCTCTTCACAACGCTTGCTCCTATGGCCACTATGAAGTTACTGAGCTGCTTCTAAAAGTAAGTTTTAGTCAATTTTGAGATTTTGACTTTCCATTTTAACATTTTGCCAAAGTAAGTTTTTATATTACAAGCATGGTCACTCTTTCACTGTGTTAATTGTGATTGTGATTTTTAACTTTGATTTTACCAAAGTAAAATGATAACATGGTAAAAAAATATCCTCTATCCTTCTCGATGTAGCACGGCGCTTGTGTCAATGCCATGGACCTGTGGCAGTTCACTCCACTACACGAAGCAGCGTCGAAAAACAGAGTGGAAGTTTGTTCGCTGTTATTAAGCCACGGAGCCGACCCCACGCTGCTAAACTGTCACAGCAAAAGTGCAGTGGACATGGCACCGACCCCGGAGCTCAAAGAAAGGCTTACTTGTGAGTACATATGGGAAACTGGTACAAAAGCACACCGGGGCTGGGCAATATGGTGATGAAAATGGAGTTATGATCTCAGTCCTGTCAGGATACTTGTACTCCTGCTCTATGCTCAAACCAAGACGCGTTTCTCTGCCCACACCACTTTTCTGTCAGCCTCAGCAATGCTCCGAGTGAGGGACAGCTGGATTTAACCAATTTCAATAAAGTGTAGGCAATTTAAAGATGTCAAAGCACACAAATTACTCTATAGTGACTTTATTGGGCTTTTGTTCTAACGTTGTTCCGTCATCAAAAACACACCTGGAGTTGCGTTTAGCTTCATTCACGCCAGTTTGAAGAAACCTGGTTAGAAAATCCTCTCCCTCCCACCGTCAAAAACACTCCCATTCTGAATTTTCTCGATGAGTGACGTTTTTTCAGTAACTGATGTAATTTATCTGTGAATCTTCTACTATTTTTAAGTACTTAAATCATCACCGGACTCGTTCTAAGCATTTCTGCCGTCTAAACACTACCATTGCAACTGCTAAGCTAACTAGCATCTCCCAAACTCAAAGGACTGCCTTGAGTGATAACATATTTTAGCTTATGTAAGTGCTACGCAGCCAGTGGATGGTGCCTGAACTCAGTAAGTGTCATAGGAAACAGATGGTTTGTTTGTTTTAAAATATTAGATGCCAAGTACTCAAGCATGCTTAAAGGCAAATGACATGCATAGTATTTTTCCTTTAAGTGAATCGTGATTCAGTTGTGTTTTAACGCCAAGAAAATTATGATTAATTTTCATTTTATGGCATATCGCTCACTCCTAATTGAATGTACAAAAAAATGACACAATTGCAGAAAATAAATATCTTCTTTTCTGTTTCTTTTAGATGAGTTCAAAGGACACTCGCTGCTTCAAGCTGCTCGAGAGGCAGATATGGCCAAAGTGAAAAAGACTCTGGCTCTTGAGATCATCAGCTTCAAACATCCACAGACGAATGAGACGGCACTGGTGAGGAACAAATCTGTGTCATAAACTAGATTATATTTACGGCTTTTTAAATTGCAATTAATGAACCGTTTAACACACTCATATTTTAATTAGCACTGTGCTGTGGCCTCCCCTCACCCAAAGAGGAAACAAGTGACTGAATTACTGCTGCGTAAAGGTGCCAATATCAATGAGAAGAACAAGGAGTATGTTTTTTCAATAATTTCAATTAAAACAGCACGTCATATCTGATGAATAAATGTTAACGTTATCACTTTTGCAGCTTCATGACTCCCTTGCATGTGGCTGCCGAGAGAGCTCACAATGACATCCTTGAAGTTCTTCAGAAACATGGAGCAAAAGTAGGTCAAGTTATCCATTCTCTTTAGTCTATACTAGGACTGCAATGATTAATCGGTGAATTGTGACTAGTAGACTATGAAAAATAATAAACTTCATCATATCATATCATATTTAATCATCATAATCATTAATGTACAGACTCCAAAACACATGTCAAAAGATCTTTTATAACAACGACGGTGACGTTATTCCATCAAAATGTCAAAAAAAGAGTAAAAGATAGTGGATTTTCATCAATACTATACATAATTTATAAATATTCTTGATCTAGAAGTTGCCAGTCACCATATTTTAATCTTTATTTGGTTGATAATGAATTTGAGAGGTCTATATATACAATAGAAATAATCGTTTGAGTAGTGGACTGATTGAAAAAAATAATTGCAGACCAGTCGATTACTAAAATAATCGTTAGTGACAGCCCTAGTAAATACATTAATTAAAATCTCCTCTCTTTCAGGTGAATGCTGTAGACACTCTGGGTCAGACGGCGTTACACAGAGCGGCATTGGCTGGTCACATTCAGACGTGTAAACTACTGCTGAGCTTCGGCGCCGACCCCTCCATTGTGTCTCTGCAGGGCTTCACGGCTGCACAGATGGGCAACGAGGCAGTGCAGCAAATACTAAATGGTAATTACTATGCTTTTGAATGGACAACTTCTAATCATTTGTGAAGTTTGAGACGGTACCGCTTTTGACTGAAACTGTGGCGTTAATGTTTTACGTTTATGTTGCAGAAAATGTTCCGACACGAAACTCTGACGTTGACTACAGATTCCTAGAAGCCGCCAAAGCAGGAGACTTGGACACGGTGCAGGTATTGTATTGGTTAATGTTGTTCTAGTATTCTCTGAAACGCAAAAACAACATTTGATTGCCAGACCAGCCAGTCCCTTCTACATTCTGTTCAAAGGGTTTGGAATTTAACCATAAAGGGGTGTAAAAAAACTCCTAATTTGGGATCTTCAACCACTTGAAACACAGCCATCAATTAGTATCATGTCTCTCAAATGTGGAAGACTTTATATCTTGGACTGCAACAAATGATAATTTAGCTAATTGATTAGTCGAGAGATTATTCTTTGATTAATTGATTAGTTATTTAGAGTGCAAAAGTCACTTGAAGAGTCACTTTTTTAACTTTGACCTACATTAAGCTGAAGTGAAGACGTGACGATTTTTGTGGAATGCATTTACAAAAGACAAAAGAGTTTTTTCATCAAATCAGCAATTTTCCATTTCATTTCTGTTCAATTGGAGTCATAAACTCCAAACTTTTCTCTGCTCATGGCATGTTTTGGAACTTATGTATAGATCAGCTAACGATTATTTGATAACTAAGCTGCGATTAGTTAATTAACTTGTTGCAGCCCTACTTCTATCCTTGTAATATTCAGAACACATTATAATTTCTTTTACCTCAGATATATAGAGTTAAGTGCTTTGCTTGTTGACTCTACAGACATCTGTGCCATTCCTGCATTATTATTATTTTTTTTTTCTATTATTTTTTTTACTCGTTAGCCACCATGTTTGTTTGGACATTAACGGACCGTGCGATTCTAAGTTAATCAGTTAATCCGCCTGTCAGTCGTGCTCATTTGAAATTGAGTAAACGTGATATGAATCCAGCCTCAAACGTCTTTGTAAAGTATTGTCAAAGCGTGTGGTCTTGTCGGGCAATTTTTTTGATCGTTGTAGATTGGTTAATAGATTGAACTGATGTCTGTCTGCTGCAGCAACTGTGTACGCCTCAAAATGTGAACTGCAGAGACTTGGAGGGTCGTCACTCCACTCCTCTACACTTTGCCGCTGGTTACAATCGTGTGGCTGTTGTTGAATACCTGCTACACCATGGAGCTGATGTCCACGCCAAAGACAAGGGGTACGCACTTCAATTTTGTGTAAAGGTATTTCGTGTGAGTTTGGAAATGTAAATTTGCGTTTCTGTTGTCAGTGGTCTTGTTCCTCTTCACAACGCGTGCTCCTACGGTCACTATGAGGTGGCTGAGCTGCTGGTCAGACACGGAGCCTCTGTGAACGTGGCAGATTTGTGGAAGTTCACCCCTCTACATGAAGCAGCTGCGAAGGGCAAATATGAGATCTGCAAACTCCTGCTCAAAGTAAGAAAATAACACTTGTAAAAGTATAACTGTAATGCATTCAGACAGGAGAGAATTGAACGTGCATAGATAAGTGAGGATGATGAAATAATGGTTTAATAAATGTATCAACTTTGGCACTTTGCATGGCAGACCAAGAGAGTGGAGATAAGGATGCTAGTGGCAGAAGGATGAGAGAGGAAGTGCATTTGTATGAATGTCTTGAGAGAGAAGAGCATACTGTGATTGGCTGATAGTAACAGGAGGATGACAATCTCTATGGCGGAATTAATGCTTCAGCTTCAAAATGAAACATGACTTCTCAAGGGGAATAATATCTAAATTATATAAATGCATTCATAATCTGGACAGCCATTCTACTAAATATATTAAAAAGAGAAAGTAATTTTGTTTTGACAGACCAACAATGGGGAAATAGATGTATATCCCAATACAGGACAACTGAATCACACATGTTTGAAGGGAATGCTGCTGGGAAAACGTATCCCTTTTTTTCATAACACCATGCCAAAGTGCCCATTATTCACAAGCAAATATTGGAGAAACTGTGGTTACCAGGTGGCCCATTATTACCATGTGTTTTGGGACTGTCCTGTTGCCTAGAAATATTGGACTGCGATTAACAAAATGCAGTCTTTGTTGTCCCCATCACAGTTGAACTATGTATTTGGTCCTTGACTGTTGTTATGGACATGATAAATATATACCTTTGGAGCATACTTCTGGCTGCATGTCAAAGAAATGGATGACACAAATTGATCCAACAATCAAGGGCTGGAATGAAATTATAACAGATATATGACAAAAAAATTACGTTTGGACTTGAAAACTTTCAAAATCGATTTATTTGACAGATTGTTGAGCAGGTGGGACTTTTGTTTGTTTGTGTGTGCTGTGATTTATTTATTTATGTACCGGCATATATTTTTGTTTTAAATAGATTTTCTTTTCAACCTGTGCCCTTAAATTTTATTTTTGCTCTCTGGTGGTGGTCTATGTTGTATTTTTAATGTTTCAAAAAACATATTGTCGTCTCGATAACATGATATGTTTCTCCAACAGAAAGGTGTAAATCATATCAGTTTAGGTTTAAGCATCAGACAAATGTGAAATATCTGTCAAATTAATCAGAAAAGTGCAGTAATATCATCTTATACCTTTTATTTAAAACATGACTTTTACTCTGCCTGTTTTGTTGCATTTCTAAAATGATAAAGAATATGCAAAATTTGAATATAGTACAGTATATCTTCAAAACAACTTTCACCATATTATCTAAAATCCGATATATATTGCTGACCTCTATTCCTAACTAAAATCTTCACACTTTCAGCACGGAGCGGACCCATCCAAGAAGAACCGTGACGGGAACATGCCTCTGGACATGGTGAAAGATGGAGACACAGACATCCAGGACCTGCTCAGGGGGGATGCAGCGCTCCTCGATGCAGCAAAGAAAGGATGCTTGGCTCGGGTTCAGAAACTTTGCTCACCGGAAAATATTAACTGCAGGGACACACAAGGACGCAACTCCACTCCGTTACATCTTGCAGGTAATGGCTAGCTCTTTATAGAGGTTAGTGACATAACAGCATTCTGAATTTTAGCAGTGAGTGTAAAAAACGCGTGAGAGTCAATGGTGAGTAATGATATTTTCTCCTGTATAAGCTCAAAACACAACTAAATGTGAAAAAGCTGCTAAAGTTTAATAGCAAATATAAAAGTCTACAACTCTGCTGAATATTTAGTTTGTACCTGACATCTACCGTTGTAGAAAACAAGATAAACAACAAGAACACTGCCGCTAAACTCACATTTATCACTGACGCAGAGTTTGGGATCACACACAGCTGAACTCTTTATTATAACCTTTTAAATGTGATAAGATGTTAAGATGTTTCTGAGCCTTAGTGTTGAGGAAAATAATTGTGGGGCAACTGAAGTGTCCTAAATCTCCAACTGCCATCAGCAAACAAGCTAGCTCTGCACAACAACGAGAAACTACTGTATAAAGTAGATTTGATTAAGACTAAAGCTCCACGGTCAAAAATTAAGCCAAAGAAAAGCAAAGAAACACATTTTATCTGTTGTCTATAATTCTGCCACTCAGAGATTTGAAGAGCATTTCTCGCACAAAAGAATGTCTGCATAACTTCTATACTTTGAGATGACCCTTTCCAACTGTAATCAAATGATGACTTGTATTAATGCTTCTTTTCAGCCGGCTACAACAACCTGGAAGTGGCGGAGTATCTTCTGGAGCATGGGGCAGATGTCAATGCTCAGGACAAAGGAGGACTTATCCCTCTTCACAACGCTGCTTCTTATGGGGTCAGTCTCTTGAAAAACTTTGAGAAAGGTGTACCTGCTTCAGATCGGATTTTAATTTATTTAATTTGTCACACAGCATGTAGTTTAAATAATTTCAGTCTGAATCACTGTAAAAAATAGTTTGAGTATGCTCTGAATATTATTTGTACATACACAAAAAGGCATAAAGTATGGAATTTAATTGAAAGAAGGAACAGCTTTTCACATGACAATAACAAACATGGTACATGGTAATATTACATCAATTACATTAATTATTTGTACACAACTTGTATAAGGTACAGACTACAATATTCCTACTTTTACATGCTTTTCTAATTAACATAATACACAACCTTTAGTTCAATTTTACAACTTTTAAAACACCTAAAAGTTAGCATTTGCTCATTAAAATGTATATTTAATGGATGGTTTTAATATTTGCAACAATAATTCACACTTGTTTAGATTCTTAATTCACTTTCTCATTCTTGCAAAATAAAATACAGAACATAAGAACAGTGGAAGTGACCATTAATTTTACTGTATTTTTTGCTTTTTAAACCTACATTCTTAAAATAAATTTGGGCCTATGTAGATTAGTGTGCTAAACTTTCTTAACTTGACTGAAAAGGCACACTTCAAGTTTCACAGAACCTACAAATTAAACATTAAACATTAAAAATATTTTTCCTTGCCTCTTCTTTTCCGCAGCACGTGGATATCGCAGCTCTACTAATCAAATACAACACATGTGTGAATGCCACAGACAAATGGGCATTCACGCCTTTACACGAGGCGGCCCAGAAAGGTCGCACCCAGCTCTGTGCCCTGCTGCTGGCCCATGGCGCTGACCCCACCATGAAGAACCAGGAGGGCCAGACCGCGCTAGACCTGGCCACGGTAAGACTCTAACTCCAATTGTGTCTGTCTTTTACTTCTACTACACCTCTTTATTCTAGGGCTGTAGTCGACTAAAGACATGCTCTGTCCAAGTCGACTAAAAGGGGGTGTGAGCCTACTGCGAACTATATCAAACCCAAAGTGCACCGACAAGACCACGAGATTACAGGAGATTGCAAAATTACTAATATCTATACTGAAAACTAAAGTTGAGAATCACAGGGTTCCTCATGATTCGATACATGCGATAATTGATATATTGCTCAGGATTTTCTCCAATATATCACTATTTTCTAAAGAATTAAATACATTAATTACATTAATTAATTAATAATTAATACATTAAATACAATACAAAATATTCTCTATCTCGAAGCCTTACGCATAGTGTACACTGACTCCGGTCCGGTCGCGGTCCAGGACCCGCTCGGGTCACTTGCAGATTGCCTGTCACACCAGCTCCGGTTCACTGCGGCCCGTTTTTGACGAAAGCAACGTAGATTCATGTGGTTTTGCACGAGAACACTTGTCAAATGACATGAAAGACGCACCAGACTGCTGCAGCATCCGGCAGACCCGCGCGGCTACCGGACCTGCGGCCGCAGTGCTCCGAGGTCGGTGTGACAGGGCGCATTGATTTTAAACACCTTCTAAGTCTTACGGGACCCACGCGGGTCCCGAACCGGAGCCGGTCCGGAGTCGGTGTGCATCAGGCGTTAGTCACCATATTTCAACCTTTATTTGGCTGATAATGTACTTAAAAGTCTAAATATATTGTTGAAATAATCATTTGACTAGTTGACTAATTGCATAAATAATTGCTGATAATTGTTAGTGTCAGCCCTAATATAAAACTTTTAAAATCCCCTAAAAAATTACGACTTAAGGTCTACAGCTCTACTACAGTACATTCATCTTACGTCAATAGGTAGCTTGTACTTCTTAAGTAAGTTGTTTGTTCTTTTCTTTAGGCTGATGACATTCGGGCCCTTTTGATGGATGCCATGCCTCCAGATGCCCTGCCCAGCTGCTTCAAGCCCCAGGCCACAGTGGTCAGTGCGTCGGTCATCTCTCCCGCCTCCACGCCGTCCTGTCTATCAGCGGCCAGCAGTATAGACAACCTGGCCGGGCCCCTCACCGAGCTGGCTGCCGCTGCTGCTGCCGGGGCGAGTGGAGTGGCAGATGGGGCCTCTGCAGACCGCAAAGAAGGAGAGAGTAAGGGCTTTTTAATTTGTTTGTGTCTTGTAAACACTTTAGCAACTAGAAAGTGTTGTTTAGAAAAGATGGCAAAGGTTTGGTCGCAGCAAACATATCGTAAACTCTGTGCTGACAAACTGCTTTCTGGACTTGTCTCACATTGATCATTGTCCTGAACTTGTAAAGCTTACATGCCTGTTTTGTGAGTAAAGGCTAAAAACATAAGCAGACATGTCCTTATTCAAAAAGAATGATAACAATACAAATATTAATGCCGACACAAATAGAAAACAAATAGCTTTTTTCTAGCGAGGTGACTGATTTCCTATTTCTTTTATACATTTTGTGCTAGTTGTTTATGTCAGTATTACATTCTGCATTTTAAGACTATTTCTAAAATCAAAGAAACAACATAAAAAAAGATTCAGGTTTTACTTACTTCAAACTGTCCGTTTCATCTAGTGACCATGCTGGACATGAACATCTCTCAGTTCCTGAAGAGTCTTGGCTTGGAGCATTTGAGGGATATCTTTGAACGAGAGCAGGTCAGTATTACAAGAATGCTGAATGCTAAATAAACCAGCATGCGTTACCGTGGATGTTTGTTTTGTAGATCACCTTAGATGTGCTGGCAGACATGGGCCACGAGGAGCTGAAGGAGATCGGTATTAATGCTTACGGCCACAGACACAAGCTCATCAAAGGCGTAGAGAGGCTGCTCGGAGGCCAGCCAGGTGAGAAGCCAATCTGTAGTGAATCATCTCCAAATGCCAGCTGGGTTTTGGTGTCTATGATTGGATTCTTCGTTCTGACTCACCATTTTACTCGCACTTTTGTGAGGTATGAGTCATTTGTGACTTTTGCTGCGTTTTCTTTGTTCAGGGTCCAATCCATATCTGACATTCCATTGTGCAAACCAAGGCACCATCCTGATAGACCTTTCCCCAGACGACAAAGAGTATCAATCTGTGGAGGAGGAGGTGAGGAAAACTTTACTCCCTTCAAACAAACATTCAACAACATGAAGTAGATTAACAACCTTTTTTATTTTAATTCATCTTATTTATTTTTTTTGCTTTTTAGATGCAAAGCACCATCAGAGAGCACAGAGATGGAGGCAATGCCGGTGGTGTGTTCAGCAGATACAACATCATCAAGGTTCTCCTCTGTTTGTTTAGAACGCCATCGTTATACTAGACTCACTTGGAAAAGAGATGTTAAAAATAGCAACTTTTGTTCCCGCAGATCCAGAAAGTTGTTAACAAAAAGTTAAGAGAACGTTATGCACATCGACAGAAGGAAATTGCTGATGAAAATCACAACCACCACAATGAGCGAATGCTCTTCCATGGTATCTACAGCATTCGACTGATTTGTGTGATGTTTTGTTTCTGTAAATGTGTTTTCTTTAAATGCATTAAACTCTTGTCTTTTAGGCTCTCCTTTTATCAATGCAATCATCCACAAAGGTTTTGATGAGAGGCACGCCTACATTGGAGGGATGTTTGGCGCAGGGATCTACTTTGCAGAAAACTCATCTAAGAGTAACCAGTATGTGTATGGGATCGGTGGAGGCACTGGCTGCCCGACTCACAAGGACAGGTCCTGTTACGTGTGTCACAGGTGAGTTCATGGGTGGGTTCATTTTTTCTGTGTACTTTTAAGTCAAATTCCACTTTCTCATCTTTATCTGCACTCACTTACAGGCAAATGCTGTTTTGTCGAGTCACTCTGGGGAAGTCTTTCCTACAGTTTAGTGCCATGAAGATGGCCCACGCTCCTCCGGGACACCACTCTGTGATTGGGCGGCCCAGTGTCAATGGGCTGGCATATGCTGAGTATGTCATCTACAGAGGAGAACAGGTAAACCTTTGTTCATGTGTCACATATTTTTAAGTTCTTCATTATGACGTAAATGTAACTTCTGCTGTATCCTTCAGGCCTACCCAGAGTACCTCATCACATACCAGATCCTTAAGCCAGAAAGTACTGCCCAGTCTGCAGCCGGAGCTGAGCAAAAGTCATAGTTAACTTAGTAACACATGGACTAGTGCTTGTTACTTTCATACTTATATTGCAAATGCCTACAAACTTTATTTAAACATTATCAGTGTCCTATCCTGTAGATTTCATGGTGACCAGTGCTCCAGAAGGAAATGCACTATCATACTGCTCGTGGTGAAAACATGTCTGGTTTCTCTTTTTGCATAGGCTGCATGTTGATGCAAACGCATGCTTGGCCCAAACGCGTACATGCGTTAGTTTTTTGAGTATCCCCTTGCTGCCTCCTCAGCAAACAGGAGGGTGCTTGTACAAACATTATTTAGCAATTTGATGACCACGCCACCTCATGACTGTAGAAAATCACCAACTCTTTCTCACTCGTTTTACTGTGTTTGAACAAATATTACTGCCACATTCAACATGGGTCACTCACGCCTTCATCTTAACACTATCCAACAGTTTACTGCTGAAATTATGAATTATGAACATTTTGCATAACACTATGTTTTAAGTTGTTTTAGTTACAACATAACTCTTCAGTTAGACTACAGTTTTCAGCTTGGTGTGTTGGCATTACAGCTCCATGCTGAAAGAGTAAATGATGAAGAATAGAGATAATGTAATCAGAATGTTGAAGTTACCTTTCTGTTACTATTATCAGGGTCACAAATGCATCAAACATAAGGATTTGCACTTTTACATAGAAACTTATTTAAGTTATTAAATTAGCATATTTGCAAGCAAAAGATATCTGTACAGGTTGTGTAAATGGTTGTGTATAACTGTTGCTGTTTAACAGTATCATTAAGTTTGATTGTAAATTACATCAGAATTTTCTTTCATGCCTTCTTGACTATCCCCCATTTTTTAAATAAATGTCCCATTAACAACTTTGTGTTTTGTCATTATTTTAATTTGGAAAAGTAAACTTCCTCCTCTGAATTCGGGCTGACCTGGTTAACTTCATGTCCATTGTGTTAAAATATAGTACTATCCAATTTTTTTTCTTGTTATTTTAATAGATTGCAACCAGATTGTTAATAAAAACTACAACGTGGTCGCATGTTTTTTACGTCATCACGATCACCTGATTCGTGCTGCGCAGAGCGAGCGCCTCCACAGCAGCGTTTATGTCCAGAGTTTAGTTATGACTCTTCTTCAATCACGGCGTTAAACGTAATCTGCCAAACAAGTTCTAACTTTTACTGGCATGTATTTTAATTTAGTGTGTTTACTTTTGTTACTCTGTCACGTGAGCGGCACGGATGGTTCGTATGTGGTCACTGTGGATGTGAGTGAACCAGTCGGAGAGCTCAAACACTTTTGGGGAAGCACGGGTTTCTGGTAAGTTTTCAGGTTGGTAGTAATTTTACGTACACGATGTGATTAGTCTGGTTCACAGCCTTTATTTAGATCTGTAGCCAACGTAAAATGGGTTCTATGGCTGGCCTCAAATTTTTTGTCTTTCATTTTTTGCCTCTTTCATTTTTCTCCTTAGCCCGCCTTTGCCTCACACACAAGCTGACCAGTTTGACCTGAGCATCGACCAACATCTGAATCTTGCCTTTGTGGGCTCTGTGCCTCATGGAGGAATACAACAAGTGCGAATTCACTGGATGCTGGAGCTTGTCTCGGCAGAGTAAGAGACATGTTGTAAATTAGTAATGATAATTCAATAAAAAATGCCCCAAGACTCCTGAACAAGAGATTAGACTCTTAGTAGGAATGTCATGATTGAAAAGGTCAATAAATAGGCATCTAAAAATTAAAACATTAAAAAGTGTAGGGCTGAAAGTTAATCGATTAATTGAATTGAAATCGATTGTATAAATAGTTGTCAACTGATGCACAGACTCCAAAACATGCTATGAGCTGAGAGAAGAGGTTTCATGACTCAAACAGAGAAATGTTTCACTAAAATGACACGGGAAATATTTAAATTTTGTAATTTTGATGAAAACTCTCTTTCATCTGAACCTCAAATGGCTTCCCTTCAGCTTTATCTGGGTAAAATTAGTAAAAAATGTAATTTATGGGCATTTCACGTTCTAAACAACTAGTCGATTCAAAAGAATAATCGCTAGACTAACTGATTACTGTACCTGAATAATTGTTGCAGCCCTACAAAAGTGTTCAGATACTAAGAGGACATACGTGCATGCTTTATTTGGCGGGATGTGCATATCACAAAATGTGTCATTAAAATCTCTTTAACTGTAATCTCTGTTTTACTTTCCTTAACCCTTATTTCATTCATTTGTGTCTTAGAAAAATAGGGGGAGAAGTTCATTATAACTTCACTAAACTTGATCAGCTGATTGATCTGTTATGGACCAATGGACTCCGACCAGGTACAGCCAAAGTTAAAAATAAATAAAACTAAATATATCATCATTGTTTTAAAATGATCCTATTCCACGTGTATTTCAGGTTTTGAATTAATGGGTAGTGTCTCAAACTTCTTCACTGACTTTGAAGACAAATCACAAGTGGTTGAATGGAGGAACCTGATTTATCAAATTGCCAAGAGATATATTGGTGGGTAGAATATGGTAATCCTTTCTGTTTTACATTTTATCCAGTTTCAAATCTTCTGTTCTTAACTTGCAGACAAATATGGCCTTGGAGTCGTCTCCCAGTGGAACTTTGAAACATGGAACGAGCCCAATAATCATGACTTTGATAATGTCACAATGTCTATTCAAGGCAAGTTCTCTCTTTTTTTTTTCCAATCCATAAATGAGTTGGAATAATTGTCATAGTAAACAGTGTAAATTAGATATAGCTGTAGCATTAGAAGTTTTAGAGTAGCAGCTAATAAGAGTATTAAATGAATAGCTCTTAGTAGTACAAGTAGTTGAATCGTTAATAACAACAGCGCTACACAATCATTGGTAATCATACCAGTAATGACTATTGTAGGAGTCAAGTTATAACTGAGCTCTCTCTTTAGGGTTCCTGAACTATTATGATGCGTGTTCAGAGGGTCTTCTTGCTGCCAGTGCCCTTCTCAAGTTCGGGGGTCCGGGAGACTCCTGTCACACTCCTCCACACTCCCCATTCTGCTGGGCCATGCTGCAACACTGTTATAATGGCACCAACTTCTTCACAGGCGAGAGAGGGGTCAGGCTTGACTATATCGCTCTGCACAAAAAGGTAAAACAGTTGCATACACAATAACTTCATGAGCTTGATTGAAATGACTGAATTGTCAGTCTTTTTGTAGTTTTGACGAGATTTATTTAGATTCTAGATTTGATTTGACTTATTTCAAGTTGACATACTTGACATAAGAGAAAATGCAGATGCAGACACGAACATCTTCAAATAATACTGATCTTAGAAAATAGACTTCATGTCATTATATTTTTATACAGGAAAAATATTAAAATACACCAGGCCCGACTCACCACAGACACCGCAATGCCCACACACTCAAAAGCTCACAGCCAGTGACATCAACTGTCGCCTTCAACCAAAAAGGCCTTTTTAAAATGAGGGTCAGACGTGCTTGTCCTCAAATATGAGCAGTTCTTAGCAACTCTGAGCCTGGTGCAAGTGTGGAAGAATAACCTCTGTCCAAAGGTGTTCCTAAAAGCGCTCCTGTGAACATAATCTAGTTTGTTTACAGACAGACCGCCAGTTCAGGGCATACAGTTATTTTTAATTTCATAGTAATAAATCTAAGAGAGTCAAAATTACACAGACCCCAAATATTTTTGCTGTATATTTAACATTTTCCCATTTTCATTTTTTTATTTGTAATTGTACAACATTAGGGAGGAGGATACTCTCTTCCCATCCTGCAACAGGAGATCCAGACAGTCGGAGAGATACACAAGCACTTCCCTAAATTTCAAAGTCTCCCAATCTACAACGATGAGGCTGATCCTCTGGTGGGCTGGTCCAGGCCTCAGGAGTGGAGGGCAGATGTTACCTACGCTGCAATGGTAGTCAAGGTGAAGTGGAAAGTCATTTTATGTCCCAATCTGGAATAACATGCGATCAATTTATTTTGCACAATGAGCACTTGCATAAATCACATTATTGTGCTTCTCATCTGCAGTACCGAGTTAAGTTCTACAGTACTATCTGCTGCTGATTTAGTGAAGTGTTTTTTTTTCCTTTTTCAGGTCATAAAGCAGCACCAAAACCTATTGCTGTCAAATCCAAACAACACAATAAACTACACTCTTCTCAGTAATGACAATGCCTTCCTGAGTTATCACCCGCACCAGTTCACCCAGCGCACCCTGACCGCTCGCTTCCAGGTCAACAACACACAACCACCTCACGTTCAAATGATCAGGAAACCCGTTCTCACTGTCATGGGACTTCTGGCCTTGCTCGGTAACTTATTCATATATGAATGTGTAGATTTTTAGTTTTAAGCAAAAATGCATTTGCTTTTGTCTGCTAAATATGAGACATTTGGCAAATTAGATTATGTTATGCTAATATTTTGATTAACATGAGTCTTCAAAACAGAGCACGTAGGACACCTTCTTTACTGATTGAAATGTCAACTAATTTAACGCTGGGGATCTGTATATAATCCTAATTTTGTTTTCAGGAGACACTGAGGTCCTGTCTCAAGCTTTTCCCTCTTCTGAAACATTGGGGGTTATTGCCAGCACCCATAAACCTGCAATGTCCTGGGGCTCCGACAGTTGGCAAACCTCAGTCCTGGTTTATAACAGTGATGACAACCGGACCTCAGGCAACTCTGACGAAGTTACTGTGGCACTTAAATCACTGCCAAAACTAAAAGGTAAATCACTTTTTATGATACTTTGATCATTTTGACTTTCAGTACCGTTCTATTCACTCTTTGTAATAACAAACTCTTACTATATTGTATTGTGTTTGTGTTAGATTTGTTTTATTTTCTATATTGCTACTATGTTCAAGTAATTTTGCTTGTGGATCTATAGTTTGTCCTAGTCTAACTTCAAGTGAGGTGTATTTAAGGTTAAATTAAGTGTACAACTAGACCAATATATCGATTGGCAGATATATTGGGAAAATTGGGCCAGTATTTTTAAATTTTAGCGTACCTGCCGCCTAATGACTACAAATTAATCTTTATTTGAACACTTTAATGTGAAGAGGACACTGCACCAAAAATGACTGCACTGCCTTTTTTTGGTTTGTGATAAATCAGGGCTGTGGACCAGTTTGCAGTCAATTTAAACTGCATAATTTGGAGAAAGTGATCAAAATCTGTCCCACATATCGGCCCAAATGCTGAATATCAGCAGAGCTTATCAGCCATTCAATTTTCTAGATTCTGAACAATCTCTATCAGCATCAGTCATGAAAAAAAACATATAATTTTAATTAAGTACTTAAAACAAATGCTAAATAAAGTAAAACTAATATTTATCCTGTAATTTTAATGTGGAATTAATATGAGCTCAAACAATGCCCAACATACGTCTTTGGAATCAATAATTACTGTTGCTATATATATATTTGGCTTCAGGTCTGGTATATGCCACATTTTATATGGACAATAATTCCACAAACTCATATCAACTGTGGCAAAGCATGGGCAGCCCTGACTTCCCCACACCTGAACACTTCAGAAAGCTCAGGGGATCACAGGTAACGCTCACGGTCCTTTTGGTTATTATGAACTTTAAACGCAACGCTAAATGCAATTGACCTGTTTCTTTCAGGACCCTGTTGTTGGTGGGCCCTGGCCGGTTCCTCCTGGAGATACACTGACCCTAGAAGTCAAATTGTCTTTACCCTCTGTCCTACTCATACATGTCTGTGCCTGGCCAAAAGTTGCTCCAGATCAGGTGATTCTACAAAATAAATAAGCTAAAAAGTATAATGTTAAAAACTGCAAATGACTCAGAAGTAGGATTGTCATCTTTCACCATTATATAATTTAAAGTGCATATGACAAGTCAGACTAAACATTTCACTAAAATGTAGTGAATGATTATGTTGAGGATTTTATGCAAAATTTAGACTATTTTCACCCAATTTGACCGTTTTTATTTTATTTTATAATGTTACTTTCTGGTTGGACATGAGCAGCAGATGTCACATGGGCAGAGGTAATTCCACAAGCAACCATACTGTAAACAACAACCAAAAAACAAAAACAGCCAAAAACATATAATTACACAATAGGTATGATTTGATAAATACAGTAGTTTACTGAAAACACCTTTATTTTATTACAATATTGTTTTAACTGTTCAAAAATGTGTTTGTTTTGTCTCAATTGTCTTTGTCGCTTATTGATGACATCACAGAGGGATTCCGTTTTAGCACTCTGCTCTTCTTAATGTAATTTTCACCTTTTTTTTCTCCAAATTTTTTCACAAACTGCAACTGATGTAAAACTATGATCAATATTTACCACAAGTGCTATTTCCCCAAACTAAGTCATAATTCCAAAAAACATGACGTTCACGAGTTAGAATATGATGATGTCAGCTGCTTTTCCCTATTGATTGTATTGGACTTTGCCATAAAATATCATAAAGGTGAATTCAGTAATGTTGAACCAAATGATTTCTCTTTATGCCTAGATCTAAGAACTCCTAGCATTACAACAACAATCTGCATTTTAAAGATATTTATTTTAGCTGCCCACCATTTGTATTAAATATCATTGACTGATGGAATGTTGTGATGTCATATGGACGCAACCTTTTCTTAGACTGTACCAAAGTTCTGCATGTGTGCATTGGTCTTTTTAGGTAAATGGACTGCGTTTCATTGGGATCACTGCAGGCCAGGTTTTGATTGTTTGGTCAGACCACTGTGTGAACTCCAAGTAGGTGTCAAATATAAGCAGTTTCCATTATATGAATAACAATGTATGATGATTCGTTTGTACTTCCAGATGCATCAAAACATTTGAAGTGGAATTTTCTGGTGATGGCAATGAATTCAGAAGGATTAATCTTGAAGACACTATTTTCACCTCATATGTTTATTCTCCTGGTAAGACTAATACTGTATTGCAGAGACTTAAAATCTAATAAATTCAGTGTCTGGTTGAAGTTTTAGATATGTTGTTTAATGTATTTAATTTATGTTTATGACATGTTTTTATTTTGATTTTTGTATTATTATTTACTATAAATCTATTGAATTATTTTAATTGATAAACGAACAGTATATCATTTCAAATTAATAATTGTAATACGCAATTATAATCTTGTATATAAATACATATATTTCTCTTGAAATATTGTTATTATTAGTGAACATCCAAGAAGGCTGGGGACCTTTAGTGAACACTTGGCACAGTAATTAAGTAAAAAAAGGTTAACATTAGATCGTAGTTGTAATTTTGATCTTTGTCTCTCAGTTGAGCAGGAGGTGAGTGGCCTGTATCGAGTGAGAGCTGTGGACTACTGGGACAGGCCTGGTCCATATTCGCTCACAGAGAGGTACTCAGAGCACTGCTAACACAAGACTGGAATTTTGTGAATTTTATATATTTTTATATTGTATGTAAGTACATTTTCACAATTGAATAAATGCAAGGTGTATCAAAATCATATTCCAAATAGCTGGACACATTTTGCCTCTTATTTTATATTAGTAATTACCCTTAATTATATGGAAAGATTTTGTCGTACTCAAATTTTACCATTTCATGGAGTGAAAATATTAAAACTGTTTCAAGTTTTTACCAGATTACAAATTAAACTAGGATTTTGCTGATGTACAAATGATGACAACACTAGCAGCACGTTCAGTAACAACATTTATTGTTACCAATCACACCAGATGTAAACCCTTAAAAACAATCTTACAATCATGTGGATTCTGACTTGTTATGATGAGTCTGATTAGGCGTCACAATGACAGGGCTGGCAGTAAGTTAATTTGGACTGGTCTGGTAATTTTATCTCCGGGACAGTGTGAGCAGCAAACAGATCTTTAATAGGATTATTGAACCAATTGCGTCTTGGACGAAGTCTTGTTTGGTGAGGTAATGTGTTGAGTGTTGCCTGGTGATGGATTTAGCAGGCTCCTAAAAGAAAACAGAGTCAAAAGGTCAGTAACATGTAGATCGCAGGTAAAGCTTATCAAGCACACCAAAAATATGATCATTATCTGAAATGTCCTGTAAACAGTTACATCTGATGTGAGTAATCGTATTTCTTTCTGTTTGTTCAGAGCTGTACAGATTTTGACAAGAAAAATTATGCCAAAAAAGGAATTGTGGCAAACGCAAAAGATTAAGACAGTTATTTTAAAATTCATTGACTTTTGTCTTCCAAATACAACAGTTGCCCTAAAAAAATCATTGATTAACTGACACATGTCTCCAGGTTTGTATGATCAGATTTCTCTTGGACGCACAAAAAATTCAGATCTAATCCAATTATTCTGGCCATGTAATTGTACCCAATATTGTCTCTCGAGCTTAATGGGTTTATAATAAAACAAACTATTTGACAGTGTTTCTTAACACATTATTTTACATTACACATACATATTGGTTGATAATATTTTGGGGAGAATAAATCACTAAGACAATTGATTACATTTGACGCAGCATCAAACCACCAGAATATAACTTGTACAGTAAATTAATATTGTGTAGTAGAGTTATCAAATCTCATTTTAAGTTGTGGTACTGACCAGACTGGAGAACGGGCTGGAACTGTCCGCTCATGCAGATCTCCTCCTGTTTCTGGCGGACAAGTCTCTGGATGGCGGGGGGCAGACCACGGGGGCTGCGGCTGAAAACCAGGGCGTAGCCATCATCACAGGACCCATCATCCTTCAGAGTGCGGCAGGCGTAGGTGATGGCATAGTTATCGTAGTCAGTGTCAATCACCCAGTAGTTGTCACCTGGAGGATTAAAAAAATATGTTTGGGATATTTGTTGCTCTGCCGACAAATTAGATTCAAACACTTAAATAGATTTTAGTAAACCACACTACTATAACTAAACCACTAAACATCCACACAGCAGTTTGAGAAGTAATGACTTACTTCATGTGTAATTAGTATTTGTGGAAACGCTTACCTCCACTGGACAGGTAGCTGGCCAGTCCTTGGTAGTTCATGAACATTTTTCCGGGGGTACCAGGGTCGGGCACGGTGTACTGGGCAGCCATGTCAGCGCACACAACCCAGAATCTGAATGTAAGAAAGTGAAAAGGATTGTGAGTACTTCACACAGGACTTCACGACTATAGCACCAATGTCCTATTTACTGACCCAAAAAGTGTGACTCTGCCCCTGGAGGAGGCCACCATGGCACCATCATCTCCAATAGTGTATTCAGCTGAGATGTTGTCCTGAAGGAACAGCCCCTCTGGGTCCTTCTTCTGCAGAGCATACCACTTTCCTGCATACTGGAAATAACAGGTCCACATGTAAATATGATTATAAAACAACCTGCGTTGTTAATAAGGTTAATTAATTAGAGAAGTGGAACATAACATATTGACTCCCTTTCTACAGAAAAAAGAGGATTTTATTTACCCTCTTGGGATCAAAGTCCTCCTTCACTGTGAAGCTCTCAACAACACAGGAAGCTAGGCTCTGCTCCACACAGGCCAGGAAGAGCATCACCAGGGCAAACATTTGGAAGTCCATCCTAAAAGACCAAGTTGAACATTCATGATTATCACCAATAACACAATTTCACATGTACAGTTTTAATGGTTCCTTACCTGATGTGAGGTCTGCGGTCTCTGAATAGACAGTTATGGGGTTGAGTTGTCAGAGTTGTTGTGTGAAGATGCTACGGGAGCCTTTTTATACCAGACACGGACAGGCTCAATGATTATTTTCACTTCTTGAACCTAAATACAGACTGTAAATCTAGTACTAATCCAGTTAACAAAATCCCCACTGTAAGCCTGTGCACCCATGCATTCAGCAGAGTGTGGGCTTTATATAATTGTTTTCTTGGCTACATAATGGGATCCATAAGCAGCAGATGCTCTGAGGTGACAACAGTCTGAGCCTGAAGTCACAGGGATTCAGCACACATGATGACTGTAAACACGTGTTTTTGAGTGTGAATGTTACATGATCTGAAAATTCAATTGATTATTATTGATAGTATTCACATTACACTTAAGCATCTTTATTTCGCAATTTTGATCTACAAATGGAAATTTTAGAGCAGTGTGGCAATAAGGACTTGACTGCAAGCAAAAACAATCTATCTATTTATATCTATCTATATATATATATATATATACATATATACACACACACATAGTTATATATATATATATATATATATATCGATATAGCAGTTAGTTAGGCAATAATTGCCCATAGTGTCCACAGTAACTAGAGGCAAACTAATCTCTTGGCACAGATTACGGGAAAAACTACAGCTGCCAAAAAGGCAGATTTAATTATGTTACAACATAGGCAACAGGATCTTACTTCAAGATTTTTCTGTGTGGTGCAGTCTGGGTTGCATTTTATAATTTAAGTTTATTTTATTCAATGACGCTTTTGAATGCACCTAAAATAAGCACATTTGTGTGATCTTGTTTTTTGATTAACTCTTTGAACACACTGGCCGAGTCAGCCCTGATGGCTCAGCTCCAAATACAGACTGCAAGAAATTCCCAGGTATTTTTAGCAGACTGTACTGTTGTTGTAGTTCTATATTTACCTGACCAACACCTATACCATGTATACAGGAATAGACCGGCTTTGGGACTTAATACTTATACACATTTCCCACAAATACCATGTAAGGACAACAGTTACCTCAATTAAAGTACTTTAATTCATCTCATTTGCCAAAAAGCACTGATCCAGGGGTTACATGTGAATGAACATTTACAGGGTGATGGTGGTCAAGTTACCAAAATTCTCAAACAAGCATCAATTCATAATGCAGCTTCACTGGGAGAACAAAAATGAGACTACAGGGATTTCTGTTATTTGATTAGAAACATTTATGGGCCACAATATTCCACATCCTTTTATTGTGTAAAAGACTCCAGAAAACTGCACAAATAAGCAGGCATCTTCACTCGGCTTTACTTCAAAATGGTATCTTCACTTGCTGCAAAAATGAAAGAAATATTAGAAACACAATTTAATTTACCAAATATTTCTCAAGTCGATGGTGGACAGGGGTGGAAAGTAACTAATTACAAATACTCATGTCCTCTTAATTCTTGTTCTACTGAGATACACATTTTTTATTTAGTTTGTAATTTTGAGAAAGTTTTGTCTTATTTTATATCTTATTTTGAACCTCTATTTTCTTCTGATGGTCGGTTGCTGATGTCTGTAATGAAAAACATGAATTTCTAGCCATGTAATTAACTACATTTAAAAAACTGGAAGTTAGAGAGTGCATAATATAACCTAGTCGTCCCTATTCACAGCAGTCTCTCTACACCTACAAACACACTGATCGCCCGCTCAGATTGGCCAGGGCTCAGAATAAGTGGATTGAAGTTGTAAACAGCTTAATTCAGCGTTACGTTAAATTGATCATGTTTGGAAGAAAGACTGGTCTAAACTGCTATTAAAATGCATTAAAATATAACTTTTATATTTCATGCATACATTTTGGCACCAGAGCTTGAAATATATCACATGTATAGCCATGTAACTGTTTTCTTTCATATGAGTACTCTTTCCACCTCTGCTCCAGGAATAGGTGGTTGCCTACCCTCTGCTAGCTGCTTGGCAATGCGCTCCTGCTCCTCACGGATCTTCTTCTCTTCCTCTTCTATCCTCTTCTCCTCAGCAGCAATGGGCTTCAGGTAATCTGTGAAAAGACACGATTAAAAAGCGTATTTTCTCAACAAAAATGCAGAATACAATCTCAAACGCACTGGTCAAACCACTCACCATATCGCCTCTTGCCATAAAAGATACCAGCAATCAAAGCTGAATACCTTGCCGTCTGCAATAAGAGATGAATGTTAGTTATAACGACACAAAGAAACAACTGCACATGGTTATAAATAAAATTGTGCACAGGTTTGTGCATTCAACTAATTTGCCATGTTGGAGGCACATTTGCAGTGACCCTTTGCTTACACATAATACTATATTATTACTCCATGTCTTACAAATGGAGTTGACTTACAAATACAATAGTTTATGCACTTAAAATGATCACAGTTGTCAACAAAGCTGACGAATAGCTCATCATTGACAATTGCTAACTTAACCTGTTAACATGCTTGATCTCAATGACGATTTGTCATCTCAACTTATTAGCCAATGTTGTGCACGATTACATTGGTTTTCATAAATGTGTTTATAGTTGCCGCGATTTAACACGTACAGCTATGTTTTTTGTGGCGTTATTGCCACTGAATTGAGCAGAACACCTCGTACATGTCCAGTTAGCATGCTGGCTAGTAAAGCTTAGCATTTTCACGTCTACACAACGAGTTATTTCATGACACAAATACACGCACCGTTCTAAAATTAAGAAACTTCTTTTATGTCGTATTCTGGGTAACAAACCTTAATAAGAGGCGATACTGCGACAGGAGGAGCCATTGTGGTGATATTTTAGCCTTTAGCTGCAGAGGTGACTTTCCCACCGCTAAGCACTGTGGGAGAAGACCGTTCCGTTTTATGTTGAAGGGCAGTGGGCTAGTGCTGCCCCCCAGTGGACGGAACTTTACACCTTTCTTTTTGGTGCAGAGGTGGTGTGGTGGTTATAACTGCTCTCACAGCAAGTGTGGTAGATAGAGTATGAGAACTATGTTATATGTGGTGGTGGAAGGTAATGAAGGACAAACGTAGAACCTGTACATAAGTAAAACATTTTAGCTATTTGTTCTTTACTCAAGTCACTACATTTCAGTCCATATAGCTGTTCTTTCTACTTCAATACATTTTTGAACTGGACTGAAAAGTATAAAGTACTTTTACTTTTATTACATTCATGGTGTAAAGGTTTTGAGTTCACATGCTGGTTAAAAATATGGAGGCTACACAAAATTCACTAGAAAATTAGGTAATTGATTGTAATTAATTAATTACTGCACAGCACATCAGCACAACTTAATGTTTTAACGATTCTCAAAATCAAGTACGTTGTAAAAGCAGGACTTTATGATAAAAAATTAGATCACTGCACACTCTCTGTATGTAATAATTTAGCATTTTATTTTTCGCTCTGATTGACCGCTCTTGGGTGTACCTAAGAGTTTGTGAGAGGAACCAATGTTGAAACCTGTACCTATGAAATTAGGTACTACAGCTTTAAGTAGATTGTTGCACGTGCTACTCTTACCTGTTTTTTTGTTTGTTTTTTCTGCTCTTATATATATATATATTCCTGGAGTACTTGCTTTTTGGCCTAGTTCTGTGCACATTCCTGGGACACCTGAGGACAGAAGGTACAAAATAGATTCTGTACATTTCTGTGTATAGTGCAGAGATGGTCACTGCAGCACTACATTTCATTTCAAGTAAAAGTAGGTACACCTGGTCAAAAGTTGGTCATTCAAATTTGCTGAAGCATACTTTGCTGAAATTACTTATGAATTGAACATAGTTTTTTCAACATTTCATTTTAAATAAGTGATGGGCTGTGAATTAACTTTGTGCCTTAAAAAATACAGCATGTTACTTAAAAAGACAAGATGTAAATTGATAATATGATTAATTGTTTCAAAGATTAAATTATAAGGAACATGTTTGGTTGGAATGGGTGAAAGAAAGAATATAAACATTTTGTATTCATTATTTCCAGAACAAAGCTTGTTAGAGCTGCATAGCCTATTGACCTTAGGGGTCATCAATAATAATAGATTAAAGCCAAGTCACAACAAACAAACTAATCAATGACATCACAGATTGTAGCCACATCCTGTACCATTATTTTAATAGATCCACAACCTGCAAGGAGTAAACATTTTCTTTTTTGAGTCTATAACAGTACAATGGCCCAAAAAAAGCTTCTCTCTTTCAAGTGTAGTGGAGTCATAGTAAAAAGTACTCAACTAAAATATGGCTCAGGTAAATTACTACTTAAGTGCAGTACTTGAGTAAATTTACCTCTCGAAGTCTGTAAATGAGCATTGCTTGCACGTCTAGTATTACCCAGTAGATGGCAGTAAAGATCGATGGTAAAGATACACATGCAAGTTATTAATGACACAACAATTTTGAGCAAAGAAATTGCATTTATTTATTTATTAGAAAAATGTATCAAATATAAAATGTAATTTGTTTGAATAAGTAAGCTTTTACAAGCAGAAAACAAAGTGAGCAAATGTATGCAAATACTTTAAATGGTTATAACAAGGCTCATAATCTTGTGGAAAAGCAAACACTTAAAATTAATGTTGGCCTATTTGTTATGTTCATGTATTCATTAGTCAAATTTATTGTAGTTTACTTCACATGCTGTTACAATTAATACAATTTTGAGCAAACAATTTCAGTTCTGTTTACAACAAAACTAATTCCACTGTGTTTTGATCAAATGCAATATCTTTAATGGAAGCATTTGTGGATGTCATCAAATCAGTGTGGATTTCCCAGGGCATTGCTGAGGGTCTTCACTGTCCTCTTAACAAACCTAATTTTGCCACGTTTCTTCTGGAAGGCTGTGTATTGGTTGGACTTGAGTTTGGAGTAGTAGTCAGAGAATTTGTTGAAGAGGATTGAGATGGGCAGACCGTTGAGGATGATCCCAAAAGCAATGCAGATGAAAGCAAAGATTCTGCCCAGTATTGTCTCAGGATACACGTCTCCGTAGCCCACAGTGGAAATGCTCACCTGGAGGAAGTAAGATGGACAAATGAGTAGTTTAGACTTACAGTATAATGACTTTCTGGTATCAGTGCTGTAAGACTTCTGCAGACAGAGGAGAAAAATACAATTCAATTAATCTGATTTACTTTACCAATTAAGAGACACAAACAAACTTCTTGTGGTCCAGGAAAACATACCCAAAACAAAACCATATCAGTGGTGGATGAAGTACTCAGTTTTGTTAAGTAAAAGTACAGATACAGGAGCAAATAAATACTTAAGAAAATGTAAAAGTATCACATAAAATAATCTATTTTAGTAAAAGTATTGGAGTACTCGTTTGAAAGTGTACTTTTAGATGAAAGGATTTCTCTCTGATTTTGAAACTTATTCTTGATAAAGAATTGTGCTGATTTTCAATAGCTTAATATTCCTGGCCTTTTATATATTTTTGTTTGCTCAAAACCAGGACTTGAAGCAAGATTGTTAAAAAAAAAAACATAAGGAAAACACTTTGCTGTCCAGTTAAAATGTAGTGCAGTAGAAAGTACAGATACTGCTCTCAAATGTAAAAAGTATCCATTGCAAAATTTACTCAAGTAAAATACAGATACCTAAAAACTTTACTTAAATACAGTATTTTTACCCTAGTACTATATTACTTTCCACCACTGAACCATATGCACTAGTGAGCTATTTACCCCTCCACCATTGGCTCTGCATATATCTGCGTCTAACCAACCCTAAAACGTGCACATATATTGTCATATATATCAAGTACCTCAAAGCTGATTTGCATTTGCTATAGAACTCTCTGCTGCATGCATGAACAGCTTGTATAGAGGGTATACACTTCTTAAGGGTCAAGGAAAAACGGCATATTGCCTGGGCACTATGGCAGGAGCCCATTACTCTGATTATAAGGATTATCATTTCCTTCTCCGGGATTAGAGGCAGGAATAAGTCTAGGCACTGCTATGACCTGTTAACTGGTTTTATAGGGACCGGAGCAAAGGCAACATATTGTACATTTGTACTAATCGCAACATTTTATTTACTCCCTGCAACTCCATAGGCTAAACCCCATGTGTTACATGGTCATGCACTGTGGCACTCTTGACCTGTTTGTGTTTAATTAAGCAGGTTACAAATGAAGCCTAATTACATCATGTTGTTTTGAAAACATGAACACAAAGAACGGATTAGAAATAAAAAATGAAAAAGTTATGTTGTAAACTTTCAAATATGTCTATATGGTGATATCGCTGCACTTTTATTTTTTTTTATTTTTTCAGACATTTAATGCTGTCTGATCATTAAACCTCAACCAATACACTTGAATACATTTTTAACATCATCTTTGAATTGACATATTATCGGTTTTCAAAATACCCCTCAATATCACCCACCTCTAATACACATTTGTGATAATTTTCTAGAAGAGTTGCCAAACTAACCTACAGCTTCTCAGGTCATACTGACTTTATACTCTTGCACCACTGGGCAATATTGGCCTGTTTGTGCAATTACTTTGACAAATGTGTTTGCCTGGCACTTACCATCCACAGTTTTCACAATATAGACATTGCACAGAGAGATATTGCCATCATCTGTTATTATTGATATACCCTCCAGCTCTTGGCAAGGTACTTACCGCAGCCCACCACCATGCATGAGGTATACTGGTGAAGTTTGTTTGTGGCATGTCGTGCTCCACGGTGTAAACCATGGCAGAGAAGCTGAATATTCCCATTGCTATGAAGAGAAAGAGGCAGCCCACTTGCTGGTAACACTGACGCAGAGTGAATCCAAATGCCCTCAGGCCAGTGGAGTGTCGGGCCAGTTTTAATATACGAAATATACGCATCAGTCTCATTATTCTCAGCACTTGCCCGAGCTTTCCCACCTGCCCCACTGCCTGCATGTCCGCTTCATGTTTTATATAGTTGCCGCTGCTGTCAAAAAACTCCAGAATGCCTTGGAGATAGGTTGGTAATATAGCAATTAGATCGACTGTATTGAGGACACTCCTGCTGAAAGATTTGAGGTCTGGCGTGGAAACTAAACGAAGTATATACTCCATAGTGAAAAAGGTAATGCACATAGACTCTACATATTCCCAGTAGGTTTTGCCACTGAGCTGACCACTGGGGGTCTTATACTGCATCTCTTCAACTGTATTCAAAGTCATGGCCACCAGTGAGATCAGTACGAACAGGCTTGAAGCTACAGCCATGAGTTTAGCCTTCACAGATGAAAATGGTTTCTCCATGAGGTTCCAGATGGCTCGTCTCGGATAGCCCATGAACATGTCGTGAAACAGCTCCTCATTTTCCTCAATCTCTACCTCCGCCTCCAGCTCCCTCTGGATTTTTAGCTGTTCGTTCAGTTCATCCTGTCGCTCCTCAAAAGAAATGCGACAGCAGCGGTTTGTGTTTTTGATTCGCACTCCCCAGTAGTTGATCTCCTCCAGAAAGTTACGTGGACATAGCTCATCTTTGATCCACAGCACCCCAGTCCTGTAGAAGTTAAAGATGCAGTGGAAAACATCTGGATCCCGGTCAAAAAAGTACTCGTTGCTGGTCACAATGTAGTCGTCACACAGGTCAAGTTTCATATTGTGGTCAGTGTAGGTGGCCAGGCGACCTATTCTAGTCTTGGGGTACTTGGCAGCCGTCTTGTAGGCTATTTGGTAGGGTTTGCCTCCCACATTGATGTTGATCATGTAGTTCTTCTTGGATGGTGAGAGTTTTGTCTGTGGGTACCCATCATCATACTCCTCTTCATACTCGGCGTAGATGTCGTAGATGTCCCGGCTCAGCTCCTGCAAAGAGTTCCAGGTCTTCACACAGCTCTCCTTGGCCAATGGATAAGCGATCTCTGAAGGCCTCCTGTTCAAATCTGTGTCTCCGACTTTGTAGTTGGGGAAGAGACTTTGCCTCCTGTTAAAGAAGGTAACCACCTTCCCTGTGCTCCCCATTTTGAGCCCAGAGCACAGCGCAGACTATATGCAGACTATAAAAGCATTACTGTGTCTAATACCCCTGCACCTAAGCACAGGACATGAGCAGGATGCCTCATGGCCCCATTAATGTTGCTGACTGAGAGGATCCGCGTGCTTACTGGACATCTAAATACCATTATCCCCTGTTGAGCTGCCTCCCTCCCTGACCTGGCATTGGCTGCTGGGCACAACTCAACATATGCCCGCTATAAATGCAATTTTTGTCATTAAATTTCACCCAATTAAAATGTTGATATATTTTTTTTGTTAAATCACACGTACAATAATCTTTTAAATGTTTTGCAAATTTACTTCCTTTACAATGTATAGACATCTCTGTCATGCTTTAATCTTCTTCCAATCCCCACAGATTATTCAAAGGAAGTCGTCATATTGGAAGGCTATGATTGAAAAATACCATCGCGTGTCATGGCATTTTTTTTTTCTTTTTTCTAATTTTATCTCTGCCAAAGGATTCTACAATGATTCTGGAAAGGGGGTGTAAAAATAACTAAATCAAAATAGTTGTGCACATATATAACTGTGTATAACTTATAACTATATGTAACTTCTTACATTAAACTCTGTAGATAATTATCATACGTGCATGTCCACCTATACAGTCCTTTTGTCTTTGGAACCTTAAAATGCGCTTTTTCTGTCTTCATTAGATTTACATGCATGGCCACTTTCATGGCTCAACTATTTCAACTTGTTTAACTTCCTGGTGCCAACCCAGCTGACATGTTAAAACAATTAAGTGTTTAAGGTGCTAATGCAGTGACATTTAAATAGAGTCACCAGACTTAAGCTAGTCTTGTTAGTGCTGTGTGTCATAATCAGGGGGGTGAACTGGATTTGCTATTCAAACCAAACCAGGACAAAACAATGAAAAGCACAATCAAGGAATTAAGTGAATAAAGTTTGTAGGTGGGAATGTAAGTGGTATTGATAATTGAATTTCCTGTCTATGCTTTGATATTATGCAAAGGTAATATAATGAGCTACAGAAAATATATTTGGTAAGATATATGCACCAGTTCTCTCAAAGAAGGAACTGAAATGTAACATATTTTCTGAGGATTACAATAATGTTATCTGGTCTTCAGGTCGGCCGCAGTTTCCTGTCTCTGTTGTTTCCACAGTTACACAGATCAAATGTGGTCTCTTCAAAGCAGCTTAGTAAAGAAAGAATGTAGATTATAATCTTTTCTGTATGTAAATCCTTGTGCCGTACACACTCTCTCATATTTACAGCTGCAAAGAAACACAGATTGTTTTTTGTAACAATAATCTGACTATTGAACTTGACCTTTACAGATGTGCCTTAAACAGAGCATAGGGTCATCTCACACGTAAATGCCGATACATGTATTTAAAATCCATTTAGCACAATTTGCCCAACATTAAAACAGGATTATCAAAGGATCATTACTGTTGTGAAGAAAATATTAGGGGTAAAAAATTCTAACTGCTGTGAGGTTTTGCATATTGATTTTGTTATATAGACACATTAAAATGCTGTCATCAGATTGTTCAAAATACCAGAATGGAGATGACTTCAGGCAAAATTAAGATGAACTCAAAACATTTTCAAAGATGAATTAACATCGGATCAAAAATGCTAAATATTGTAAGCCTTTACAACAAAAATTAATAAAATTAAATTAAATCAATTTACAACAATCTAAAAATGTCCAGGGTAGAAATTACTATTACAATAGATGGAATTGGTATACAGTAGGCCATTGTTTTCTTACTCTAAAATTGTATTTACGTTTAACGAAAACTGTAATTTGTGGTAAAGTGTAACATATCTGTAGATTTAAAAAAAAATCCTGTAAATGTTTGTCCAGGAAAACCTAAAAATAGTGTCTCAAACTACATTAACAAACAACGTATAAAAGTAAATGCTTTTACATCAGGCTCTGATTTTCCTATTTGCCATATATATATATATATATATATATATATATATATAGTATATATATATATATATATATATATATATATATATATATATATATATATATATATATAATTTAATTTATTAACAGACAGTATACAGCAAGATATATATACATATATATATATATATATATATATATATATATATATATATCTTGCTGTATACTGCCTGTTAATAAATTAAATGAAATATGAATATACAATTAACCTCATCAACACATTTATTTTTTTAACAACCCAACCCAAAAAATATATATTTTTTTTTAATTATCAATTACCATATGTTCTTTTATTAATCAATGTATATTTTCCCCTTTGCTCTATAAATATATTTTTGATATATTTTTTTTTATTATGTATTATTGTGAAAATCCTGAACGGATGTTATTTAGCGAGAATCTTCATCTACAAAGAAAACGCCGCTGTTTTAAGGGAAACCAAGGTTGTTGAGCAGCAGGTTTGGAGTAGCAGGCTCCAGGTACGTATCATTTCATCTGTGACCACTGCTTGGATCGGGATTTGTTATATCACTTTTGGTACGCTGTATGATTCAGCATGTCAGGATTTCGCTTGCGCAAATATTGATGCGGTCAAGTGTCAAGTGTCGACAGCTGGTGCAGCTCACCGGCTAACTGTTAGTTAGCACGAAGCTAACCCGGATAACGGTCATCAACAGCTTCAGTTTATAGGAGACAACTGCGTAAATCGGTGGGAAATGTAAAATAACCCCAGTTTATCCTTACACCGCCGTTTCTTTGTAATGTTAGTGCTATGTCAACGCGGTAAAATAAAACAAAGGTCTTTTGATTGAATGGCGTCGGGGTAAATATGGTCAGTTGTGTTTGCTTACATCAATATATTGCTATAAAAAACATTAGAGTTTGTGGTTATGGACGGTTTTCCGACTTGATATACAATGAAAGACAAGCAAATTGTTGAATATATTTGAGGCTACTGTCTTCTGATCTGGCTCGCTCCATAAGATATAAACTAGTAAAATACAAAATATTATCAAAATATTATCAAAGCAAACTGGATTTATGTGCCTGGGTTGCTTTTGCATTACATAACATTACCTGCCCTGTACAATTATTTTTGGTAAGTTCGTTATAAATTTAGCTTATGTAGTTCTTACTATTTTGAACGATTACAGCTGGCTAATGCTGCTCATTTGAGTAATTTTTTGTTTTTGTGTTTGTTCACGTCAAAATACAGAATCCATGGGATTCAGAACGATTATTTTGGGGATTTGGTGCTGTCGCCAAAGCGATTAACAATTTTAAACAAAATGTTGTGTGTATATATACATATATATAACACACACATTTTGCACATACATTCAATATAGAATATATTCATGGTAAAGAAAAATGCAGTTAATAGAGCTGACTCAAAATGAAAAAAAAGTTATGTATCTGCACTTTTATGATTCATTTGACAGACATTTCCCATTTGTATTATAATAAACCTCAGCTATTATGTTTATGTCCAACATGTTTTAACACATTTCTGTTGAACTATACACTATTGTCTGACTGACGATAAAATCTAAATTGTGTTCTAACTCCCAGAAAATTGTGCCACAACTATATTTTGTGCAGTAAAAAAAATACATTGAAAAAGTAGAAAAATACACCATTACAATGCATCTTCATATTGTATTGCCATGTTCCAATAAAGCAGCAGTTTGTTGCAGAGGTTGTGTTACAGACTGGAAGAATAATGTCCTTGAACTGCATATTGAACTGCATTGAACTGAGCGCAAGCTTATTGTACAAAAACTATAGGATCTATGAGTTGGTGTGCACAAATTGCAGTTTTTCTATGTCCTTTTCAGAGGCACTGGATCTGGCATTCGATCACTTGAGTAGGGATCATGAGACGATTAACAATCCTTTCATTTATCTCAGTAATTATGCACGGTATATTTTTGATAACCGTGATAATTGACATTTTACCACCAGATTGGTCAGAAAAAACGTATCAAATTATTATTTATAGAATTTAAATGATAATTTATAATATCAGTTATAAGACTGTCAGCTATTTTGATTACTGTGATGGGACCCCCTCGAGAAAGAGACGGATAATCTCAAGGGACTATCCTTAACCAAATTAAAATACATATATCGCTAATCGCAAGTATTTTTTCCTTGACGATTGTACAAAATAAAACAATAATCAACATCGTCCCATGCCTACTCTTGAGTCCACTATCTATAATGACACCAAGAAGTTTTATATGATTACATTAGTAAATAAGTGCTTCCTTGTTAAACATGAAATAAAGGCGTATCTGAGCATACCATGTAAATTATGTTGTGGTGAATAGTTACTAATGCATCCATACAAAGGCTTTATTTTGAGATGCATAGTGTTCTACTGTCTCTGATATTGCCGAGCTCAAATGTCCATTATGTGTGGCAGTTAAAGGTTTGTTTGTTGTTCACTGCCAGTGCAGATGGAGTAGTATTGGAGCAGATGGGGGTGGTGACTCATTGTCTTCTGGAGTAGGGGGTCTCATAATAGCCACTCTGTCCCAACAAGCCTGCACTGAAAACCTTTAATCACACTAAAACACTTCCCTTGGAAATTACATCCTGTTTACACACTGTACCTTCAGACGAGCCTGCACGTTGACAACCCCAGGATGAACCATTTGGACACTCACTGAGTTAAGTTGGCTTAACCGAATGCAGAAATGACCAGATTGTCAGGTTGTTATCATACACTTTATTGCAGCCCTGTTCGTGAGAAGTCAACTATTAAAATAATCGTTAGTTGAAGCCCTACTTTAAAAAATATAGAAAAAAATCTTGACACAGTAGACGCAGGATGTGGGTTGGGCAACAAAAAAATTTAATAAACATTATATTTTATATGTATCCCTATTAACAATTCGGAAATTAAGGGTTCCAAAAATTACTTTAATAGTAGTTTATGCATTTTAACACTTGAACAGCTTTAATACTTGACAAGGCACTGTTGTGCATTCAAAACTTTGACACATTATCTGTATTTGTCTGTGATATTTTCCGCTGTGTATTGCCTCATGACCAGAGGACACTCTTGTAACTGTACACTCAGAGTTGCGTTCCCCAAAAGACCTGACCTTGACCAAGTCCTGGGTCTCTGGACCTGAAGAAGAGCCTTTGGCAGCTTTGCTGTTTTAACAATGAGCCTGTCGTTGTTTGTTTAGTCCATGTGGAGACATTTCCCCTAAACTCTTATAAAGTTAGTGTTTTTTCTACAGTGAAGACGTGTTGTATAATGTTACTGATCATGCTTTATTGCAGTATGACGGCTTTATTTACAGGGCCGGCCGTTATATAACAGTAACTTGATACATTCAGCATTGGCTGGTTAATGTTCTACTGTGGTCCTGCTGCTTTGAGACATGGCCCAATCGGACAATGGACAGTTCAAAACCATTGCTTATTTCTCAAGATAATTAACATACCTACCTATTAAAAAATTATGGCTGTGACAATATTTTTGGGGCCCAGTATTCTGTATGCTTTCTATGCAATAGTGGGGAATTTATTTATTTTTCATGTAGTACAAGATCTGAGCTTTAGAGTGTTGAGTAACTTGTAGGACAAATTGCGACTTTCGAGTTCTTGAGCCAGTAGTATAAAGTTTCAATATCATACAATGTGGTAATTTGATGAACATATCACACTTCAATTTTTATTTATTTATTTTAATGTTTTTATCGTGACAGGCCTACCTCACAGCAATTAGTCCTGGATGAACATGTAACAGTACAAGGGATTACTTTCCTAGTTTCAAATTTGGGTCAAACATTTATATAAATCTACTAAAAAAGTAATCCACGGATGGAGTTCATAATAAATATCCTCCTTTTTAGACTGTACCACAAACTTTCAACCTCGTGTGCAGTAGCCCCTCCTCGTCTTGTAACATTATGCTCTGCTCTTTCTCTCAGTCTGATGCTGGAAGCAGGGCCCAGTGGAGCAGAAGTGCAGCGCGGCCGGACTCCCCTCTGTCCTCTCATGCCTCCCCCTGTGTGTCAGTGACCCCAACACACCCTCCACCTCTTCCTCCACTGCCCCGCCGCCCGCCCGCCCCTCCTCGTGTTGTGCCCCCCTCGCACCCCATGCTCCGGACACAGTCTGCTCACTGCCAGCCCAATGACTGCCTGGATCGTCCTGCCTGTCAGCCTGTCTGCCTTCTCCATCACAGGGATATGGATCGTGTAAGTCCCAAAGAAATCAATGCCAGATTCAATTAGCTGTGGACGTGTGGTATGCGCTTAGTCAGACGTCTTTTGCAGTTCAAGTCCTGATTTAGTCCTGCATTTGTTGGGGCTTGAGATTGCTTACCTGATCTTCATTTGATGCTGGTCTTGTTACTGGTCTTCAAATGTTTTGGGCATTTCAGTTCTTAAGATGGTTCTCTTAAAAGCCATTTTTAATATATATAGGTTATATTTGTATGGTATGAACTTAATAAGAATTTGTTCATCATTGTTATATATTTTTCAAGGATTAAGTCATGGTTTATGTGAGTTAATAGCGATAGGAAATGTGTATATATATCATTGGGAAGGAGTAATGTGTAGCTATTAATGATTTTCTAGAAAGGGATTTTTCAGTAACAAAATGGCTTAAAAGGTTTAAGATACGCATTTTTGAAGTTATTATATGCGTTACACCAAGAAGTAGTGATAAGATTAATGGTCACTACCTCTTGTTTTGTTATTATTAAGTCATAAGTGTTATGGGAGAAATTAAAAATAATACTTGCAAATGGTTTAAGCAAAAATTTGTTCATATAAAGTGATTTTAATCTCATTAAAAGGACACATTATGCGACAGTGACTTTGAACATTTAACTATGTTCATTAAAACATACCTGGAATAGCATTTATCTGCATTCACACTATTTTAAAGAATGCCAGTTAGAAAATCCCCTCTGACAATCAAAAGTGCTTCCTGCTGAACTCCCTCAATGAGTGACTTTTTCCGATTTTCATACGTCACTAATGTAAGAGTCTTCTGCTGTTTAAGTCCTTAAATCATCGCCATCACATTTCTGCCGTCTAAACACGATCACTGCTATTGTTAACTTGATCATTGCATCACACGCAGTCTCTTGAAGTGATAACACAACTAAATTGTGTGTAGCGTTAGGTGCCATCTACTGGCTGAATACACTCAGTAAGTGTCAGGGCAGACATCAGAGAAACATGTTCATGTACCTCATAATCCTGGCAAATTTAAGGTACTCAAGAGCATGTTTAAAGGCTAATAACTTGAAAAATATGTTTCCTTTAAAATTATGTATGCACTCACAAAGTTTGGTGTGAATTAGTTTGAGCTAAAACTAGCTCTGCTAACAACATTGCATTTCCCAAGTAAATATAGATGAATAAACTAGGCCAGTTATTGTTCAAAATGGGTATGGTACTAAATTAAAACTAAACATTATTGTAATTTTTTGTCATCGTGATCTTCTTGATGCCCTGGCTGTCCTACGTTAAAGAGAACATTTTGTCCGAGTTGAACTGTAGCTGTGAAATGTCATGTTTCTTCTCATATCAGTCTGGGACTTTGGGCCTGGCTACAGTCAGATGTATCAACTATGTATTAAATAACTTTGATGTAGCTGTCAGAATATACCATGACTTTTTAGCTTCTCTGCTGCTCATTGACTGTGAAGCCTCGCTCCCTGAGTCACGATCCCATGTTGACATTTGCCTTTTCCTGCTTTGACTTATGGAGTGTTTTTCTTCCCTCAGTTACGCCATGGCTGTGATGAATCACCATGTTTGTCCTGTGGAAAACTGGTGAGTATTTGATATGCTTCTTGGAAAGAAAACACCATTTTCTTCAGTACTTTGTCTGCTGCTCCATTCACAGGATCTCAAATTGACTTACAAAGAAATGTATGCATGTTTAATTATCTTTTTCAAAAATACACTAATCTGCAAACAAGCTTCTGCTATAATAATGCAATAATAAAGATGGTGTGTTGGTCTTTTTGGTAATATAATTAAAGTAAGTACAGAATGAATTAAATGAATTCTCTTTCCATTTTTATTGATAAACTATTCAACTGGCTTACATGTTTGTGAATATAATTGTTCCTAAAATAGTCTACATTTATTGTTGCACTCCTTGTTTAAGCCTCATTCACTTCTTTGTAAACGCTTGGATCGTAATATGAACTGGAGACGTGGATGTTCCACAGGTCCTACAATGTAACCTGCCTGGAGGAGCTGCCCCGCCCCGGCTTTCCCAAAACATGTTGCACCCTCCAGGACATACCCCTCATCAGGTTCGTCATTCACCTATTTATTCTTTCTGCTAAACAGTCTCTGACAGCAAATGTCCCCCAGGCACAATTTTACATCCTTAACCCGCATTTGCATTTGCTGTATTTGCTTAATCTGCAAATCAGCCTCCAGCCACTTCAAAGTACAAAAGAGCTCTTGTGAAACAGCACCCTGAGAATTTGTGTTTTTGTTTTCCTGTTTGTGCCGAAGAAAGTCTATTTTTTACACCTTTTTGTCCCTGATTAGAAAATAGAGTTTATGAAATACCCCTGATCTTTCCCAAATTATAATGATATAGAGTACAGTATGGTACAAACCACAACAGTAGCTTTTACCACTAGTGTGGAGTGAATAATGCACCAAACTGTACAGCAGCTTTGTGCAGTGCTAAGAGAAAATGCACTTTTTCAGCCAAATGCACCAAGAATCTTGAACTCTTAATCCAGTAAAGACATAAACAGAGACAGATGGTATTATGATAGGATTGTATTAACAAGGCACATAGTTAAGCTTGTACTATTTTAATACTGTCTACTGTTCGTCTTACAGTAAATGTGGTTCGTTCCCCCCGGAGAGCTGCCTGTTCAGTCTGATCGGGAACGTGGGAGCCTTCATGGGTAAGACCCTGCTGTAATGGCACACAAACACATAGTTACTGTTTTTAATTGATCAAAACATGACCTTTCAAACTGACAATCAAACATAAGTGTAGCAGATGTAATTTATTTGTCCTCTAGTCAAGATTACAGTGGAAATCCTATTGTCTGGCCAAATGGATGTGTTTGTTCCTCATTTGTAGATGGTAAACACTTGCGTATCTTAGGTTGATAACACCGTGTCATTATGAGGGAGTTTTTATGATTTGTAGCTATTGTGTCTCTTGTGTAAAATGTGTCTCATCATAATTTGAGACTTAATCTGCGATGTTTGTAAGAAAATTCTCAAAAAAAAAAATTCTTGGAAACACTCAGTTAGGGCTGGGCGATACTGTGATTAAAAAATACTAATCGTGACCTCGTCCCTGTGACAATCTGCTTTTTTTTTGTGATTCATGGTTTCTCTGTTTAATGCGGCTGTCTGCAGCTGTCACTTTTTCTCCTGTTGTTTAGCCTCTGAGCAGATTACTTTATTTACCTCTTATAGGCCAGGGCTGCACAATGAAACTAAGTCAACACAAAAATGCAATTTTAATGGATGTAATTAGCAAATCGTTTCAAAAAAGTTAAAGAAAAGTTTTGAAGTGCAATCATTTCTTCCACAAACAACAATCTCCTGTTTTCATTTGTACACTGTAGTTTGAATGTGTATAAACAAGTAACAAGCAACGAAAGCGCAATAAAAATGCGCTCAACAAATGCGACTCAATGCACTAAAACGTGACTCAAAAAACGACAAAGACGCGTGACAAAAACACAACTAAAAGCATCAAAATTGTGTTTAAAATGTGAACTTGAACAGAATCCTATTATTAAAACATAAATCACAAATCTAATCACGATCTCACTGGTCAGAGACGTTTTTTTCCTAAATCGTGCAGCTCTATTATTGGCAATAGAAAAATACAAAGTGTATCGTGATCAAATCTAAATCATGACCTGGCCCCAAGAAAATCGCGGTGATAATTTTTTTGCCCTATCACCCAGCCCTACATTCAGCCTTTTTTAGAAGCCGCACTGAAAGGCAGTGAAGGCAGAGTCACATTTCTGAATTGTTTGAGTGTAACAGTAGCAGTGTCGTAAGGTAAAACCCATGTGCGGTGTTATTAATTCCCCTCGGTGCCCGAAGTCAGGCTGAAACACAGGGGCCTGAAATAGCCCAGTCGTACTAATCAATAATGAATGCAGTTTTCCTTCCTCTTCCCCGTCTGTCCGCTCTGTGTCTCCTCCGCGGCCTCCCTCCATCACTCCTCCTGCTTTTATCACCTTCAGCTCTGCCCCATTTTTCCAGATGCCTCTGCCTTTCCTCTATAGCTTAATTACAACTGATGTTTACGCCTTTCTGCCTTTTCACATTTCAGTGTATTTATCAAGGCTGTTTCTTGTCCAGTTAGCATTGGACTTTGACTCTCCAGTTAAACGTCACTGCTGAAAGGTTTACTGCTTAACTGCTCTCACGTAGGTTTGCAAATTCAAAAACAAAATTAGAGAGTTCTTGTATGTATAAATGCGATTAATGTTTCGGAAAATCTCTGTGCAACATGATAAACATTAATAAGATGAGCTGTATTGTCAACCCAATGTTGTGTTGCATTTTTGTTTACCAATGCAAATTATAAATAATGAGTAATAGTAATGATTAATCACAAATGCCCTCGTTTATTCTCGTTTGACATCCAGCAATTAACCTAATGCGATGCAGAATGGTTTCAATTTATAACTCTAAAGGTTTTTATTACTTTTATTTCTTCATATTCTTACCTATTGCAAACAGAGTGGGATTTGTCGACTGCCCTTTGACACGTCAGAGCCAAATAGAATAGAAAGTGTGCTCCTTGTAGCTCACGACTCGTCATTAACTGCGTGTGTTTTTGTTTCAGTGGTGATGGTGTGCCTTCTGCGATACGCCCAGGTCATCGAGCACAGCCACAGATGTTGGGTCAACACCAGTGCGCTCGTGTCTGGCTGCACCAACGCCGTCGGCCTCGTCATGGTCGGCAACTTCCAGGTGAAACACTGTCTTCTCTGTTACCTGGTCAAGTGCAATTCTTTCCTCCTAGTTGTTTCATTGTGGAGTTTAATTACTTTGAAATCTAATGTGACGATGACACATTAGATTAGCTCCCAAGAGCAGGAGAATTGTGGCTTTTGATGTGTGCGTCGTGTCACCAAAACAAAATGAGTACATTAGCAAACATGGCCTGAGAAGTTTTTAGATGGTCTGAAAACTCAAAGGAAAAACCCAAATGGATTTAATGGATACAAAAAAAACATTTTCAGGAGCTTGTGAGCAATACAAGCGTTCATGTCCTGTTTAAGTGGGTGAGTGTGACTAACTGAAAACAGTTGGCTAATGTTAGTTTGTGACTGTAATGTTATTTTATAGAGACTTGTTTAAAAGCACAAATCCGCTCTCCTGTTCTTACTAAGTCAGTTCTTTAATCTTTTTAACACAATCTCACCTTAAAGTCTAAAGCCCTGGACACAATACAGGATCATTTGGATTTAGGTCTGATTTGCTGCTCCCCAACTTCTTGGATGCATGACCTGACTTTACATCCACGTGTTTGCATGCTGCGAGGTTTGGTGACGCTGCAGATTAGCCACAATAAACACGGGGCTACTTCCTGTATCACCAGCTTCCTGTGCAAAATATTTCTCTGACCCACATTTTACAGAATAATAATAAAACTAGTTTCTCTTGCATCTAAACTAGAAGTGCATTTTAGAGTCTCAAAGTGAGTCTCTTTACTCTAGACAAGAAACTGTCGACGCTCTGTGTGTTAGCGCTGCATCACTTTTAGCTTGTAGTGTGAGGCTTCTTCTCTGCAGTGGATCGTACAATTTAAAATCTCATTCAATTCTCATGTCAGTTTGCGCTTTTTGTCTCACATTTATAAATTGTTTAAGACTTAAACATATAACATGGATGTTCACTCTGCATTTTCTGTTGCTTTTAAGAAGTAAATGCAGTCATCTGCTCAGGCTAAACTACACGAGAAGTGGGTGGGAAAAAGTGTGTTTGAACATACATTTCATTAGAGAAATAGTGACGATATGACAATTTTACAAAAAGACAAATTGTCACAGGGATGAGATCACGATTACGGTAGATTTTTCTCCCGTTAAAGGTATATTCAGCTCTGATGCGACCCCACTTGTTCCTCCATCCCTGTTTGTTCTTCAGCTCTCTGTGCTCCTGTGCTGTAGGTGGACCATGCCAAGTCGCTGCACTACGTGGGAGCGGGCGTGGCATTCCCGGCCGGCCTGCTGTTCGTGTGTCTCCAGTGTGTCCTCACGTATCGAGTGGCTGTGACGGCGCTCGATTACTGGATGGCTCATTTCAGAGTGGCCCTGGCCCTCGGTGCCATGGTCTCCCTTGTTTTGAGTATCCTTTTCAAACGGCTGTAAAAGTGGAGTGCTTTGTCTTCACTTCAGCTAAAGCGAGAGGCAGCATTAGTGTGAAACATTAGCACTCTCAACTGGGTAATTATTAATGAATAATTGGTTACGCCTGCTCCACTCGTTACACCAGGGGCTTCTGCAGGAGCTTGAGCATGGGACCATAATGAAATGTTGTGTCTCGATTTTCATGGACAAAGTTATTGCAATTATGGATAATATCTCAAAAATAATTCCAATTGTTGACAGATGAAAAATGTAATGGATATTGATAATTTAACTTTTAACACCAGGAATAAGTTGCAGGTTTAAACAACTATAAAGAAATGTTCTTTTTCGTATGTGAAAACGACAATTTAGAGAACAGCATCATGTATAAGTTGCTTTTTTCTGCTGACAAAATGGTGATTATCTCTGTTGGCAGTCACCATAATTGCACAAAATGTGCTCCATTGTCTACCCTTAAACACGGCCTTTATTTGATAGTGTAGAGTAAAATGGGGATGAAAGGGAAGGACATTCAACCAATCATTGGAGCTGGAATCAAACTCACGATGTTGTTGCCGGCTGCATGCAGAGTCTGGCATGTGTGCTGTCCACTCTGCCACCGAGCGGCACAACATTGTTTTTTTTGGGGGGGGAAGTCTGAATATTTATAGATTTGACTTTCAGGACTATTGCAATACTTGGTTTACTCGTTGATTGTCCCAATATGGTCACATTTTCACCTAAATAATTATTACATTACATACATAACTTACATACGTAACTAAAAATCTTTTTTTTCCTGAAGTTAAAAAAAAAAACTAATCAAAAAAAGTGGATGTAAACACATTGACTGTAATCATACCGCACCTCTATAAATAGCTCAACAACTTTGTTGTATCCTCAGGTTCAATCTGACCTGACCTTTCTCCAAAGTAATAATTTAGTTTTCCATTAACGGTCTAAATGTTTCCTCTGTAAATTACGGCTCATTTGTGCCCGTCCCAAAAACATTCGTCTTCCTTAGCCCTCTCTCAGGCGGCATGTTTTTCATCCACGAGAGCTTCGTCCTGCAGCACGCCGCTGCCATCTGCGAGTGGGTCTTTACTGTGGACATCCTGGTCTTCTACGGGACCTTCACCTATGAGTTCGGCACCGTCACTAGTGAGACCCTCATGGCCGGGCTCCAGCAGACCCATCACCACAGTCCGGGGGTCATGATGGGCCCCGGGTCCAGAGGCGCGCTTGGAGGGGCCACCAAAGGTCTCAAATCCCCCGGGGGCAGCAGCACCTCCACGCACCTCAACTGCACTCCTGAAAGCGTCGCCATGTTGTAGCTCCGAGCTGCAGCATGGAAGTGATAATGTAGAGCATATACGGTATGTCTGGCGCCCTCTGGTGTTGGCCGATGGCATTCAGTCTTGCCACTAAAGCTGAATGTTGCAGCCAAAGTTCAAAGGATTTTTTTTACATTTCCAAAGCGCAAACCAATGTTGTAGCTTTGTGTTGCAGCATGAAAAACATTTATGTCTGACGCCCCCTGGTGTTGGCTCATGGCATTCAGTGTTGCCACCACAGCTGAATGTGTGGATCTAAAGTTCTAAATCATGAATGATTTTTTTTTTTTTTTATGCCAATCCACTTTCTGCAAATCTTTACTGATGTGGGTGCAAATATGACATTCCCTATAGCTCGGCCCACCTCTTTTTTGGCCTTTTGCTTATTGCTGCACGGCACACTTTTATGAATGAAAGACTTGAGTTCAAGTTTTGAGTTTTTATAGTGGGTAGAGTTATTGAATGTGTGTAAGTCTATAGTTAGTCCTTATTTTTGTCATACAATGCTGTCATCTTACAGCCTCAACCAATCAAGCAACACATTTCACTTTATTTAATTTCTGCACATTTTAATATCTTGATAACTGCTGAATTTATTTAGCCTTTTTTTTTTTTTTCTTCAAATCTAAAACGAGCTTCATCTTAATCATTTTACATTTCAGAGAAGCTTAAACTACTGGTCATTGACTTTACTAATGTAAAATCCAAGACTGTCTGCATATGAATCACTTTTTTTTTTTAAATACCCATAATGTTGTTCTATCACTATTGCATGCTTTCTCAAGTTCCTTCATATTACCTTTTCACACCCAGTGCAATAATCCGCCTGATTCGTGGCTTTAATTTCCACCGAAGAGGAGGACATTGCCTTTTTTTATGTCGACGCGTTATTTTCAGACAATTGGATTCTGAGCTTTTATTTCAAATATTCCAGGCTGGACCTTTGGAAGCCTTATTTTCTGAAACTAAAAGTTATATGATGTTTTGGACTTTTTTTGTGCCATACGTTTAACACCGTGGCATGATTCGTACAAATACATGAAAGTGTGTGTGTTTAACATGATTTACTGCCATGAACGAAGTATAAATACCATCTCTGTGTGTTCAACTTCAATGTGCTCCTCTTACTCTGTCGTTGTATTTAGACGTGACTGAGTTACACCAGTGGATCTCAAACTGCTTAAAGATGGTTTTTATCAGGTTTAAAGTGCATACGACAGTTCAGTCAATTTAATTTAACAACATTAAGGTGTTATCATTATGTTTATATGGATTTTGTCCCTTGTTTACAGTATGGTTGCTAGGTAACAGTTAAAGAACCAGTGAATCCACCTTTGGCACATCATCTTCTCACGTCTAACCAGGAAGTAACATCATAAACGTCACCAAAATTGTCAAACTGGAAGAAATGGGCAAGTTTTTAGTGTTTAGTGGAACCTGTCGTATGCACCAGATCAAAACTGGATCGAGTTGAAAGGCTGTACAGAGGGAGGCGCGACACAAAACAATAAAATGTGTCCGTGGACGTTGCCTGGCCGGGTCCCAGGTGCTGCTCGTGTAAACTCCATTATTTTGCGGGACTCGAGGCTCAAAATTAAGGTTTAATTTTAAAGCAATAGTTACGAATGCTTTAAAATTAACCTTAATCTTCAACTTAAAGTAAGCGTGACTGGATCGACGTTCATTATTATCCTTTAAACTCCGTACAGCTCACCTTTTTTAGAATTAATGGCCTTTCATAAAATCTGGCCTATTGTTGCTGCTAATAGAAAGAGAGAGCTTTGACTTTTATGTGAAAGAACCACTGGTGTAAACAATCCACAACAACAAAAACTTTGTTACCAGCAATATTAACATGAAGTATGTTGCCTACCTCTTACTTACTTTGGATTATTTAATGATTAAAGTTTATAAAAATGGCGCAGTATCATGGAGTACAATGGAGGTGACGGATCCGTTTCTTATCTTTCATCCAAATATTCCTTTTCAGTTGTTTTATCGGGCAAGGGTTGTAACGACATTGAACTTTTCTTGTACATTTGTTGCCAAAAACTTCATGGTCTTTTGCGTTTCAGCCTTATCACACACGTGGTGCTGAGAGAATGTTTTAACGTTTTTTAAAAGTTGTTTTGTCTACTTTAGCACACACTGTTGTCCAAACTTTAAAATGGCAGCTTGAATGAACCAACAGTTTCAGCGTCATGCCAAACAGTCACATTTTTAATTTTAAAACATGTCTTTTATTAACTTAATACAGATGTTTGACCTGTTTGTCTTTTTAACTGAAAGCCACATCAACTGTAAACGGGCCACTGAAAAATGAGCAGTGGAAAATACCACAGTTACCCGGATGATTCATTTTCTTTTCTACACTGTGTAAATATGTATGATTTGTCTATCATTTAGGTATTTTGATTTGACAAGAGATTTATATTCAAATAAATGAAATAAAAACTATAAATTATTAGCAGACATTTATGTGGGCTCTTATTTGACACTCAAAACTGAAAGAAATATAAAGTTTATTTGAACATGGGTGGATTAACAGAATATTTGGTCCAGAAGACATTAAGTTGAAGATTTGAATAATTAAAATATTAGTAAAATATTGTCTTGGTCCTGAAAACAACTTTTCACAGATATTGTAAGTTCAGTCTATAATAAAACAATAATTTTATATAAAGTAGGAACTTCAAACACATCTGTACTTTAACAACCACAGACTACATACAGGATTTATGACAGGACAAGTAAATACATGTTTCTCCATTTGTATCAAAACTCTTAATTTAAAAATGTTCAAATATTTGTCAGGTCAAGTGTACATGGCACCGTGAAGATCCTCCAGTCTGTGCTCGCGCTGTCGTCTCCGCTCCTGAGAAAACAGGAAAACACACAAATGAAAGCTGGAGCCGTTTATTCCATTAATTTGTTGCTGGTGTCTTGGTTGACCACATTATTTTTAAACTAGTCAAATTATTTCATTAGGACAGGGATTTTTAGACAACATCAGAAAGAAGAATGCATGGAGTGAGCTGCGGTTTTGAAAGAGCCTTGACTGTTTATTTAAAAAGCTGCGTGTTAGAAGTACTAAAATTATTTTTCAATTATAATCACAATGCCCTAATAAATACTACAGTAAAAGTACTGTGCTTAAGTAAATGTTTACATTGGATACTGTTCACTTTTACTTCAATACATTTGAGAGCAGGAATCTGTACTTTATACTCTACTACAGGTAGGACTGAAAAGTAAAAGGTACTTTTCGTATGGTTTGAGGGCTTATATTTTAGCACATTCAGGTGACCTCCTGTGTGAAGGTTTGGAGTTTAAGTCTTGGCCTTTTACTTCAGAGAAAGTGCAGATACAGGAGTTAAAATGTAATAGAGTAGATTAAAATTAAAGTAGATTGTTAGGTGTGATACTTAACAGTACTTCCTCCAGAATACAATTGTTCTATGATTTAGTCACCCCTTGAGCTCAGCGGATTCAGCAGTAAATAATCAGATACTTAAGGGTATAATATGTTTAATTAAATTATGATACACATATTGTCTGAAAGTCTGAAAAAATATATTGCTGTATTTATATTTTGATACAAAAACAAAGTTGTTTTTGTGTGAGATCTAAATGATTTAGCTTTTAGCAGATTATAGATGCACAGGGATTGTCTTTAATTAATCAACTAAGAATTTAAGTCAACTACAGCTCTCGTTGGAATAATTCATTCATCGACGCAAAAACCAAGAGGAATATCATGCATATTCAAAAGTATAAATGATCAGTCTACAGTGTTTGGAGGTCTAAATGTGACACATTTCTCACCTTGTCTTTTTTGAACTCCTCGTAGTCTGGATCATCAGTTGGTAATTCGTGACGACAAAGTGGACAGGAGTTGGTCTGAAGAAGAAGTTTAAAGTATTAGCTGGGTAATTAACATTTCACAGTTGGATAAGTTATGAATAAAAGTGTAATGTCCTTTTTATTTAATAACAAAAAATCAAAGCACTAAAATTCAAATGGAGTCACACGGACAGTTTTCAAAAAAGTTGTTAAAAAAAAAAAAGTTTCTGGTTCAGTGCATTTGTTCGTCTTGCTTTCGTAGTGTTTCTCTTACAGTATTTTAGGCCTAAATTCTTTTGCTTCTTCTTTTTTTTTTTTATGAGCATCCATACAAATTTGGTCTAGCTAGTAGAGCTGCACAGGTTGAGAAAAATATATAATTGCGATTTGTTTTAATAATGGGATTCTGTTCAAACATCACATTTTAAACGTGTCCAGGAGAATTGACGAAAAGTATTTAAAACGTATGAACTGACAAACTTACATAAATAGATTACAGATTCTTTTACATACAAACATACAAAATAAAAGAATCACATGTTTCGGAACATTTATGCCACTTTTAGACACGTTTTTGTCACATTTAGTCACATTTTTTTTGTTTTTAGTCACTTTTTTGTGCTCATAGTCGTGTTTTTGTCACTGTTAGTTGTTTATTTTGACCTTTAGTTAAGTGTTTGTCACTTTTAGTCACCTTTTTTGTCGCTTTTAGTCACGTTTTTGTCACTTTTAAGTAATCTAAACTACAGGGTAAGCCATTTTTATGCAGAATAAAACATGATGTTCTTGTTTGTGGAGGAAATTATTGCATTTGCAATTTGCTAATTGTGTCTTCTACTACTACTACTAGCTCCTCCATCTTCAAAAATTAGCTACTCATAATTAGACAGTGTCAGAAAAAAGAACATACCTACTAATCTGGCTAAACTATTTTAGAACAATATTGAATTGCAATTTTTCTGACAAGCACCGCGATTGCAACGAGGGATGTCAAGATTACACTATCACTATATATTTGTACGAACCAAAAAATAATAATTGTGACAATTGTAGAAACAAAATTAAATGATTTCAATTCAATCTATTGTCCAAAAAAAAAAAAAAATCTAAACGTAAAGAACTTTTTATCTGGCTGTTTTTTCAAATTAACTTTATTTGTCATCCAGTGTTTTATTTCATAAAGCTGTTCACAAACTTAAGGAATGCGTTAGACAATGGGAATAAAAGAGAATAAAATATATCACTATTGTTTGGCGATAATTGTTAAATAGTTATGTTTTTTCTCACAATAATCGTAACACTAAAATTTGATATTGTGACATCCCTATTTGCGATTTATGTTTGACAGTAGTTCACATTTTGAACATGTCCAGAAGCAATAACATATGAGAGAAGTTTAAACTACAGGGTTAGCCATTTTTCTTTCACAGTAAGACATGATTATTTGTTGTTTGCAAAGGAAATTATATTAGCTGAGTAATTGCAGTCATGGTGATTTGCTAATTGACACCTATCTATTTTTTTCCTCTCAGCAGCTGTTTTAAAGCGCGTGTGTTCCCGTGCATCTGGTGTAATGAGTAAATCGATACCTTTTTTAACCAGGGGAGGATGCAGCCTGCATGGAAGAGGTGTTTGCAGGGCATTTCTCGAACCGTCTCTTGTTCCTCAAACTCTAGCAAACAAACAGGACACTTTAGTCCTTTATCTATGAAACAAAGAGGAACATTAATTATTAAAAAATGTGGTTTGCAATTTCCTTGAAAGCAGAAAGTTTCAAATGTACAGATAAAAAGAGGTTCAAGGCGGAACAAACTATATAACTATCAGTGTTAAATCGAATATTGTAGAGCTAAAAGAAAGAAAGGCAAGGCTATAATACTAAATAAATACTGTTTAAAGTACCTGCTTGTTCTGGGGAAATGACGACCAAAGGCAGAGTTTGAACAGCAGCTTTGGCGGCAGGAGGTGGAAGTCTCTGGTCCCAATCAATTAAGTCAAAACCAGAGTCAAACAAATCAATCCCTTGCATCAAAGATCTGAAATGTGAAAGAGGATTAGTTGTTACAGATAAGATAGATCATATTTTTTCACGTTAACACAATAAATATACCTGGCAAGTTCAAGTAAAGCATTTTGACGATACTGTTCCTCTGGATTGGTGGGCTCACAGTTGTGTTCATCAAAATAGGATGCCATTGTTGTGGTTCAGTCAAGCTTAGAAGAAAAACTGTACAATATTAAAATAGGTAGTTTTATATTGCACATAGACGCATTTGCCTTAAATAAATGTCTGGATCAACTGTAATAAATATAACTCTGGAAGAGCTGCCAATTCATTTTGAGAAAAGTATAGGTACAACTAAACATTTGTATTTTGACGTAGCTTTTACACTTCAGAAAAACTCAAAGATAGAATCGATTGTTTTGTGTGAACAAAGAACATGAAAACAGTGAAACTTCATTGTAGTTTAATAGTCTTTTCTCGTCTTGTCGCGCAGTTTTAAATAATTCTAAGATTACTTTTCTATAAAATAGACTTCATCATGTGTGAAAATGACCAATATTTTATAATGTATTTAATTATAACTGAGAAAACAGACTTACCTCTGATCCTCATCAAACATCAATAAATACTCTTGTCATACTTCCGGGTGTGACGTAAAGAGCTATGACCAATCAGAACGGTCTCTTGCATCCGGGCACCTTCGCTTTGTCGCCATCTACTGTTCGAGTTTCGGGATCACGGACATATTAAGTTTTTAATTAACTTTAATTTTTTTCTTCGATTTGTTAAAGTTTCTGCCCAAAATATAAAGCGCTATAAAATGTAATGCAGTTTGTTTACAATTAATTGTCTTTAATAATAATGTAATAATTAAACTATTATTAAATTAAATGCACAACTCACAACATGATTTAATAGCAAAAACAAGATTTATTTGCATTTTTAGTGTAAAGGTGAGAAATCTTACTATACAGACCTATTAACAATCAACTCCAAAAAGAAAAAGAAAAAAGGACAGGACACGACAAGAAATCAACCAAAATGTGTATGGCTTTGGTTAAACAGCAACCCACAAAGACCTTAAAGACCACCGTTACATGTCTGTTTAAATAAACTGAGAAAAAATAAGGCTCCAGACGTCCCTGAACATCAAACAGGTCCAATATTGGATGTATTATAGGTGTAATGACACAGACCCAGAGTTATACAGTAGACATTGCTCATACACTGAGAAATCAACCAACCAACCAAACATTTAATAGAAAGGCCACCACACTTTAAATTTTGATGCCTGCTTTTTTAATATACTCACACACAAAATCAAAATATCAGAGATTTTCTTCAGTAACAGTACATTACTAAATTTCCCAGTGTTGTTTGTTAGAAATGGCACTGATAAAAAGTACAAAACAGCCGTCGTACAAAGACTTGACACAGTGGACTACAAAGTGTAATATTTAAATAGCACTTGATTATGATAACACTTTGTTTTGCCAAAATGAGTGGTTCAGATAAAGATTATATACAGAAAAATGAAGGTGTAAGTGAAAGTATATCGAAGCTAGCCCCACGTTTTGTAACACATCACAGTAAAACATGGGATACTGTCAAAGAGATGAAAAGAGGAATGGTTTTACGGATTGAAGTTATTTTGTTTGTATTGATGTAATGCAAAATACATTTTACGGCATCTTTTTAGAACTTGTTTTATATTTAAAATGCCGTGAAATGTGATACAAAGATACAAACAAATTGACCTAAGCTTTTGACCGATTCAAATCTAATGCTTCTTAACAGTGACTGGTAAAGAAGCATCAGCATTAGACAGTTTTGTGCAAGTGTACACCAAAATGAGAGAAATAAAAACAATAACGGGCTCTAAAAAGACACTCAACCAGTGAGCAATATTGAACACACATGTTTACAGTGTTTCTCTGCCAAGTAAAAAGAATTAAAGACAAAAACTCTGGATCTCACAAAGATGATAAACTCTTGAAAAACATTATGGTAGAAATCTATAGTTTTGATTAATCACACTTGAACTTATGATTTATGCTGCTTGAATTTGGCAACAGACTCTTCCTTGAAATGTTGTTACAAAGAATATACATTTTCTTGATTATTTTCGTTTTTAGATTGAAGTCTGTGGCGTATACAAAAACTAGACCCAGTGTTTCCCACAATAGTCAATAGAAATATGGCAAAATACCATAGTCCATAATTCTCTACCTGAATAAAGTTAATTATTTGGCAAAAATATATTTTGTGTTGCACGTTCCAAAGTTTAGAGGTGTAAAGATTTAGCCATCACCTTAAACTGACTGATTTCTTTGTGGGAAACAGGCTTGACCCTTACACACATAAATCTCATATTAAACATCACAGACGACTTTCTTTGACTTTCTAAATGCCACCTCAACTTTTTAACCGCTGTATTTACTTTCTCCTCTCTAACTGAACAACTTGACGAAGCAGCCGTGGCAGTAGGGTTTGTCGTTCTGTTCTTTAAAAGTGCCTTTGTTGAGCTGTTTGAGGCAGAAGGCACAGACAAAGTGCTCGGGGTGAAACTTCTTGGCCATGGCCGTGATGCAGCGTCCGGTGATGGGCTTCTGACAGCCGGAGCACAGCGAGCCGCGCCTCTCGTGGTAGTGCACTTCACAGTACGGCTGGCCATCGTGTTCGAAGAAACTGCCATTCACAAACGGGGTGAAGCACTCCTGGAGACAAAAGAGACAGCATTTATTTGAATCTCTTTGTGTGACGATGAAACACTTGCAAATGGCCCCACTATTTTCTGAAATGTGAGTTCTCTTCCATCTCTTTTCGGACCAGTTTTGCGTCTGCGATTAGATTTGGAATGTATATTTTAATAATGGGATTCTATTCAAAGTTCACATTTCAAACACAACCAGGAGAACTGACAAAAAGACTACAATATGAACTGACAAACTAATAAAAGAATCACGTTTGGGCACGTTTTTGTCGCTTTTAGTGTGGTTTTTGTCACTGATCGTCACTTTTGTGCCGCTTTTAGTTGTTCTGGAACAGTAAACCAGTAAAATAATTTAGTTTGATCAAATAAACAGTCTTAACTAATCTTAACATCTTTACGTCTGAAATGAAGATTAATAGCCTGAAATCAAGACATTTTAACTCAACTAGAATTCATTTTTTCAGCGAACTTTTATGTCTTTTATTAACTTCATATTTATTTATTTTGAATGCTATTTTATGAAATATGTGATTTTTACGTGATTATTGATCACAGTGTATGCACTTTGAAGCCCTTGTAAAAAATGTGCTATACAAATAAAGATGGATAAAGTTGATTATAAAATGACATTTTCAAATACAAACCCTGCAGACGAAACACTCCGGATGCCAAAGACTGTTCAGAGCCGAAATGTAGTTCTCCAAAATGGCTCTAGCGCAGCCGCCACATTTCGGTGCAAACATGTCAAAGTAATCTTTCCTACAATAGGCCTTTCCGTCCTTTTCATGAAAACCTGAACAAAACAGGAGACAGTGAGTCAAGTGAAGTTAATTATGTGGTGTTGAGGGGATGTTTTAGTACCTTCTGGGCCAAAGAAGGATCCACACTGGGCACAGAAGAAGTGTTCAGGATGCCAAGTCCGATCCAGTGCCGTCACAACTTTCTAAAAAGACACAAAAATACATGGTTGATATTTGTTTTGCAGGAAACACTCAAAAGCAGCTAGCAGACGTTAAATTTGCAACAAATGTATACATCTTGTGTGGTTGTGTGTGGTAGTGTACTAAAACTACAAACATTTCAAACTCAATTTCAATAATAAGGAATAGACTGGATATTCAAATCAAAAACTCTTTTTGCAGACAATATGAATAAACTTTCAAACCAAAATAATAGCTCTTTATGATTCCATGTGATCTTACACACTAGTTCAAGTTCAAGATCATTCTAAAACTGAAGAGCTGTTCACACGACACACACCAACCTTTTGGTAAGTGGGAAAATGCTTTACTATATACAACTATAAAAACATAGATGTGTTGTGTAAATTCACATATAACGGTATATTTGTGGTCCTAAAAATGCAGAGAGCATGACCTGTGTTAAGACATTTTTTCTCTGAATCCTAAAAATAAATATTCATCCCAAAAACACTGTACTGCTCTAAATTCTGTGCGTAATTAAACTTTTTGTGTGTTAATACACCACATGGACACTAACATTAATAGTTATTCTGCTTATTTCCCAACCATTATTACAAATGAAGAATTTATAACCTAAAATTAAAAGATACCATAATAATAATTCAAGATTTTTTCACATTAGTTTGGTATTGTATTAAGTACAAATACAAAAATGTCCAATTATCAAAGTATTTTTCACAAAATTGCAATTAAAAAGTCCAGCTCCCTTAGTTTGTATAAGTTCTTCAGTAGAATTTACCAACACAACGTGGAGCTGGAACTGGATGTCGGTTACAACAGGTTACCATGGCGACGTTCTCTCTAGCCCACAGTATAACTCAATGGTTCACGCAATTAGAAATATTTATACAGCAAACTACTGGTAAACAGTGTATTCATCTGTAAAAAGGCAGATTAAACTTTTACAACCTCAAAATAAGTCACTACAAGCTTTCTCCTTTCTACTGTGATCCATAGAAATTCTAATCTTAATAAAATAATGAATCGACCAGTTAATTGACCACAGGGCAACAGCCCTAGAGCCCAGCTTGTACAATAGAAGTAAATCCCGGATCAGCTGTCAACAGAAACATTCAAATCCGACTCACGTCGAGGATGGGGCCATTGCAGTAGTAGCAGCGTGGGGAGAACAGGTTGTGGTAGTCCTTCTCACAGTAGGGCTGTCCCTCGCGCTCAAAGAAATTCCTGGAGCCGATCTCCTCTTGACAGTGTGTGCAAACGAAGTGCTCAGGGTGCCAAGTGCGGCCCATAGCAGTCACCACCTAAACAGACACGGTACAGTTCATGCATAAGGAGAATCTGTTGCAAACACTTGTTATTCAGGCCCTATAACTAATGAAATAATTCAGCAGTAGAGGTTATGCAAATTACATTTTAGCAGTGAGTGGTAAAAATGCAAGAGTCAATGGTGCGTAATGATACTTTCTTCTGTAAAAGCTCAAAACATAACTAAAATGTGAACAAAACAAATAACAAATACATAATTCTACAATTCTGCTACATATTTAGTTTGTACCTGGCATTTATAAAAAAAATCATAAAGTAAACAGGAACACTGCAGCTACGCTCACATTTATCACTGATACAGACTTTGAGATCACACACTGTTGAACTATTACCTTTTTCCTCTTAAATGCGTTTGAGTAAATTTTTAGAGGAAAAAAATGTTGTGTGTCCTTTATCTCCAACTGCCGTTCGGAGCAACAAAAAAGAAACTACGTTCAATTTTCATTTTGCCGTATATTTGAGCTAAAATAACGGCTCCATGAACAAAAATACACCCAAAAAATAAAAGGATCACATTTTAGCATTTGTGTAATAATTCTGCCACTCACTCAGAATGTTGAGGAGCATTTTTCAAATAAAAGAAAGTTGGTGCATAACCTATCAAATAAGACATAATATCAAAGTTTGAGATTTGAGGTACGTATGAGTTTGATGTGTTCCCTAAAATAACTGTAAAAATGCAGCAAACAAAGCCATTTTCTCACCTGTCCCACAATAGGTTTACAGCAGGCTCCACAGACTCCTTTAGCTACAGTTTGCACTCCCAGTTTATTTAAGTCGGACTGCAGGCTGCCCAGCATGTTGTCCAGCTTGTTCACCTGAGTCGGAGGTCCACCAGGTCCACCTTTGCCTTGGGCCATTATCTGAACATTTGAAGAGAGGAAAATTCACTATAATGTACATAATGATCCCATAGTGAATCTGCTTTGTAAAAGCGGGCAATTTTGATAAAAATAAAAAATAAAATAAAATACATATTTGTGTAATTCACCAAAACTGTTACAATTCTTAAGACAAGAAGATCAGTTTATAATCTTAGCTATATAGGCATTGGTATTTATTTAATATTAAAATTTACTGAATATTCAAACTTTGCTACAACTTAAATTACATATAGCAAGTTAGACAACACATTTCACTAAAACGCAGTGGACATTATATTTAAGCCTTTACTAAAAAGTTGTCTTTTTCCAATGTGACAATTTGTGACATTTAGAATGTCACTTCCTGGTTGGACATGAGCAGCAGATGTGACATAGGTAGTTACCTAGCAACTATATAGTAAACAATATCCATATAAATTACATAATATTTATGATTCAACAAATAATACCTGATAAAAAACTGATTTGTTAAATGATTGTTTAAACTGTCAGATGAATGTGTCAGTTGCATGTAATTTATCTCTGCAATTTTCTACTGAATGTCGCGTATTGATGACATCACAGGGGGATTCTGTTTCAGAACTCAGCTCTTACCCTTTACTTTTAATTTTTTCTTGACAAACTGCAACTTGACTGATGTAAATATTTACCACAGGTTCTATTCCTTCAAATGAAGTAATATTTGAAAAACCTGAGAACCTGTCATGTGCACTTTATGCATCATATTGTATGCAATATATCTTAAATCTTTGCTGCTTTGTAAATCCATTCTAAAGCATTTTTGTGAAAATCAAACGTGCAAAAGAGTGGTGGAGAATCCATGCCTCCATTGGTGGGAAGATTGGGTCATACTCTGTCTGGCAAGCAACAGACACCAGGGCTTTAGGCGGTGCAGGTGGGTCCACAGGTGGGACAGGCTGTGGCGGGGCAATAAAAACAGGGGGCGGAGGCTCTGGTTTGGGAGCCGGAGGCTCTTGTACAGGGGCAGGTGGAGGGGAAGGCTTTTTCACAGGCCGTGGGGGATTTGGGACAGGCTCTGGGATGTGAATAATGGGTTGTGGAGGAGAACAGGGCAGCGGAGGAGGTGTGGGAGGGATAGGGACAGGTTGGTGTTGTGCTGGGATCGGCCTTTTTTGTTCCTCTGTGACAAGGGGGCGACGCGGGGCGGGGGGAGAAGGGGGAGGGAGGACCTTTCGGACGGGGACAGGTGACTCTGGGGGGATAATGATCTGAAGAAAAGGAAAAGAGAAACAGAAAGGAACAGATAAAGAACAGTAAAAGTGAAAAGTGGACATTTTTGGGCCACACACCACTGCAGCAAACCTTGTCGATATCACTGTTGGCCCCTTCGGGTCGGAAACGCTGTGGTTTGGAGGTGATGACGACGCCCTCCGTGAGCCAATCGTCCGCCTGTTTACGCCGGTTACGTTCCGCGCGACCAATCCCGAGCTTTCCCTGGAGCTCCTCAATGAGACGATCCTGGGATGTGTTTTTATTCACAAGGATGGGCCCCATTTTGCGGCGCAGGACTCCATCTCGATACATGGGGTGCACGTTTGGGGTCTCCTTGGTGCGCCTAATCACTGACTTTAACTGAGAGGAAACAGTGATTGTCTCACTATAGACATTTCCACACAGGAACAAGGAGCACGGCAGGCTTCTGTAGCTTACAGGTGAGTAGCACAAGCTTGGGCCAAATGCTGTCAATCGGAATACATGCACACATCGCATTTGCTGCTGTAGCATCCAAAAGTTTATGAAATCATTCGTCTTGGCAGTTATTAGTCTTTAACACGCGCTATGTGCATGCCAGGCCTTAAACTCAAGTCATGTTGCCTTGAACAAGCTTGCTCCCACACTTAACAGTTTTAATCACTGCTTAAAACATGCCATACTGACCATTTGTGCAACTTAATCTACAACTAAATAGTCACATCTTGTTAATGGTACCACTATGTGTATTGTGCGATTGAAAAAGAAAAGTTATTGGTATCATTATGAAAATATCTATTTAATCATCCATCTATATAAGCTACTGTGTCTTGCTTTGGACCCCCACTATGCTAATGTGCTCATTCATCACACTAAAAATAGTCTAATCTCAAACAGCAGTTCTGTGAAATATTAAGTTTCAAAAGCAAAACTGTTACTGGAAGTGCCCACAAACCAGGCCATGCTGAGCATACATGTCCGGAGGCAGACACCCGGTCTATATTTGGAGAGTGCATGAGAGGCAGGTCCAACGCCACGTCTGGGGTCCCGGGACAGGAGGAGGGGGTCATGCACTCGTCCATCCAGCTGGCCTCAGTCAGGGGAGTCATGCTGCCATCAGTGTAGGGTCTCTCTGTGTACGGCGTCAGGGTCCCGTCGTGGAAGGACATGGAGAGCTCCTCGTCGGCCCAGTCCAGCTCGCCGTTCCCATCCACCGATTCGTCTGTGATGGTATTAGTGGTACTGGCAAAAGTGTCCGGCTGTAGACTATTTCTATCCATTGGTAGGATGAGTTCTTCATGTACCATTGCTGATCCTAAACACTGGGCATCCATTTTTAATTGAGGTTCTTCTATATTGGTGTGGGCAAAACTCATTGCTAAAAGCTTGTCTAATGCTTCATCCAGCGACGGCTCAGTGTTTTGAGCTGAAGTCGGTTCTGGCTCCACAACCTGCGTACAAGGGACCGGTGGACTATTGAAGACCATCGGAGAGGCATGTCCTCCATTGTACGGTGATGTTGAAGGTAGAGGGACAGCGGGGAGAGGCGAGGGCGTCTTTGGAGCTAAAGTGGCCGGAGTTAGGTTTTTAGACGGACTTGGACTTGAGTAATTTAAATCATGACTAGAAATAGAGATCTTGTTCTCCGCAGCCAAAGGTGACACTCTTTCTGTAGAAGGACTTGGAGACTTTGAGGATTTATGATCCAAAACTGTATTTACAGATGTCATTGAAGGAGTAGTAGTTGTAGTGTTGGAAGAACTTGAGTTACTTCTAAGCAGATTTGAGTTGGGAGCGGACTGAGAAAGCACTAGAAGATTTTTCATTTGGGACGACAGCATTGAAGCAGACACATCTATTGAAGCGTCCACATCGAATTCGCTTTCGTTTGCCGAAACAGAGGACATAGGACTTATGGGCCGTAGAGGGCGGTTCATGTGGGGCACAGACATGCTGCTGTCTCTGCCATCCTCATCTATGTGAAGTTCAAAACCAGGAAACAGAGGAGACGCACAGCTGGAAGGATGGGACAGGTTTAGGAAAGGTGAGGACACTGGAGGATGAGGGGGAGAGCTGGAGCATGGTCCAATTGGGTCGAGTGCAGAGCCCAAAGAACTGGGCTGGAGAGAGGACAGAGAAAGAGAAATAAGAAGGACTAAAAGAGTAGGACAGTAATGAGAAGGTGACAGATTTTCAGTTGGATGTTGTACCTTAAAATCAGATAAGGAAGCCATGAGTTCGTCCAGCTCTCTCGTGGCACAGGAGGCTGAGATTCGGGCTTGCTGCTGAGAGGGTGTGTCCAAATCACTGTGGTGAGAAGAGGGGCTGGAAGACATAAATTATAATGGGGTATATCATTATGCGTAATCACAGCAACCTTATTTAGATAGAAATGTGAACCGCCTTAGCTCTTGCACATAGTTCTTCTGTTGCTCTAAGTCAATAGCTTTTAATGTCAAACTGACATGTATATTGAAGGGCAACGAAAGGCAATTATGTTTTAGTGTAGTCTGTATTTGACGGGACAATGTACGGTGATATTAAGGTCACAAAACATCATAAAACATATGGGAAATTACAATATTTTCTGCTGATTACACGTTTCATTTTCTCAGTAAACATGATTATTCTTAACACTAATATTTACTGTCCCCATACATCAAATGTGTAAACTTACAATTGGTTTTACAATAGTTTAAATTGTTGTGGGATGAATGAAGTGTCTGGAATCTTATTTGCTACGTCCAGGCACAAACCACCCCCTTTACCAGAGATTTTTTTTTTGTTATATAAAAAACAAATTGATCAAAAACAGCACAAAAACAACATAACTCAGAACAAACATATGACAAGATGAGCCAGGAGTCACAACAAGTGTGTAGTGTCAGTATTTCAAACAGCTCTGTGAAAAAATTGTGTCGGGATGGGACGATTATTAAGGTATACCGCAGTATTAAAATGAAATGGAAGTTATAATATAGGTAAAGCATGCCACAAATAAAATAAATAACTAGAATGGAATAGTCTCAAATCTTTAAATGTGTGTATTTTTATTAGGACTGCAACGATTATTTTGGTAATCGATTAGTCAAGAGATTATTTCTTCGATTAATCGATTAGTTGTTTGGAAGGTGAAAGATCCTTGAGAATTTTACTCAATTTTATCCAGATAAAGCTGAAGTGAAGGCGTTTGACAACATCCTGAAGGAGAATATTTATAGAGGAGCAAAGATTTTAATCAAAAACACACAATTGACTCTTCTTTCAGCACATTTTAGTGTTTTAGAGTCTGTGTATAGACCAGTTAATGATTACTTGATTATTTCATTAGCTGACAACCATTTCCACAATCGATTAGTTGCAATGAATCGATTAATTTGTTGCAGCCCGAATTTTTATACAGACTTATTAGATAGATATCTTTATTGATTGAATTATTCACTGTAGGCTCCTTGTTTTTCCTTGAATTGCCCCAAATTTCTCTGGCACTACAGACACGTTTTAGTCCCTTGTTTATGTTACGTTTATTATAAACTATGCAACTCTACAGTATACCATCATATCTTTTTGTTTATGTTACACATTATAAAATATGCAACTCTACAGTATACCGTATATTGTGGTATTTTTTGTCATGATTATCATATTGTGGATATTTCATACAGTCCCATCCCTAGAAGAGCTCTGATAGTAACGCAAACAGCACAGAAACAAGCAAATAGACAGTTCCTCTTAAAAATGCACACTGTTCTGATCCGTGCACGTTAAGACCGTCTACCTGGGCGATGGCACTGACCCCTCCAGCTCGTCCAGCAGACTCTCCACTGTGGGCCGCGTCTCCTCTTTCGTCCCGTTGCGCTTGTCCTGAGGCGGGGGGCTCACCATGATCTCTGGGCCGCTGCCGTTCTCATAGTGAGTGATGCTGCAGGACGGTAAAGGAGGAGCAGCCTCTTCTGTCGACACAAAACACTCAAGCTAAATCACAGAGAGCCATTTTGGGATAAAACCCGAAGCCTAGAGATGGCAGAAATGATTGGTGTCTTTATTCAACTTTATTCAGAGAAATGGTCCGTGAAGATTAAACATGAACTTTTATATGTTCTGGGAGACAAATCTGCTCATGATATTTTATTTTCTGACACCATTATTTAACTTTTAATTCAACATAACATTAAAATTAAGCAAAGTGGGTATTAAAAACAATAAAAGAACAGCTCAAACAAAGGTTTCAGTCCTGCTTGACAGAAGGATTTGCCAGGTAGGCCCAGTGTCCCCCCCTTGTCCTACAGCACGAGCATGACAGCCTGTGTTCACAGCCAAATGACCTCTGGAGACACAACAGGAATGCGCTCTAGTCTCTTCTAAGCCTCACTCTTACTCCTCTCTGTTGTTTTCGTTGGTGACACAGACTAGGGTTAGGGTAAGGCATTTCCTCTGGAAGATTTTCTGCCGCATTTGATGTAAAAAAGTCAAAGCAACAGGAATAAAAAACAGCAAGTCACACAATCCAACAGTCCTAAACCTCAGCCCTCCACACTGCCCTTCTTAGCTGGTTAAAATACCAAAATATTGTGTTAATGTACAAATCAAGTTATACAAAGTGTGCCAGGCAGCCTCAAGAGTAGCCAACCATGGAAACCCGCTACACCTTTTTTGAGAAAGCTTTAGCATTGAAAACGGTAGCCGCATATATCTTATTCTGTTTAGACAATCTGTACAAAACCTGGAAAACAAAAACATGTCTATTGTATTGCAGTCTTTAAAAAACAAAATAAAAAAACAGTTAACCTAAATCTAATCCGCAGTCAATTGGTTGTGTACCTGTGGTGGGGAAGGAGGGTGCACTTTGCTGTACAGCGTTGAGCTCCAGTAGAAGTCTGTCGAGCTCTGAGAGGTTACTGCCCAGAGCAGAGGTCATGGCTGCCGTGGAGGGTTCAGATGACTTCTGTTTGTTTGGAAAACTAAACCAGATACAAATAGAGCACCGTCAGTAACAAAACAGAATGGCTTCAATCTTTTTGTTGTTTTGTCGATCGGTAGATGGTGTCCTAGTCGACCGACATTCATTTTATTTAGATTAAAAGGATTTATATGCAACAACAACAAAAAGGAGAAGATATAGAGTGAGTTAGCTCAAGATCTTGGAATAAATCATGAGTTTAATCTTACTTATATATCGCTAACAAACAAATACACTGTTTACTAATGCTTTTCTGTCTAAATAGTTGCTTTTGTATGAACTCCAGTGCAGTTGTGGTCTTTTGAGTGCCGTTTGGGTTAGATATATGCAGCTACTATACCGTTTTGATAGCTTTTGTCACACCCCTTTTAGTCAACTGCACGATTGATGCACAATGTTTTTAGTCGATCGAGGATTTCTTTAGTCTTTACAACCCTACAAAACAGAACTACTGTCAGTGTTATTTTTATGCTGTAACTACCTGTAAACGTGGTCCTCTTCACCATGAGACAGAGGCGAACTGCTACTGTCCCGGGACCATGAGCTCTTCTGTGCTGAGCCTAAAGACTGGACAGAGGACAAACTGATTAGGAACATTACTAAGGAGAGATGAGTGAGACACATTTTGTTGACACTACCTGCTGTGAGGAGTGGTGCGAGTCTGGCTGGTCGATTAGAGAGCCATTTAAAGCATCAGCTGAGGGCGGGGGCGGGACGGGGGGCGGGGCCGACACATCCTGATACGGGTGCCCTCCGGTCGGAATGGAGTAGGGCGTCTCGTCGGAGAGAAACACTGGCCGCTTCGAGATATGTGAAGTGGTGGATTCCAGGTCCGCCAGCAACGCGTCTGAAAAGAACATGAAGAAAAACATTAAAAAGTGTAAAGACTTTAGTCTGCACATAAAGGGATAGTCTGTGTGTTATTTATGACATGTTTTACTCGCAAGCATTGTCTTTTTTATGGGAGTTTTAGCAGCTGGAAGGCGTGTGAAGAGACAGGCTATAAAAAGTCCGTAACAATGCATGACAGCCTCAAGTCAACATTGTCTTGAGTGCACACGGCTAAACTATTGTCAAAACATAATCCATTGCACCTTGATTGTCAAGCCTCCTGGTCTAAAATACGGTGTGTAACCTGTCGTCAGGACCATGCAGAAGCAGCTTATGTTTCTCATGTCGAGTAGATACTAAGGCTCCTGAATGCAAGACATTTAATTATGAAAATATGAGTAAATCCATTCAATTAAATGCACCTCAGTAATGTGATCATCTTCTTTGTGACAGAAAAGTTCCTCAGAAATTTGAATAAAAAGCATACTGTCGTGGTGTTTCCCATGACCATGGTGGCCCCCCATTGTCTATTTTTATCCCTCATAGTCTAAAAACAAGAGAAACATTAAACTGATAATACTTATGTCTGTTGAATTATTGTGAAAACATAAAAAGTAATACAACAAAACTACACTCTACACAAATAGGAACTGTTTAAATATTAAGTAGAGGCAATAAGTGTCATTTATACTCCAACATTTGTATAAATTTATATAGTCTCAGTCTCGTAGTCTCAGCAGAATCTATGGGAAACACTGCTGCCCTCCCAAATCCCACCACAAACTATTAATAATACCAATGTGTGTTCCCAATCACAAAAGTCACAAGTTATTGGATTTGGATGTTGACTTTTCTTCTCTTTTTTCATCCAACACTAAATGTATAAAGCCGTGGAGAGTTGGAGAGTCCCATCCAGGGTTGAGGGGGTAGAGTGTGACCCCTCTGAGGCCGGAGGAACAAAATAGAGGCTTACATCACACAATCCACCCATCGTCAGTCTGACCAGAATAGACTGCAATCACCAGTAGCGTACGGTTACACTACAGTGGAGACGATAACGCCTGTTTCAAAGAACGCCATGAGGGTAACAATGCGATTACAAAAAACAAACTGTACAGTAAAAACAGATAAAACAAGCAACGTCACACCATAGCAATACCATTTATTCACACAGAGGACTATCGAGTATTTGGTCTTTTAAACAAACAGATCAAAAGGTTTGGACCTTGCATTAAGAAAATCCGAACCCAGAGAAGCCGAAGAAAATGGAAGGATAATGTAAAACTTTAAAAATGTATTACAGACTAAAGAAATTGTTGATCGACTAAAAGACAAACTAAAAGTGAGCATGGAAAAAGCTCTCAAAACTATAAGGTATCTCTGATCTGATCATCTGAGTTCTTGGAAAACTATTTAATCAGAAAAGCTATGAAAAAGACTCATGATTCAGCCTCAAATCTTCAGCCAACTCACGCCTTCTCCTTTCTACTCCAATATGAATCCTTATAATCGAAATAAAATAATTAGATCAATACAAATTGTGGTTGATTAAGACGAAACCGACCAATTAAATCGACTAAACGACTAGAGGTTGACAGACAGCCCTAACAACTTCACTGGTCAACAATATGCAAAATATATTCTGACACTGTACAGATCCAGCCCGCCAAAATGACAAATTAATATTGATCAAATATTGGGAAGTGAACCCGGCTTAGTTTTTGGCAGCCATAGTACTCACGTTATCCACTCTTTCACCGTTGGGCCTGTGCTTGTCCTGGCGAGGGGGTTATTATACTGTAAGTGTGAGGCAGACAGCCGTGCCGAAAGGACAGTGTGAGAGACGAGGATTGCAAACACGCTGCCAGGGGCGGGGAAACGGGCTGCACTTAGGTGAAAATACCCTTCAACAACTGAGCGCCTTCCTCTGTCTGGCATCCGTACAGTAAAAGTCTAGAGTGCAACGTCTCAGTGACACTCGATTAAAAGAGGAAGGATTATTGCAGCAATTCACTAACTTAAATATCAACTGCCACCTCAGAAAATAAGGGGTTTTCCAATTATTAGCAGCTCATTTATGATTAAATCAGATCAAAATAAAGACATAATACTCATTAGAGATACAACTATTAAATATTTTAGTAATAAATGAATCTGGCAATGATTCTTTTGATTAATTGATTGGTTGTTTAGATAGTTAGATCGAAGGTCCATAAATAAACTGACTTTGCAAAATTTGACCGAAATTAAACTAATGAGATGCCACTTGCCAATGTCTTTAAAAAGGATAATAACAACAACATTGTTTTTTCATTAAAACACACACATTTTACACTTTTACTTTTTTTTTTTTTTTTTTACTATTTATTGCTTTGTCTGAGTCATAAAACACTGTCTATCAGCACATGAAATGTTTTGGAGTCCGTGTATAGTTCCGAAATCGATCATTTGATTACTAAATTAGTTGTCAATTTTATATATATATATATATATATATATATATATATATATATATATATATATATATATATATATATATATATATATAAATGGATAAATGGTTACTTGAAACCCACTATCAAAGCTCACGTGAAACAACTAGTAGCTCAGTGTTCCAACATCCACAAGCGGCAATTGCTATCACAACTTGAAATTGACGAGGTACAACACAAATGCTATGACAAGGGGGAGCCAGGACATCAGGTCAGAGGAGATAACATCAACTCCCTACCAGATATTGGGTACAAAGCCCCAACAACCGTGATAGCAGCTGGCGAGGCAGCGACTGACCTGAAAGATAGGATTGTGGCGAGAATGAAGTCAAAGGCAACCCGACGCGTCGATTACATAACGGCTGAGTGAAGTACCATCAGAAAGTTTCCTAGAGGATGTGAATGCAGCATTGAGAAGCGATCCCTACCATGACTATCACTGAAACCAATGAGCTGATATACACTTCAGCATCAGTGATCCTAGAAATGCTTGGCTATAAGAGCAACCATGAGAGCCATGAGAGACAATACCCACCATGGAAAAGACGGTTAGAGGCTAAAATCAAGATGGCGCGAGAGAGAAGTGAGTCAGCTGACTGAGGCTGAGAGAGGTGCAATGAAAAAGCAAGTACCTAAGAAGTACAGCCAGATGCCCATACCTGAAGCACTCGAAACTGCCAAGCAAAGGCTCCAAGCCTTGGCCAGCCGCCTAAAGAGATACACGAAAGATAATGAAGCCAGACGAATAAACAGGCTGTTCGCAACTCACCAACCTGCGAAAGTGTACTCTCAATGGCAGGGTAATAACAACAGAGCAGACCCACCAAGGCTGGAAACTGAGGGATACTGGAAGAGTATCTGGGAAAAGGAGGCATCACACAACAGCGATGCAAAGTGGCTCGTGGCTCTGAGAGAAGACCACAGCAACCTCCCAGAACAGAATCCAGTCACCATCACAGTGGCAGATATCCAAGAAAGAGTCTCAGGCATGAAAAACTGGACAGCCCCCGGCCCAGACATGATCCACGCATACTGGCTAAAGAAACTCACTGCTCTCCATGAACGCCTAGCAGCACAAATGAACCAGCTGCTGAGGGACGGACTCACCCTGAATGGCTAACAAGGGCGACGATCCTGATCATGAAGGATCCCTCCAAGGTACAGTCCCATCCAACTATCGACCAATAACCTGTCTCTCCACAACATGGAAGCTCATGTCAGGCATCCTCGCGGCTAAGATAAGTGGGCACATGGACCAATACATGAGCAAAGCACAGAAGGGCATAGGCAAAGACACCAGAGGAGCCAAACACCAACTCCTGGTTGACAGAACAGTCGCCCAAGACTGCAAAGCCCGACACACTGTGCACTGCCTGGATTGATTACAAGACAGACTGACTCAATGCCACACACATGGATCACTGAGTGCTTGGAGATGTACAATATCAATAGGACACTAAGGGCCTTCATAGCAAGCTCAATGAAGCTGTGGAAGACCACCCTGGAGGCCAATGGCAAGCCACTTGCACAAGTGACCATCAGATGTGGCATATACCAAGGAGATGCACTGTCCCCACTGCTGTTCTGTATAGGTCTGAACCCCTCAGCCAGATAATCAACAAGACTGGCTATGGATACCGAGCTCAGGAATGGGGCCACCGTCAGTCACCTCCTCTACATGGATGACATCAAGCTGTATGCTAAGAGTGAGCGAGACATCGACTCACTGATCCACCGCGACCAGGATCTACAGCACTGATATCGGGATGTCATTCGGGCTGGAAAAGTGCAGTCGGATGGTAACAGAGAGGGAAGGTAGTCCGCACAGAGGGGTCTCACTCCCAGAGGAACAATAGCAGACATTGAGGATGGGTACAAATACCTTGGAATACCACAGGCAAATGGCAACCTCGGAAGGGGCAACGAGAAAGCAGCAACTGCCAAATACCTCCAGGTCGAGTAAGGCAAGTCCTAAGAAGCCAGCTCAATGGCAAGAACAAGTCCCGGGCGATAAACAGCTACGCCCTGCCAGTGATCAGATACCCTGCAGGCATAATAAGATGGCCAAAGGAAGAGATACAGACCACAGACGTTAAGACACAGCTCCTGACCATGCATGGAGGGTTCCATCCCAAATCCAGCACCCTGAGACTGTACACTAGCCGTAGGGAAGGAGGCCGTGGACTAGTGAGCGTGAGAGCCACTATCCAGGATGAAACATCCAAGATCCACAAGTACATCAAGGATAAGGCCCCAGATGATGATGTGCTCAGTGAATGTCTCAGGCAATCGGAACAGAAGGTGAGGTGCCGGAGGAGGGACCATCATGGGAGGACAAGCCCCTACATGGGATGTACCACCGAACATAACTGAAGTGGCTGATATCAAGAAATCCTACCAGTGGCTAGAGCGGGCCGGACTAAAGGACAGCACAGAGGCACTCATCATGGCTGCACAGAACAGGCCCTGAGCACCAGAGCGATAGAGGCCCAGATCTACCACACCAGACAAGACCCACGGTGTAGGCTGTGCAAAGAAGCTCCTGAGACAGTCCAACACATAACTGCAGGGTGTAAGATGCTGGCAGGGAAAGCATACATGGAACGCCATACAACCAAGTGGCTGGTATAGTGTACAGAAACATCTGTGCGGATGCGGACTGGAAACCCCAAGGTCAAAGTGGGAAACACCTCCAAAGGTGGTAGAGAATGACCGAGCGAAGATCCTGTGGGACTTCCAGATACAGACTGACAGAATGGTAATGGCAAACCAACCAGACATCGTGGTGGTGGATAAAGAGCAGAGGAAGGCGTTGTGGTTGATGTGGCGATACCAAGTGATGGCAACATCAGGAGAAAGGAACATGAGAAACTGGAGAAATACCAAGGGCTCAGAGAAGAGCTGGAAAAGGCCTGGAAGGTGAAGGCCAAGGTGGTGCCCGTGGTGATCGGAGCACTTGGGCAGTGACCCCCAAACTGGAGGAGTGGTTACAACAGATCCCTGGAGGAACATCAGACATCTCAGTCCAGAAGAGCGCAGTGCTAGGAACAGCTAAGATACTGAACCCTCAAGCTCCCTGGCCTCTGGTAGAGGACCCGAGCTCAGAGATGGATGTGACCACCCGTGGAGGGTGAGCAGGGAATTTTATTTTATATATATATATATATATATATATATATATATATATATATATATATATATATATATATATATATATATATATATATATATATATATATATATATATATATTTAATCAATTATCAGATCCTTGTTTCAGCCCTAATATTCATCAACAAACACTAAACTTGAACAAGCAATCAGAATAAACCAGCACTAAACATATTTCAGAGCTAAACTAGAAGTAACAGGACTAAAGCAGGACAAGAGACAGGACTAAGACAGGACTAAGACAGGACTAAGACAGGACTAGCACAGAAAAAACGGACTAAATCTGGTCTAATCCCAGACAAACCATAATTAAAATAAATAACTAAGTAAGAACATATGGTGCATTAAACGTATCCAGTGACATATGATCACTGAAGTGCATGGGTTAAATAAAGTGTCAAATAAACATCATCCTTCATTGCAGTTATTAATCAGACAGTGTAGAGATTCAGGCTGGGAGTTAAATGAAGTCTATGATGTTTGACATAAACCACAAGGGGAGTACAGGCCTATTTAAAGCCGGAGTAGCCGGTGTGCGCGCAAATGTGCTGAAATATCACGACCAGGCTCAAAATAATCTGCACCTGGTGTGGACATGCTAAACCAGGCCTTGGCAAGGTCTACTTAGTCACTTATAAAACAAAGACTCCTCACTCCAACATACCGCGGCTGGAGTCAGGGCAAAGGCAACAGATTTAATAAAAACAGTGTCGGAATTCCACTTTTCATGTGATACCTTATTAAAGCTGTCAAATAACATGCTTAATGTCAGAGGCCTTGCTAATTAAGGTAATGTATTCCACGAAAAGTTTAAATGGCCTTGACAAAAAGGATAGCAGCAGTGCAGCCTGGGGCCTTGAAACCACATGGAGAAGCGAGAGCCAAGTTTGGGAAGATTAAAAAAAGTCTCCCTCCTCCCACCTGCTGATACAACACATCTGTAGCCTCAGCGCCACAGGGGACCACAATTACAGTCAGCGTTTAAACCCAACAACAAGAATCAACTACAGGCATCCATTACACTTTTATGGGAATTTATTAGAGGCTTTACTTTACACAACCAAAGAAGCCGACTGAGTTTTGTCCTTTTTCACTGTTTCATGTAAAAAGGTAACCGGAGACTAAATCCAGGCCAACAGGGTTTCTTTCTAGGAAGTCTGAAGGGAAAACACGCCGCCTGCTGAGTCTATTCACTCCCTGTTTTTTGGACAAACTGTATCTGAGTATGACTAAACATATACACATGAAACAAGAGGAAAGCATCAGCGGTTCCAGTCTGAAATTAGAGAAGTGTGATTCACAGATCATATGTTCACCCTGGTAATGGAAACTGCTTTTAAAACGATAAACATATAGAAGATCTCATTTACTCATCTGCCTGATGAGGGCAGCAATGGAGTGAAGATGAACAACATGTCTTTATCAAGTTTGGTCCCTGAAGAGTTAAAAACAGTAAGAGTGCAAACACACATTGCACGCCAAATAACAGGATAATCTTTTCCACTAAACAGGGGGCAGGATCTTAGGGGACAAAGTCCAATTCTGCTCCAGCAGCGTCCTCACTCAATAGTCCATTGTACGAGGTCAGGGGGAATAAAGCTGTCATCCAAACGGAACTGACTGCGACTAATAATTCAAGATGAGTTCATCAGACAGTAAACAGATTGCACGATGTCAGGGGAGCCATTAGTGGTCGTGCTGTGATAACTAATCTCCATATAGTTGGACAGTGTGCTGTGGGTAGCGCAGTGTGTGGATGGTGAGCACATTCTTGTGGTGGTGGGACTTGTACAGTCCTGTTGTGTGCAGCCCTCGGCCGCTGCTGCCACAGACTCTTTATCAGATGGGAGAGAAGGTGCATAGGGAATTCCTCACATTCCTGAGTCCACAGCGGAGAAAGAAAGCAATCAAGCGGCGCAAAGAGAAGGTGGTTTAGGGAGAAGGAGGCCACGCCCCTTTTTCAGTGAAACCACGGACAACCTGTCTTTAAATGGCAACGCAACAAAGGCAAGTTAGTGCTGGCTTACAATAAAACACTTTCATCAGTCGGTCAGGTCAGAAATGTGTCAACAATTACAAGATGCATCTAAACTGCAGCGTGCTTTGAATTCCAGGATAAGGAGGGCGTTATAAAGCAGGCAGTTCAGATATCGAATGTTTTCTGATAACATTTGGGAAAAGGTGATGGGCCACTGGGGTCTTCTGCTCACCTGTTTATAGCCAGGATGGGCACTTCCCCAAACCGAAACTCGACCCATTAGGCCAACCCCAAAGAGATATTTTTATCAAACAAGACAAGCAGGGGCCAAGTGGTCAGCCAGACAAACAAGGCTCGCCGTTAAAACACCAGTGGCCAAGAAAGAATGCTGTTAAATGTAAGAAGGCAGCTTTACAAAATGTGCCAAATGCTTACCATTCAACCCAATCCACAGCAAATCACAAAGGCTGCAATTAAGGTACGGCTGCTTTAGTGTGGAAAATGTAATCACAATTATTTTATCATGACTGAAATCACAAGATGCTGTATTCAAAAGATTGTTATGCAAGTAATAATAATGTAAGTGTAATTTAAATCAAGAGAACAGATTAAATTAAAATAGGACACACATTATATATCGTAAAAAGGCTGTTATTAACATATTACAATACTAAAAGCCCCAACCTGCAGCCAACATTTTCAAAGTTTATTAACGTTAGCATTTACAAACAATTTTCTTAAATGTGTCATTGGTTTTGCACCAAAACCTTTGTGGACAGCTGTATCAGTAAACAGCAGGTCGACCAGAGCAGCCTCATGTGGAGACTGTAAGGTGCATTCTCGTAAAACATCTTTTTCCCAATCGTCCTTCTCTGTTAGAGGTATTAGTTTATGTCTCCCTGTCCATTTACAATTGGACAAATCTCTCTCAAATGTTGATGGACCTGGCTGCAACTGAATATATAATTAGGCCTGCAACAAACGATTATTTAAGTAGTAAGGAGAAATTTTACAAATAAAGTGCATTTGTGATCAAAATCAGACATTTTTATTAAATAATGCCACAGTTGTTATAAAAAAGTCTTTTCGTATGTGTTTTAGAGAGTAGTGGCAGTCGTAATTTTTACTGGTCAAACTACGACTGACATTATTTTTTATAGTGTACTCATCTTTGCAGCCCTAACAAATACATAAACCGTGACCTTTATAATCCTGTTTACATATTTTTGTCCCAAACTGTTCAACCCCATTACAGAGACACCACACAAATGCCCAAGTTCAATGAAAACTATAATGAGACGACATTTGAGTAGCTGGAGCTTTTTAGGTTCATTACTTCCAAATAAACATCCCTAATGGCAGCGCCGTATCCGAAAGATGACACCCCCTGGAGAGAACAGTGCCCCAAAATAAAGCTCTACCCCGCAGAGCTGTAAATCAGACGACAGGGAAAGTCTGGGGCTGATGTAACGAGCAGCGTCTGGGCCCACATTCAAACAGAGTCATGCGAGTGTCACAGTGGCTTTTGTGCCAGAGCAGACTCGCATCGAGAGGGATGAGTCGAGGCCCCCGTCGCAGAAAGACCGGCTTGTCCTGCTCCAAAGACCCGAGTCAAAAGATGCACTTCAGCAAGACACTGTGCCAAGCAAGGACAGTACATTAAACAGATGAGGAGTGAAAGATTGATGGAGTACATGACCACAAGCAATTATCTGAATACCAAAGAAAGGACCACCTTTAAACAGCATGAGTTTAAATGGAACGTACAGATTGGTCACACAAGTGTCAGAAAGTTGAACATTACTTTAAAATAATCTATCTTTATAAATTAGGAGTTGGGAGAGATCATAGTTAGGGATGGGCCAATATGGATTTTTTTGTAGTGGCCAAAAAACGGTCTTCGCCAATACCAATCCAAAGCAAGGTCTATTTTAAATAAAAATAAGGTTCCCAAAATATGTTTTCACTTATAAATAAATAATAAAAGTAGTAACAGAATGCGTTTGCACGTTTGCAAGGGATATAAAAGAAAACAAGATTTTAGAACAAGAGTGAATCATTCAGTGTGTTGCGTTTATGATGAGACACCACAGCTTTAATAAGGCTTGGAACATACATTATAGGTCTGTTTAACATAATAATACACACAACCATCATAAAAAGATGACTTTATCTAATCATGTCATTAAATTATTTTAGTAGTTGACTAATCAACTTTTTTTTTGTATATTGAGACTTTTTTTAATGACCAATTAAAGGTTGAAATACGGTTACTGAAAGCTTCCAGATGGAGAATATTTATGATAAAAGTGTTTTATTGATGAACGCAAGAAAGTTTTTTCCTTTTTAATATTTTCTTTACTAATGCCACTGTCTTTGTTATAAAAACGTGTTTTACAGTCGCTATAGCCCAGATTAAGATGATCAAAATACTATTACAACTACAACTTCAATCTGTTGGCCTTTCTATACACTTCTATACACACATACATTTTAATATACTGACATCGTGGCAAATATCGGTTCTTGTCCACGACATTTAAAGGATACATATTCTGCTACAGTGAGCTTTTAATCATGTTCTAACAATGTTTGTGTCATCAAAAACAGTTGCATTCATATTGTTTTGAGGAACGTATATAAAAAAAATCCTCCCCCTGTGGGCGTCAAACACACTTTCTGCTGAACTCCCTCGAGCCGTATTTTCGGATCATCTACGTCACTTACCCAAGAATATTCTGCTGTTTTAAGTCTCTAAAGTCTCTACCTCTAAACACGACAACTGCTGCTGCAAATCCGCATCATAACATCTTTTCAGAACTAACTTTACTAGCTTGTATAGTGCGCTGGTGCCATCTGCTGGCTGGATTTAGTTGTAAAACATGAGATGGTAAATTTAAGGCACTCAAGAGCATGTTTAAAGGCTAATAACAATATGAAAAATGCTGAATATTTTTCCTTTTAGACAAACATTTACAGCATATTATTCGCCTGAAAAAAGATTCTGAAATAACTTTCAAAATGAACAAGAAAAAACACATCATTTAGTAGTAGTACAATGGTAGTATTTGGCCTTGTGACTAAAATAAAACTGATCACTGATTTCTTATCTGGGAAAATAACCCAAGGTCTATTGAATACATCACTCTCTAAATATGACCTGGATTTTCCCTGTTATAAATAAATAATAAAAGTATGTGTTGCGGACATGGATTCCTGCTGCATTGCCTCAACCTGACAGTGTCCAGTAATCAGCTCTGGAGCCAGCACAAGGTCAGTGTGGAGCAGGCGTGGACCGCGGGAAAGAAATGAAGAGACCAAAAAACAAGATCAGGGCTGTGACCCTTTAGTCGTTTGGTTGATAATAGTGTAGTTAGTAGTTAATAGTGTCTTAGTCGACCAATCATTTTATCTAGATAATAGATAGATAATAAATGAGTAAGTGGTGGTTGAATTATGCATTTTTTTATCTTGATTTGAGGATTAAAAAAAGATTTGTCAATGGAATAAGCATAAAATGTCTTGCTTTACTTAAAATGAAAAAACAGAAGAATTTAGTTAAAGAAATAAACTACTGCGCTTGAAATTTGAAGGAAAAAACTGCTTGTTCCATTGGCAAATCTTGATGATGTGAGTGAGTTAGCTGAAGTTTTTGGAGAGAATCATGAGTTTCATCAATTTTATAAACATTTAACATATAAATGCACTGTTTACTAATACTTGTCTGCATAAATCGTTGTTTTAGCATCAGTTCCAGTGCGGTTGTGGTCTTTTGAGTGCAGTTTGGGTCAGAAACATGGACTGACTTCATTGTTTGGATATATTTTAGCCACAACCCCTTTTGGTCGACTAAAACAAGACTATCTTTAGTGGAAAAGATCAGAGTTTTTGTCTGTTATCACCAAATACTGTGTCAGGGGCAAACGGTGAGGAAGACATGTCTTTCCTACGGCAGAGTTTGTCCACGTTTTCAAAGTCAAAAGTCAAGGACTTTTCAAGCACTTTCAAGGTAGACTAGCATGTTTTTTCCAGAAGTTTTATTCTTAACTTGATCCTAATGCATCACTGACTTTTGTATTCAAAACAGTAACACACTTGCAAACTGTAGTTTTCTGAAATTAACAAATATAGTATAGAATATAGAAATATTGCAATATAGAAAGTTGCATAAATTAGCATGTAACAAATTAATATGGCTTTCTCACAGTTCAGTCACTCGATTGCCGTCAGATCCAACTTTTAAGCGCCGTTCATCTATTTTTAGTTTAGAGTACTTTAAAATAATACATTTAATACTATTAACGCTCCTAACTGTGAAAATGCATAGGAAATAGACTGACAAGTTTAAATTTCAACCCTTTTCAAGTACTTTTTCCAAAACTCAAGTATTTTCCCAATTCTAGCATTTTCAACTATTTCTAGCATTCTGCCAAGGACAAAATGGAAGTATTCTATGGTCTAGAGTTTGGCAAAATATCTAATTGCGATATTTCAGACAAGCATTGCGATTTTGCGATTTTAGAACACGTCCAAGAGCATAAATCTTTCAAAAAAGACTGAAATATGAACTGTTAAACTAATCAAAGAATCACATGTTTTTATAGGTCTAAACTACAGCATTAGCAGTTTTTAGACAAAATAAAACAGGAAATTAATAACTGCAGCTTTTGCGATTCGATAATTGCGTCCGTTAAAATAGCAATTTCTGGTCGATTGCGATTAATCTTGCAGCTCTACTTTTGTCAAATGGGAAGCTCGGTTGAAGCATGAAGGCACCACTCGGTGCCTTCAATGAGAATTTCTTCGTCATTTTGTATGGCTACAACATTTGAGGATGTAAGCGTTTTCTCTCCTGTGGCATGCCTTTGTAGAAAAATACCAAAATAATAATAATAAATAAAGGCTTTTCACATTCTGCAACATCTTAGGTCTAACTCCTCTATATTCTGGGTATTTTAAAATATCAGAATATTCACTACAAAACAGCCATGTTAACAAGATTTATACCATGGTCAGTGAAAATTTTAACACTAACTGCTGTTTGTTATTGCTGAATAACAAAGCAGGAACTTGGTTCACACAAATGGCGAAAGAGGAAGAAGTCTAGCCACTAACATATTATATACAGTAGATTGATTTGTGCAAAATGTACACTTGCAACAAGTCAGCAATGCACGATTTCCTGGGCGATTTTCCTGAGCTTTGTAGACTGTGTAGAACTTATTTTCTGTAGAGCTCGCCTACTCCATGTAAACTAAGGCTCTGGCTACACAGTTATTTTTCTGCGTTTGGGACCTGTCCCCACTAACACAGATTTTATATTTATATATATATATATATATAAATATATATTTATATTTATATAATATGCTCTGTAAAGTGAAGATTATTTGAAAATGCCGCAAATCTGACACATGTGTGGACAGACAAACTGCATATATTGATCCCCGCTGCTCGTGTCCATGGCAACGTGTCTTATCAGCTGTGGAACGTCACTGCTGCAGGTGATGAGGAAAGTAAACATGGCTGCTTTTCCATAAAACTAACACAATTCCACTATGGCCACTGTTGTGCAGCTGTTAACACCGTGTGTGGTCAAAACATGTGCGTTAAAACGATCGTGTAATCGCAGGAGTGCTTTATTCACGGACTGTTTTGGATCAAATACGGAACTGCGAGTGAACTTCAGCACAAACGCTGGACAGTGGTTTGTGAAGACTTTTGGAAATTCCATGGACTGTTCCATGGACAATGGTCTGTCGGGACTTGATGGGATTTATAAATGTTATTCATGGCTGCATTTGACATTAATATCAAAAATGAAGACAAATTACTTTTATATGCTTGTATGTTAGAAGAGCTAAATGAGTGGATCTGGGACGTCTTGTGCGTGAGCCGTGAGCGCACTGACACATTGGCTGTGTGCGTGCGAGTACTACATAGTGCACTTTCATCATAGTCCTAAACCACTGTAGGAGTAACTTCACTGGTAAAACCACAAAACTCTGTAGTAGTAGCCACTCTGTCATAACACCACAACACATGTAACATGCCATTAATAATCAAAGAATGAACGCTGATATGGTTAAAAATGGAACATTGCGTCATCACCACACGGGGGAAAAAACTGCGCGTGGACAGAGAGATTTTTTTAATTGGGTGAAAAAATATCAGTTTATAAAAATATATGGGTATGTGTAGCCATGGCCTAATACAATGGAAAAAAGATGGTGGCGCCCACGGCAACTTCTGGAATAAGGTGAACAGTGCTAATAAATCATTATAATTTCAGCTAGATAATGTTTTAACATTCAGATTTTCAAAAATACAGCTTTCACACGACAGGTCATCAAACTGGTGCATGTTCAACTTTTTTCAGAAAGGATACATTTCACAAAAACAAAAATATAAAATGTACTTCTTCTGACCTGTAGCTTGAACCCTGAACCTAAGAGCTTGTCCTGGAGCATAAATAACAGCTGATCCTTTTGTTTTTTGTTTTCACTGTCATACATTTAAGTATGATTTTTCATGTCACACTGCAGGACTAGCTTCATTCTTTTTGTTCTAGGGCGTGATGTAGGACATAAAACGTATGCATGTTTAAAGTTTTTCAAAAAAGATGTACTTTCCAAAAATGAGAATATAATTAATATTTCTTTTGCCCTGTAGCTCAAATACTGAACCATAGAGCTCTTTCCGTATCAACGGTTTCTGATTCAAGTGACTCATTCTAAGAGTTACAATCACGCCACAGAACAGCTTATTGTGAAAGTGATACATAACTTCCTACGTGGAATTGAAAGTAGACATAAGTGTGCACTGTTGAGTTGAACTTTGGAACAAGAAAAACATTATTTTGTCTGTCTGTCTGATAACGCCAAGACTGGTAAATTTCAAGTACAATACATTTTGGCAGTTGAAATCCAAACTAAACCTATAGTTTTCTGGTTACTTTTGTTTTGAAAAAGACTGGGTGGAATACATAAGTATATAGTATAAGTAAACAAAAAAAAAAAAAAAACCTTCCCCCCTTGAGAAATGATAAGTTACTAAGCTGCAGTGTGTTTGCTGTACACAGTGTAATGTTTAGCTGTGAGTCATTTACAGAGCTTACTGCATCATTACCCAATCAGTGTCAAGGAATTTCAGCTCTTTCATGATCTGTTTCCAATCTATTACATAGAGGAAAATGACTAAATAACAGAATATAACGCCATGATAATGATAAAGGAATGACAATGTCTTTGCCAGTGGTTAGACAAGCAGCTTCTTGAGACAATCCTTTCTATCCCTGATGCAACAGAACTGTGTGCAACAAACTAGGCGTCTTACAACACTGTTAACGCAGGCTTTGAGATTCAGTATTCCCATCAGACAATTTTCAATAGAATTATTATTTAAGTCAAGATTCTGAAATGTTATTATTGTTGTCTTCATTCGTTAGTCCAAGTTTAGTTTATTATCATGTTTAGTAAAACCTACAGCTAGACTCATCTCAATAATTACTATTTATCAGTCACTAAATGAGAGAACAAAACCTTTTTGGGTTCAACATTGTGTAGACACTTTTTCTTTGTACTGTGAGGGACTTGGTGTCTTTTTTCTGTCCTAAGATAAGATTTGAGCTGTAGAGGAGTTGAATAATAGCAAGTGTTTGCTTCTGCAATTTATTATTTGCAACTTGTTTTGAAGGATTTTTTTGGCCCGAAGGCTTTATTTGACAGGACAATGCAGCATGAAATAGGGACAAGACTGGGGAAAGACATGCACCAAACTCACAAAAGCAGTATTTGAACTCATGACGAAGGGGATGGGAGATAATTCTGCTTTAGGGTTATTGTGTCAATGGAACAGGGATTTTCACTTTTAACTTGACATGTCAGCACGGGCCGGTATTGCACAGTACAGGGGTGTCCAAACTTGTTTTCTCAGAGGGCCACATATGAAAAACACATATGAAGCCAATTAACTGTGACTAAACACTTAACCGAGTGAAAAGCTCCTGCCCGGTTAACAAGCACGTTTCAATTTCTACATTGTTTACTGTGTTGCACCACCAGAGGGCGCCCAAGGCAGCACCTCATGCGATTGTAACGCATCTGAGTGAAAACAAGTTCGCTGACAACTTCAAAATAGTGGATTTATCTCATAAAGACAGAGCAAACCAGAGACACTGCAGTATTTATGAACTAATATTACTGTCGTATGGTTTATTTAATTTGGATTCCACATTGGTGGAGAAGACAGCTTTTTGGCTCAGATGGAAAACTATCAATCTTTTACCTGCACAAGCTGAACGGCTAACGTTAGCAACTTCATGACGTGGAAAAAAAAAAGGAGCGCTGTATTCATCATTACTACAACTGCGCATCAAAACAGCATTTATTGGAGCTTGTGTTGTGCTCTGTTTAAATACCAATTACTGTTGTGTTGCTCTGCTCTAAAATAACTCATTCAGTAACAAAAGTAAAACAATAAACGCCGTGTTAACTAAACCGGTCAAACGATTATTGACCGCAAAGGGCTCCAACACTCCCTTAAAGAAAAAATTGTAAACACGCATCCCTAATCCCGATACAAGGTCCGATACTCTGAGCCCTGTACATTACAAAGACCATCACAATGACATTCCTTATTCATAATAGGTATTTCATGTTTTCTCACTGATTACAAACCATCTGTTAAACCCAAAATCCTACCCCCAACAGCACTGGCCTTCCAGCCTGCAGCCCTGAGTCCGCTCATTGTTTTTCGCCTGCGTTTCCTCAGGATATGGGGCAGGGTCTGTTGCCTGAGCGATGAGGTCAGTCACGCAGCTCTCTCTCTCACTCTCTCAGTGTGTCCGGGACAGGATGGGTGTGGAGCCCAAAAAACGAGTGTCTGATTTACAGTTAGGCGCTTCCCTTTAGTTAACGCAGCAGACATGGTTAGGGCTGGTATGCACTAGCCTCCCTCGCCTCATTGGGTGATGAAAGCTGGGCTGGTAACAGTAACTGGCCTGGCGGACACACAGGGACACAGGAGCCCCTCCAGGCCTGCTAAGAGCTGTCGGTATGCAGTGTGGAAGTGCTACAAATATTCAAAACCAACGTTGCTTCGCTTCAGATCTGCAAAGTGATCACTACTTTATTAGTTCTTACAAGATACGAGACTGTAACCACAAGACTTCTGTGGTTTTACAAGTGAAGTGAGAGGACATGACGCCAGGTCGCACCCATGACAACTTCTATAGTCAACTTTGAAAAATAATGAAAGATGTATTTAGATAATCATATTCGTTATCTAAACTATACAGATAATAAAACATATACAAAAAGACCTTTTTAAAGCAAAGATAGGGGCATTATTAAATCAAAATGTCAAAACAGAATTCACCATTTGTGACTTTCATCATTAATACATTTTATTTGTAAATATGGTCTATCTGGGAGAGTTCAGTCAGCAGATTTCAACCTTTATTTGGTCAAAAATGTATTTAAAAAGTCTCAATGTACTATAAATAATAACCCTTTGATAAGTCGACTAATTGAAACATGAATTGCTGACGAGTAGACAGCTAAACTAATTGTTAGTTGCAATCCAAACTTCTGGTACTGTACAATATCACATTGCTATATCACATAAAATTAAATGATCCTTTCCAGTGTTAGTTTTTACTTTTTATATCATTAGGTGCCTTTTAACCACAAACTAAGAATTAGAGAGTATTTTGAAGTTAGACGAATGTCCTATATACAGTGTTGGAAAGAATACTTTGAAAATGTATTTAGTTTAGTTTAAACTGAATACATGGATTAAAATGTATTTTGTAACATATTCCAAATCTGAGTATTGTATTTCGAAAACTTAGACTACTTTAACATTAAGTGAAACCTGACTTAAGGGTTAAACAACTTTTTGTTTTTGTTTCACGGTTTGTTCTGCATTTATTTATCAGAGCGGAGTATCTTTAACACGAATTAGAGAAGGAAAATTCGCACATGCACTCACCAGAAGAGCTGCGTTTCTATTTTTTTGCACTAATATTGTGCAGTTTGAAGCCTAAATTTCATGATCAAAAGCTGTACCACAATGTATTCCTCTGATTTTAGAAAAGAAACTGCATTCTCAACACCACCAAATACAAGAGTAACGGTACTAGAATACAGTAAATCTAAATGTGTATTTTCAGTCCATGTATTCAGTTACTTCCCACTTACATTTGGTCAAAATCAGCAGATTATTGGCATTTTTCCTCAGCAGGAAACATGGGAGAGAGAGATAAGGAGCGAATGCCATGGAACAAATTGGCCTGAATTCAAAGCTCAGCGTTTCAAATGTGGTATGTGCTCTATCAGGTGGACTATCAGGGCACACAGGCTTCCTAATATTTGGGCAGCAAACAGCCTCCAGAGTTAGTCTCTGCTGAGGCAAAGAAAGTGGTTCAACCGCAAAAACATAGACCATTTTAAAAACAAATTAATCTTTTTGATCAGCACATATGCTCCACAACAGTTAGAACATTTCACATCAGCATCAGCCATCTTTGGTTTTATTGCCCTGATGTACTTTTTATTTTTGAACAACCAGCGTTGCATCAATTTAAAATGGTTCAACATCAATATTTTTCAGCACAGATTTACCACCGAATGAGTATAGACCTGTAACGATAATTATATTGACTTATCGTGCAATAAATAAAAGCTGAAACAATGTTTTTGGGCCTAAATATTTATTGTGTGCACATTTACTTTGCAATAGTGGAAATTTTTGTGTCATATTTAATAAGATCTAAGCTTTAGAGAGTCCACTATGTTACTTTTATTACAAATTATTATTTCATTTGTATTTGTTGCAGGCTTTTCAGAGATATTGCACATTTAGAAAAGGGTTTATGGGAATTTGTGGCTTTAGGTTTATTGAGTCAGTGACATAAACTGAAATCTTTAATAAAAATGACCGACATATTATGGTGCATTACATTTGTAGAATGGGTGACTTTTTTTTTAAATCATGTAGCTCTTAACGAATCTTAAATATTTTGGTAACCACTTTTAGCTTTCAAGAAGTTGCAGACATATTGCAGTGAAGTGGGATATATTAACCTCCAACTTGTAAAACCCAGTTGCTGTTCCTTTATTTACTTCACACTAAATGTCAACACACACACCCTCTTTTTTTGGATCTGAAGGGAAAAAAACTAAGTAGGAGTGAATTAGGGTTAGACAGAAGAGATGGATGCCTATTAAAGTCATCTGATTAAAAATAGTGTCTGCAGACTCAGTAATAACTTAACATCCCCTTTTCAAACAGTGACCATCATTGGACGAGAAGTCAGAAGCACTTATAAATACCTCGACAAACTCCACTAAGGTCCAATCCACAGGAAAGGGTTGACTCAACGTGAAGTTCACATTCTATATTTTATATTTAGTACTTCCATTTCTTCTTTATTAACATGTAGTGTGTGCTTGCTCACAGACAGCAGCAGAGTGAAGTTAGTGCACCTGAATCTGACAAGTCAGTGAGGAATTTGTAAGTCAAACATGTTTTCATACATGTCACACCGAGCAGCACATTTATTCTTTCTCTTCAGGATTAACAAAACTGTTCAATCAATCCTTAAAACTGATATTTTGAGTCAATTAGTGTGAGGCTTTTCCAGCAGCACAGTGGCAAAGTGGCTAGCACTCACGCCTCACAGCAAGAAAGTCGCAGGTGCAACTCCTGGGCCTTTCTGTGTGGAGTTTGCATGTTGCTTCAGGTGTCTGGGTGGGTCTCCTCTGGGTGCTTCGATTTCCCCCCATCAACCCAAAACAAGCTACAATAGTCCTGACCAAGTCTAGCACAAAGATCTGGAGCTGGGTCCCCGGGTGAGTGCAGCGCCCTCTGCTCCTGAGGAGATGCCCCAGGGGCATTGAAGGATGGACTTGAACCATAACATGCACTTCCTCTTGTCTCCTGCACTCTAGTTTCCTTCATCAACCCTCAAACATGCATATTGCACAATGGCTGTAGATATTTTTTTGTTTTGTTTTTTTAAAGGATTTTCATGAGTCATCTTGAGATTTGGAAGTGAATTTTGTGTTTAATCTGCCCTTTTTACAGATAAACTGTTTACTAGTAGTATGGTTCATAAATATGTGTAATTGTGTGATCTACTGTTATCTTGTGGTCTTATCAGTGCACTAATTAGTACAGATACAAGGTCAGTTCTTAGGAATACTCAATAGTTTGAGCGTTTTCGCCAACCACCTTTACAGCCCTTTATTGCACGCTTTAATCCTCCAGATACTAAGCACCAAAATCTAGATGATCTGCTTCTAAAAAAGGGACAGTAAAGTTTAGATTACTCTGAAGTGGTCTGTAGAGGTTTGCTAAACGTCTAAATTATATTATTCTAAAATGATTTGACAATAACTTTCAGGTGACGTCTTGTTTCTCCACAGCTGATTCCTTTTACGATCAGCAATGACTAAACACTTTTCCTCAAATACAAAAAAGTCACTCTGCATTAACATTTCCACATCTGGATTTGGGCCATTCCCGTGGGCCACTTTTCTAAATTAAATCCAGGTCTGTTTGCCACCTGGTCCGTCCCATCTAAAACAAACCTCTGGGAAAAAATGACTCAGAGGAAAAGTGGAAGAGCGTATAATTTCGTCTTTGAGGGAATTCCCTTCTGGAGCGAGAGGCAGGGCAGAGGGATCAATATCCACAGATTAAAGACACCGCGCTGGTTCCACAAAGTATGGTCAGGTTTCCAAACAGTCCCCCTTCAGAGGAACAGGCTCGGACCCCTGGGAAACTCAGCTGCTGCTTTACTAGAAGCACCATAAACCACAGGCAGAAAGAGGCTTCAAAGGCCAAGGAGCAAGAGACACCAACTATACACAAACTATACACAAACTATACACATACAACCTAAAACATAAAGCTAATCCTCCAGCAAGGCCTTCTGACATGAACCTGGAGCAAAATATAGAAATGGACATTGCAGTTGCTCATTTCTTCTACGGGTCAGAGTTAATTGGGCCTGTCATGATAATTACTTTTTTCTTCAATATATATTTGGGTTAAATATTTATTGTGTGTACATTTTTCTTATTTTTTTTTCAATAATATCTGCGTTGTAGTGTTTCATTGTACGATTTATTTAATGATATTGCACATTTTCTTGGGGAAGATTCTCCTGCTGTCAGTGGCATAATGTAGTTTCAATATTTATTATCGTTTATCATGATAATTTCTGTAGTAATCTCTGTATATATCACACTCTAAATGTGTTATTGTGACAGGCCAAGTGCCTAACCTTTACTTTAATTGTGCAGCCATAAATGGTCAAAAACTAAATAAGGAGAATAGAACGTTGTTAAAAGTTATAATAAATCTAGCCAATTTTCATCAAACACAACACATTAGCGATCAAATGCATATTTACCTGTTGATATAGAAAAGAGTCCTTTACAGACTGGTTAATTTTGCAATATCGCAGGTAGGGATGGACGATAATGACTTTTTTTTGAGTATCTATCAGTGTTTCCCAACCAGGGGTACGGGCACCCCGAGGGGTACGTGAGGGATTACCAGGGGGTACTTGGACTGGTTTCAGATGTTAAACGAAGCAGAAATGTACTTTTATCTCAATAAAAAGTCATAAGTTGTAAATTTAGCATCTTTTTGGAGTATCTTGGACCATAAATATAATAAAAAGAAAAGAATATAATAGTTATAATGGACAATATTTGACTAATAAACCCATTTATTTTCCTGAAACTCAAGTTAAGGGGTACTCTGTGTGTGAAACAAAGCTTAAAACAAAAGAGAGAGAGACAAAAAAGGTTTGGAACCACTCATCTAGATAACGATATTCAGACAATATTATAGCAATCCAATAGAAATGTGTTAAAACATGTCTGTAAACATGTTCGTTTAGGTGTAATTGTCAGACAAATGTGAAATGTCTGTCATATTAAATCACAAAAGTGCAGAACATTCCCCTTATATTCATCATAATCAATCATAATAACTCAAGATAACTTTTTAAAGTTTTAGCTGAGCATGAATCTGAAAATTAGGTCAAATATTCTACTTTATATAATTGAATTTGTAAACCATAGCAAGGCAAGTACTGAGGTTGAAAAGTACAGCAATTTTTCTTTCTGGAAAAGACATTCATTCATTCATTAACCTGATGCCTGGGCTGGATTTTTTAATTCAAGGCCTGGAACTAACCATTATTTTAGTAGCCGACTTGTCAAATATTGTTTCTATTGTACACTGAGACTTTTTTAAATACATTATCAACTTAATAAAGGTTGAAGTATGGTGACTGAAGAGAAGAATTAAGAATATAGTGTGTTATTGATAAAAATCTGACATTCATACTGCCATTGTTTTCACATTTGTGTTTTAGAGTCTGTATAAAGTCCAGAAAAATGAATAAAAATACGATTACAATTCGTTTTTAAATAAATAGACTCGATTAATTGTTGCAGTCTGGTTTGATTCCCCGTAGTGCAGACGGCGACTGTGGGAAAGTCTCACACAGAAGAACAGAGCCTGGTGTCTCTGGGACAGGGCTGAGCAGCAGGAGGTGAGCGTTTGCCCTTAGACCTCGACACAGACTGATGATTTCTCCACTACTTCAGCTTCCCTCTTGTTCGTGAACAAGTCAGTTTTACCACGACATCTGTGGTCTGTGAGATATCTGTAACATTTGTTTTTTTTTCAATACCATTTCCCCAATTTGTTTGTGGAACAGAAATGTGTGGTAATTTTACCGCTCATCAATACTAGATCTATGTTCTGTTTCTGCTTTCATTTGTAAAACTGTGAAACTTACATCAACCACTGTGCGGTCTTATCAAATAAAACATCCAGGATAATTTGATATTGAACCAAATCTCACTTAAGCGAACACTCAGGAGCAAAGCAGCAATTATCTCAAATCTTGCATTTAAAAACAGCTTTTTTTTTCTCTCTTTTGTGCACCGTATGAATCTAAAATCTTTCCCTAAAGGCTCACCAGACTGTGCCAACAAAAATGATTCATCTCATTAAATACATGTTATTATAGTTTATTCAAATTAGTCCTTTTACAAAAAATGATGGACGACTAGACAGGTTACAGCAACGAGGAAACATAATGTGTGGTTAGTCTGTTCTTTATTTCCACAAGGGCTGTGTATAAATATAATAAAGCACAAAGTGAATGAATTAACAGCACCTTATATTTACACACACAAAAAACAGCAAAACTAGCTCTGACGTCGGACTGCACAATGTAGGAAAATATTTAATTGCAATTAAGGTTACATTTTTGATTATGTTTGTACAGAATCTTGTTATTAAAAGTTCTTATTTTAAACATTTTGACAAATCAACTTAAATATCATCTTATGAACTGACAAATTAGTAAAAGAATCCCATTTATTTCAGAACATGTTTGTAAAGATCTAAACTACAGGTCTGGCTGATTTTATGCAGAATAAGAAAGGATATTTTGTCGTTTGTGGAGGAAATTATTTAAAAAAAATTGCAGTCTTTGTGATTTTCTAATTTAGTCCATTCAAATTGTGATTTCGATTCAGTTGCGATTAATCTTGCAGTCTTTGAACTTTGAAGCTCATTCTACGGGTTTCAAAGAAGGTGTTTTCCACGGTTTCTATTGTAAACAATGTTCGTCAAATATTTAATGTCAGTTAATATGTCTCCCACTGATTGAAATAAACGTGATTCTTATTTTTTCCATCATTGAGCAGCCTTACTACAACTACTACAACTACTATTGCCACCAACAATCAGTCCTTTCATTGGCCCACAGCAGCAGCAGAGCATCAAATGGGGCCCAGAGCTATTCTCAAACTGGACAAACCCAAAATGTGAAGCGTCATCTGTCCACTTAAACAATCCACAAATCTATCCAGACTTCCTTATTTAGAAGAGCAGACACACAGGAGACATTCCTCCAAACCAGAATTAGTTTGTTGTGGCAAATATAGCCAAACCAGGCCAGGTGGAGTAAACTGCACAAGGTTTAGAGACTCGTGAAGAGGTCAAGGCTCAATGAACCGAAAAGAGAGACAAAGACATTGATCTGTGCGAGAGCCATAACATTGTACTTCCAACCAGGCTCGTACAAATGGGTTTACAGTTTTAATTTCATCTGTCAGTTCCCCAGAATAAAAGGACATAACCAGTAAGTTCCAAATTTATCTCTATATATAGCAGCATGAATCAAAATAATTTAATTTCAGAATCATTTCAGAGTAACGCAGATGTAAACCTGTCAACTAGAGCTGCACGATTTGAGAAAAATTTCAGTATTGTGATGGAGATGTATTAGTTTTGAACTGACATACTAATAAAAGAATGTATCTCTGAACATGTTTGTGCAGATCTAAACTACATTAGCAGATTGTATGCAGATTAAAACAGGACATTTTGTTGCTTGTGGAGGAAATGATGGTACTTATGGATTGCAACCTTCACGATTTGCTAATTGCGTCCATTAAAATTGAGATTTTGATTAAATTTCGATTAACTGTGCAGCCCTAACGTCAAATATGATTAAAATTCATATGGGCTTTGACATTTTAATAGTTTTTTTTTCTTTCTATGTTTTCACATTTCACGCTTGATCTTGTTCTGCAAGATATAAAGCATTTTAAAGAAACATAAATTACTCTGCAACTTCCTGTTGTTATTTAAAAGCTGCCAACCCTGTGGTTTAGACATCTACAAACATGTTCTGAAATGAATGTTATTCTTGTAATGTTGAGCGGTTCATATATCAGTCTTTTGAAACACAAAATACAAATCTAATCACAATCAGATCGTTTCAAAAATCGTTCAACCCTTGAAAAAGAGGTTTCGATCTCAGTGGGTTCTTACCTGGTTAAATAAAATTAAATAAAGGTTAATAAATAAAATAAAACCCTCGTTTGTTGGTATCAATGTACTTATGTCATTAATCAATTAGGCAAAAACAAAAGTCTAGCCATTGTTTGATTTAAATAAAAGGCTAAATTACTCGTTTTAGAAATAAATCTTTGAGCAAATCAGTTCAGTTCATCATAAACAGTAGCCTAAGCATATAGCAGTTGAACCACAACCATTACTAACATATTTCGGGTAGATTCACCCTAAAAACTTCACAAAACTATCTCGGTTGTAACTGGAAATGTATTATAATCCTACTTTGTGTGAGGCTAAATGTGAAGGCCTGTTCACCCACGACTTCAAAGCAGGAATGAATAGCTCCAGGGCAAAAGTTGAGGAGGTAAAACCCGTGTCGAAATGTCAAAACTCTCTCTGCCCTCCGGTGACGGATTTAACTCAAGATTATAAATGTGTTTAAGTCAATGTAAAATGGCACGAATAAGTTTTAAAGTAGAAAAAGTGAGATTTAGCTTCGCAAAGGTAACGGTGGGTCAGTGAAGTGGAGACACAGGCTAGCCAACTCTATCTACGGCGTATTTACTGGATAAAAGAAGACCAAAGACACAAAACTAAAGCTTAAAGATGCGCAAAGTAAGTGCTGTTGTAGTCACATGTATTGATCTCTAAGACAAAGGTGATTATATTGTTACACACTCTTTTGAGCCCTCAAACCCGCTGCTGTTGGGTGACTCCTCCACCCTGCTCCAATCCGCTGCTCAAAACAGCTCACAGCCACAAACGCGGCTACGATCTCGGTCACTTACCTAAATCGTCCATGTTTGGAGCGCGGTGGACGCTTGTGTCTGGATGTTGGGCGTTTGCTCCGTCAAACAGGTCAGATTTGTCCAAACTTGTGCTGCTGCTGCCTGAAGTTGGATCGGCGGTGACGTGAACGCGCGCAGATGTGTGCATGTGTACTTTACGGGAGCGCGCACCACGAGAAGAAAACAGCGCCGCGTAGCGGCCAAAAGAGGGACTTTCAGTTGCATCATTACTTGTAATTCACTAAATGTTTTACTGTTGCTCGAGAAGTAACAGTTAGGATTTAAAAAATGTAATAAATTATATACTTTTATGGAATATGTTGAATCTATAAATATAACGTGTGTTGGCCTATTTTCAAAATGGACCTTGAGTCCAGAATAAAGTTAAATTGAATTGTATTCAACATAAATTATAACTTATATTATATATATATATATATATATATATATATATATATATATATATATATATATATATATATATATATATATATATATATATATATATATATATATATATATATATATATATATATATATATATATATATATATATATATATATATATATATATATATATATATATATATTATAACTTAAAATAAGATACAATAACTATTACCAGAGTAGAAGATTACTTTTTACAAAAGTACAAATTCTTAAAAACACAACAGCAATATACAGACTCATTAATACTAACCACTACAACATATTTTAGGCAAACATCTTTGAAGGTGTTGTGAAATGGTTCAAAAACAGCTTTCATACACTATAGAGGAAGATAAGTACAAAAAGAGAACAGGGCAAAAAATATAATTTGCTAAACACATTTATTTGTTGAAGCCATGTTTTGTATACACATAAAAAATGGTTGCAGTTGATATTTTCCCCAAAGAAAATACCTGATGGCTTGAATTGACTTTTATTGTTGTAAAAATAACACTCAAGAGTCATAATTCATTCATTCATATTCTACCGCTTGTTCCCTGATGATGAATCAGACAACGAGATCTTCTATTAACAACTCACCTCCCACCACAAAGAAATATTAAGTCCAACCCCCCCCCCCCAAAAAAAGAGTCATAATATGCATAAAAAGTATAAGTAAATAAATATGGCCATATTTGGAGTTAAAAATGTTCAACTCAATAAATTCCAGTAAAAACTGTTGCCCTCAGTTTTAATAAATTCATAAATCATGCTAATCACCCATTGGTCAAAATTCTGCTGCTTTGAGTTTCTTCTCCTCCTTCTCTGTGAGTGGCTCCTGGGACAGCAGTTTTCCGTGAAGACGGTGGTGTTTGCCGATCCCCAGTTTGGGCAGTCCTCGATTCAGCCCCTCCAGCAGCACACAGGCCTTACACAGCGCCTGACTGGAGATGTATCCACAGCGACCGCACGTTCCCTGGACAGGCATCTTCACGCCGTCCCGCACTGAGAGGTTCTCCCCAGAGTGAATCACGTCCATGATGGAGCTGGGACGGATACTCTCCAAGTCCTTTAAAAACGTCCTTGCATAGCCGCGGTAAGCATTTGGCGAATAAATGCATTCAGTGGAAAAGTAATCCAGCTTCTTAAAATAAGCATAGAGTACTATCTCTTTCTCGTAGGCGTATTTGAGAGGTTTGCAGCGGGGGACAACGCCATCTCCCTCACTGGAGGTGGAGATGGCAGTGCAGCGGCGCAGACGGGCAATGTCTCCTCGCAAGATGTTCATCAAAACAGTTTCTGCCACATCGTCAGCATTGTGACCTGCAACAAAACCACGTCACTCAAACACACAGATAATTCTAGCTGCATTATGTTCATTATTATCGAATCACACAATATCAACATCAGGTCTACAATGACATTCCACTTTCAATGGCTTTGGCTTGAATCCATCTTGAGAATTCTGTTTGTTGCCTAAATACTGAATATGCCTATGACAGGTTTTCAATTTAAGCGCAATGAGCGTATTTTTCTGATAGTTTAAAAAAAATTCATTTAACAAAATAAAGGTGTTGTCATATTTTTTTCTAAGTCTAATGATAACTTACTCCTTGCTTACTGTACGGTTGCTAGGCAGGTTATTTATGGGTTTCAGGCAAGGATTCCTTCCTGATTTGAAGGATTCGGCATGGCAACAGTCCTCTATTGTAATAGCAATAGCGCAATTCAAATCAAAATATTATCTCTTCTCAAAGGGGCTTAAAAGTCCTCACAAGTTCCTTCAAATAAGGCAAATCATTTGCCTGAAATCCATTAATAGAAATACTTCTACATATGTCACATCTGTCTGCCCATGTCTGACCAGGAAGGAAACTGGAAAGAATTTAAAACATAAATAACTATGTTAACTACATTTTAGTGATAATATGGATAGTAAGTGGTGAAATCCTGCAATTTCTTTCCAATTCCTGACCAGTTGTGACTGATGTCAGCATTTCCGACACTGTTACGCTTTACTGTCTCACTTACCTGTGCATATCTTGTCCACTTTCAGCATGATTGCTCCTCTGTCTAAAGCCTGCCTCCTGAAGACTCCACAGAAAGTGCAGTTATTTTTCAGTCCCACTTGCTTCACTATGGCATCCATCGTCCAGCCGTACAACTCCTCATAGGACACAATCTTTAGAGGCAACTCGTACTGTTCCTGGTTCCTTTTCACTGTCTCCAATGAGTCGTCACGGTAACCTGTAATCCCTTCATCCACAGAGAGCAGCATGAGATCGAGCCCGTAGCTGTATCTCTCATTGAGGACTTTCATAACATGTGCAAGCACCGTGGAGTCTTTTCCACCTGAAGCAGCAATGCCCACTCGCTCCCCAGGTTTAAACAGCTCTGCGGCCAAAATGGTCCGGTGCACCTCTTCCTCGAATGCAAAGAAAAAGCACTCCTTGCAAAGAGAGTGGCCCGTCTTGGGACGCTTCAATACAGCACGGTTTTTGGCACAGCTGCTGCACTGGACAGGCATTTTGTCTGGGGGAAAAAAAAACAATGGCTGTGTTAGTTATTTTGATCTTCAGCACAATTCTAGACATTCTATACAATACTGACATATTCTTATAATACAATGTGAAATTTTAATACAGAAGAAACAATTGCTGCGTTACAGATGACATCACAACACACTATGGAAGTCAATAATGTATGATAATGGGGAAGCTAAAATTTAATTTGTTGAAATTCAGTTTTTTTGTTGTTGTAATAAAACAAGTTCAAGTCAATAATGGAAATTAGGTTCAACAATTGTGAATTTACCTATGAAAAAATGCCATGTCAGTCAATATGAAAATATGGCTCTTGCTGCACGTTTTAAAATTAAAAATTATAATGATTTTTTTCCCGTATATGCACTATGCACATGCAAAATGAGATTAAAGTACAATAACACCTCGTGATCAATGAGGAAAGTAGCCTACTTATGAGTTGCAAGTCTTTTACGTTAGCTTAAGTAAGTACCAACTCTAATAATAATAGAGCATTACATATATGTCTTACCCAATTCACGACGATCAGTATCTCAGCTGACAATTCAACAGTAATTTAGTCTATAAATTACAGCTTTGAAGCACTTTTAGTGAAGAGTAGTTACACACGAGCCACAGAGAAGTTTCATCGTGTGCTGCCATAGAACTATAATGTGTGCTGCTGTCTGGTCCTTCGGTAGAAACAGGAAGTAAATAAAAGCGCGTGAGGATTGCAGCGCCTACTATCGACCGGAGTTTGTAATAACGTCAACAAACAATCCTCACAGAACAGAGGGCTATGAGCCTTCTTTTTTTTTGTTTTCACCAGATTCTACGCAAAATCCTTCTGCCTTATATTATTTTGGGTAAATTATGGATTTGTCTAGATTAATTCGTTTGTAAAGCCTTTTTAAATTAGCATACTCATGACTAAAAAAGAAATAGAACTTACTTTTGGTATACTAGAGCTATGAAATGGTTATGTGTTTTGAGTGGCAAATAGACTAAATTTGACATTTGTAAATTAACAAGTTTATAAATAATGTGTTAAGCAATGTTAGTAGCCTAATGGCCTATAAGCTATAATTAGCTCAGAGGAAAGTCACACAATCAAAATGTAATCAGCATCGTCAAAATGTAATTAACACAATCAAAATGTAATCAACAAGGATTTATTAGTTAGCAAGGATGTCACTTGCAACAGCTGGCATCAAAATGCAGTTTAGTGAAGATGGGGCAGGGGCAGGCAGTAAAGATTGCAGGTCTGCAGAGGTCAGGGTTGAGATGAAGACAAGCTTTTAAATAACAGGATGAAATGCACCCCTCTGATGCCACTGCATGTCCCGGATGCGGCGGACCGACTGGATTTGAGGGATCTGTGCTCCAAACTCAGCGCTATCCTTGTACTCGCCCCTCTCAAACAGGTACTGGTATCCTCTGTAGCCTGGGTACTGATAACCCACCCAGCTGTAAGGAGGAAACACAACATTTTAAGTAAATTCATTAATTGGTTTATTTGGTAGGGGAAACCAGAGCACCTGGAGGAAACCTATGCAGACACGGAGAGAACATGCAAATTCCTCACAGAAAGGCCGCCCCAGAGTCGAACCTAGGGCCTTCTTGCTCTGAAGCAGAAGCACTACCGTGCAATACACAGTAACAGGTACACTACATCAAATCTGAAGTGTTTATGTTAAGGGTATATCACACGTTAAGCAATTAACAAACAACAAATATTTTCTTTTCTTTTTTTTTTTTTTTTACCAAATAATACAATTTTTTTCTACATTTCTTCTGCTTAAGAAAATAGAGAAAAGAGATAGGACACTCATATTATTGTGAATGAAATATTCTCACGTTCCGCTCTGCACACGCACAGACGACACCTTCTCCTGATAACCGTGAGCGTGGAAGCTGGGCACATCATCGTCTATGATTTCTATCTTCTTTCCTGCAAAACTGGGCTTTTCATAAAGCACAATCTTGTGCTCCTGGCTGTCCTGAAATCAAATATTAGACCAGATTATACATTTCACCAAAGCATCAAAGGCTTGGAATCTAAAAATGTTATATTTTAAAAACAAAAAACAAAACACATTTTTTACCCCAAGCCTTTGGTATGACTATATTCACATGAAAGAAAGTAAAGTTGGTTTTCTCACAACTTTAATCGGGCGAAATGCGGTGATGGTGTCACTGCGCCGGCTGTTGGTCCAGGAATCCCACCGAGGATACTCGCCCTTCTCAAACACATACTGCTCTCCCTTACAGCTCGCCTGCTCATACCCCACCCACCTGAGGAGAGAGAAGTGGGTCAGGAGGCAGAGGGGAGGGACAGGTGGGGGGATTGGTGAGCAGCAAATGTTGTATATTTGACTCAAAATTCCGAGGGAATAGTTCACCGGTAACTATACAGGCAGTAGAAGCCTTAACTATGTTATGCTGTTAAGTTGGAGTCAAGGCATCTGATCAAGTGGTTAGTGTGTGATTACTGATGCCAGAATAGAATTTAACTCCCTCTTTTTTATACTTTAGGTTGGCTTCCCTTTGAAAAACACTCACGGTCCACACAGCACCAGTATAGAGCCCACTTTCTCCACGCCTGCCTCCTGGAGGTTGTTGCAGGGACCAGTCAGCTCATGGCAGCGTCCCTGGAAGTTCTCCTGCTCATAGATAACCAGCTGTGGACCAGGACAAAAGGTAAATGGTACAATTACAGCATTTCAGTTCAGTTTTCGTGACCCACTTTCATTAACGTAGTGAATAACACCAGATAAAAAGAGTTTGGTTTCAATGGGCTCAAAAGAGCATGTTGACTAAACCTGATATAAATTGAAGAACAGATAAATGACCCCAATAATCAAACAAAGCACATTTTTATGTACTTTACCAGTGAAATTATATGAAATTTCCCTGTGCCCCAGTTTTGTAAATTAACACTCACTCACCTTAAATGCACTGGTGCCTGGCTGCTGCTGCTTGGATGCAGGGTTCTGGTGGTCTGTGGCCATAGTGAAGGATGAACCTGACCAAAAGAGAAAATGTTACACAAAAATAATCCTGAATCTAATCTTAAACAAACATTTTGGCACTGTTCAAAACTTTCAAAAATATCTCAGAGAATGATGAATAAAAAATAAATTTGATAATACATTTAACTTTTTTAATTGACAAATTCAGAGTGACGACCGACAGCTCTTACCAGTACCTGTCTGTGCCAGTATGTTTGTGATGGCACCACCAGCTCAATATATACGGCCCACCAGGGGGGCACTCTGCCAACAGCACCCACAGTGACCCGGGACGGGGAGATGATCGAGCTGCCATAGGCCGAGGACTCAGGGATGAGGGGTCACCGTGCTGCCTGCCCCACCCCGGGGTGTCACTCCCACAAAGTTATTTCATTAGTTGTCAGTTTTTGTGCAGCCTGTCATTGTTCGATATCCACATGATTCAGCACAAACAGTGCCAAGAGTCCCACAACCACAATGAGCAACATAGAGAGAGAGAAAAAGTACAGTAGATCAGGTTTAGTAGTCTGGACTCCAATCAAAAACAAATACTGGTTTGTTCGTGTTAAACATTATTTATTGATAGATAGAGCACCATGAATTTGGATTGTATTTAAACCGTTTCTTGAGTCGTGCCACGTTTTTTTGCTGTTGAAAAGATGCTGTCACACACCAACCACTAACGACCAAATTACACCAAAATTACCAAAAATCATTTGGCAATGGTGGAGGCTAATCATTATGTTGTATGTGTTAATCAACTTTTTCAAGGTACTCTTCTGTGCCTTGTCATCTGATCTATCAAGCTATACATTTTATCAACCTGAACATTATGTCATTGCACATATCATAACTGACAATATGCAATACATGTTTTATTATATTTCTTCTATTGTCTAGCAGAGCACAACCTTGACTGGTGGATATCTGTTGTTACAAAATAAAATAAAATTAGATAACTTTTATTTGTCCCACACTGGGAAACGTACAAGTTAACACACGGTTCAAGAACAGCAGGAGGATCAAGACAAATAATTATAAAAAATGCTCATAGTTCTTCATTTAAAAAAATAAAAAACGTATTTATTATTTTGTAATATCCTATTGTTAGGATAGGATCTTACCCTTATCCCAGGGTAAGATATTCTCCTCCATTGGCCACTAAAAGTAAGGGTCTGGGCGCGATTGGAATGGAAAAGAATGGTAAAGAGAACACACAAAAAAAAGTGTTTGTTTTGCGCCTTTCAATAAAGGTCTTCATTTACCATTTAACACATTACACAAAGTAGCATTTTAACTTTATAGCTATAGTTCAGACAAACTGTTAATGACTGCTTCTGGCCTAATGTACACCAAATGGACTTAAATTCTGTGGGTGAATATCTTCAACCTAAAATCTAAGTTGGTCCTGACCAAACCTATCCCAAGATGGAGATAGATCTCAGGGTGTGTACGACTAATATGATCGTACCTTCTGGTTCTAGTCAGGACTCGAGCAGTTCTGAACTCTAGCTATTTTACAGCTCGTTTGGAGAGGCCAGTCTGCAGGCCGTTACAGAAGTCTAACCTACGGGACTAATGCATGGGTAAGTCTCTCCAAGTCTGATTAGACACTATACCTTTTATTTTGCCAATGATTTTAGTAAATGGTATGGTAAAATTTGATGTGGCTCATGAAGTTTCTCTTTGTTTCTGCGGGCCAAAAAAGATGACGTCATTCTCGTCTGAGTTTAGCTGGAGAAAGTTGTTTTGCATCCACCACTGATCTGTTGGATGCAGTGACAGAGTGAATCCACTGGTCCATATTCACCTGTCGTCAGTGAGACATAGATCTGAGTGTCGTCTGCAGAGCTGTGATAAGACACATTAGTGCTGTGTATTAACTGACCTAACAGCAGCATGTAGAGGTTGAACAGAAGGGGTCCCAAAATTGATCGTTGGCGCACCCCACAGGTCAAGCCCATGTGGTCTGAGACACAGTTACCAATCTCAACAAAGTATTTCCTGTTTTCTTGATAGGACCAATTCCGGGCGGTGCCAGTGATGCCCACCCAGTCCTCTAGTCTCTGCCGTTTGCAGCGCCCTTGGGAATGTTCCAGGTTGAAGCGACATGTTAACTATGTGAGTGAGTGGTGCTAACAAACTGCTCTGCACAGACTTTAGAAATCTGGTGGGTAACACATCGAGGCAGCATGTAGAAGAACTCAGACGTGATGATCTATGGGACAGTTACAGGTGCGAAGTGTCCTGGTGGTTTTAGGTTTTGTTTTGTTTTGTTTTGTTTTATTGTGAAAATGATGGCATTTTTGATGCCCTGAACCTTGTTAAAGAATACTGCAAACGCAATGGCAAACTAATGGCAGCTGAACTGGAGGGTTTTTCAGTCTGTTTACTGTTGCAAAATGTGAGCTGTTACTGCGATTTCCAAAAAATTCAGAAAAATACTCCCTCCTTGTTCAACATGAAATGAGTTCATACATGTAAAGCCTCTCTTTATAAATCTCATAATGAACCTGGAGCTTTGACTTGCGCCGTTCCATTTCTGTGAGCAGCTGCTCCTGACAGGTTGCTCTAGTGGCACTGGAGAACAAATCAAATTTTTACCACGGGGATCAATTCAGTGTACCATAACCTTAAGCTTTTAAAATGACTAATCATGTATCTGTGTTGTATGTCTTTGCTTGAAATTAATCTATTTTGAATGTCTTGTTTTCTTTTTCACCCTGTGTAGATATAGATATAGATTTTGCCAGTTGATTAATCTAGCAATTATTCTTTCTATTAATCGAGTTCTTTTGATTGTAAAAGAACAGATTTTTACTAAATTTGATTTTTGTTTTTTGTCAAAAAACACTAAATATAGGGTCCATGTTTCCTATGTCATTTTGATGTAATTATTGCTCTTACTTAATTATTGACAATTACCTCAATGATCTATAAGTTTGGATTACTCAGTTAACTTATTTCAGTAAACTAGGAATAACCAAAAGATCATATTTTAAGTGAGACATCATTAGCTGTAGCAGGTCAGGTTCTTGAAATGCAAATGAACTGTGAAGTGTAATAAGCCAAAAAACATCACTTCTTAATTTCTTTCTTTCAATGAGGGCTACTTTATTCGTGTTAATATCTCTAGTGTCATTTTCCAACATGGTCAATTTACAAGTATAACGTCACAAACAAACAGAAGGTACGACAGCCTTTATTCAAAACATAGCACTCCTCACGGGGCATAAGCAGCATTCGTCATGTTAGAATGAGAGCAGAGGGCAGGCACAGGGCATCTCAGAGGGCAGTGGTCTCCAAGAGGGACACGTGCATGATTAGGGGTGCCCCGCCTTGGCAGAGGGTGCAGGAGGCGGGACAGGAGCTGGGTCAGGGTCTGGGACAGGAGCAGGAGTGGGGTCCGGAGGGATGAAGCAGCCCCTCTTGTGCCACTGCTTGTCTCGCACACGCCGCACCGACTGGATCTGAGGGGTTGGCGATTCCCAGTCGTTCCAGTGCTTGAAGTCTCCCCGCTCAAAGACAAACTGGCGCCCTCTATATCCAGGATACTGGTAGCCAACCCATCTGAAATAAGTTAGATATTAGGATAAAGCAACCAAAACAAAAGTCACAAAAGAAAGGTAGATGTGGCAGTCATTTATTGTACTTAACTCCATTTGTAATGTACTTAGATCAGACCTTTTCAACTTAGGGCCAGCAGGTCAGATCAAGCCGTCAGAATGATCTGATCCGGCTTGCAGCGCATCTTCCAAATATTAAAAAGATATATTTTTTATTATTTACAGGTTTAGTCCTTCTTGATGGTGTTTAGTCCTTGTTTAATTGTGCTTAGGCCTAGTTCTGTCCTGTTTTAGATCTTGTAAACGTCTGGGTTAGTTCCAGTTTTATCCTGAGATAGCCCTGTTTGGTGCCCAGTTGGTACTAGTAGTCTTGGTGTACTTCTGGTTTCGTACTGGATTGACAACTTTGCAGAGCAATGTAGGTAAAACCTTTTGTATTTTATTTTAACATCTAATATAGTAACAGTTGGTATATTATCTTTATTGAAACAGATCTAGAGTTAAGGTTAGGGGTTAATAATGATCTGTCTCTCAGTAAATTTAGCACTGAAAATATATTTCAAAATGACTCTAGTTTCTTGATTCACTGTCTGGCTTGGCTCTGGTTTAGCTTCTTTTTTTTTTTACCTCATTATTTATAACAATTATGAGGCAACAGTAACTTTTTCAAGAGATTGAGTAACTAAGGTTGAATTGAATGACACTAACTACACTATATTTTTACTCCGACTTGAGTAATATTTTTATTAAAGTAACAGTACTCGAGTCGTGCGTAAAAAAGGTTCTCCTCACTGTGAGTAAGTCTGCAACATAGCTTTATGTTGACAATATGACATTATTTGTATATTTGTGTTTCTGCATGCAGATATTATTTATTTGTATTTATATGTTGTGTCTATCATTTGAAAATACCAGATTTTGTGCATTGTTGAATGTTTTGTCCTTCACATTACATAAACTTAAAATTATAAATCAGATCTTACGTCCAGACAGTTACTCTAAATTGTACTCTTACTTGAGAGAGTTTCCCCAAATACTTTTTATTCTTACTTGGACCACTAATTTGTACTTCAGTAATATTATTTTTGAAGTAAGTTAACTCTTACTTGAGCGCGGTTTTTGGCTACTGTACCCACCTCTGCCAATTACGTATGAGGCATAGTTACTTGAACATGTCTTACGTTCCATTCAGGGCCTTTACACTTGCTACTCGATCCTTGAATCCAAGCCCCCAAAGACTCGGCACATCATCATCAACAATCTCAATCTTCTGTCCAGCAAATCCAGGGTTTTCGAACAGTTGTAGCTTGTGGTCTGCACTGTCCTGAAAGAGAAGAGGGCCTTGTAAACCCTTCTATGTGTATATTTTGACCTATGCAGCTTGGGACCAGTAACCCACCACTTTGAGAGGTCTGAGAGAGAGGAGAAAGTGGCTGTTCTGACTGTTGGTCCAAGTATCCCAGCGTGGATATTCACCCTTCTCCAAAATGAACTGCTCCCCTGTGAAGCCGTGGCAATCGTACGCAACCCAGCTACAGGCAAAGACAGACAACGGGTTAGAAACGGAACTAGTTTTATAATTAGTTTTGGTCTTTCGTCTATATCAGACATTAGAGGTTATGCAGATGACATCACAGCATTCTGAATTTTAGCAGTGAGTGACAAAAAGTGACAAAAACACATGAGAGTCAATGTGAGCAGTGGCATTTTCTTCTGTAAAAGCTCAAAACACGACTTAAATGTGAAAGGTACTATAGACTGATAACAAATATAACAGTCTACAACTCTGCTAAATGTTTAGTTTGAACTTGACATTTATCCAAAAAAATCAAGTAAACAGATGTAGAAAACCAGATAAACAAGAGGAACACTACAACTACGCTCACATTTATCACTGATACAGACTTTGGGATCAAACACAGTTGAACTAATTACCTTTCTCTCCTTAAATAAAATGTTTCTGAAAATTATTGTTATACAAGAGTTGAAGTGTCCTTGATCTCCAACTGCCGTTAGCAAACGAGCTACCTAACCTCGGCACAGACAAGCAACAACGAAGAAAGAAACTACTTCCGGTTTCCATTTTGCCATATAAAGTTAATTTGAGCAAAAAACAACAACTCCATGGACAAAAAATAAGACAAAAAAAGGCAGGGAACATATTTTATCAGTTGTGTTGCCCATAATTCTGTAACTCATTTGGAATCTTGTCAAATAAAATAATGCCAGTGCTTAACCGCTATAGATTTTACTTTTATACTTATAATTTTATTCTTGTAATTTTATTGTCTGTAGCGCATATCCTTTCCTTTCCTTGTCTGATGATTTATTTGGCATTCCTTGTCTTGGTGGGGTTCTTTATTTGGATGCTTTTTGGTGTTACGTCCTCATCTTTCCAGCTTGTCCAATCAGCTTTGACACTTTGATCCTTGTCCATAACTTCCTCTAAACAGATTATAAATATTAATCTCATCTATTTTAGTAGAATAGTATTGCTGTTTCTTCTGTGCGACAATAGTTGTATTCATTGTTTTCTATAATTTTTTATGTGCAGCACTCCAGAAAGATCATGTTTGTCAAATTTGTTAAAGGACAGAATCTGCTTATATCACTGTTTCTATGATAAATATGTCATGGATGTATTACTTACGGGCCCGACTCCACAATCAGTGACGCCACCTTTTCTAGACCTTTCTCGTTCACATCTTTACACTCAGATGAAAACTCAGCCTTTTTGCCCTGGAAGTTTTCAAACTGAAACAGCATCACCTGCACCGCAAAGACAAAATTATATTTAAGTTGAATTTCTTGCCAGTAACAAGTAGTATATGGGTTAAACTATGTGTCACTATGTGTAAACTATGTGAAAGCAAAATTATTTCAATTTAGCTTAAAATGGATTCATTCTATTGCTAGTACAGATAGCAGTTGCTGATCTTTTGGCGTTAGCAGAGTCGTTTTAACTCTTGTGCACACTTAATTCGTAGATATACAATACATATTATCTTAGTTCAATTTTCTCACCGTCAAACACAAAACGAAACTATCCAGAATAATAAATCAGGCCAGTAAAATAACCCAAACACCCCAGAACCCCACAGGCCTGCCGGAACGTTTTACAAAAGCTCATTCATCCTCACTAGGGCTGTCAAAAGTATTGAAAATCAGATACTAATCGATACTAAAACTAGTATCAGAACTAGACAATCATTTGAACACGTATGAATACAAAAAAATAATACTTTAACAGGACTAAATTCTGCCTTTTTGGAACAGTTTTACAACAATCTTGAGCTTTATCAGAACTAATACAAGACCACAATGTTTAATGGAGAAGTTATTATAATTTTGTGCTGAAAATGCCAGTGTTTGGCCTAAAAGAACCTTTTTAATCATCTTTGTGATATCAAAATCTGTATCGAGAATCGAGTATATTCCTTAGTATCGAAATTGAATTTTTGTATCGTGACAGCACTAATCCCCACTGCAATAACTGTCACCAAGTAGCACTGTTTTATTTGAAGTTTTATATTGTTGATTTTATTGTATGTGAAGGTAGAGGAGGATGGATTATGTTTGCCTGAAGAAGCTGAACTGACATTTCTGCTTTAACTTGGAGCAGACACATTAATTCTTTCTGTTGAGTCTGTTTGTGTTGTACCTTGTAGGACGCCCCGGCTCCTCCCTGGCTCTTCCCTGCAGCCAGCTGGTCTGGGGCACTCTGCTGCTCCGTCATCCTCCCGGTCCTCTGCTCCTCCACTGCACGTACAACAATAAAGTTATAACAAGGAGAAGGGACAGGTATGTTTGACAGATCAGGAAAAATAAGTTATAAGACTTTTTTTAACTGTATACATCTATCTTCTCTCTTTCTCAGTTTTTCCATTTTTTAAGGATTTTGTAAATGGTACAATATCAACGGTGCAAAATAAGTAGAAGTAAAGTAAAATAAAGTACAAAAGTAAAAGTACTGTAGGCTAGGTAATTACACATTTTAAATATTTGAAGTTTACTTTAGTAACTTTTACTTCACTACATTTGAGAGCAGGAATGTGTACTTTCTACTGCGCTGCATTTTTGAACTGGACTGAAAAGTAATCAGTATGTTCTGTTTTAGTTGAGTGGTTGTTTTTTATCACGTTTATAGTGACATTTTGCCTTAAAGTTTTGAGTTCAAATCTTAGCTTTGAGCAAATACAAATTCAAATAAAGGGTTTTGACACAATGAAAAATTGATTGAGTAAAAAATCAGAACAATTATTAAACAACCCACCACAGGAAATACTTTTGTAATCTGAAACTGCATTTTTAAACAGGTACTTCAATATTTTATCTTTAAGTAGATTTGTATGTGGTACTTTTCCTTTTACTTTAAAGAATGTTTCGCTCCTGTATCTGTACATTTACTTTATTAAACTAAGAATTTTTTTGTAAGAAATGATAAGAAAATACTGTAGAAAGTAGTTTCAAAACAACTTGTCCAATATAAATCCACAAGAGTTTTCATGCATTGGTCCCTTGATAAAGCGGAATGTAACCTTGACAACACAAACTAGAAATACTTTGACAGAAGATAATAGCGTCAGAGAAAATTGTGCCTTTAAATGAATGAAATAAATGTTGAGCAGTATCTTCTATTCCTACTACTACAAATCACAACTTTTCTGATAATAATCTTAAAACGTTGCACAATAAACTGCGTCTGTAAATCTATTATGAGTTACAATATAATGTTTTTACCTGGATATGCCTGTTGTGGCTGTACTGTCCCTCTGTCTGTGCCACCTGGTGTTCGGTTGGTGGGATCGCCCCGCTGGAGGGCAGGGACCGGGGGGCTATTTATGTTTTATTTCAGCCACAGCAGCAGAAACAGGGGGAGGTGTTGATACAGCAGATCTTTGCCTCACATTGTGTCCGTAATGTGCCTCTCAATGGGCTGCTGTTGGCACCCACTGCTCTGCCCACTCCGCTGCCACCTGCCACCGGGCCGTGTGTGCGTCTGTGTGTGTGTGTGTGTGTGTGTGTGTGTGTGTGTGTGTGTGTGTGTGTGTGTGTGTGTGTGTGGGCACCGCGACCCGGAGCCAAGAGGAATCAGCAAACAGCAGCCCTCAGCAGTAACCAAAAACATATGCCCTGACCGAATACACACCCAACTACAGTGAAATACAGCCTGCCTCCAAAACCGTAGAATTAAAATAGCGCTTTATGATGGGACTGGTCTAATCTCTGACTCTAAGGAATTTTTATTTTCCATCAGATTGGTCCTAAACATGCAGCTGAGAAAACCAGGAACTCAAAATAGCTTGTAGTTTACTTATGTCTGGGTATCTTTTCAGAATTTCTGAAAAGATACATGTTTATGCTTTTTACTTAAAATCTGTGACAGGTCCTCATGTTTTTCTTATTATGACTTAGTTTGGAGGGATTGCACCAGTGGTAAATAATTATCATAGTTTTACATCCGTGAAGTTGCAGTTTGTGAAGAAACATAAAAGTTTAAAATTACAGGAAGAAACAAAGACAGTTTAAACGATTGCTCAACTAAACAAAGCTATTATCAGGTATTATTTATTGTCAATTCCTAACTATTGTGTAATGTATATGGATTTTGGCTCTTGTTTATTAAATGGTCGTCAAACTAGGGACAAATGAGCAATATGTTCAGTAAAATCTTAAATATAATCATGCTTTCTACGTTTTAGTGAAATATGTCGTCTGACCTGTCAAATGCATCTTAACACTTTAGCACTTTAAACGACAGGTTATACGTTTAATAAGATGTAGTGAGCATGACTGATATTTAACCAAAAATGTTGCCTAGTTTACCCCAGTTTGACAATTTTAGTTTATCATGTTACTTCCTGGTTGGACATGAGCAGCAGATTTGACATTGGAAAAGAAACTGTTAGCCAGCAAACATTCTGTAAACAAGGGCCAAAATCAATATCAATTACACAACAGGATGATTTGACAAATAATAACATTGCAAACACCTTTATTTTGTCAAATGATCATGTAAACTGTCAGAAAATTGTGTGCATTTACATTTTCTCTGCATTTTTGATGGTACGTCGCTTATTGATGACATCACACAGGGATTCTGTTTTTGAACTCAGCACTTCTTCTAATTATCAACTTTTATTTTTCATTTTTTCCTCACAAACTGCAACTTAACTCATGTGAAACTATGATAAATATTTTCCACAGGTGCTATATCACCAAAGTCATAATTACAAAAACATGAGAACTTGTCATAAGCGCTTTACTTTCGCTTATAAATTCTAAAAAGATTTTGCAAAAGAAGCGGCAGCATTTTTTAGTGCTGATTTTTTATCAGATTATTAAATACTTGTTTTTAATAAAACATTGATTATTATTATACTTGATGCCCATTATTTGTACCTTTTTAATATAGACCTAATCTTTCTTCAGTGTCATTGCTTCTTGGTTATTTTAACTGTTTTGTGAAAAAAAAAAAAAAAAAAAACATGGATAAAGGATAGTTATCATGTCAAGTAAATTTTATTAAGAATGTTTTCACTTTCAGACACTGGCCAGAACAACACAGTGCATTATACATCTTTACTCTCAAAAAAAATAAATAAAAAAAGCACAAAAAAATACATAAAAAATAAACCCTCACATTTATATCAAAGTAAAACATAATATACACAGTTCTAGTGAGAAACGCATTCACCCAAAAATGGGAGACAAGACATGGCCAAATCGACAGGTCCGATCAGTGCTGTAGTGCATCAAGTGACAAAGTGCTTTGAAGTCACACAGAGAAAAGACACAGAAAGCATTTTTTAGCAATAGGCTTACGGTAAATCGCAACAATATTAGGGTTTTGGCATGTGGCATAGATTATATTTATTTATTTTAGATTTTGTCAAGAATTTAATTGTTTAAACATAGATTTAGACAGTTTTGAATAATAAATATTCTTTATTTATTTATATTTTGCTTTAGCTTTAGAGCTGTCAAAATGGCATTTCCAAATATTGCCATAATATCATAGCGATTTCCAATGTTTGCATATAAAAGGTCAGCTTTTCTACTGTTGCAGAGCCATAGTCCATGATGAAGCCAGCATTTTTTCACTTGGCGCTAGGGATGTCAAGATTGTTCAGTTAATCGATAATTGTGATTATTCAGGACACAAATGTAATTGCGCAAACAAAAAATGATAATAATTGTGACCAATTTATTAGAGAAATTAAGCCATTTCAGTTCAGTAATACTCTATAAAAGTAAACCTGTTTCTTAAACACTTTTATTTCTGGTTGTTTATGTTAACATACATATTATAATAAATGTATTAACTTTATTTATCATTCAAAAAGTTTGATTTGATAAAGCTGCTCACAGACTGGATGAATTGTGATCTTTTAGATGGTTTGAATAAAGAGAAACTTAAGTATTTCACTCTTGTTGGTGTCAAAAATTGTGAATAATCATTAAATTGTGATGTTTCTAGTCACAATAATCTGATCAAATTTGATATTGTTAGATCCCTACTTTGCGCTTGTGATTTGAGCGAAGCCCGATTCGAAAAGAGGATTGTGCATTCACAAAGAGAAGACAAAGACATTGCACATTTGTTTGACGAGGAACAGACAAGGAGTAGAAGATATATTGATGTTTGCCAGAAAATATTTCGTCAGGAGTGGATGTATGGCTTGAGATTGGTGATTAGCTGCGACTATTAAACAGCACTTTTTGATTGAGAACGTTTGTGCTAAAAAGGAGTGTGTTCATGATTGACAGATTTCACTCAGCCATAAAGGTCTCGTCACATCGCTCTCCAACGCAGAGAAAAGTAAATTAATAAACAGTTTGCGGCAACTGTGATCTGGAGTGTTACAAAATAAAATGAAAATCTATAATATCTTTTGCATCTAGCTCATTCAAAACTAGCTTTGACTTTATTTACTCTGATACAAATATAACATCTCATGATTACAACGTACAGTATGATACAGGCCTGCAGACAATCACGTCTACAGGGTTTTTTTGTTCTCTATTTTCAACATAATCTTATGGCAATGTGTTTATTGTGACTGCGACATACCAACCGATATTACACACGTACAGTATTTAGTGTACAAGTCAAGTAAATCAACCGAAATTGTCCATCAGAACGAGCCTATCCCATGAAAAAGGTGGTCCCATTGTGTAGTTTATGCTCCTCAGTCCATTCAAGAATCTCCCATTGACCGGATGAGCAGAGTAGGTAGATGTATTTATGTCTTTTTTCGTTTCTCCACAAGACTTTTTCCATACAAAAAGGCACCATGCACATTTATATTGACCTCAGCCAGAAAGTAAAACACATCAGTAGCAGAAAAGTTACCACTCCTGGATACCGAGTCAAATTTTTAAGGCTTTGTATATTATTATTATTTTTTACATATATTCTCTGTTAAGGCAATCTGTAAGAAAAAAACAAAAATGAATGATGAGTATAATATAAATAAAGCAGCATTCAATAAATAAACATTGTAGAACTTCTTGTTAGAAGAAGATTCAGAACAGAATTATTAAAATACTACGTCGTCAGAATGTCCAAAGTTCCTGAATGGAGGCGACCAAAGACAATTTCAATAAATTTATGAATTTAATAAATTAAATAATGTCTATATGCTAATGGTCTTATGTCTTTATAACAAAAAAATAAAATGACATGTTTCAATTTGCAGGGTTTAAATGTGAGTTTGTTTGCTTTTCTATTACAAAAAATGGGTAAAAACATTTTCTTTAATAATACCGTGTCAAAGTGCTCACTATTCAAAGGGAAATATAAACTGGAGAAATTGTGGTTGACAGGTGGCCCACCATTACCATGTGTTTTGGAACTGTCCTATTGTTCAGAAATATTGGACTAAGATTAACAAAGCACTCCTGACCGTTTTTGACATCCCACTCGATTTCAGAAGGCTATGTATTTGGGCCTGAAAACTCTTGCCATGAACACAATAAATGGATACCACTGGAGCATAATTTTGACGGCAAGAAAGAAGGCCAAAAAGGAAAAAAAATAAATAAAAATGAAATAAAATAAAAATCACATGTGGATTCGGAGATCAAATTTGAAAGACTTTGGGCAAAATGGGATGTAAACTTTGGACAATATATTCATTTTCTTTGGACGTCTTTCATTCCTCTTTTTGTTTTTATAAATATAAAAAACTGCTCTGTTTTTTTGTCAGTATTTTTGAAAAAAGAGAAAAAAAACTTATTATTAACTGTATAATTTGTAATAAAGTCTGTAATATACCTGTCGATAAAATGGAAAACTATTGTGGGGTCAACATTTCTGTAAGCATTTGTCCAGTAAATTTAAAAAATCAGGATTTTGCCTTCAAACACGTTAAATGTCTCTCAATGAAATAAACAAATGGCGTAAAATACAACAGTAAATGTCTTTAAACAAGGCTGTGATATTACGCACGTGTATCCGAGTTGATTTCATTTGCCAAAACCACCTTGATTTTTCATATTGTGTGAAATTCTGAGGTTAATCCTAGTTTCTCCATTGAAATCACATCATATTCACTTTTACCTCCATTCAAGAATTTAGAATGTTTCTGTTTACAAACTTTTAAATGGTCTACGTTTCAAGTGTCTGTAGGTTTTAATCAAATTATTTGAACCGTGTGCACTGCAGAAACAATTAAAATGCATTTGACATGATAGTATTATGATTATTATTGTTCACAAACCTGAATGTATTAGCTCTCACTCTCATATTGGCTCAAGCGTTTCTTGGACTTCAGCTCTTTCAACCACTGGGGCGAATCCTCCTCACTGCAAAGACATTTTCAAAAATATTAAATAAATGGATTCAAAGGGGGAATTATAACAAACATTCACCTACCCATTTTCTTTTCCGCCAGCAGGGGGCAGTACACGAGTGGCCCGAGGAAGGAAAGGGGACTTTGGAGAGCGGGACAGCTGAGACGAAGCAGGAGAAGAACCGTCTGTTTGATTGTCAGATTCACCTCTTTTCTTTAGCTGGGCCTAAAAGGAAGCACAAATAAATTCAACAAAAATAAAACAACAAAAAAGCATAAAAACTTGCCGTCATTGATTGAAGTACTGTACCTGATTGTTTACCATCTTAAAAAACATAAAAAACAGCCGCCCATTTATAGCTCACTTACCAAATCCATTGAGAGCATCTTAATTATTCACCGAAATGAGTTTATAAGCGCTTTTCACATCTTAAACTAGAGCAGGATTTGCCATCACGGTAAAGCTAACAACAACTAGCATGCGCACAGCACACTTCCTGCTTTATGGAGAATAAACGCTCTATAATTAGCTGTAGTCAGTGTTCGTTTATGTAATTAAAATAGTAAGTAAAAGTATCACATTTAAAAAGAAAAAGTATTTAAGTACACCTTTAAAAATAGGCAGGAAGTCACCATAAACGTGCAAAAAAAAAAGAAAATACTTTTACTTTTTGGTATGTAGCAGCAAGAAAGGACAGATTCTTGCTCTCAAATGTTGTGAAGTAAAAGTAAAAAGTATCCACTGTACTTTTACTTTTGTACAACTTTCTGAACAAAAGAGCTGCTTTTACATTATATATGTTCTGGGTAAAACTGATTTTACTTTAGTACATGAAAAACAAAAAAAGTACAGCCCCTTTCAGACCTTTTCGGATACAAGTGTTTGAAGTTGCACAGGTGAATAAATTTGCCATACCATTAAAGCGGACTGATCCATTCCAGGAAACAGGGCGACTCTCTGAGGCTGAGAGGAGGCTGCAGTGGGACCAGCGTCAGATCCTTTGGGCTGCTCCTCGGAGTCAGAGTCCTCCTTCTTACTTTCAGCCTTTTCCTCTGCAACAGTAAACGTGAAGTTAATTTATGGACATGTAAAGATGTATGCATGTAGACGTATAGTTCTGTAACTTCCTAAATTACGCAATTATGCAATTCAGTCTCTGTAACATGCAGGGACAGGAAAACTAATAAACGTATGTGTTAATTCTGGTCACTGTCTCTGTCTGATGAAATAAACATAAACTGATTTTAAACTTATCTTAAGAGTAAGATGGAAAATTAAATAATGGGAACAAAAGGATGAGGTCTAAACTAGAATTTGAGTTTTAAGGTCTGGATAATTGGCAACTATTTATTGAAATTGTTAACATTAATATTGCACTTACTATTTTCTCATCTTAAAACAACAAAACAACTGAAACATTGTGTGTGTTGTCTTGTGTGTTTTAGACTGTCCTGTTAAAACCGCAGGACCAGCAGTGACTTCACCCATGTCCCTTTACCTATAATAATAATTATAATAATATGCATTAACCTGTGGAGTCTTTGTAGATCCAGTCGTCAGAGGCCCCTCCCTCGGCCTGAGACAGTTTGGCGGCTCTGGACGGCCGGGTCCGAGGAGCACGTTTCTTACCCAACTGCGCCCTGGAGCGCAGGGCACTGTTGTCTAACAAACTAACTGGAGCCTAGGCCAAAATAAAATGAAACAGATAAAACATTATATAAAACAGTTGTTTTCCATAATTATCTACAATAAGCGGTTAATCACAGTTCAAATTAGGGCTGAGTGATAAATACATCCAGATTTTTTATTAGATTATATTTTGTCTTTTAAAAAACAAAATCTAAATGACTTTCAGAGTTGATTTCATGAACCTGCACAAGACAGACTTTAAATCAACTTTTAACACCAAAGATAGCCCAGTAAAACCCTCCTTCAAATATTTGACTTATAATAAATAACATCGCTTTTACTGACAAAGGTAGCTGTGGACCTCTCCATTAAAAAACCCAAGCATGTAATTGACGATTGGATTCTGATTGACTGCCCAGACCTAGATAAAATTCAGTATTTTAAGTGTTCAGATGGCTTTGCGTGCCAGTGTAATCAAGAAAATGTGTATATTATAATAATTAGAATAAAATAAATGATTATTTTGAGTAGATTATTTGTGAGAGGTAAGGTTTATGGCATCACTGAATTTCCCCTTGAAAATAAAGCATATTTGGGTCTGACTGAAGTTCAAGGCCCAATTTTACAGTGAAGTAATTATTCAATTCCCTAGAACATTAACAATCGAGCTTGCAGAGTTCACTTACGTCGGGGAAAGGCAGCAGCTCAGAGGAGGCTGAGACACCGTCTGTAGCGTCACTCTCCAGGTGAAGAGGAGTTTGTGGTGAAGTAGGTTTTACGGGTGAAGGGCTGAGGTTGCTTTCAGAGCTCGGAGTGGCCGGCGTTAGGCTGCACCAAAATAAAGGTTGAGCTGTTATTATAGCAACCACAGTGACACTAAACAGTTACCGGCTTGTACCTTTCCATTTTGTAACACGCGTCTAAAAGGTGTCATTTAGGGCAGTGACACATCGGAAAACCCTGCACGCTTTGTCATCGTGACTGGACTTGACCAAAGCAGTCTACAGCACACACTGAAGGCTTTTGTTAGTGGCATCAATTTTACTGTGATAAATTGTCAGTAAAGATTAGTAATAACTAGCCTTTTAATACTGCAGGGTTGTAGTAATGTAATGGATAGGGTTTATAAAGTTACTAATCTTTGCTGCTGGTTGTTGGTTTGTTAGTGTTAGTTATTTTAGAAACTTGAAACAACAACAAATTGAAACAGAGCTCACATATTACACAATTACAGTAAACTGAGACGTTTGTCGTTGTTTATGTATCTTTTTTCAGTAGAATATTGTAATACCACTTTAACCACTAGAGGCCACAGTCTGTGTGAGACTGTGATTGTTTTGTGGCGTCCTGTGCCTCATAGTCTGTGTCCAGCCGGTCACCTGTCCACGCCCTGTGCTCCCTTGTCCTCTTTTCCCGTTTACTCTATTTAACTACATATCACACAACACTCATGCATGTTCTGGTCACACTCGCACATACACCCCGGACTTATGCAGAAGACTCCACATCGCTGAGACGTCCACGGAGCTGGTTAGTTTGTCTGTTACTTTGAGCATGTTTGTTCTCTGTCCAGGCCTCAAAACCGAGTCATGACCACCCATAGCGACAATAATGAAAGTATTACCGGTGGAATAAAATATGAAAGACCTTTCTGCTTGTATCAGTCTGGTGTTACCTGTCATCAGAACGTAGTCCCGTCTCCCACGTCCCGTACTGACTGTCCGTCTCATGGACTGGAGTATCTGGGTCCTTGGACTCATCTTCTGTGCTTGTATTTTGTTTTTGCTGAACCTGGAGAAATTATCAAAAAAGACAACGCTATTAATGAATTGCATTTGTATGGATGTGTGTGTATCGCACACAGCTCTTGTGGTGCAGTTACTGTAAAAGTCAAGAAGCCGCAGAGTGCTTAAAATGGTGCGCTTCATATTTTATTGATATTGAAAGTCCTCGTTGGACAAGTCGCAGTCTGATGTTTGTGCAAATAAATGTTCCCACACTGAATGCTGTGATCAAAAACTTTGTGTTTACATTTATTAAGTGCCTTGTGGACTCACAAAATGAAAACATAAATGTTTAACAAATTAACACCAGAGCAGAGCAGCGTCAGGTACGCCCCTGAACTCTGGAGAAACAGCAGTGTTTTCCAAACTTTGAGTTATACCACACTTTTTTGGTTGAGGCAAACTTCCAACTAAAATATAACCAAATCACACGTTTTAGAAAAAAATAATGTAGCAAATATTGTCCATGTCATGTTCACATAGTTTTTATTTATTTATTTATTTATTTATTTTTATCAGACATTTTTTCAGGACTCTCCAAAATGTTCAGTTACTTAATCAAATCCATTTATAAATCCAATAACTCAAATTGTAGGCACACCTGGAAATATCCCACAGTGCACTAGTGTTTCTCGGCACACTAGTTGAAAATCAAGGGACTATAGAATATTATTACATTGTTTATTTTTGTGTTTTAATGGTTCTATTTGGATTAAAGCTTGATTAATTGACTGATTTTCAATATAGTATTAAAACTCAGAATGTTTTTACATCAGATGTCCTTCCTCCCATATACATTTATCTGGCTGTAAGTTTGGCCCAATTGGTTTGACCCATTTGAGAATAAAGGCCTGCAGTTTGATATTTTCATGTAAACGTTGAGGACTAATTTTCTCTCGAGTAACGTGCAGTAAGTTCATTTAATTGTAGTCACAACCAGCTTAAACTGAAATATGAATGAAATCAATGAAAGTAGTAGTTAATAAAGTTTGGACAATAGCTGGCACAAACAGGGTGAGGCTGTGAACTGAACCATGTCAGTTTTAATGAGGCTGGTTACAGAGGACATACTGTCTCTAAACCACACTCAGCTCACACAGGCAGGCCCAAGCATGAACCGATAACCCTGGCCTACATACGAGAAAAGACACCGAGGAGACTCCTTCTGTCCTCTCTGAGCCTGCCTCAAGGCGTGGACAGAGAAATGTGATCCACCTGCTTATTCTGATCGCCCTGGATATGGTATAGTAGTAGCCCCTTCCACAAGTGAAATACACCAGACCACAATGCTTTCGGAGCTGGTATAGACATCTCGAATGCATGAATGATTTAAATTACTATCCATATTTCATTGTCTATTCCATTCGCAATTGTTAAACTAATGAAGTAGTATTTGTGGTGACTGTGTGACTTTTATATTAAATAAACTGGCGAATAAATGTAGAATAGAGCTCTTATTGATCTTATTTGATTTATGTGTGTAATTTGTGTGTAAATCAAACATTTAAATGTTTCTTGGTATTACAGTATGATCACATTAGTCCTGTGCTCAAGTCTCTTCATGGCAAAGTACCAAAGTACATCTCTGACATGTTAATGCCATATGAATCATCTCAGGCTCGGAGGACCTCAGGGACGGGCCACCAGCTGGTGCCCAGAGTCAGGACTAAACATGGGGAATAAGCGTTTCAGTTTCATGGAGCTAAAATCTAAAGATGTGACAGGCCTCTACTCTGACAATGTTCAAATACAGGCTAAAACTGTTCTGTTTAGCTGTGCGTGTGACTGAAAGGACTTTATCTGCACTCTTCTCTTTGATTATAATTTTTATATTGAATATGCACATTTTTATCCATTTTTATGTTTTTATCAATTTGTATTTGGATTTTAATGCATCTTTTTTGCATCTGTTCTGCAAAGTATTTTGAATTACTTTTTTCACAAATTGTCCTCCACTAATAAACTTGCCCTTGGTTGTAAGTTGCCTGCTTATTTATAATTTTGTGGTTAATGCAAATTCCTCAACTGACTTTGTGATCTGTTTTGCTTAGGGCATTATTTGGGACAGAGTCACTCTGGTGACAACCTCCTAAATCACTATTATGTGTATCTCTGTAAGTCAAAACTCTAGTGTTAATATAAGTATACAGGAGGTCCACCTCCCGTGCAGAGCTCCTCTTGTTCTCACATTCATTACACAATGAGCTGGCACCAGCCTTCAGATAAAGGAGGCGCATGAGATTAAGGCAACTCTAGTTGAGAGAAGTAGCAAAACAGTAGGGCAGGATGTAATTTATCAGGAAAAACCTTCTCCTGGCAGGAAGCTGAGCAGTGAGAATGGCATTGAGGACTGGACTCAAAGGCCATATGTATTATTGAAGAGTAAATGAAATGTAAACTAAAGTTTAAACACGATAAATTAGATGATGTCTAATGTATAAGAGAAATTAAATGTTGTTCAGCCCTGTCCATACCCTCTGCAACTTCTCACAATCCACAATTTGTGTTAGTCTTTTTATTTCAGAAGATTATATAGATTTATATGGGACAAGAGCAGAAAGGAGTAGTATTGGAGAGTTAGCTGAAGATTTGTGAGGGAACCATAAGTTTGATCTACCTTTTCCAAATAAATACACTTCCAAGTACTTGTATAAACAGTGCTTGTGTAGTGCACTAACCCTAGTGTGAGTGCAGTTTGGGTCAGATACAATGGCACACTGAAGAGAAACTGAATAGATGAGAGCTTTTGCCAGTTTATTGCCACTGTTCCCTTTAGTTGACAAATCAGCAAAGCATGTCTCTACAGCTTACTATCCATAAACTCACCGTCTCTGCTCTGTTCACGACATTTAACTCCTGAATATTCCACAGCTGTTCCCCCGTCATACTTATGGCACTGAAATCTGTTTTACTGGTAAGAATATGTCACATCTTCAGTGCTTAATGAATCAAATAAGTTCAGTACACAATTTTGTCCCAAAAACAGTGCAACTGGGACTTTCCAAGAGGCATGTTATGTCCAGGTATTACACTAAAACACCACATTAAAGCTACTTAAAGCAAAGCTCTTTGAGGAAAGGTATACCAGCTGTTGATCGGTTACGCAACATCAGTTTAATGTATAGTTTTGTCTTGTTTTGGCCATTTCCCTCCAGCAAACTTTTTTTTATCATATTTAACAAGCAGTCGTCTCTCTGCCATCACCACAAACGCAAACACGTAACATAGAGGCCTTGTCAAAAATCGTGTAATAAAAATTCCTGCGTTGTGTGCAAGTATGTATTAGTCCACCGAAACACACCCACCTGATCCGCATAAAGAGAAACATTTGCTCCAACATGTTACAGCCAGCTACCATTGTACAAAAGCTTACAGCACTGACTTACAAAGTTCAGCAGAAGTAATTTCACAGGGCTTGGAGAGGCTTATCTCGAAGATTTATTCTTTGGTGAATTCTGCAGTGGTGTGAGCGAAGTCTACACGTTTATAACTGGTACAACAATATTCAAAAAGAGACCTCTGCAAAGGCATTGAGAATAAAGCCATAAAGAAACTACTGAAAACCATCCTGTGATTTGGGGGATGCAAGAAAGTAATGTCCTTTAAGTCACTGACCAGAAGGTTGCAGATCCACACACCAACATTTAATTGTGTTGTTGAGTTTTTAAGTAATATGTCTCACCAACATAACGTAGAAAGGGGTTCAGATGTTGTCATCCGGACGCCGTTTAAAGATCGAGACGTTTCGACTTTTATCCAAAAGTCATTGTCAATCAGAGAGCTGGTATGGGAACCTGGGCCTTATATGCTACTCTAAGTAGTGGGAGTCCAGCCCCCAGGGAGGAGTCACTGCACTCCTGTCTTTGTTATAAGATTGTTTGTTTGTCACCTGAGACTTGATTAATTGGTCTATCTTGTTGATTAATGGTTGGCCTCACCTAGTTTCACCTGTGTCTAAAGGTCTATTGTTATCTTGATAGCTGGCTGTTGCTCCCTCCTCACTACTGATTGCCTCATTAGCATTTGACTGGTCTATTGATCTGGACCAAGGTGTGAGGATGCTGTCATAAATTTTGGCTAAATTAAATCTTAAGCCCCCATTCCTGTTCAGAGAAGGATTTTCTCTTTTTACAAAAATGGCCTCCTTTACTCCTCTTTCAAACCAGTTCTTCTCTCTGCTCAAAATCTTCACCTCACTGTCCTCAAACGAGTGGTTTGTAGCTTTTAGGTGCAGATGGACTGCACTCTGCGGTCCTGTGGAGGAACATCTTCTGTGTAGGTACAGCCTTTTTATTGCAATGGCTGTTTGTTTCTCCTATGTAACGTTCTTTACAACTGTCCTCACTGCACTCTATCGAATAAGCTTCTACATTGCTCTGTTTCTCTGTCGGCCTCTTGTCTTTCGGGTGGACCAGTTTCTGTTTAAGTGTGTTGCCAGGTTTGTAATAGACAGGGATGTCGTGTTGTCTAAAGATCCTTTGAAACTTCTCAGACAGGCCCGAGACATAAGGGATAGAGACACCCCTCCTGCTGGGGTCTTTATCCTTTCTGTCCTGTTTCTTGGCTCTTCTGACTTTGTTAAAGGCCCAGTTGGGGTATCCACAAGCTGAGAGGAGCACGTTGGGACGTGTTCTTCCTCCTTCTTTCTCCCCTCAGAGCTGGTGGGTACTTCATGGGCTCTGTGTTGCAAGGTCCTAATCACTCCCAGCTTGTGCTGCAGTGGGTGGTTGGAATCGAACAGTAAGTACTGGTCTGTGTGGGTGGGTTTCCTGTATACTTCTGTCTGAAGGCTGCCTTCCTCCTCTCTGATTGTGGAGCAATCAAGAAAGCATAACCAGTTGTCCTTAGCATCTTCTCGGTGAACTTAATGTATACATCCAACCCATTGATATGCTCAGAGAAAGTTTCCAGCTCTTGTTTCTTGATTATCACAAGCGTATCGTCCACGTACTTGCAGCCAGAGGCTCGGAGGTGTGCCCAGGAAGGAGGTCAGAGCCTTCTTCTCAGAGTGTTCCATATATAGGTTGGCTACGATCGGCGAGACCGAGAGCCCATAGCACAGCCGTGGATCTGTCTGTAAAAATGTCCCTGAATTGGAAGTAAGTTGTGTTAAGGCAGATGTCCAATAATTGGCAGATGTGTTCAGGTGTGAGTTTGGTCCTTTCCGGTGAGGTTGAGTCCTCCTGCAGTCGCATCCCTCACTGCTGCCACTGCCTCCGAGGTAGGAATACAAGTGAAAAGGGACACCACGTCGTATGAGACCATAACGTCATCTGGGTCCAAACGGAGGTGTCTCACTTTGCTCACAAAGTGCTGTGTGTTGTCCACATGATGTTCTGAGTTCCCCACTAATGGAGCCAAGATGGTGGTTAAGTGTTTAGCTACATTGTATGTGATGGAGTCCGTGCTACACACAATGGGTCTCAATGGGACATTCTCTTTGTGTATTTTGGGAAGGCCATAAATACATGGAATGGCTTCACCAGGATACAGTCTGTAGTACAGAGGCCTGTCAATCAACTCCTCCTTCTCAAGCTTCTGTAGACAGACTATAACCTTCTTCTTGTAGCCACTGGTTGGGTCCCTTTTCAGTCTTTCACACGTGGAGTGTCCTTCAGGAGACTGTAGACCTTGGACTCAGCTGTTCAGGGTCACTGTGCAGCGTCCTTTGTCCACTGTAAGATGTTTATGGTGTGGTCCTTCTGTAAAGCTGAAAGTGCCGTCCTCTCTTCTGGTGTGACGTTAGAAGAGGGTTTGGCACTTTTCAGGGTGGCGGTGACCCGCATCCTGAGGTCTGCTGCCTCGGCATCATTCAATTTGTTGTTTCTGATGGCTGTCTCAGTGGCTGTGATGTAATCTGTTGTTGGGATATGGTTGGAGGTGACCGAGAAATTGAGTCCTTTGGAAAGGACATCTATTTCTGCCTGAGTCAGGATGCGGTCTGAAAGGTTTTTGATCCAGCTATTCCTGTTAATACTTGTCTCACCTTGGGCTGTCCCTAACCTCCTGTTGTGTTGATCTTTACTAGTGTTGATCTTTTCCAAAAGAGAGAGAACTTTCTGATCTGTCGTTCCTTACTTTTTCTTGTGCTGTGCTCCCTGTGCAATCTGTGTAAAATCTAACACTCTATTGAGAATATCTTCAGGGACCATGTTCGTAAGTTTCTTCTGAATATTTTCCATTCTGTACCTCAGTTTATCTATTTTGGTGTTGTTCTCCCTAATTCTTTCACTAAGCATCTGCATCAGGTTTCTTCTCCAAATCTTCTCTGCTCTGTGTCCTTTAATTGGGGATTTGATCTGTAGGCTCCTCGGGATTATGTTACTCTGTCTACACCTCAAGTTAAACCGGAGGTGATTTCTGTTATCGGCTAATTTCCCTGGCTGTATTCTCAAGCTCCGTACCAGATCTAAGGTACCTTGCCCAAAATTCTCCAGAATTCGTCGATGTAAACCCTCATTCGTCCAGGTGTGGTCCATCGTAGAAAGGGGTTCAGATGTTGTCATCGGACGCCGTTTAAAGATCGAGACGTTTACGACTTTTATCCAAAAGTCATTGTCAATCAGAGAGCTGGTATGGGAACCTGGGCCTTATATGCTACTCTAAGTAGTGGAGTCCAGCCCCCAGGGAGGAGTCACGGCACACCTGTCTTTCTTAGAAGATTGTTTGTTTGTCACCTGAGACTTGATTAATTGGTCTATCTTGTTGATTAATGGTTGGCCTCACCTAGTTTCACCTGTGTCTAAAGGTCTATTGTTATCTTGATAGCTGGCTGTTGCTCCCTCCTCACTACTGATTGCCTCATTAGCATTTGACTGGTCTATTGATCTGGACCAAGGTGTGAGGATGCTGTCATAAATTTTGGCTAAATTAAATCTTAAGCCCCCATTCCTGTTCAGAGAAGGATTTTCTCTTTTACAAAAATGGCCTCCTTTACTCCTCTTTCAAACCAGTTCTTCTCTCTGCTCAAAATCTTCACCTCACTGTCCTCAAGCAGGTGGTTTGTAGCTTTTAGGTGCAGATGGACTGCACTCTGCGGTCCTGTGGAGGAACATCTTCTGTGTAGGTACAGCCTTTTGTGCAATGGCTGTTTTGTTTCTCCTATGTAACGTTCTTTACAACTGTCCTCACTGCACTCTATCGAATAAACTACATTGCTCTGTTCTCTGTCGGCCTCTTGTCTTTCAGTGGACCAGTTTCTGTTTAAGTGTGTTGCCAGGTTTGTAATAGACAGGGATGTCGTGTTGTCTAAAGATCCTTTGAAACTTCTCAGACAGGCCCGAGACATAAGGGATAGAGACACCCTCCTGCTGGGGTCTTTATCCTTTCTGTCCTGTTTCTTGGCTCTTCTGACTTTGTTAAGAGGCCCAGTTGGGGTATCCACAAGCTGAGAGAGGCACGTTGGGCCGTTCTTCCTCCTTCTTTCTCCCCTCAGAGCTGGTGGGTACTTCATGGGCTCTGTGTTGCAAGGTCCTAATCACTCCCAGCTTGTGCTGCAGTGGGTGGATGCAGTGGGTGCAGCAGGAGGGGTGTCTCTATCCCTTATGTCTCGGGCCTGTCTGAGAAGTTTCAAAGGATCTTTAGACAACACGACATCCCTGTCTATTACAAACCTGGCAACACACTTAAACAGAAACTGGTCCACCCGAAAGACAAGAGGCCGACAGAGAAACAGAGCAATGTAGTTTATTCGATAGAGTGCAGTGAGGACAGTTGTAAAGAACGTTACATAGGAGAAACAAAACAGCCATTGCACAAAAGGCTGTACCAACACAGAAGATGTTCCTCCACAGGACCGCAGAGTGCAGTCCATCTGCACCTAAAAGCTACAAACCACTCGTTTGAGGACAGTGAGGTGAAGATTTTGAGCAGAGAGAAGAACTGGTTTGAAAGAGGAGTAAAGGAGGCCATTTTTGTAAAAAGAGAAAATCCTTCTCTGAACAGGAATGGGGGCTTAAGATTTAATTTAGCCAAAATTTATGACAGCATCCTCACACCTTGGTCCAGATCAATAGACCAGTCAAATGCTAATGAGGCACCCAGTAGTGAGGAGGGAGCAACAGCCAGCTATCAAGATAACAATAGACCTTTAGACACAGGTGAAACTAGGTGAGGCCAACCATTAATCAACAAGATAGACCAATTAATCAAGTCTCAGGTGACAAACAAACAATCTTATAACAAAGACAGGAGTGCAGTGACTCCTCCCTGGGGGCTGGACTCCCACTACTTAGAGTAGCATATAAGGCCCAGGTTCCCATACCAGCTCTCTGATTGACAATGACTTTTGGATAAAAGTCGAAACGTCTCGATCTTTAAACGGCGTCCGGATGACAACATCTGAACCCCTTTCTACGATGGACCACACCTGGACGAATGAGGGTTTACATCGACGTCACCAACATAACCTTTGTGAATGTGTTAGTGTGACTTCATTTGGTGGTGTAGAATCCAACACCTGATCCCACCTGAAAGGTTATTCTGTATTATATGTGGGTGATATCGATAGATATTTTTGGAAGTTTCACGATTATGATAATAATAATAATATTATGTCAATCCAACAGAATAGTGTTTAAATGTTTTTTTAATGGATTAGCTGAGATTTAATTATCAGACAAATGTTAAATATCTGTAAAACTCCTTATCTGAAAGTTTACAACATAACTTTTTATTTATAACCAGCTCTTTTTGTAGCATTTTTTTCCCTATAAACTATATACTCAATATTTAAATTTTGCACATCTTCAAAATAACTTCACAATATAATCTCCATTTCTATGACTAATAAAACATTTGCATTAGCCAACCTAACAACTTGTAATAGCATTGTCACAAACACAAATCAAGAGGCATGACTAAGGCCTCCTGGGCCCGTACAGGATCAGTGGCAGTGATTAACAGCTGTATTAGAGACACAGACTTTTCCTTAATAACATTATCCAGCACCAGACGTGCACAGGAAGGGTGCGTTCGGCAAAGGGACGAACAAAGAGCGGATGAATGGAGGGATGAAGGAGAGAGAGGTCTAATCACTGAACTGCGTTGAATGACAATCTTTGGAGCAAAGGGTAGGGAAAGGCCTTGGAAACTTCAGCCTGATAACAAACCCATCTGAGCAGCCAGCATTACCACAGACAGGCTCCAACACTGCTCCACACCTCAATGACAAATTGGAAAGTGATTCACCGTGTAACTGTGTGCAACGCAAACAGGGAAGGGCTGAGCTATTAAAAGGCATTAAAAGTGAACTGATAATGATGTTTACTCGTATATAATGATGTTTTTGCACTCCCATTTGACAAACAACAAGCGCCAATGGAACAGCATTTTTTAGAACACTTTATAGAAATACATTGTCTTTTTGATTACTACAGTGGGATCTGTGCACAGAATTTCAGTTGGCTATTTACTTTTACTTTTATTTTTTTATTTACTTTTGACTAGTTCATAGTTTCAATTCTATCTCTGTGAGGTTTTTGCAGAGTCACACTAAAATGAATACATAAAAATACATAAAAATCAGGCAATGAACAGTAACATGTTGTCAGTGACATCCACCTACAGCTCAAAGACTTTACAAATGAGATAAACACTTCTGTGATAAATGGAGGTGTTTGTGGGTCAATGATAATGCTAATGCCAATTTTGCTAATAAAAGATAAAACTAAAACAAATAATAAAAACAAAAGTAATATAAAAATTAAAATAATAAAGTGCTCTTTACTTTATATTTTATTAGGTTGTTTCTTTATATTTTATGTTTTATTATAAGTTGTGAGAAATGGTTGACTTAGCCGACTGCTGCTGTGCAGAGCCCACTCCCATTGATGAGAGTCAACCTATGACCAGCACAAAGGAGAGTGGCATTCTGTTTTGGTTTTCTACACATTTTACAGCTGCACACATTACACGTTATGTTTAAAGTCCCCTAAACACTAGCTCTAGGGTACAACAAGAACCAACAGCACTGACAAAAATGAAGATTTATACTTTTTAAATCATGCTGATAAAATTGTACCTGTAGATGTCTAGTATTGACATAAAATGCAAATTAATGTTTATGCTTTTAATTAAAGAAAATGTACCTGATATTCATATTTTTCATATCTCCAGAACAACCACCCCGATATACATTTTAAAAATATATTTCCCACCTCTACGTATAATTATTTTCTGTCATGAAAAAGAGTGATTTCCTTGAGTTATGTACAAAAAATGAGACTGTTGGCATTTTTTGTGCTAAAACCAGATTAGAAGTCATACCAGAACAAAGGTGTTTTAGTAATTAAATGCTAACAATTAGCAACTGTTTTTGTAAATGCCTGTATTTTACCTGCTTTGCCCTCACATAATTCCTCACAGCAGAGGGAGCAGTACTATGTAAACACCTCACAGTAAACTACAATGTTTAATCTCCCAGTGCTTTCAGATTTGTGCTTTGGGTGGAGTGGGAAAGTCTTCACAGTGTGCACTCAGCACTAATCAATATCCATATCCTGGAGATATCCTCAAACACAAGCCACTCATGTCAACAAATGGACACAAGCCGCATGTCGAGCTCTGGTCTAAGATGGACTTGGGGTAAACCGCACTTTGGAGTTTGTATTTTTAATATGTACAAGAGAAAACAGTCATAAGTTTAAGGCCCAGAGAAGGAATGAACAACCTGACTTGGCTTAAGTTATGATGTGCTAGTTTAATCGACTCAAAGGATTATTTTCATAACTTTGGTCTGGACCCATTTTTCAAGTTAAAAATACAAATCAGTATTAAAGTTATAGCTCTTCTACCAAACTTGTCAACTTCTCCTTCTGAATTTGTAACATGTTTTGCCTTTCCACTCAGATCAAGAAGCAATTTACTTCTCTTTTTTTCTTATTTTTAGTTATAAATAATGTTGTGCTGTGCTGCATTTCAAAACTGGCTTCATTATGTTTACTGCTTCCACTGGCCCTTTTCCACCAAGTGGTTTTAGGGTTTGGTTAACACTGACAGTTGGTGGTTTATATTTAACATTTATTTAACATCTGATATGACACAAACGGCATGTGAGAATTTAAAAGGGCCATGAATCTGTCCATCTCATCCCACAAAGTTCAAGAAATTATGAGACTGCACTTGTCCCATAATTTATTTTACGTCCACATTCACTTTCATTGACAAATTATAAATGGTGAAAATGCATTAGATAACCATGCAAATAGGACCAAAGTAGGGCTGTAGTCAACTAAAGGGATTCTTGGATGACTAAAGATATTCCCCATCGACTGATCAATAAAAAGGGGCGTGGCGCTGGGAAAAGCTCTGAGAATTATTAGAATCTCACCAAAAACATCTATATATACAGATATGGACTGATGAACAGCATCTTCATCACTGAAAGGCCGACTAAACAGTCCAGTCACTGCAAAAACTCCACAGAACTCACTCTGGACTTTCTCCTTTCTGCTCTGTCCATATAAATTAAACTAATAAAACATTTGGTTGACAAAGACACCATCAACTAGGACTGGACAATTAATCGAAAGATCAAGAGATTGAGATTCAGTGATGTCTGTTAGTCAATGATAGGGTTGGGTTTTTTTTTTTTTAATGGAGGCAGTGGTTTAATGTAAAAAAAAAAAACAATTGTTCATTTTTTGCATTAATGGTACAGAAAGTCTGTACAGTAATCATAACAAAAAGCATTTTATTTTTAAAAAAATTGATAAATATGAAGAAAAAGGTTGTTGTGACTATTATTTTTTCCATCTCGCTCAGTCCTACCATCAACCAATTAATCAAACTTAAAGACTACAGGCCTAAACCTACTGTAGTGAGTCTACCGTAAAGCAATTTACATCAAATGCACCTCTTTTTCCTAATCTTCTAAACTTTTAATTGAGACATGTTACACCTGACAGCCATACGATCACCATCAAAACAAATGTATCTTTAGCTGCTCTGACTCAGGAGCAAACAGGCGTAACCTAAAGATAGGGATGACTACAGTAGAGCAGTGTCCATCGCCGTACATGGACGTACAATACAGAGAGAGCTTAAGAACCAGCATTACAAAAGATTAACTAAAACTGCCAACCAAATTTGGCAACTGCAGAAAACCTTTAAAAACCTTTTAAAGACACCACATGGACAAGAGGCTCTTGACATAAAAGCTAAGAAGGGCATAACGAGACAGATGGATAGGTTCCTGAAATGTTGAAATATTTGGCTTGGGTCCAAATGACTTGTGAGACTGCAGCTGCTAACAGGGTGACATTTCAGACTTCCAATGAATACTGCAGAGTCACATGGTTAAAACTATCTTTCCTTTTCCCATCCTTTTGGGGTTAGCAGCAAAATAGCACGCAGTGATTAACATATCGATTTGGTTTAAGTAATAATATTTCTAAATGTATCCAGGCCTGAGACTCATTAAGTAAACTTTCATATCAAGCTTTGTGCTAGTTTTTAATATTTAATGATCTATTGATTTAATATGCAGTTCAACAGTGGAATGGTCAACACTGTAAGCTATTTTTTTTTTAATTTAGGACCGTTTTGGTCCCCATTTAGCAAGGAATATTTGTGTGTAATTCATTTTAATTTAAGATAAAAGTCCAGATTTGATACCAGATGCTTTAATGTAAACCTCTCCATGAATCCAGGCTTAGGACCAGCACAAAAACACATAAACTCCTTGTAGTTAAACATAATCGCAATAATAGCATAACAACACATAACAAACATGCCATCTTACAGAGGTGGGGGTGTTGGGAGCCGTGCGTCTCCGTAGAGAGAGTCGTTGTTGGCTGCGCAGTGAAAACCTCCGGATGGACTCTCTGCTGCGTGAGGCCAGAGACCGTAACGAGTTGGTCCTTTTAAAGTCCCCCGTCCCGTCTTCTCCTTGGCCTGTCCTTAGAAAACCGAGAGCCCCGTGGAGCGATCGACGGACATTCCCGACCCATCCGGACATCTGGGACTGGGCAACCGTAATCTTGTCCCCCAAATACTCCATCACAACAGCTATGTCAATTAAGTATCCGTTTTGAGTAGGTTTTCAAATCCAAACAGAGGCATTAGAGTGAAATTATCCTCTGTATGACTACAATATGACTACAATAGTATTATTTGGTGCAAGGGCAATGCTGCACCAGTGTTTCGTAACAGAAAGCACAACCAGAGGGAGTCCGACGCAGGGATGACAGAAGTTGTTGATGTTTACAGCAATGCAGATGATAATATGGAGTCGTTATTGTAGCTGAACAAGGCTCTGGTCACACTCGTCCCAACACAGAAGCTTTGAAGGGCTTTGCCTCAACTCATCTCTGTCCAGGCTCCACGCTGTCGGTCTTTGGCGAATTGTAAAGCTTTCTCCTGTCTATTTCGAAGCGCGGCGGAATGGCCAGCTATGATATGCCAGCCACACCAAATCCAGAAAGAATCCAAAGGTTATCTAAGGTTGCTGTCTCAACTCTGCACCTTCTCTATTTAAGTTATGATGTGTCTTACCCAGCTTTCATGTCAGGTTGACTCACAAGCACTACTGCAAACGAAAATGACAGACCCGATAGCTATCACATCCTCAAATAACCCACAAACTTTCACTTACCTAATTTACTCGCATGCATCAACTCTATTCTTTCAACCTGACTGATACACAAGCTCACACTGCCGTTTACGCTCCATCACTGATGCAGCCATGACATCGCGCCAATCCAGTGCCCAATTCCTGGTTCAAAGGTGAGTAATTAATCTGTACAAGACTTCCTGGTAGTAAAGCACTCCAAAGGTAGTTATTGTAGTCATCTGTATTCCACCAGGAAGCAGCCAGCCATGAGGACAAGTCATGAAAAATAAATCGTGTTTGCTCCGGAAAAGCAATGAGGCAAGCAGTGGGAAAAAATGTGGTGCCTGTCCCCTCTTGCAGGTACGGGCAGGTAGCAGAAAATGCGTCACCGCCACCAATGCTGCTACAGGACTCACCGCTGTCAAGGAGAAACAGGGTGGAGAGAGAGAGGGAGGCAGTGTGTGAGAGGGGAGAGAATGGGAGGTCCCTTCTCTAGTCTACAGGCAGCAGGCAGAGGGGAGGGAGGGAGTGTGATATATGGGCTGCAGTGCCTTGTCCCTCCAGCTTGTTTCAGTGGCAGACAAGAGGAGAGCGGGGCGACCGACAACTACTACAACCCAAATAAAGCTCCTGGTAACTGGCAGCAAGAGGAAGAGAGTAGTTTGTCCTGTGCAATCCTGGTTTAGTCCTAGTTTTGAGCAAGTTTATACGGCTTCAAGTGCATCTGGCTAGACTAGTTAAACATTTCACTAAAACATAGTGAACATGATTATATTTAAGATTTTACAAAGAATTGTGCCCATTTTTCACAGTTTAGTTACTTCCTGGTTGGACATGAGCAGCAAAATCCATAACTGTAACAAAGCAAAATATTGTAAACACAGGCCAAAATACAAATATAAAACAATTGTTATGATTTGACCATTTGGCAGCCCTGATAAATAGGGCTGCCACAATAAATACAGATACCAAATATTGACTTATCGTTCAATATATGATGGAAAGAACAACATATTTGGGGCTCAATATTTATCATGCAAGTTTTTCTTTGCACTTCGAGGAACCTTTTCTTTGTGTTTTTTAATGATTTGAGTTCTAGAGAGTGAAATGAGCAACTATTATGACTCGTTACTGACACTGACCAACTACAAAAGAGTTTAATTGTAATATTTGTTCATAGCAGCTCATGTCTTTTAAACAAACTTGTTTTGGGGGGGATTTTCTTGCCATCAGTGATATAACATAGTTTAAACATTATTGTTGCACTTGATACTTTCTTTAACAAATTATCGCACTTCAAAATTTGTTATCGTGACAGGCCTACTGATAAAACCTTTACTGTGTTGAAACGATTGTTTTAACCATATTAGTGTCATGTTTGTGTCTGTTTGAACTCAGAAAATTAAATTGTCTCTGCATTTTTGATGGAATATTGCTTATTGATGACATCACAGAAGGATTCAGTTTCAGAACTCAGCTCTATTTCAACTTTTATTTTTCAACTTTTCTTCCCCAACTGTAACCTGACTAATGTAAATCTATGATAAATATTTACCATGGGTACTAATCACACCAAACTAAGTCATAATTAGAAAAAGTTCTGGTTTAACCCAAAAGTTAGGGCTATAAGCCTTGAATCGCTTACTTAAGTAAATTAAGCGGTCCATGGGGTCTGAGTCAACCAAAATGTTTATTTGACTACCGGTAATTATTTTATTAGTATTACAAGAATTTATAAGAACCAATAAATTATGACTTTTCTCTGCATTTTTACAAATAAATGTGCAGTTTACACCTACTTTTATGTATAATTTTCATTGATTCCATGGTGAAGGCTCAATAGTTATGAGAAAGCAGTGCTGCACCGCGCCTAAACCCATTTAGTAGATCAATTGTTGTACAACTGTTGTTAAACTTGTTTATCTCCGTGGCGCAAAGTAGCTGGCACCACCAGACCAATTTGCAGGTAAGATCTATGCAGAGGCGACCCCACTGTAAGAGGACACTTTTGTCCAAGGTATTTTTTAGCTATAAAAATACCTGTAATTGATGAAAATGAATGATATAAAAGTTTAATGCCACTGTTGAACCTTACAGGCAAAGAAAGAACATCTCCATGGAGACAAGTACGTGGCGGACGAAAAGTCAACACCTGTTTGTATCTTAGAACATCTAATGAACTACTTAAGAGAAAACAAGCAGCTTGATGATGGGTGTGACGGGCAGAGTTAATAGAAAGTGAAGTGATTGTGTTTGATCATATTAATAGATTTAATAGCCACGCAGGACAATGCAATTGTAACATATAGGAGTGGTTGTATTGACAATGTGTGCAACAACCAGTTTTGCAACATTATGTAGCCAAGATGACAAAATCAAAGCAGTCAAGGACATGCCAAGTGACGTCTGATTGAACGCAATACTAATAACTACCACACCTGAAATCATTATGGAATGTTATGGAAGCCTCAAATCTGAACCAGAACGGACATATTGTAAATTGATAGGGTTAGCGTTAGGGTTAGGGTTAACATTAAAGATGTTAAACAAAGTATAAAGCTATGGAGATAAATTATGAAAAATGCTCCGTTGCCTTTAATTAAAAAAAAATAATAATACTTTGTTTATCATTTGTTTGTCACTCTCTTACAATACAACTCTAACTACTTTGACAGTATAGACAATCAAGATATGAAAATTTGTTCATAAGTGCATATTTATGTTTCTGTTTTCATAATGTTACTGTAAACTGTGTGGTACTGTTACTGTAAGTCATTTAAAAATATGTTTCTACCTCTTCCCCAAACTTGAATAAATGGAGAAGCCAAAAAAACAGTTAGTATAAAACAATCATCTACACCAAAAGTGAATATATTTAGCTTCAAAAGGCCAGCCAACCAGACATCTCAGTTCTTAGTAATTTTTAAGACAATTATAATCAGCTACGGTCCACATTTAGAATACTAAACTTCTAAGACAACCTCCTTTCAATGTCGTTTCCGATCACACAGAACAATTCATGATGTTGGTAATGTCCCCAATTCCTCTCGAACAGAACGTGCAGCATCACCGAATGGAAAGTGAGTCAGCGCCGGTCACTTCCCTCCATTTGCTGACGTCATCGTTCAGAAAACCAGCTCCATGTGCAGCCGCTGAACCGAACAGCACTTTAACAGCATGACAACACTAAATCTATACGATCCTAAAATGTGGAAAGGCTTCTACACAATCAACTGAACTGGTTATTTAAGTACTAATTCTAGAAAAGCTCTTACCCATAAGCACCTCGGAGTCAGACAGCTGGACCATATGTAAAACACAGCTCCCAGCACTTTGCCCATCTTGTCTGCTCTGCTCTGGCCCGACTCGAGGCTCATTCCCCTCCAGTTCAACAAAATGAGCTCACCTCGACTCAATTATTGCCTCATTTAAGGGTCACTGTGGGTTTGTGCCAGGAACTATGAGAGAGAGCTAAATCATGTCATACTGCAACAACGTATTTCTTGCAATTACAGATGTGATTATTGTGAGAACAAGCATTTTACGATTATTCGCGGTCGTTTACACCATAACCAAACCGTGAAATCCTTTTTAGTTTTGCTTTCTTTTCACGAAATCAAACTTTCTGAATGACAAAGTAATGATATTGTCATATAAACAGCCAGGTAAAAAAATATGTTACAACTTACATGTAGTTTTAACTCTGCAGATTGAACTGAAATTACTCATTGTTGTGATGAGTAATTTTCACGAGTATTTATTATTATTGTTATTATTATTATTATTATTATTATTATTATTATTATTATTATTATTATTATTATTATTATTATTATTATTATTATTATTATTATTATTATTATTAGGGGGAAGTGTTGAATCCATAAGTGTAAAAAAAAGTGTCTAAAGAACGAGTGTGATTGCATTAGCAGTGGTTTTAAATGAGATCAATTGTGTGCCCCAGTTTACTTTGACCATATTACTGTTATAGCGTTTCTACGGAGCCCGTCTGATGACAAGGGGGAGAAATATTTTTAAATTGTGGCCACGAAATACTATTTCGTTCCCACCAAATATAATTCGTTCCCACGATTTAGCCAAAACGTTCCCACAAATTGGCTAAATCGTTCGCACAATTTAGCTAAAACGTTCCTACGAATTAGCCAAAACGTTCGCACGGTTTAGCTAAATATTAAGTAATCGACCGCCAATTAGATAATGCGCCAGGTACGTAGCAGGGCGAGGTAGTAACAGTTAACAAACATCGAATGGACATCATAATGGACCTCGGCAAGAACAAATGAAGGTAAAAAATGTTTACTTGTTCCCTACTCATATGTTGCTGTGAGTATATGAGAGATGTAAGTTATATGAATTCCAGAACCTTTATGGTTTGCCAGTCTGGCGTCTCTTTTTGTCTAGCGAAAGCTAAAATGCTAGCTTTTTAATTATGATGTCCATTGATGTTAGTTAACTGTTACTACCTCGCCCTGCTACGTACCTGGCGCATTATCTAATTAGCGGTCGATTTCTTAATTCGTGGGAACGATTTAGCTAAATTGTGCGAACGATTTAGCCAATTCGTGGGAACGTTTTGGCTAAATCGTGGGAACGTTTTGGCTAAATCGTGGGAACGAATTATATTTGGTGGGAACGAAATAGTAATTCGTGGCCACAATTTAAAAACATTTCTCCCCCTGGTCATCAGACGGGCTCCATACGTTTCAGACAGAACTGCGGTCAAGTTCAGCAAATGGAACCATTTTATTTGTTCAATCTGGTTCCTGAAATGTATAAAGTAAATCCACACATTTGGATTAAATAAAAAAAAAGTTATTACACTTATGAAACTGATCAATTTTCATTCACTTCCCCATTTAAGATTGAAGAAAATGTAAGTTTACATACACTGAATGTTTAAATGCTCTCTCAATACCAAAAAGGGACATTTTTAATAATGTAACATGACATGACAAAAGGTGTTGCTTTTGCATTGATAAAACTGAACTGAAAACTTTGGCCACTAGATGGTGCCAGGGCCCTAGACTCGACTCTGAACATTGTGTCATAATCATCAGACAATACACTTCTGGGTTCATAGGGAGAGTCATGCAGTCTGTTCTGTACATGGACTGGTTCAAACCATGTTCAGTGAGCAAATATAAGAGAATGAAGAATGCAATTTGGAGCTTTTAAATAGTGATGACAAACTGCCCCACAAGAAGGCCGCTAACCTTGTAATTATAGGTCACTCACATTTTCACTTACTTTCCCTTGAGCTCTCTGACAGATGTGTGGTAAATGTGCCTAATACACCAGCTACTCATTAACCATTTGAACTCTCCAATCCTGATTTACTGGCCCTGAACAGAGTGTGGCGAGCACTTCCCTGTACCTGAGCACAGAGTGGGCGGAGGAGACGCAGAGAGGCCGGTCTTTCAGCATTAGTCATCACCATATCCCATGAGTGCACAGCAGAGCAGTCACCTGTCAGTCCCCAGTCAACTAACGACATTCCTTCACTTCTCACCGTCTGACCTTCAAGCACCAGACTCACTGATGGCAGTCTCAGACTTAACTCTCTGTCTGCTATTCAACAAGACACCATGGACAAGAACTAAGAGGCAACAGACTTACCAAGCTGTCTCGGCTCTCTCTGTGGGCACTGCGGCTCCTAATCCTGGACAGACTGCTCTCCACTGCGCTGCTTGAAGGGGCCGAGCGTCTCGACATGCTGCGGGATCGGATCCTGTTCAGCTCCTAGCAACACAGGAAAAGTTATAAAAACAGTCTTAATAAAAACAATTGCTTCTTAGACAACACAGTACATTGATGTATCATAATATTAGTGTATGTGTGTGTGTTTTATGAATTTGAATATCAGTGCAACTGACCGTAGAGCCCTGGGTCCTCCTCTGGCTTGGGCCCTCAGCCCTGCTTTGGCCTGTAGGTGTGTCTCTGGGGAGCCAGACGTGCTCAGAGGGAGAGCTGCTGGAGACTGCAGGAGTAAGAGCAGCAGGTTTGGTCTCAGGTCCAGAGAACGGTCCCATCTGAAACGGATCGTCCACTACTAAACCAGACCAGCGCCTCTGAGGGGCCTGACGGCGCTCCTCCTGCCTCTGCAGCAGCTGTTCTAGGCTGGGTTTACTCAAAGGTTTTTTGGGTTGTTCTGGTTGGTCTACAGACATCTCTATAGAGCGCAGTTCCCATGGATCCTGGGGAGATGTGGTCCAAACAGGACTTTGTAAGCCCCCTGTGTTTTGCGGCAACATCGGTACTCGCGGATTTACTTCCTGAATACCGACCACTGGGAACAGGTCTCTGGTGGGGGAGGGCTTACTCTGAGTAGTGAAAGAGTCAATGTCCAGGATGCTTGGTCTGAGGTTCTGCTCAGATTTGGACGATGGCTCCTTCCATCGTGTGGAGGGGTCACCGCGAGGAGAGCCTTTAGACTGCTCATTTCTCAGAACAGAATCTAGATCCACAACTTTGGGTCTGAGAGCTGCAGACTCCAGCCTGATTCGGTCCAGCTCGTCTTTCTTCTGTTTCTCTTTGAGGCGCAGTCTTTCAGCCTCCTGTTGTTTGGCGACCTGCCTCATCCTCTCCGCCTCCTCCCTCTCCATCTTCTCCTTGAGTCTGCGTTTCTCCTGCTCTACAACCTGCTGCCTTTCTGCCTGTTTCTGCTTCTCAAACTCCAGCAGCTGTCTCCTCTCCAACTCCTTCATCCTGTCCAGCTCCTCCCTCCTCAGCCGTTCTTGCTCCTGTCGGATCCTCTGCTTCTCTAGCTCCTGCCTCTCCATATCCAGTTGTTTTTGTCTCTGTTTCTCCAGCTCCCTCTGTCGCTGAAGCTCTTGTTCACGCTGCTTCTCTCTTTCCATCTCTCTCTCCAGCTCCTTCTCTCTCTCCCTCTCTTTCTCTACCTCTCTCAGCCTCAGCATCTCTTGCTCTAAAGCCATCTGCCTGAGCTTTTCTGCTTGTTCCTTTTCCATTTTATCTCTGAGCCTCTGCTTCTCCAGCTCCAGCACCTGTTGCCTTTCTCTCTGCTTCTGAAGTTCGAGTTGCTGTCTCCTCTCCTGCTCCTCTGCTTCAGCCTGCAACCTCTGCCTCTCCTTTTGTTTCTCCATGAGTTTTCTTTCTCGGTCTAGTTCTTTCTGACGCCGCTCCTCCTCCAGCTGCCTTTGCTTCTCCAGCTCACGTCTGTCCTTCTCTAACTGCCGTTGTCTTTCTTTCTCCAGCTCAAGTTGTTTTTCTCTTTCAACCTCCTGAAGTTTTTGCCTCTCTAACTCAATTTGCCTTTGTTTTTCAAGTTCAATTTGCTTCTGCCTTTCAATCTCTTTTTGCCTCTGTCGTTCGGCATCAATTTGTTTCTGCCTTTCGAGTTCTATCTGTCGCTGCTTTTCAAGTTCAATCTTTTTCTGAATCTCTATTTCTATTTGGCGCTGTCTCTCCAGCTCTATTTGCTTCTGCATTTCAATCTCTTTTTGCCTCTGTCGTTCGGCTTCAATTTGTTTCTGCCTTTCGAGTTCTATCTGTCGCTGCTTTTCAAGTTCAATCTTTTTCTGATTCTCTATTTCTATTTGACGCTGTCTCTCCAGCTCCATTTGCCTTTGCCACTCCAGCTCTTGTTGCTTCTGTCTCTCGAGCTCCATCTGCCTTTGTTTTTCAGCTTCTAACTGCCTTTGCTTCTGAATCTCCATCTGCCGCTGATTCTCCCATTCCAGTTGTCTCTGCCATTCGAGCTCCTGCTTCTGTTTTTTTAGCTCGAGCTGTCTTTGTTTTTCCAATTCAATCTGACGCTGCTTTTCTAACTCAATTTGCTTAAGTCTCTCGAGCTCACCCTGCTTTTGCTTTTCAACTTCAATCTGCTGCTGCCATTCCAATTCATTTTGCCTTTGTCTGTCAGCTTCTAATTGTTTCTGCCTTTCCATTTCATGTTGTCTCTGTCGCTTGAGCTCAAGTTGTCTTTGCTTTTCAAATTCGAGATGCTTTTGTTTTTCCAGCTCGATCTGTTTATGGATTTCGATTGCACGTTGTTTTTCTTCAAAGTCCTGCTTCTCTTTCTCAAACGCTTTCTGTCGCTGCCTCTCATATTCACGCTGCATCTCCCTCTCCCTCAATCTGGAGTATTCTAACCCAGCCTGTCTTTCCATTTCAAGTTGTTTTTGTTTCTCCCTTTGAGCCTCTATCATTGTTTTACTGCTAATGGTATCTTCATTGCTTTCTGCTGTTTTATTAAAGGCTTCATCTAAAGACGGATTCCTTTTAAATGGTAAAACTTTCCCTTGGGAGCTCCACTGGGCAGAGGGGTCAGAAAAAGGCATATTTTCTGCAGTGTCTAAAGTTGCTGTGACAGTTTCCTGCATTTGTCCAGTCAAGGCAAAATAGGTTGCTCTTGGTTTTGCTTGTTCCTCTGTTTGCTGCGTCTTCAATCGTTTAGCGGCGGCAGATGCATCCTCCGCCTCAAAATCTCTCAGTTTATCTTTTGGCATTCCTGTCTCCATATCAATCATATCGTCATCTGTTGTCCATTTTGTCAAAGCCCCCACTCGCAGGTATCTTGGGGCAGTTGAAATCTGTTCTGGACTAGTTTTGTCTTGTGTGGTTTTTGTCCCTTCGGAGCGCCTTGAACGGAGCGTCATGGCTTTGTCCTCCCACTGGGCAGTCGGGATGTTTTCGCTGATCACCGTGCTCCCCTCGGCAGCTGGGACAGTGTCAAATGCATGCACTACGCGAACTGGCCCAGACGGAGATGCCGGCTCCTTGTACGTGGCAGTGACCAATTTTCCCTCTTCATCAGTTTTATCAAGTATTGTTTTATCCTTCTTATTTTCTTCCACAACCAAAACATTGTGCTTTTCTATAACGTTTTCAAACACAGAGGCTCGAACTGTCTGGACTTCACTTTCTTTGGGAGACATCAGGTCCGGCCCCTCAGATACAGGTCTTTTCATTTGATCCTGGAGGTCTTTTAAATCCGCAAATGTCTTTTCATCACTCGGTGTCCTGGTCGGATCTTCTCCCTAAATCAACAACAACGAAAGAATGAATACAGAAGTTCTTAAATAAAGTAGGGTTGTCAATGGCATCGAAAATCAAAGACAATCGATACTAAAACTTGTATTAAAGCTAGATACTCATTTGAGCAAGTATCAATACTAGAAAAATCCCTTTTACAGGACAAAATGTGACCTTGTGTAAACAGTTTTAGAATGATCTTGAGCTTTATCAGAACTAGTAAGACCACAGGGTTTAATAATAATAATATTTAATGTTGAAAATGTCAGTCAATTGTCTAAAACCTTGACCTAAAAAAAATTCTAATTCTAATCCTAATTCTCCATGCAGTATCAAAATCGGTGTCATGACAAGATAACAATAAAGTCAAAACATATTGTAAATGTTTTGGTGTAATACAATCTTAACACATTGTATACAAGTATAACTATGTCACAGTATATATATTTTTTAAGTGTATAAAACAAGGCAATCAATGATTCAAACTAGTGTGATAATATTGCAATTTGTATTCTTAAAAAAATGCAACTTTGGCAAATGTGCTAGCCCTAATATCTCATTACATTATATTTGGTTACATGACATTTGAGGGTGTAACGTCTTTTTTCTGTCCTGCTGTGTGACGTGCCTTTTTAGCAAAATACAAAAATAAAACAAATCAGTTCTAGGAAGGACTTTCACAAGCATTACATAACTTTGTGTGTAACTCTTTCAGTTTCAGAGATATTAGCATGTCTGTCTATATGTTTGTATAGTGTGACACCTCTTGTCTCATGCAGCACATTCACAGACACTTTGCCAGGTCAGAAAAATATAACAAAGTACCTAATATGTTTATAGGTGTAAAATGGTGCATGTTCAAAGTTTTTTTGTTTTGTTTTGAAAAGTTTTATTTTTTTGAAATAAGAATAAGATCAATATTTCTTTTGACGTGTAGCTTAAACCCTGAACCCCAGAGCTTGTCCTGGAGCTCAAAAACTAGAAGGAGGTCATCTGTCATTGGCATCAATGACATATGACCTCCTTCTAGTTTTTGTCTTTTTAAATGAGTGATTTTTCATGTCACGACTGGACACATTACAGATTACGGCATTAAACGCCTTTCTTTTTTTGATTTAAAGTAAGGTAAGGTAAGGTGTAGTTTTATTACCATCATTACGTAGGTGTGTAGAAGACATTTTGTGCACTCTTGAGTTTAAGAATAAGAAGTACATCATTTAAAAAGTAATTAAAATGAAAACACAAAAATTGATTTTAAGTCAAATACCAAAATACTCCAATTATATTCTTACTACCCTTCAGTGAAACAGGTAGACACCAAAATTACCACAGGAAAAAAGTGCAACTCTGGTATAGCTCTGGAGGACCAATAACATAAACTGTACTTTACATTTCAGTTTTCAAATACACATTAAGAACCAGATGAGACACAGGAAAGCCTTCATAATTTCAACTGTCAGTAGTGACATGGTATAGCCTCCTCTAATTCCCGCCCGTTCTGAAAAGAGTGGGTGTGGTGCCGAGGTGTAATCAAAGCCTCTGTGTGCTGACCTTTTCCCAGTCATTTTGTCTCACTGTGTTTCATAACCAGCGGCCACACAGGATAATCAATGTGGCGACTGTCTCAAGTTTCACTGTATATTTTACTCTATAGTTCTTGTTCTTTTCTGAAATGCTCCGTTTCCTCTGGGATAGGTTTTCCCAGACAGAGACAGAACAGTCAACATGTTATGATTGTTTTTGTCTGCCACTTCCTATAAGGCCAAGTCTTTAATATATACACAATTCATTACTATATTTTTAAATAAAAATCTATAACTTAACCTTTTATCCATGTCAGTTAACGGAGAATGTAATTAAGAAAAATTGAAATATTTCTGGCCACTAGTAAGCAAAAGGAGTCTGTTGTGTGCATGTTTTTTTTGTTTTGTTTTTTTAATAATATAATAAAAGAAGTACTTTTTATAATAGTACTTTGATATAGGAATTTGGTATGTTATATTTAACAAGCTGGTTTACATTTTGAACATCCCATAATCCAGGGGTGCACGGTGGCAGAGCGGCTAGAGCTTCTGCCTCTCAATAAGGATATCGTGGGTTCGAATCCCAGACCACCCCAACATCGTGGTTTCGAATTCTGAACCACCCCAACATCACACGATCTCTCTGGGTGGAGTCTGCATGTCCTCCCCGTGTTACCGTGGGTTCTCTCCGGGTTCTCCGGCTTCCTCCCACCGTCCAAAGACATGACTGTGTAGGTTAATTGAGAACTCTAAATTGTCCCTAGTGTATGAATGTGAGAGTGAATGGTTGTCTGTCCATGTCTGTCTCTCTGTGTCAGCCCTGCGACGAGTTGGCCACTGTCCAGGGTGTACCCCGCCTAAGGCCCAAAGTCACTGGGATAGGCTCCAGTCACCCGCGACCCCTGACGGGAGTAAGCGGTAGAGAATGAATGAACATCCCATAATCCCTACCAGGTATAAATTTACCTAAATGTAAGTTAATCGCTATGTCAATTTGTTTCGACAAGGCCAAAATAAAACAGAAGTTTCCGCATGTTATCGTCTTTCATTATGTATTCTAGTTAATGTGAAAATAAGTTTGATTTCCAAGGTATTGTTGTGAAAGTTGAAAGCAATACTGCCACACCCAAACAGTTAATAGCATGTTATCATACTAGAGTCCAACTCCAAGCTTACAACTTCTTTGGAAGAGTCCAAAGCTTCACACAGACAGGGCAAAAGACTTGACATGGCACATAACATGACTTCAAAACACACAATCTAAAACATAGCACTATTGTCCTACGCAAACTAGTTTCTACCGACCCTCAGCCCACTCTTACCCTCTTCTGGAGAGCTTTGCTGGCGTCATGACGATCTGTAGTGTCATTGAGGGAGACCGCGGGATCAGGCGAAAACCTAATGAACATACATCACACAAGACAAAAGCCATGCATGACAATGGGACCCCTGGACGAAGACACATGGGACAAAGAGGCGAGAAAAGGACTAGATCAGGCTCTTACCTTTTGGTCAGGTCAAGGGGCAGGGGGCGCGGCTTCAGGGCTGGCTTTAACACAGGGCTTTGATTTGGGCTGATTTGGTCCACGGTGAGCTGCTTGATGAGCTGTTTGACCCCGACTGCGGGCTCAGCTTCCGGGGCAGTTTGTGTTGGTGTATCCGGAGCTTGTGCCGTGACAGGCGAGACGGGAGACGATGAATCAAGTAGAAGGCTAATTCTTGATTTGATACTCGCCCCACGTGTTTCCTCACTGTCTTTTGATAGAACATTGTCTCTGCTTTGGTCTGGTTTAGTTGTAGCATTTGTGTTTTGTAGTGTTGTCTTGGCAGTTTTCTCTTGCTCTTTCTTTTGCAAGCTTTCATCCGGACTGCTTTCGTTTTCTCTTGAGGTTTTGCGAGGTAACGAAAGACCAACAGACTCAAATTTGGATGTGAGATCTGCTGACAGAGGTCTTCTCTCGGTCCTGGGGAAAGGTGAATTTGGTGAATCAGTTTTGGTTGGACTCGTTGGGAAAATTGCGGATACCGGTCTCGGCCTGATGCCTCTGGGCTGGGGTCTGAGCGACTGAGTTTCAGATTTTGTCTTCTCTTTTTCCTCTTGCCCTATTTGTAAAAGATGCCCCATTGATTTTGCCCTCGTAATCGATGTCCCAACTTTATTTGGCAAATCCCGCTCCTCCCTTTTCGTAGATCCAGACCACTCAGCAGATGGGCGTCTTTTAAGGCTCCTCGAATAAGTCAAATCTGAAGGCTTTGGGGAAACTGGCCCACTAGGATCACCAGCAATAGGGGGCGCTGGTTTAAAAGGTTGAGCAACAGGCTTAGTGGTTTGTCCAGCATTTAACTTGGAGGTTTTGAAAGTTGTTGAAGTGGGACGGGTGGAATTTATTGAAGCGGATCTGGGTTTGCTGGTGGTAGGCGGTGTTTGAGGCTTTGGAGTAATAGGTAAATCTGGTCTGTACACAGCTATACGAGTGGATTCGGGGCGGGGCTTTGGTTGCGGTTTGGGTGCAAGTATTGGTTTGATTGTGGGATTTCGGTCCACGGTGAAAGGTTTTGGGGTGAGACGTGGCTTCGGGCCCGGGACAGGTTTGCTGGGTTCAGGACTGATGAAATGGGACTGGTTCATGGGGGAAAGGTCCAGGCGGTTTTTGTTATTGGAGTCCATGAGCGGAGTGAGGTGCAGGCGCCCCCCTGACCTCCCTACTTCTCCAGACTGGACCTCCACCTCAGCAGCCATATGTAAACTCCACCTAGAATTAAAATAGAAAACTTTAACTTAGACATACAGTTATGCAGATTGACTGAGTGTTTACCTTGACTGTTCGGTCATGCCATGGACTTTGTTTATAGGTGCGGCATTATGATTAGGAGGGTGATTTATTAAATATAGCAAATTATGGTAAAGATTAGATAATAGAATACAGCAAACACTACAGAACGTTACAATCCCTTATATACAAACATAATTGCCTAATTTTGGTTAAAAAAAATTATCTGTGATGAAAAGATTTTTTCTCCCCAAGGCTTTATTTGACAGATCAGCTGAAGCGTGAAATACGGAGACAGTCAACCTATGAAGTGGAGGTGGCAACGATAACAAATGGATGTGCAATGTATGAATGAGCTGTACGATTTGAGATCCATCTGCAATTTTTCTGACCAGTATTGTGATTAGATTTGTGATTTATGTTTTAATAATGTGATTCTAAATTTTAAATAACAACCACGTTAATTGACAAATTAGCAAAATAATCATGTGTTTCAGAGCGTTTTTGATGCTTTTTGTCAAGTTTTAGTTGCTTTTCGTCACTTTCTTGTCGATTTGAGTCACGGAGTCACTTAAGTTTTACTTTATTGCATTTGTGCTTGTTGCGCATTTGACGCTTTTGTTGCTTTAAGTTGCCTTTTTGTTGACATAAGTCACATTTTTGTCACTTTTAGTAGCTTTTTTGTCACTTCAGGTCCTGTTTTAGGAAATCTAAAATACAGGGTTAGAAGTTTTTATGCAGAATAAAACTTGACATTTTGTAGTTTGTAGAGGAAATTTTGCATTTCAAAAACTATGAATTGCTAATTGCATCCGTCAAATTGCAGTTTTAATTTGATTAATTGTGCAACCCTAATGGCACTGCTTTAAGCCACTACACCACTGGTGTGTTATATTTTATTTATTTAACCTTTATGCAGGCCGGTCGATTGAGAACCAATTCTCATTTACAACAACGACCAGGTAAAGAGGCAGCATCAGAGAATGGAGCAATATAAGAGAAACACAGATAAAACATGAAATCCTACACACATTTGACTATTTACACTTACAACATAACATAAATATGAAGTAGCCACTTAAAAATAGGCACACTCATGAGAAACTACACGTCTTAAAGATGACTTGAAGGCAGCTAAAGAGATTAAAGTACGGAGCTTCAAAGTTTTTGTTCAGCTCATTCCAATCATTGGGGGCAGAAAATTTGAATCAGGAGCGATCCAGAGAAGTGTGGACTCTTGGAACAATCAAGGCTGGAATAAGAGGTTCCATAAGTAATAATCAAACAAAGTTGTCTAAAAAGTACAATTAAATAGCTAATGATCAGCAAATGTAAATATTTATTTATAATAAGTATGCTGCCTTCAAACCTATATAGCAGTTCTCATTTACAAGACAGTACAAGATTGATCGTGAGAAAGGATGGGATGACACATACATGACAGACATTGTTTTGTGTGTTGTTGAAGTTGAGTAATAAAACAGCAGTGTGTGTTGTTCTTCGTTTGCTTGAAAAATATTTAACACGCTGTGCTACAGGAAAATAGACACAGTAAATAAAACTGAATGGAATAGTTTGTAAATGACAACCCCCTTAGTCAAATAAAAGTGAATAACCAATTCTGTGATGAAATTGAAATATTCTACCAATTAAAATATCAGAAGTGTTTATGGGTCAAGTTCACAAATGGTAACTTGAATTTATAGTAGAGGCAATTGACACAATTATTAAATTTTTAATCCTGATACAACTCCTGATAAATATATTAAATCATAGAATAAAGAAGGGTTAAGAGACAATCATCACTAATCATTGCTTGTTCTCTTTATACACATTTTACACAGTGCCCTATAGCTTTTTCTGTGAATGTTTGTGGGCCTCTAAGAAGCTTCCTCCTCACATCTGATAATGCGTTCCACATGTGCAGAGACATTCTGTTATTCAGGCTTATACATGTTTTTCTGGGAGGAAAAAGAAAACGTTGGCTAACCAAACACTATGAAATGTGTCAGCACTTTTTACCTGTTAGCCGTCTGAGGAGGAGCTCTGATTTCTGGTGTACTCGATCAGCGATGTCATATCATAAAAGTGGAGAGGCTGAAGAAACCTACAGAGGAAAAAATACATGCGTCAACAAAGGCCACAGCTGCGTTTGGACAAATCTCTGCCGTATCTACGACAAATGCTTCAGACAGACACAGACCAGAGTAAACAGTGTCACACCCATACGTTTGAGCCGAACATAAATACACAAGGAAATCATTAGCTTCGTGACCCAGCCATACATTTTCATCCTTGTTTTAATATTTGCATTCAACTCACGCGCTGGCTTACATGCCATCGGAAAAAATGCTAGGTAATATTATGATTGTTTCATTAGCAATGTAGGGTAGGATTTAATGTAGGATTTAGAACCGCAAAAAATCATTATAGAATAGGTTTTAATATAGGATTTAGAACCGCAACAAATCATTATTTTAGCAGTCAACTAGTATGTGATTATGTTTCAACTACTGTAGTCGACAAGTCAAACACATTTTTTTATTGTACACTGAGACATTTTAAATACATTATCAACCAAATAAAAGTTGAAATACAGTGACTGAAGGCTTCTGGGTGGAGAATTTTAACAAATAAAGTATATATTGATAAAAATAAGTTTCAATTGTTTATTCTTTTCTCACATTTCAACAATGTTGCTGTCCTTTAGCGAATGTTTTAGAGTCTGTATAGTCCAGATTTAAATGATCAACTAGTCACAATTAGTAGATTAATCGTTGCAGCCCTAGTGTAGACTTTAATGATTCAACAGAAACACTACAGTACTAAGATGAATGTGGAGCCATGGAACACCAAATATGACAGGAAATGCCTCCGTTTACAAAGAATGCTAAACATTCAGTGAAAAGTGAAAGAGAGGGCCAAGATATGAGACATTTTATTGATTGTCACAAAAACTTTGTAAGGTAGGCATAACAAAAAAATATCTCTTTCTTTAGAATTAGGACATGGCAGGCAGTGTTTTGTATTATCACGTCAGTAACCTGGTTTGGCCAGTTATAGCAGAGGAAGTTTACACACTAACAATACACTGCTTGAACTTGTTTGGTAAAAGTATAGTATAGTATTTCTGACAGGAATCTTGAAGTAATGTTTAACAAAACTGTGGGAGTGAGTAATAATGAGGAGGAGATGAACTTAGGCACTCACAGACATCATATGGTGCACTGTAGTCATCCATTCATCAGTAACAATAGATATAATGACTAAAAAACAGTAAACTAAACCAACTATGTGTTGTTACACACAGACATCCATCCATATACATATATGGACTAACAACTATACAAATGTATGTTTTTGTTGTCCCTACTTTAATAGTTTACAAGTGTTTCTTTTTTCTTTGCCTTCTCCACGATGTATTAAAGACTTATGCAACAAGTGTTTGCTGAGCCTTCCTTTACCTTGAATCGTGTACGTTACGGAGTTGATCCTAAAGAAGTGGCCTACTCAGGGATGCGCAAAACCACAAACTCACTGCGACCAATTGTTGAATGCGCAGGAGACATTTCGAGCCAGCAAAGAGTTGTTGTAGACACGTAAACTTGAGCTCACACTTACCCTTTCATAAATCAATCAACAGTTTGTTGCTAGCACCTGTAAGCTAACAACTCAAGAGGCTGAACTCTCAAAATGGAAACACTGAACCTGTCTTTCGCTGCTGTTGCTGATCCAAAGTGGAGACAACTCACCAAACGGGAAAGGCATCTCTGCTCCTCTCGAAGCGACACACAGTGCGCAAAACTCACTCCACCAAAGGAAATATGTCCAAATGAAAACTCTTGGTTTAGTGTTTCGCTAATGGAGGAGCTAAGTTAGCTGGTTTAGTGAGCTAGCCGACTGGAGGCTCCCGTCTCAGGTTGCCGTGTTGTTGACAGAGGGACAGACAGGACAGCACCGAGTCCGACTGAGGAAAACGTGCGTCAAGAAGCGTCGCCACGAGAGGACACGACTTCCGGTTCTGTCACAATAAAGGACGATCATCAAGAGGGCTCCCTCCTCTGTGAGGCTACACATGAGCCATAGACAGTATCATTAGTCTATATAATCTTATATTTACGGGCTATGGTAACCAACATCCAGTTCCAGCTGCAGCCTTGTTCATACAACCAAGACAAACCAACCGGAATTTGATGTGTCTAAATACTTACTTAATATTTGTACGCTGTGCTCTAGCAAACTAATGTAAAAATAAATAATTCTGCTTAAAAAATATATATGTGCAGTGTGTTTTAGGGTGGATATTATTTTGTATAATTTAGAAAAAAATGTCCCACTAGACAGGTGGGAGTTCCTGCATTATTAGGACCACAAATATACCATTATGTGCCAATTTAAACTTTTTAATCAATGACATGTTGGTGCTTATATTACTTCCTAATAATAATGAAGTTTTATAAAACACAATTATTGTCTCATCTTCAGGAAATACCAGGTATTAGTTGTCGAAACTCCAGTGTATTTGCAAGGTAAATTATCCATCCATCAGGTCTAAGGAGGAGCTATGCAGTCCACACTCTCCCAACTAGTCATAGAGGAACATTTGGGGAATAAAAATAAAACTGATGAAAGAATGTAACGCCAAAGAAAACAAAAAGCAATTTGTGAATGAATTATGAGCACTTTGAAGGCTGCCCTCTAGTGGTACAAACGGCGGTAGCATACAGTTCAAACTAGGAGAAGTTGCACATGTTATGCATAAATGTTTATTTGAACAGACTAGATACATAGTCCATACATACATTTGATCAAAAATAAATGTGTAATTTAAAAGCTTCAACCAAAATAAATCAACCCTCTTATTTTTGACAATCATTTATCTGTCACCATTAATCTAACACCCCTGTTAGAAACTTACAAACAGGAGTAATGGTTATATCAGAAATCCTTCTACTGGACAAGAGACTGAAAGAGAAAAGTGCATGTTTGTTGGTTATCTAATCCAGCAGATTTTATTAATACTGGTTCTATTCGATGCTGTGTGTGGCCTGTTAAGAATTATAAATACTAAAGCATGGATTTTTTTTTAGCAGAATTTCCTCTTGTTCATAGTTTTTCCCATAACACTGAAAGTAGTCAATCTCCAGAGTTACACTTTGAAAGCACTAAGCATGATTGGCTAATTTTCAAAGGGTGTAGTATCTGCAGTTGGCTGACTGCTACTAATATAAAGAGACCCTTTGATAATCCATCCTTCGTACTTGGGACAGAATATGCTGCACTAATCATCTCAACGGCTGTGCAACTCTGGTTTCGGTCTCCTGAGATTGGGCTGTGTACTTGCTTCATTTTGCTAATGGGCAATATATTACTGAACAGACTTAGTACGCCCAACGGCTGCAAAGCTTGGATTTTCTTGCAGAAAATAAGTTTCTGGCAAGACTTTTGATGCATTGGCAAACAAACTGAAGCGATGCTACACACCAAATCTTGTTTCCATAGCTTATATAGTTGAAAAGGGCTGCATGAACAAAAGGCAGTAAAAAGATTTGCAACTTAGGTAAATGAACTCAGTGTCTACTTTGTGTGGACCATAGAAGTGCTGAAAAGAAGCTTCTGTTTTTTCTTTTTCTTTTTTCCTCCTTTATCATCTGAAATACATAAAAAAGACAACTCAATAAAACAACAGTTTGAAGAAAAACAAAATAGTCACTGTCAAAAAAGCAGACCTTGTCCAACCACAGGTTGTGGGGAAGAAGCTTGGCCAGAGTCCAGCTCCAGAAGTGCTTTCTCAAAAGCCTGGCTGAAAGAATTCTGGAAACTGGGCACCGGGACACGGTCCGAGTTGTCACTCTCTCCATCGCTGTCTGCGGCAGGTGGAGCCAACAGGGCATCTAAAAAAAATACAGACTTATTCAAATCCTTAAAAGGATGCCCATTCATCAGACCAGTTCAACAGGAAAGACAGCACAAAGCAAATGAAATATCCTCAATAGCATCTGTAATGGTGGTTTCCATTGACATTCAAGGATATACAACGCCACACAGTGTGCTTTTGTGGTCAATGAAAAGATAAATATCAAAAAAAGTTACAAATATCTAATCATGACAATTTACCTTTCTTTGAAGGGATCCTGTGTCCTGAATCGATCCTGGCCTTTCCATCTCTAAGCATCTAAAAAAAAGTGGTTTAAAATTATTTTTAAAAATAATAAAATAAAAATATAATACATTTTTACTCCATCTCCATCTCCTCTTGCTAAGTGCTAATTTCTCATTAGTCATGGCTCACACTCACCTGTGCAAAGGACATGCAGTGGCTGTCCTCCTCCACACTTCCCACAACAGGTGAAGAGGGGTTTTGGCCATTCAGGCTTGGAAATACCATTCCATCTAAAATAAAACAAGATTTATTGGAGTGTTGAAAAAAAAAAAAAAAAAAACCGACACACAAAAACATAAACGAGAACAGCAACAGTAGAAAAACAAAAACATTTTTAAAAAAGATTAAAAGAATATTACATCAAGTTGAGGAAATGTTGTGTTCATACCAGTGGGAGGACTGCTGCTGAGGGGTGAGGGAGGAGCAACAGTGAAGTCATGTTGGACTATGGGGCTGCTGTTGTATGGAGGCGACCCAAACGCTGGGAAATGATGCGGGTTTTCTAATCCAATATGCACTTCAGGATCTTTGCAAACATAAAATTGATATTCATTAATAACATGTTCTCTGCTACTGCTGCTACAGTTGTAATATTAAAAAGTAATACATTTTCCCTGCTTCTTATTCTCTTCAATTTCAATGCGTTTCTCACGACGCTTCTCATCTCTCGCTTTCTTCTGTCTTAGACGTTTTCTTTTCTCCAAGTCATCTGAAAAACAAACAAAAAGGATTTCGTTAACATTTAGAAAAAAAAAAAAAAAAAAAAAAAAAACAGTAGTCAACTATATTTGGAAGTCACATTTTACAACCTGCAAAAGTGTCCAAAGTCTCTTTGGAGATTATCGGTGGCTGTAAAGCCAATTCACAGATACTGAACTCGCACGTGAGTGGCAGATGGGCCAGATAGCGATGTCTGCGACGAATATCCTAAAATGATCAGTACATTCATACATGCATTTAGTGGTTCTAATGGCACAGTTCAAGTGGATGTCCTAAAATGTTTAAATTCTTTACCTCAGTGACTGAGTGCCCTACGATCTCAACCACTTTAGCAGTGATTGTATCAGGGCTGGCTTCCAGACTGCCATATTCACGCAGCAGGCAACGTACATTCACGGGGTGCAAGAACATCTGCTGGCAGTCGTCAGCTGAAGAAAAATAATATGGCACTTTTAAGTTATAATAATAACAACTACAACAACAAACAAAACGCAAAAATAAGATGCAACTATAAAAGGAATGCCACTGTAGTGATCTAAAAAGCAGGTAGTTCTAAAGCGAAACAGCAAACAGGGACTGGCCTGATGATCTAAACGTCCCTGCATTTTAAAATAAATTCTGTAACGTGCAGCCAGTGGAGGGAAACTAAACAGTATGTTGGATATGAGAAATGGATTTTGTGTTAAGGCTGGAGAGGAAGGAATTATGCTATCTGTTTTTACTAATAATGTCCAAATGTGATTCTTGCTTATTTGACTACTTGGTGATAGTTGTTTAAAGGTTTCTTTCCATGAAAGGTGGGGAAACACACAAAATGTTAAAGGAATCCATCTTTTTTCAGTCATTATTAACATTAACAAAATCACCAATAAATGTGACTAATATTTCGACACCATAGTTTCCACACCTTGATAGAAATAGTAGTTGGGTCCATGCACCGCATTAGCTGGAGGGCGGCTTGTGTCAGGCTGCCAAACAGGGAGATCCTCGGTGAAGTCCTCCAGTGGTTCGGTCTCCGTCTCGGCTGTAGCCTCCAGGATTTCCTCTGGGTCCTCTTCCAAAACGCTTTCCAAAACCCCTTCAGGGAGCTGTGGCTGCTCAGAGTCATCCTCCGGCAGCTCCAACACCTCATCATCAAATGCTGAGGCATACTGCAGCATCGGCTGCATGTCGAAAACATGCTGTTTATACATAACTTTGACATATCTAATGCATCAGATTACACTTACCTTAGTGCTGCTGCTATTCTTAATCACTTCTTCAACTGGAGAGGGTGGTTCTTCAAGAGTCAGAGAGGACAAGTCAAAACTGTCACCTGCATTTGATTTCTGCTGCTTCAACAATCCCTCCTCCCTTTCCTGAAGGCACAAATAAGAATTATGATCAGAAAAGAACAGTCTCAAAAGTCAAACTTGAGAACCGTTGATGTAAAACAACTTTTTTGCTTTAATTACCATTAAAAGACAAAGAGCACTCTGAATAAAGCAGCCCTGAGAGTCCTCTTCTTGGCTGAGCTGTGAGTGCAGTGCAGCCTTTTCCTCTCCCACCATTTCCAATGCCTGCTCAGGAGAGATCAGTAGCAGCTTGGAGTATGGGCTGAGGCATGAATCTGAAGAAAATTACCAAAATCTAAGATTAATCTCGCGGGTATAATAAATTTATCAGAATGCAAACATTTTTTTCACCTCCATAGCGAACAGGCTCCTCCACCTTCACCCATTGTGAGCTGGGCAGTGCTACCAACGCTCCCTTCTCCCTCCTCATCAGGCGCATAGTTATGACGTCACCAACCATATATTGCCTAGTCTCCATTGCAACAACACTTGACAGAAAGAGGTCAATCGTAAATAACAAAAAATACTTAAAAGTTAATTATAATGAAGAACTTTTACAGAACCTACCTCTTCAGATCACCAGTGTGAACAGCCTCATAGCAGATTGGGCACTTTGACCAGCTCTTATCACTGAGAGACAGGTAGTGCAGCATACAAGGCCAGCAGAAAATGTGTCCACAGCGCGTGATGTGAGCTGCCACCGGAGGATAGAGGCAGATGGGGCAAGATGGCACCTCATGACTGTAAATACGCTGAAAAAAGTATGTAATTTAATTATGCTCAAGATGTAAATTCAGAAGAAAAAGATGGAAGTTTGTTATTGCACATACCACTTGCTGCACACAGTCCCAATTAACAAGAGTGTCTGGATCAGTGAAGTGTGCCTTGTAGTCCTGGTCATCAGCGACCACAAACTGACAACTGCAACACAAGCATAAAGCATATTCTTTTTAAATGACTAAAAAGTTAGATTGCACCTCAATATAATTTTGAAGTACACCTTACTTGGCCTGCAGGAAAAGTTCCTTGTTAAAGGGCTTGTGCTTGTGGCCCCATTTGTTGCGGCGCCCCCAACAGGAGGGGCCTACATCACCACCATTACCACCACGAGGCTCAAATGTGAAGTTCAGCAGGTGGTTTAAACTTATTTTCTTGGGTCCAGCAAATTGAGCCGGGCTAAACTCTGCCCGGCGCGTCTCTGCTACCTGAAGGTGCAGAAGAGAAATGGTATATGGTAACATCACATAATTTAAATCAGATCAAAATACTGTCACACACCTCCTCGCGTCGTCCTCCGCCTGTAATGCCATACTGGCGCCCTCCACCTCTCTGAGGGGGTCTCTTGTCAAAACTTTTGCCTTTCTGTGAATTGGTGCGTCGTGGACCGAGGAAACTGTCTGCCTTGGGGAAAGAAGGCTCTCGCTTGCGGTTGTACCGCTTTGAGCCACCATTATTTTTGCTTTCTGAAAATAAAAATTCACAATAGTTAGATTACGTTTGCATTAACCCCTGTGTTTAACAGGTGGGCCCCACTTCCTCATCTTTTCTTCAACTCATCAAGCGTACACTGTGTTTATAAACAATGCACATTCATTTTCAAACAGTAATTATGCCTTATTAAAAGTTTTGGCTCTAGAGCCAGTTAGGTAGACATGGGTTTATTTGCATTGTTTGTTATGATCAAATCAATTACTCAAAATATAAAACTATAAACAAAAAGCAAAAAAGATTTGAGATCAGTTATATCCTCGAAATGTGTAATTACAGACCACACAGGGTCTTGACAGCTCGCGGTTCGTTGTTTGACAGCTCCGTAAGGCCAGATAAACAGCTGCGTTACTGCTAGGCCCTAGAGAAGGCCTCCAGTGAGAGTGCTAAACTTTATCATGAGTTCAGTGCAGTGAGTGCTTCACCTGCTTTGGGTTTAGACTCGCCCGCAGTCGGGCCTGTAGAGCTGGAGCGCGGCGGAACCTTGCTGCTGGTGTTGGGATTTTTCTCCATGTTTGTCTTCTTGCAGTGAGCGAAACAGAGGCCGAGCTCCGAGCTGAGAGCCGCGGTGCTCTCGAGCATCAAACAGAAAAACCAAAGAAAATGGGCTCCAATGAGTGCGGGTCAGGCGGCAACGGCCCTGAATCATTTCTGTCAAACACGGAGACCCCATCACGGCGACATCTTTGCAACAAAACAAACCAAGAAAAAATGAGAGACACGATATCGGCGTCTCAACTTAGATGGGATTTTAGAGGAGAAGACGAAAGCTCGCCACGCGGGGCCAAGACCCCTAAACACGCGCTCCTTCCTCGCTAGGTCAACGCTGTGTGCCTCTAAAAAGGCGTTGGGTACTTAATATAAGTCCCCAAACGCAACGTTTTCAAAATTTAGACTAAAAAATGTATCGGTTGAAATCAGGTTGCTCTAATGGCGACGGGTCGCCAGACAGAGATCAGAAGGACCCGTATGTTTCTTGTAGCCCATGACGCTTTCTGATTGGTCGAGACTTCTTTATGAATCATGGGAATTGTAGTCTCAGTTCGCAACTAATCATGTTTACATATTTTTTTACTGGAAGAAATCATTTAAATAGCGTGAAAATACTTTAAAAAAATAATAATAAAAGAAAGATGTATACAGTATTTATATAATGTTAATTAATTTTGAAGAAGTTTAGTCATATTTTCTTCTTATTTGAACCACTTGCTGATTTGCTGGTCAGTTGCATGTCAGTAACAAAATAATTGCTGATTTACTTTACAAAAAACACAAGCAGACAAGTTTTTTCTTCTTATTTAATACAGCACAGTAGAAGTACAGTAAAAGACAAAAATAATAATAAAAAATATGCAATAGAAGTAAACTAAAGCATTGTTAATGTTTTAGAGCTATGTCAATCATGTTGAGCGGTGGTGCCAAAACTTTTTTCCTTGAAACCCCCCTGTGTTAACCGGAGACTTGCTGGAACCCAAATACATCACAAACTATCACTTAGAAGCATTTATTTCAAACAAATACACACCAATTGTGTTCCTTATTAGCCATTACTTCCAATTTCTCAGGGCTAATGTAGAATATAATGATTACTATTTAAAGTCTGTCAATAGATTTGAGTCCAAATTCAAAGGAGGGCAGGTTACTCATCCTCTTCACTTTCTAGTGCACCTTCCGACTCATTTGCATGTGTTTGTGTGAGACAGCAGTCCAAAATTGCTTGCTGAATGTTGCGTTTTTCCTCTAAAGAAGGAAAGCACAGTACATTATTGGATATGTAATATCAATTCAGTATCATGGACCTTTGCTTTAGCTTTTACTAGAACCACTAAGCAATATGAAAAACTAAATAAATAAAATATCCACAGCATACCTTCACTTCTACATTTTGGGAGCATCCGACGGAGCTGGCGAGCATTATATCGTATCAGAAACTTTTGGCAAGTTCTAATTGTTCCTAGTATTAAAGAAAGAAAAAAGAACAGCAAATATGAAATGGTTGGAATTATTGTGCAACTGATAATCTACATTTTCTTACCTCCCACATAGATGCAATTGAGAAAACAGGGAATTTTCTTTCCTCTTGCTTCAATACTGGTAATAAAAGGCAACGCAGACCAAAGTTGCTTGTAACACTTTTTAGGAAAGCGTAGAAATATGATTCCAGTAACAGCATTAAGATATTTCACTAGGGATAGGAGAGAGAACACAGGTAATAAAATCTTGACAGACTTAGTGCCTGCGTGAAAGACATAAAAACTTGGATGACTCTTAATTATCTGCTCCTTAACCCTGAAAAAACCGAGGTCATTCTGCTGGGCCCTAAGCACCTGCGAGACTCTTTATCTGACCAGATAGTTTCTCTGGACAATATCACTGTAGCCCCCAGCTCTACTGTAAGAAACCTTGGGGTCCTATTTGACCAAGATCTCTCGTTCAAAGCACATATAAATCAAGCCTGTAAAACAGCCTACTTTCATTTGCGTAACATAACCAAAATTAGAAAAATCCTGCCCAGAGATGATGCCGAAAAACTCATCCATGCATTTGTCACATCCAGATTAGACTATTGTAACGCTCTGCTTACAGCGTGTCCTAAAAGCTCAATAAGAAGCTTTCAACTGGTTCAAAATGCAGCAGCAAGATTATTAACAGGTACTAGAAAAAGAGATCATATTTCACCAGTGTTGGAGTCTCTTCACTGGCTTCCTGTTGAGTTTAGAATCAAATTTAAAATCCTCCTCCTGACTTATAAAGCTTTAAACAATATGGCCCCATCCTACCTCAAAGATGCAATAGTAGCGTACCATCCAAACAGAGCTCTTCGTTCTCAAAATGCTGGACTATTGTTAGTCCCCAGAGTCTCTAAAAGCACAGTAGGAGGTCGAGCATTTAGCTACCAAGCTCCTATGTTATGGAACCAGGTCCCTGTTCATGTAAAAGAGGCCGACACAGTCTCTACATTTAAGACCAGGCTCAAAACGTTCCTCTTTGAAATAGCTTATGGTCAGGCCAGTTAGGAACAGAAATAAAAACCTACAGTTTTAGCTACGCTGCCCTTGGAGCAATTCTGCTGGGGGAAGTATGGCAGCTTGAACACTGTCCTCTGGTTCTTCCTACTTTACCTATCAACAATATTTAATATTACTTCAACTGCAGTCTGTTCATTGCTGTTCACATGTTTCTCTTTCTCTCCACTTCCCCCGGGGAGTGGAGACTGTTTCAGGCACTGCGGCGGCTGCTCCAGTGACGACCCCCCCACCCTCATCTGTCTGGAGGATCGATCTCTACACTGGACGATCTATGCGCCACCCGCCGGGAGGAACTCCCTCAACCCTGGATTAGCCATTCCTCGTCTGCCTGGACGAACTCGTTCTCCACCTCCCTCTTGAGTGGTTCTGGCTCCACAGTCCAAGTGGATGCGTCAGTCCTAGTTAATCTGCAGCCTGTCCGTCCGTGGGAGTAGGATATCTCCTTCACTGTGGTTCTCCCCGAGGTTTCTACTTTTTCCCATGGGGTTTTTTGTAGTTTTTCCTCGCCGCGAAGGAGGGTCAAAGGACAGGGGCATTCTGGGACAGTTATCTGAACTGCTTTTACCTGTGGCCCATCGAGGCAACTGTTGTTGTGATTTTGGGCATTATAAAAATAAATTGATTTGATTTGATTTGATGAATAAAATCTTGCTGATAATGCTCACACAAAATATATTACATTTGTTTTTACTTTCACATAATATCGCAAAAAATGTACATAGTACAATAGAACATTGCAACAATATTATTTTATTTGCATCATTAAAGGCAGCGGAAAGGGCTGACAGTCCCAGAACTATTCACTTCAATATGGTGGGTGGAGTGTCTAGCTCAATGACACACCACAACCTTTTTAAAAGTGCACTTTGAAACTTTTTTCTTGTGGAGGATCTGTCACTTGCTTGTCTCAATGGAGAGGTTATTGCTTTGCCAGTATTTTCACACAGCATGGCATTTTACGTTCATGGAAACAAGCAGGTGACACCACCAAGTTACAGGTCAGATCTGTGGATAAGAGAGCCAGCTCAGAATTATGCAAGGCATTTCTAAGTAATAATAAGTGATAAATTAGCCTTATATCGAATGGTTGATTTTAATTTGAGAATATAGGCCTAGAAAAATTACTTTAATAGGCCAACAAATAGGAATCTTCATTTACCACTGCATTTGGAGGGTGTCAAGCCTTGTTTAAGACTACTGTGTCAGTTTTCCCCCATCATATGGGGACCCCTGGAAATCATTTACCCTAGTTTAAGTATCACTGCCCTAAGCTTACCAAAATATCACAAAAAATACGGTTAGTTTGAACCTACGTTTTTGGCTGGGCTGTCACTTTTGCTGCTGCTGGTGTATTTTTATGCAGTTATTACGTAGGTGACATTAGTAGGTGACATTAGTGGCTCACCCGAGAATCCAATACTACAGAGGGCTGCCCCGTAGTCACCGTGTATGCGCTGGACCACATCCTTCACTGCCGCGATGACTGCACGGTCATCCAGCAGCAAGAGCGAGTTTCTGTCCGTCACATTAACTTCACAAAGTAAATACCTGATAGGGAAAGGACACGTTTACAAGTATAAACAACCAGAATGGGAAACACTGCGAGCACGTTTACCTCGACTTCACTCGCACCATCGCGGTCACACATTCTTCTTTCTTTCAAAACTTCCGTCAACAACGTTGACTCTTTATTAGCGCCCCATGCTGGACACTCAATTTTACTGCAGGGTGGCGTTGGAAGATGGGTGCGTTTGATGTATCAACCAAGGCAGCCCAAATTGGACAACTACGCAAATGCTTATGCCAAATATCCTACCAATTCATTTTTTATTTTATTTTGTAGAACTTATTGTGAGTTCTATGAATTAAATAGTATAAAGTATACAAATAGTTTTGAGCGAGTCATGAACGTTCTATGTTCATGAAGCACAGAAAGTAAACGGCAAGTCCGTTTCCTGTAGTCACGTCTCTTTAGTAACCATGACAACCCTCATCGCGTTCAGCCAATCGGAAGCTCGCATTTCCTCTGCCCGTATACTTTGACGCCATCTTGAAATTACACCTTAGTTTGTTTGAGCAGCCCCCAATTTAAACAGCACAATTGTTTTTTCATTTTATAAATGCTACACAATCCGACATGAACAGTTCTCGAAGCAAACCAGCCTCGACAGTCAACAAGGCACAAGGGGACGTGGATCCGGACCGAAAGACAGTCGGAGGAATGCTGAAAAAGCTCAAATCGAAACGGAGTCAGCCAGAAAAGTGGCCCGTAGTCACAGAGGATGAGCTTAAGGCGCTGGGAAGGGATATTTCTCCAGACCACGTCCTAGGTCTTCGAGATGTTACCGAGGGTATGTTAACCTAGCCTAGCTGTTAACAAAATGTTTGGTTTAAGATTAATTTACAGCAAATCAGAGCGTAGCTATTTTGTTAGGATGTGTGTGTTGTGTTCTGGATGCAGATTGGGCTGAACACGGTGCTATATTAGTTACTGTTAGTCTAGTAATATGATGACAATACCGTCTTTAAAATTGGCTTTTTGATAGCTAGCTATCATGTAATGAAATGGATGTAAAGTTGGTAAGGTTAATTTTATTGATTTCAAAGAAGTCCCATCTTTTTCCTTTCTCCTTTCTGTTTTAATCTCGCTGTTTAGCAAACTCCTGTAAGGTCACATTAAACACCAAAAGCAATATAATGTAATCTTCACTGGTTTTATTTAATAAAATGTGGCAGATTTGTGGTACATATTAATCCGTCTTTACTGTTGTCTGTTGTCAAGGGAATCCAAGCTTCCTTAGTTACTGATTCTTTCAATTGGGGGGGCATTATGTGGTATGTAGTTTTTTTTCTCTCTCAGTAGTTTGCTTAACTACCTTGGCAAAATTCAATAGAAGAGCTGTAATTATTTTTGTCCCTGAAACTGCCATGTGTATCCCTCCTGTGTGCCCCATTATTGAGCAGTTTTTGTAATTTGGAAACTGACATTTCCCGGTCGAGACAACAATGCTATTACTTCCCCTGTTTCTCCTAATGATCGTATTACTCATTAGTTCCAGAAGTTTGAAACCTCAGTGGCTTGACTCCCTTTATCAAAGCAATAGCATCAAACTGCTTGTTTTTCAAACAGACTTATTGTTTTGTCTTTCAGATTACTTGTGTAAACCTGAAGACAACATTTACAATATTGACTTCACGCGATTCAAAATCCGTGATTTGGAGACAGGAACAGTGCTTTTTGAAATTGCTAAACCTCCTACAAGTGGTAAGTGATCTACCGTTGTTTCTTTATCAATAACTTAACTCAGTAATAACTATATTGTTATTATTTAAAGTGATTGTGCTTCATGTTTAAAAAAAAAAATATAACAACACTTTCATAAAGTAGAGTCAAATGCTAACTCTATGTAAATATCTGTTTTCTAATATGTTTCCTTTAGGTCCTGTTGAAGGTGAGGAAGAGAGTGCAGATGCGGACATCAGTGCTGGACGATTTGTGCGATATCAGTTTACTCCAGCCTTTTTAAAACTGCGCACAGTTGGTGCTACGTAAGTAACAAAATGACCCCTTCAGTAAAATTAGATGTTTCATTTGTTCTTGATGATTGACATGTAATATGTAATGGTTCTTTTTGTTTCTTATTTCAGTGTTGAGTTTACAGTTGGCGATCGACCAATTAACAACTTTCGAATGATTGAGAGACATTACTTTAAAGGGCGCCTTCTCAAGAACTTTGACTTTGACTTCGGCTTTTGTATTCCCAACAGCCGCAACACATGTGAACATATCTATGAGTTTCCACAGCTTCCAGAAGACCTGAGTAAGTTTATTTACACATTTTGCATTGTTCTGTCTGTATAGTATATTCATGTATTTATATTCAGCAAAGCAAATTCCTAGTTTTTGAACTTGTTTACTGACAATGGCTGCACAATGTATCAAAAAAGTATCAATATCACCATTTGCTGACAGTATAATTGTCCTCCAAGGTCCTCCATCTGAAAAACACTGTTGTTAAAATCAAAATGGCATTTTTAAATTTTTATTTTCCTAATTAAAGTCCTAAATGAGACTTGATATTGTGTTGTCTCCGTTTATGTTAGGGTTTTTGTTAAATTAAAACGTGCCTATTTTGGTTTCACTATACCTGAACTTGTCCTCACTTATTGGAGCAGAAATGCGTTGGTGCGGGTTTTTCTTTTCTTTTTTTTTTTTACTTTAGCCATAAATACAGCCTTTTTATTCTTACTGTCAAGAGTGCCTTGGAGTCCTTTTCCTTTTCTTTTTTTTTTTTCATCCAACTGGCATCTTCCATTTTTGAAAGCAAAAATAATCACCCAGCACTTCAAATGAGCACCCAGCAGGTTATCCTGTTTCACACACAAAGATCCATGAAGTGCTCCCCATTGCGTCTTCATGACTGAATTTATATTGTGTATCTTATATTATATTAAATCGCAACAACACCAAGCTCTTATTCTCTGTACTGTTTTTAAAGTTTAATTTTTATTTGGGATTCTAACTTAGCCATGATTTAGTATTGCTTTTGTCTCTAGTAAATGTTTATTTTTCTTTTAATTATATTATTGTGTTAAAAAATATATTCATTATTGCAATGATATTCATATCGCAGAACTTACCAGCCATATTGCAGTCATTTTGATGATTGTGCAGCCCTAATGGCACTAAAACCTTTTCTGATTCTGATTAAGCCCATTTTTTCTCTTCTCCAGTTCGACAAATGGTGGAGCATCCGTATGAAACCAGATCAGACAGTTTCTACTTTGTGGACAACAAACTCATCATGCACAATAAGGCAGACTACGCCTACAATGGTGGTCTGTAATACGGAATGGAACAAATTGTGTGCAATATGAAATCCACCCTGAGCCTCCCTGAGGTGGAGCTGAAGTATTTTCTCAAACTAAAGACAAATGAAAGCAACAATATCCAAAACCAGCCGACCACATCTGCCTTCATATGAACTCATTCATCAGCACTGCACAGAGCTCACATCCTGGACTCAGGGGACAGCTGTCTTCAATATTTCTCTCTTTCAGTTTGTGTCATGCTTTGCTTAAAAACGATTGTCTTACGTTTTGTTGTCTCTGCTGGAAAGGGACACTTTAGTGAGATGCCTTCATGGGAAAATCCAGTAGACCTTCATTAGAAGTTATGAGTTTCTTATTTGAATTATCTTTTTTTTTCTTTTTCTTTTTTTGCTAGTACATTGTATTTTTGTTTTGCAAAAATGACATGAATTAGATGTGTTACTGTATTTTAAGTATACATAATTTTGTTATCAGTAGTTTCTTGTTTGGATTCTTGTATTCAAAAAGAATAGATTTTTATAAGGTATAAAATAGGATTTGTCTTAATAAATTCATATTGTTATTGATCTTTACAGCTATTTATTTGGTTAGAATGCTGTAAATAATTGCATTAAATGTTAATACATTTGTGTCCAAAATACTGCTCAGGTGCTTAACTGAAAGATTTCCCAACAGTAGGTTCCTATTTCACTAGTAACTGTATGTTTTATAATTATACATTTTGCCCTTCTTTAGGATGTTCAGTCAGTGTGTTAAATTACAATAGCACAACAAGAAAGGACTTACAATGAACTATTCACAGTTTTCTAAACTATTATGTTATTTCCAACTTTTGGCTAAATTAACATCATTGTGTGCCTTGTTGTGTACAGAGTGGTCCTGTGTGGACACTAATGCCTCTGACCAAAAGACAAGGCTCTGCAGTTAATATAATGGATCCATGCAGCAGCTGCATAACACTACATGTAGCTTGAGCTACATCCTGCACTTTTGCAGTAAAATGGCTGTTTTAATGTATAGCATGCATGCAAGGACAAGTGTTGCCTTTAGCGCAAAATGTTTTTGTTTAGTTGTTTTAGTAGTTTTCAGCTTAAGTTCATCTTGTGATCTGAATTTATGTGTATGGTGTCAGGAGCCTCCCGGTCTAGTCCATCTCCTCTCAATCGAACAGATCATTTATACAGCCTAGTCATTTTTTTAATTTTTGTATTTTTTTCCCCCTTCTTGCCCTGAGGGGGAAATCTTACTGTATGAGAAAATGATGGAAACGTTTATAGGTCATCAGGGATTTGTCAACCTAAATGCTTAAATAGACCAAACATATCACAATGTTTACCAATAATTCAATTTTATGCATCCACAATGCTGGTTCTTTCATGAAATGTAGCTTTGTTTAAAAGAGTGTAAAACACCAAGCTCACATGATTTGTCGCATGGGAAAATTGAATCCTTGTTTGAAATATTTTGTGTGGAAATGATGAATAAAACATTGATTACAATTACATTGACCCGTGTTTGAAGAAACTACACATCCCAGAATTCCTAGCTCAAAACACGACGAGCAGCCGCAGCACGTGGGTGATAATGGCGGCCCCCGCTGCAAACATGTCTGAAAACTCCAGCAGCAGCGATGATGAGCAGCTCAGACGCTGTCAGGAGGCCGTGTGGGACAGTCCTGCCGTTAAAACAAAAGGTAACGAACCCTAGTGTGTTGTTAGATGTACGGGCCATGTCTTTAGCACGAGTAGCTGGATTGGATTGTACATTTGTAGTTATTGTGTATTTAAATTATACTGCGCCGATATTTCTTCCAGATGCAAGTAGCAACAAGAAACCTTCAAAACGGTGGGTATTAGTTGGCTTAACCTTTTATAATATGCACTCAATATCCATATCTTTATTTCCAAACAACCCCAAATGTATGTATTTAGATTATTATTAACATTGTTAATAATGGCTCCCAACATGTTATTAAGGTTATTAAAAAGTATGTTATTACTATTTTTTTTACTTTGCATATTCTGGTAATGCTGCCTTATGAAATTTGAAACACAATTAACATTTCATGTTAAATACCATGCCCGTCATACTTAGCTCAATGCAGGCTCCAAAGCATTTGTTAGTTTCACTCTTTGTTTCTCCCTGAAACAGCTTAGTTGTTTCAGACCACGACCATGATGGGAATGAGCTCCAAGTCACTCGGGGCTTCCAGATCCATGTGGCTCAAAAGTTGGGTGCAATGCTTGACAGGTTGGTGTAACGAGAACAATACAAAGTTTATGTTTTGACTTCTAACCTGGATTCACTGTCAGTTTCATATCAGAGAAGCCGTCTACAGCCCGACCCAGCGTAAATACCGAAACAACAGACAATAAGGAAGATGAGGATGAAGGTAAAATCATACAAATATTTTCAGCCTACTTTAGTGTGTTTTGATCCCTTATTTTTATTCATGTCGGCCTACATCTAATTTCCATTACCATACCAGAAGTGTTCATCTATATTGATCAATATAGATTCATATTTGATAGTTGCAAACTAAAGGTGTCTAAAAGTGTTCCTTTCTGTAGGTTTTCTTCTGTTCTCCACATCAGTCCCAGGACAGAAAATTGAAGAACCTCCGCCCCCAAAACGTCGTCCCATTCCCAGCTCAAGGTAATCATTTAAAATTCAGATAGTGTTGTTTGTTCTTTGTTATTCAGGTAAATTACATAAATTCCTTCAGCTATACATTAAGCATACATTGTAACTTGTTTCTGACATTGTGTGATATACTGTATATCCACTCATATTTCAGATTTTGGAAGTGTGTGTTTGGGCTGCAAGATTTATCACTATTGAATAGAAATTGCAATTATAACAGACACAATTAACAAATCGCAAAGGCTGTAATTCTATAAAGTACCATAATTTACTCCACTCAACTGAATATCCTGTTTTATTCTGAATAAAAACTGTTAATCCTGTTGTTTAGATCTGTGCAGACGTCTGAAATTCAGCATACTGAATATTCTGAAATACATGGGATTCTTTGATTGGTTTATCAGTTTTTAATGTGTGCTTTGAATTAATGAAAACATGAATGCTGTGTATTTTGGACTTCCCTAACCCTTTATACTGCAAAAAACAGTTCTTAGACTTTTTTCAGCCTTTTTGCTAATTTTTCTGGACATGTTTAAAATGTAAACTTCGAACTGAATTTTATTATTGAAGTATAAAGCGCAAATCTAATCGTATGCAACCGACTCGAAACCCCCAAAGTGAAATGTCAACGCATGTTAAATCAGGTTTAATATTGGTTATTTGAATAGACCCTATTTCACTAAAAGATACTATTTTAAATTTAAATATTAATAAGAATAAATCATAATAAAATAAATCATAATAAATAATAACATAAAACATATTTATTCAAATTATATCTTGAAATCATCTCGCGACCCCCAGCTCATCCCTCATGACTAGGATATGTGTAACAGTCACATTTATTATCACGACTCTGAGTGAAAATGCTTTGCAACATTGTTTCAAATATGCTAATAATTCAACTTTTTTTCACTGTAAGTGACAGCGACAGTGAGATGGAAATGCGACTAAAGGAGGCGGCCATTTCCATTAAAGACCTCTTACCATCATCAACATCAGAGCTCCCGACCAATTCAGCAACACCAGAGACTCCCATCTTGGAAACAAAAGAAAAAAAAAAAAGAAAAAAAAAGAAGAAACCAAATCCAGAAGTGAACGGTCAAGAGGCCTTAAAATGTACTAGTGACAATCCAAGTAAACGGACAGCTCAAGATGATGCAGCACAAACTACAGTAAAACGGAAAAAGAAGAAAAAGAAGAGATCAACATTAGCAAACTCTGACGTAGACGTTCCATGTTTTAAATAATCATTGTCACAGTTAAGTTTTTGAAAATAGACTTTAATCTGTTGTTATTGTGTTTTTTGTTTTTTTAGGACACTGTGGAAAAGCATTGCAGTTAATTGTGTAAAAAAGTAACATGACCTTCACAAGTTAACAAAGTTATTTTCAAATAAAATAATTGGCTTGATGGTTTGTTTTACATTAATTAGTTTGACTTAAGTCTTTACATACTCTGATTTCATTTAGCACCACTGTGTCCCTGAAAATAAGGAAGATATAGAAACTGCTCGTTCTTTTGACATTTTTAGGCAAGGCAAGGTTAGAACTGTACTTTTCTCTAAATAAGCAGTGACAAATTTATTTTCTTTCAGCTGCCAAGTGTAGGACTCTTTGGTAACTTAGCCCAGTGTATTTTAAAGTGCCTATGACAGGTTGGACTACTCATAACTAAAATATGGGTAAGATAAATATATTCAAAGTTTTGCTAAAAGAAATTATACATTTTATCACAATTTAGCTTTTTTGTGTTTGTTTTCTAATATCCCTGGTTGCAAATGACATCACACAAGGAAAATACTTTGTACACTAGACTAAAACTACCACTGATTTTTATATCTGACAGATCAAAATATATGTGAACACCTTATTTTGCAGAATGAATGTTTTAAGGGTAAAAAGAATTGTTTATTTTGGTTAAATTATGCATAACCTTTGGATTGAATGCGTCTCCCTAGTGTGATGTCATCTTTTTTTTTTCTTTCAACTTTTCTCCACAAACTACTTGATTGCAGTAAAACTAGATTTAAAAAAAAATGTACAATACGTATTAATACCAAATAAAATCAAAATTAGAAAATCATATATCATAGGCACTTTAAATCCTTTGTGTTTGTCGATTTATTTCTTGCAGAATTCTATCCCCAAAGATGCCTGTCATTGCTCTGGTGTGGACTTTGACCATACACACTTCACTCATATCTGGGCGTCCTGGCACCTCTTTAGTGTCACTGAGCTGTGGAGACCAGCTGTGAAGGCATGTATGAGCTTATGTCCGTAGGTGAAGGAGACAGGAGGTGGGACTGGTGACTCTCTGTGGACCGAGAGGACGGATACAACTCCAGGCTTTCAGAAGACGCTGTAAGCAATGAGGAAAAACATAAATGTTAAAGCGTACACTCATGTTTAATATGTCCTTGTCTTTTTCTTTAGCGTACTTGATCACAGTGTATGTTTGCTACTGTGTTAGCTTGAAAACGATTAAACGTAAGGGTGGGCAAAATGACGAAAGAATTTGTGTCACAATTTTCTTGGAGGTAATCAAAATTTTTATTTTATCATGATTTTTGTAATCTCAGTATCTTTACATTGCCTTGAAGAGCTAACTAAAGTAATCTGCTTCTTCTTTAACTTGGTAGTTGATAGCACTTGGTTAAATCCAATCCAGTCAATGGTCTCACAGTCGTACAGAGGCTGACCAACAGGAGAAGTGGGTCTCTATTTGACAAAAGTTCACCAAATAATTAGCATATTGAGTCAAGAATTAGATCACAATTCAGTTTTTATCACTGTAATGCCCAGCCCTAATTAAATGTATCCATATGCAAGTAATAGTGATCCTATGTACCAAAAGATGGTTTGGACATGTTTTTACCTGGTACCGGTGTGTGAGGCTGGAGATGCAGAGATTCTTCCTCTAAAGGTGTGTCAGTGTCTTCGTCTGGATCAGCTGTGAGTATCTATCAGAAAATGGAAAACATCTTTACACGTTCTGTCTGTTTTGCAGTGTTTGGCTCGCGCCTCTCCCCCTGTACCTGTCTGACGGCTGCGAGGCTGGTGAGGGTGCCCAGGCTGCTGCTGTCAGTGATGACCATGGCCTGGGACAGCAGACTGGACGAATGGTACTGAGGTGAGTCTGATTTGTTGTACACTATAACGAGAGTGTAATAAAGAAAGAGTACAACATCATCAAGTGCTCCAATATGCTTAACAATTAACTTTACACTCTGAAAATTTTAATAGAATTTCTAGACGACTTAAAATGTCTTTATTTCAACATATTAATCTTAATTTCAGACGTTTTTAGAAGATAAGATTAGTTAGTTGATGGGACTAAATGATTTTACTTGTTTCAAACTGTTCCTGACTCAGTACATTACTTCTTACTTCAAACCAAATTATTTACCAATGGGTTAAGATATTTTTACTTTCCCCTACTGACAAATCAATTTTCTTTTTTAAGCTAAATTATCACATGATCAGTCAGATTTACCTTGAATCCAGTGAAATAGTCAGCATCACATAAGCAACTAAATCTCATAGTGTCAAAACTAATCAAATCCAAATAAAAATAATAAATTCAAGTCATTTTAAGCCAAGCTAGATAAAAAAAAAGCTGTATATTTATGTTGCCTTGTTCCCTTATAGAGGCCTTCTTATGGGTCTCTGATGAACTATGTGTAAAGTATGAAAGATTATCGCTTTAGTCATAGTTTTTATAGTTTTTATGTTTTGTACTAATTAGATTTTTTTTTTTGTGCTGCTTTTTTATTTTTCTAAAAGCATCTCAGAACATTCCACTACATTGCGTGTTTCTGCTTCTTTGGTCTTACTGTGGCAGGACAGTGGTGCCATGGTGGCCATGAATGGACTGGATCCCATGTGACTGTGGATTTGTTGTGGGGAGCCGTGGAGCTGCTGCTGGAAGGAGATGGGCTGCAGAGTGGTGAAGCCTCCCCCCACGTTGTTTATCACAGGTACGGTCTGTGGTTGTGTGGAAGCTAGACCTGGAAATCAAGAGGGGAAATAAAATACTCAATTATGAAATGCAGGGCAAGCTTTGTTTCGTGACAAGAAAAAATCAGTGGTGGAAAAAGTAGGCCTACTCAATTTTGCTATTTATGTGAAACAAGCGCAACAAAATTCTCTGTACCACTTCATAATAACTACACCTTAATTACCCTTAATAAACCATGAGTGAAGACTTATTTCATAATGATTAAAGAGTTTATTAAGCATGAATCAGGCTTAGTAACTACTTAATTAAGGTTAGGTTTAGGGCTGGGGTTAGGAACTAGGGTTAGAGTATTATTTAAGTACTAGTACCAGTAGTTATTAACTAATACTCTAACAAACTTTTTGTACCCCATGAATTAAGTCTTTGTTCATGCTTTACTAACGCGTGAATAATTGTAGTTATTATAAAATGTTACCAAATTGTTATGTAAAAGTAAATAAATTAGAAATGAGAAACTACTGAACTTTTCTAGCTTTTTATTTGTAAGTTTTTGTTTTCTCAGAGTTGGGATGTTAACTCAAACTATGAACGTGCTAAAAATATCCCCTCAGCCATTTCCGTAAAGAAAAATACTTTTACTTTTCAGTCAGTTCTAAAATGTTTTGAAGTAGAATGTACAGATGGCTTTTTTCAAACGTAGTGAGGTAAAAGTAAAAAGTATCCACTGTAAAATGTACTAAAGTAAAGTACAGATACCTACTTAAGTGCAGGATTGTTACTTTTGCACTTTCCACCACTGAATGCAATAGTATAACATTCTTAGTAAACCATTCTTAATTAACTGTTGTACCGTCCACATATCCACACTGACATACACAAGTGGTTTAAGTACTGTATCTTTTCTAAGGATATATAACAACAGCGTGCAGTGGTTGAAGATGGGATTAAATTATCAACTGTAGTGTATAAGGCAATTCCTCTACCACTTTTGTCACTGAAGAAATGACTGCCGTACCTATGAGCAGTGAAGACTCCCCCAGGCTCATGACGCTGGGCAGAGAGGCCATGATGAGCCCCTGAGAGGAGGAGGACAGGCTGTGCAGTGACGTCAGGGTGCTGACAGGGGGCAGCGAGCCGCCACTTGAAACCTGGATAAGGGCACATAGGGTCATAAGATGGTAGTGGTACCTCCTCTATTTTTGGAGACCTTGGATGATATCAATATCGATGCAGTTCTCAAACAGAATGTGTTTCTTTTTATTATTGAACCATTGACAGTACCACTTCATAATAACTACACCTTATTTTGCCTTAACAAATTATGAAAGACTTAATTCTTAATGACTATATAGTTTATTAAGCATGATTCGGGATTAGTAATAACTGTTTAATTAAGGTTTGGATTTAGGTTAGAGCATTAGTTAAGTTGTTACTAAGCCTGAATCATTCTTAATATTGTTCACTATGAATTAAGACTTTAGTCATGTTTTATTTATGCAGGAGTAATTGCAGTTATTATAAAGTGTTACCCAACTGACCTATAAAAATAAAGAAATATGTTGTGTTTTATTAAGTTTCTATTTGCACCTTTGATCACAGGTTGATAATAGAATCTTACTTTAAACTAAATATTATTACAGTGGCACACACATATATTAAAAAAAAACCAAAGCTCATTAGTTCATTAATTTAAGTTGTGACATGTTGATAATTGGGGCTGAAACAAGTGAATAAATTATTTGCAGTTAAACAGTTGCTTAATTAGTTGACAGTCATTTCAATAATCGAATCATTGTTGTCTGAACCTTACATACTCCAAAACATAGCATGTGCTGAGAGAAGAGGTTGTATGACTCACAGAGCAGGGATTACTCCATAATGACACAAAAAACTGTTATAGTTTTGTTGTTTCTTCTTTCTAACCTACTGTCTGACATAGAAGAAACAACAAACTAGTGTAAAATATATCTTTTTATTGAAACTTTTGTAATTATGCTATATAACTATGTCCTCAAGCTGCATCTTTTTAGCCTCATCTTGGTAAAATTTTGGGGAAACTCAAATTTACAGGCCCTCTGTGAATCAATTAATCAAATAAAAAAATGATATAATAGATAATAATAATAATAATAGATTAATCGATTACCAAAATAATCATTCATTGCTGCCCTATTTATCTGAGGATTTTTTGGCAAGTTTGTGACAGAATTTAAATTTGTCGTTGTTTTTTTCCCTCATACTGGTCAAATATTAGTTACACAATTACGATGAGAGGAAACCCGTCACGTCTTGATCTCTCACCGTTTTGTCGTGGTTTTCGAGGAGAGTGTGGCTGGGCTCCAGCGGGACAGGGCTCACCAGTAAACGTCCCACGCGCTCCCCTCCAGTAACTCTCACTGAGCTCAGAGTGTCACATGAGATCTGCTGGCTGTACTTCAAACCTGGACAACAAAACGGAGCCATGTAGGGTGCAGTCGACTAAAGAAATTCTTGGTTGACTAAAGACATGCCCTGACGATCGATTAGTCGACTAAATGGCACAGTGCAGTGGCTTAAAACTGGCAAACACTCTCAAAACATATCAGTATTTAAAATCTAACCGTACAAACGTTCATGCAAAACAACTATGGTATGTATACAGAAAACAGAACAGTATATTTGGACGTAAATAAGGAAGCTTAAACTCTAGATTCACTCCCAAATGTTTAGATAGCTCACTCCATGTCTTCTCCTTTATGCTGTTGTCCCATTTAAATTCTAATTATCCACATGAAATAATAAGTCGACTAACACAAAGTTTGGACGACTAAAACAACATCAAACAATCAAATCCTGACAGTCCTAACAAGACATTATACATACTTTATATGCAAGAATATAATTTATATCTAGCAACTTCAGTAAAATGATCTTAAGTATTATATTTCCTAACATTTCAGCGTTGTTTGTTACTTTCAAAATTCAGCACTGTCCAACTACAATAACATTCTTCCTCACTTGTATTCATTACTAATAACTGGAAAAAAATGGTGTCTTACAAGTAGGTAAATGTAGTCAGAAAACATGTAATAAATGATGAGTATTTTACCGTGCTCTGGACTTGGGGACAGAGCTGTGTTTGCAGAGTTGACAGAGGGGTTGGTGTAGGTCGTGTCCAGAGCCAGTTTATGGCGGAAAGCCTCCTCTTTGCGGCGGTTGGCAAACCAGTTGTACACACGCACCTCAGTGACCAGGTTAGAGCCCAGACCCGCCAGCTGGGAAGGAGACACGCCCCTCTGCAAGCACTCTGCCCTGGAAACACATTGGTCATAAAACATGTGTAACGTAGAGCAGTGCAATTAATCGTGTTTATAATGTGATTTCAACTATTTATTAAGTTACAAAAATGTTGCAATGGTAAACACAATGAATTGCCTTCTGTTTAGAATTATGAGTGTGCTCCTTTTGGCTCAAAACCTGGAGCAAAGACACTTTTCTAAAACATTACTAATAAAATATATTCAGTCTAAACTTTCTCTACAGAATAATTTTGACAATGTAGAAGTAATTGTTTGAAATAATTGTGCTTTCACTTATGAACCAAATAACTGTGATTATAATATTCTCAGTAATCGAGCAGCCCAAGTGTAAAGTGAAGTGACATTAGCAGGGACCATTCAGTTTGTCTCACCTGTTGCATTCCTCCACTAAACCCTCTCTCTCCTCTTTGCTGGGGTTCTTCTGTCGCTCGTAGGCGTGAAACAGGATCTGCAGCGAGGCTGGACCCCATTTGAACCTGTTCCTGCGCCCTTTCCTGTTGTCCTCTCCTTGGTCGTCCATTGAAGCCAGCCCATGTTTGGCATTCGTGAACTCTGAAAGGTAATTGAATACACAAACTGTGCTCATTGGTTTTATGTACTAGAGCTGCAGAGTAATATAAATGTAACAGTGTCACAAAACCCGCAAATTTAAACAGAGTGCAATAATAATGACAGTTTTACACATTGCTGAAATTGCGATGTTGAGTTGTTGTTGAGTTTTTGCCTTTTGCTTTGTCAATATGATATCTAGGGCTGCAGTCGACTAAAGAAATTCTTGGTCAACTAAAGACCTTCCCTATTGACTAAATTGACTAAAAAGAGGTGTGGCTGTATCTCATCTGGCCCAAACTGCACTAAACACAACTGCACAGGAGTTCAAGCAAAAAGAAAAATAATTTATACAGAAAAGTACCAGGAAATAGTGTATTTATATGTTAGATATATATATATATATATATATATATATATATATATAAATTAGATTAAACTCATGATTCGCTCCAAAATCTTTAGCTAACTCACTCCATATCTTCACTTTTCACAGTTTTTGTCATATAAATCATTTTAACTGAACTAAAATAATTAGTCGACTAATCAAAATGTTGGTCGACTAAAACACCATTGACCGATTAATCGACTAAACGACTAAAAGACTACAGCCCTACTGATACCCAGCAGCCTCAAATGCAGTGTGTGCGGATGAGTCTGTATACTCACGTTGGCTGATCTCACACTGCTTCTTGACATACCAGGTGTACAGAGCAGCTCTCTTTTGGTTCTTCATGGGCGTGCCTTTGTTGAGGTGTTGTGAGAGGTGGGACTGGTTCAGCCCTGTCGACTCCACCACCTCTCGCTGTGGGAGATTGTGCTGCTGCATGTAGCTTTTGACCATTTTTGCAACATGCCATGGATCTTCTCTATAGGCCAAATGGCAAACAAATTAACTCTTACACATGCTGTTATGGGACAGATATGAATATACTCTATAATAGTCTGGATTTTAATTAAATGTTGTGCATTGCAAACTTTTTAAATATAACTCGTGGCACTGCCTTCAATGTTCATGTTCTTTGTAAAGTAACCATCTCATATATGTTGGGTCAGAACTGACAAATACAAATAATAAATTATCATCATATTTTTGAGGCCTGCCACAATTAATTGTTATAATTGTGACTAGTCGACTATTAAATAATTGTATCATATCATAATCTTTATCTGGACTATACTATACACTAAAAAATGCATTATGCCAAATGAACTTTTATTACAAAGACATTGCTACATTATTCAGCCCAAATGTCAAAAAAATAATGAACAATGTCTGATTTGAATAAAAATAGATTTCATTTGTAAATATTCAATATCCAGAAACATTGATTCACTATATTTCAGCCTTTACATGGATAAAAATGCTTGTAAATGTAGAATATAAATAAATGTTTGATCGCTGACTATTTGACTGCTAAAATAATTGTTAGTTGCAGCCTTTATTTTTTAATTTTCTGGTAACAACCATTTATGTGCAATGCTTTATTAAACCCCTGCACCATCAACAAGCCCAGCCCTAATATTTTCAATCTTAAATAGTGCACAGAAAGCATTGCCACTAAGAGGGAAGTGGTAGACTGAGGCGTATTGACAAAGTGAGATAAGGAAAAGCACACAGGGCCAAAGTCCAACTCATTTGGATCAATGAAAGGAAAACCAGAGACACTTTAGATCATAATAATATTTCATTGTACTGTACAAATAATACACAAATGTAGTCAGACTTGTACAAATCCTTCTTCTCTGGACTGTGGTTCACAATTTGTTTTAAGCCAGAGTGACTTAAAAATATAACTTTACATTTTTAAAATCTGTTTTGTGGCTTTAACATACATTTCAAAATTGCCTTATCTCTATCTCAATGGATAAGCCTCATTTGACACAATATCTAACCACACATTCAAAATCATTGTTGAAACAGCACTGATCGGCTTGTGCAAACACACAGCGTCACATGTTACTTGGTTTCTATTAATCTTCACCTCGAGCTTTTGCGTATATAGCTGATTTATTAAGAAATGGTTACAGAATAATGATGAGGATGGGTAATTAGTAACCAGCAAAAGGAGGAACCCTCTTTAAAAATCGCCTCAGAAGCCAGTCTGCAGTGAGGGACAGGCCAAGAAAGGAAGTCTGGAGAAGAACCACTGGATGATATCAAGTTTATATATAGTAATTGCATGGATGTGTTATTAACAGTGTGGATATATTGTCAGGTAAAGTGGTGTGTGTCAGTTGGACATATAAAGTACATGTTGCAATGTTGGTTTAATGTCAACTTTATTTTGCTTCTCGTTGTGGTAAAATGTGAAATGAATCGTTGTAATTTGTGAGTTTCTGGATATTTTTTCATGCTGTCAAGAGTGAAGACTTACTGCAAAAGCCGGTCAACCTCAGCCCGTAGCTTGGCAGCCTCTTCTGGATCTAATTTGTCCAGCTCTCTGAAAATAGGCGGCGGGTAGTCCATTTCTCCCTCCTCCGAGCTCTCCCCATCGCCCCTCTCTGCCTTCTCACCACCACCACCACCATTGCTCAGCCTTTCGCGCTCTAGCTCCCCCACAGCTTGGATCAAGACGTCCCGGGACAGTCCAGATCCCAACAAGGCCCAAACCAGCTGCTCCTGAAGTGCGGTCAAACGGTTCGTCCTGGGTGTCCTGTCTCCTGCGTCCATTGCTCAGAAGATATGCCCCGCTACTGCAAACAAACACAGCTAAACCAACCCAGCAGACCGCTCTGGCCTCAGTAAACCTGTAGCCCTCTTCCAGCTAAAGTTTCATGGTATGCTTTCATTTTCTTCAGTATTTCCTCTTGATGTGTCCTGAGCTGCCTAGTTTTTAGCTCTCCACCTGCTGTTTTGCTTTACAAAGGTCAATTTTTTCTTGTTTGAACCTCCTCTACACCCCCTCCTCCTTACACAGGCCCGGTGAACTTTGTCCCTGCTCTCTCAAGCCCCGGCAGCGACCAAAGTGCGTTTTGAACTACAATAAATGAAAAACTTGGCAGCTGAGGTGGCAACAGCTTACTTACATTTCTACTCAAAGTTTCAGTCCATAAAAGTAAAGTTGGGATACTGCATTGTACTGTGTTTTGTTTTGTAAGTGCACTTTCTACCTCCAGAAACATTTCTTTTCAAATTCTCTTCAGATTTTTGTTAAGTTTAAATGGCTTTATACAGCACATATAGACAGTCATTGACCACATAATTTGAGCAAACAGTGGAGCTGAGCCTGCCTGGTTGCTGATGATACACAAGAGGGCACTGTTGTGTTATCCATCCATACACTGTAACCCTCAGGATCCAGGCCCAACTTGACCCACTTTAAAACATGTTTTGATGGATGACTTTTAGCTTAGAATACATTTTGTAACTATATTTAACAAGTTGTAAATCTAAGAAATTATTTATGTTGTGTGCTTAAATGCATTTGATGCAGATCTGTTTCAATTGTAATTGTACACACATTTGTCATGTGTTTGTTTTGTGTGGGAAGGTGGTTATTATCTGGATTTAATTGCTGTCCATCTCTTTCAAACGTTGAATGACAGTGTTTGTCTAGTCTGGCAAAAGAGGCACGTTTGTTTTGAAAACAGAGAGCAACTGTTTAGTAGCAATAGTTGAAGAAAGTCGAATGTACAGCACAGGTTGTCATGTTTTTCTAATTGTGACTTAGTTTGGTGGATTGCACCTGTGGTAAATATTTATCATAGTTTTGCATCTATGAAGTTGCAGTTTGTGAAGAATTTTTGAAAAGTTAAAGTTGAAAATTACAGGAAGTAGAGCTGAGTTCTAAAACAGAATCTCATCTATAAGCTACGTACCATTGAAAATACAGGGACAATTTAAACACAACTGACACATTTTTCACAAAGTTTAAACAAGAATTTAATAAAATAAAGGGGTTCTCAGGTATATTATTATTTGTCAAATCATAACTATTGTGTAATTTATATGATTTTGGCCCTTGTTTACAGAATGGTTGCTAGGTAAGAGTTGTGAAATTATCTCTACCTATGTCATATTTACTGCCCATGTCCAACCAGGAAGTAATACTATAAACTTTACAAAAACTGTCAAATATGGGCCAAATAGGCAAAATGTTAAGTAAAGTCTCAAATGTAATCATGTTCACTACGCTTTAGTAAAATGTGTAGTTCAACCTGTCATATGCACAAGATATTTAACCTTTGTATAAAGAGCCTCCCTCTGTTTATCTTTTTTGTTGGTGGCTTTCTTGGTCTTGGTTGAACCTGTTGTTTTTGAAACTTAAAGAAAAGGTTGGTGGTAGGAAGTAACTACATGGGAAAGAAAAGTGGCAAGACCTTTGAGAGTTAATGTAGTCCTTTATCTTTCTGTTTCTTTCAGTGTAAAACGCTCACTTTCTCTACTGGGAGCACCTTATACCATTCTCAGGTTCAGCCTATCAGCACCTTTTTGTGTGGGGCTCCTGTTACCCCACCCCACCCTTGGGAAGATGGCATTATACTGTATTTGGAAAGGGTAACAGAGCTCCCTCTATCTCCCTGAGACATGCTACTGACCTGTAATTAAGTCCCATTGTACTATTTAGGGGGAAACTCCTCACCAAAACGGACAGAGGGCGATGTGTAGTGTGTGTGTGGATTTTCAATAGTTCATTTAGGACTGTGACTAATACTGCACCACACAGGCTGGTTTTATCAAAATGGGCCACATGGAGGCTGTGGACTACAGAAAGTAGATATTTTTGAAGATAAGATGAACTTTCCTATAAAAGTCTTAGCAGTTATGGATGTTACAACATGAAATTGTAGTGTAAAATAACAAGAAACAATTGTCGTATTCACTTTCACGTTCTATTTCCACTTCTTCCTTGCACTATGTGAATGAAAATAAATGAAATAAAAATTTGACAATAATTTGACATTAACTGCCAGATTACACAATAAAATACCATGTTGACTTTTTACGTATATGTTGTATTAACATTTTTTTATTATTATGTTTTGCTTCTAAATGTTCATCATTACTTCTCAGACCATACTTTTCAGTTCATCCTTTTCATTTTAAAATTCATTATACAACTGAAAAGATAATCATGATTATGAATGCACCAAATATTCTTGACTTCCATGTAATAAAGTGTTACAGCGACAAGCAGCATTTATAGCAGTATTAGTGGGAACTTGCAGTACAAGAAGTAGCATTTTTGTGAAATTCAAACTGAAAAAGAAATATGTTGGCAGCAAAACAATTGATAAGGAGTACTTGTGGTGGTAGTAAATATTCATGATATAATTTACTGTTACAGGGTTTGTAGTAGAAGTAATAGTAGTGGGGTAAGTAGTGCTATATTTTTTTTCAGACATTTTCCAAAGTAGAGGTTGGCAACATATTGATAACAAAGATATGTTATAATCAAGAAACAAGATATTTCTACACTTTGGGTGGTAATTTTACAGTCCTTTCACATTTTCCTGATACTTAAACCATATTTAAAGACACATTGTAGAATACAGTATTTTTATTGGATTGCTGAAATATTTTCCAAATGTTGTCATTTGAATACTCAACCACAAAAAACTTGCACTTGGTTAATAGAAAACAAGGCCTCATTAAAATAAAAACTCAATAAAATAGAGTAAATCAAATGACCAAAAGACATAGGTACACACCACAGTGTTTAAAGCCAGACAAAAGTAAAAGTGAGTGTAAACATAACACCACTAAAGTAAAGTTGACTGTCAGTACACATAAATGGTCATTTTTTGTTATATTATTTTCAAGTCAGCCTTTTTTTAAGTAGTTCCTTTATAAACAGCAAGGCTCGATTGAAGTCGCATTTCCACCAAATCTTAACTCCTTGTTGATTGGTAATGAGATACAACCCACACTGGCTCATTCTCATTGCTGATCCCATGCTGGCACTTTGTATCACCGTGTTCACACTCCTGGCTCCATCTCTGTCTCGGACCAATGGCCTCGCCGCTCCACACGCATACATCGCCCCATTCAGCCCCATTGATCATGCATGCAGAAATTTAACACACCCCTTAATTCCTGTCCAAATAGGCCCCTGTCCCACTTCCAGAGCTGTGCCTGTTCCACTGCAGAGGGGAGACCGAGGCTGGACACTCTCAACATATCACTGCTTTTTGAGAGAAAACAATATAGGGTTAAGATTGTCAATACCAAGAAAGTTCATTTACAAATAAACTTAGGCTTCAATCCAATTTCTGGTTCTAACTCCACCAAAAACAGCAGCCATTCATTACAACTTCAGTTTTGGCACCTGTTACTCTTCAAATAATCTTATAATCTTCCAATTTTATGGTGCAAGATTTACTTAGACATTAACAGGATTTTACTTAAACTTAGAACACTACTATTTTAAGCCCGCTACAAGGAAAACGAACATTGTCTTTGTCTTTCTAATACTACTGCATTGATTTGCATTGGTTCCTTGGTCACATGTTGAGTCAATGTTGAGAAGATTAGCTGGAGCTGGCTTTAGCTCTAATTAAATACTCAAAGCTAAGCAATGAATGAGCAGCACACAAACCGTCTGTTGTGCCACAGTGTAGCGTATAAGCAGGTTTGAAGAAAGATGTACTGAGACAGACTAAGTTATTGTTGATGATAATGTCCATATGGTTACATTACAACAATGCTTGAGATTACAAGGCTGTGTAAACACAAGACGAGCAATGCAAAACATGTCAGGAACAGGCAAGCTCACTGAAGAAAAGCAAAGTTATTCAAACACATCACATGCTTTTGTTTGAGGTACGTAATATTAAAAATGTAGGGTGTATATTTGTTTTGGAAATTATATTTTTGGAATCACTGAAGATCTCTAAATATCAGTTTCTAATTATATTCGTCATCATCGTCAACTTTATTACAGACTCATAGTCCGAGTTAAAACAGTACAACAGTATACAGTATGTTATATCTATGTTGTGTTTTAAGTGTTACGTTTAAACTAATTTCTGAAAACTAAACATTTTATTTATCGAAATCTTATTCACTTTTTGATAGGAGTTTGACAGAAAGTGTTTCGAAATAAAAGTTCTGAGAATCTGAGTTAAATATTAAGTGACAGTCCACAGGGTCATCACTCTGTGGGTACATATACTCTGCACACTTTAAAGGGTACAGTATGCCATTTCCACTTTAATAAGTGTTTAACCATATTGTAACGATGTTTTTACATCCTTAGTGTACTAAAAGTTGTGTTTTTAATTTGTCCTGTCTGGCTTGGGTGCTCAGAAAATTGTTTTCACCTACACCCTATGTCTTCCCACATCCCTGTACTTAGGTGCAATTATTTGAAAAAAGTGTACTCCAAGTGACACATGTCAGGTTCTAAAATGTCACGCTGCAACTTTTCAACAATAAAAACCTGTAAATGAAACTCTGTGTACCTCACCTTGTCTACTCTGATTGTATTTATTTATTTTTTTGGTTCTATTTAAAGTGTTGCCTCTATTCAAGTGTTAAACAGTTTAGCTTTACTTCCAACAGTAAAAATGGCATGGACATCCAATTTAAAGTCCTGGACAAGCCTCTAAAATATGCATAACTTGCAACATCAAGATCAAAGAGAGGGAATACAGCACTTATAACATGTTACTGGGCCTTTAACTTCCCAAATCATTGAGCCATGTAGATTGTAGAGGATTAAGTCCAAGGCTATGGCTGTTTATCTATAATATACTAAAACTATATTGGCTGTTAGAACTCTTTCCATAATATCCACGACTTATCAATGAGCTCTATTTATCTGAACCCATTTTTCGGAAGAGGTGTGCGGTCCAGCATGCGCACTGCCGTCTTGACGCAGGGGGCGCACGTGGTTCGCCAGGATGGACGCGACGCTGCGACGGTGGCGGGGATTGAAAGAGAAGCGGGAGGAGGAGGAGTCTGTCCCAGGCTGCATCTGGCCTCCTGCTCCCCTCTCTGTCACCCCGGGCCAAAGCACAGGGCCAAACCCGCCCCGCTCCAGTCAGTCTCTGCCTGCTCTCGCACTCGGCCCGCCGGACACAGCAGCGCCCACACAGCGAGCACTCCAACATGGACAATGAAGGGAGCCAGAGCAGCCTGTCCAGCACGGACTCACCTCACGACCCCTGGTGACTAAAAAACTTTTGACTTTTACACTTCTTTCATACTTTTTTCGCGCTTCAGTTAACGGAGCTTGTAAACAGAGCCGGTATTCTGCGCTGCTCTGGTCTGTGGGCAGCGCACACCTCCATAAAGGCAGCCACTCATGAATCAAAGATGATACGCGCAACTCTCCAAAACACATTTTTCCATTTTAACCTCAGTCAGACTTCATTGAAATGACGTTTTCTCTATTTTTTCCACAGCAAAATGTTCATAGGTGGACTGAGCTGGCAAACAACACAAGGTAAGTCTTTCCACTTCTTCCCATAGACGCACACTATGCCATACGTCTTAAAAATCCTGGCACTGACTACAAGGAGCCAATAGAAGATTCTTGAATCACAACTTCTTAATGTTTGCGCAAGATTTAAAAGTTTGTTCATTTTGAATATTTTGAGTTTGCTTCCTCGGCGGCTGCGTTTCAAAACTAAGTTGAAACTGTTTAATACTACATATAAGTAGCCTACTAAGGCTACTTATATGTTTATACAATATGTTTAACAAGTTGATTTAGGGATTACACATGTCTATAAAAGTAAACTAATGTTGGTGAAACTTTACAATAATGGTTTCCACTTTCATTCTATTGTCTGTGTTCTCACTTTAGTTTTAAAGGACAACTTGTTAATATTTGCTAGATGTTTCAAAAGCGTAGTTAAAGTATGTTGGTGGAAAGAGTTAGTTAGCATCTAATTTAGCCACACGTTTTATGAAATATCAATTACTAGGTCTAAAAGGTAAATAAACCATCATAACTAACATGATTACTTTTTTCACTCAGAGGGGCTGAAGGAGTACTTTTGCAAGTACGGAGAAGTGAAGGAGTGTATGGTGATGCGAGATCCAGTTACTAAGCGCTCGAGGTGAGCCGCTCTTACACTGAGCCGCTGCTATACTCAAAGTTCATCTGCTTATTACACAACATCACAGTATTTTCATTTATACCGTTCTCTCCATGTCTACAGAGGGTTTGGATTCGTCACCTTTGTTGATCAAGCTGGCGTGGATAAAGTTTTGGCCCAAAGTAGACATGAGCTGGACTCAAAAACAGTGAGTTCTCTGTATTTACTTCCCACCAACAACTAATCCCTTTGCTCAGTGTTTGATTAGTGGATTTTACAATAATCCTTTGGAGATGTGGGTAACTACTACTGCTGCTGCTACATTTTTACATGTTTACGGAGTTTCCACTTTGCTGAGTTACTCCTCAAAGCATGTCGTGTTTGTCGCTCGTACTGTGGCTCTTGCATTTGGTGTGATGCCACGATGGATACTTGTACTACTATCCACGGCAGCGAGGCTCTCAAATAAGCCTGAAATTTCCCATAGAAAAGGGTTCACTGCCCAACTTTGATTTGCTCCAACAAAAGGTGAGCCACAGTTTCTTTCAGTGTCTAGTTTTTGTCCCAAGGGTATAATGACCCAAAAAGGAGTTTCAGTCAGGAACAAACACATGCAACTTGAAACCCTGTAGGTGTCATGGCAAAACCAACAAACTTATTTTCCTCCAACTTCCAATCTAATTAATGAACACATTGAGACTGTTGCACCTGTGCGAATTGGCGGTGAAAAATCTATTAATCGTTCGGTGTTATAGAGTGTGATTTCGAGTGTGTGTGTGTGTGTTCTCATGTGTGTGTGTGTGTCTTTTTGTCAGTAATGAATTGTGGGTTGGTCTGGGAACAATGCTGCACGTTGGTAGCCATAGGGACCAGTGCCCCCGCCTCTCTCCTCAGTGGGGCGGCTGCGAGTAAGTCACTGTATTGAAATTAAGGGGAGACTAATTCTTTTTACCCCGCTTTTGTGCTCTGAGCGATGCACCTTCTTTTTTAGAACAGAAGAAAAGTGACCAAGTAGAGCCACAACCGGAAATTGTTTTTTTTTTTTTTCTGTGTGTGATTTTCAAACTTTTCACAGGTAACTCCAAAGTCTAACCCTAAACTAGTCAAAAGAGAAAAAGACTAAACTAGGTCTATAGTCACAGTAACGACCAAGATGTAGCAGGATCAACTTTTGGTAGAAAGAAAAATCCTATCACTTCTCATTTACATCAGTTTCATTCCAGCTTAAATCATTGTTCTGTCCATAAGGCAATATTTTCTTAGTTGGCACTCGAGCTGAAGAGTTTGAGAATCACTAAAACACAATGCCGCGAATAGATGCCAAGGAAATAGCCACATCACAGAAAGTCTCCAAACTGTATTTTTGTGTTTTGCCTCCGCTCCCCAGTGCCCTACTGTTATAGTGTCAGTTGCAGGCACAACAGCTATGACAAGTGGCATCATCATGGTTGGACGCCACTAACTCACCATGGGGTTGGTTTCCATCGCAACCCCCCCTCCACAGCTGAAGAATGGCTCTGTCACAAAGACAAAAAACAGATAGACAATGCTCATCACTTACTATAATTTCTTGGATGTCACAAATCATGAGTGCCTAAACTGTGATTTTGGAGGAGGAAATAAGTCAGGCGAGTCATATTAATAGCCATCGTGTTTTAGAATATATTAAGGAGTTGTTTACTTAATGACTGAATATAATCTTCCGTCTCAACTTGTGGATGTGTCAGGTCTACAGAGCGGCTCAGACTGTCGGGCCCCTTGTGGCCTGATGTTGGGCGTGTCGGAGAGTGTGTGTGTTTTGGGCATGTAGAGCTTTCGGATGGTGAGTTGAGTAGGTCTTTTACAACCCCCCCTCCTCACCCTCTCCTTCACCTCCCCCCGCGCTTCTACAGACAGGTTATCCAGTTAGAAAAGGGAGAGAAAAGTTCTCCAGTGGCAACAGAAAGAATGTGCCATGCTGTGACCGACTGAAGCAGTGGAATTAACACAGCTTTGCACAGCCGAGTGGCCAGAGAGCAAATACAGTGGAATTTATTGGAACTTGTCGTGTTGAAGGACAGATGCGGCCTGCTTTTGACCGCTGTAGGAAAGCAGGTTTTACCGTGATTTATGTAACGGTCGCACTGTTAGTTTGTCGCCCCTCTGGGTAGCCCTCCCGGTTTCCTGCTATCTGTAAAGCCAGTGACAGCCGATGCAAACTGCACCTTTTTGTGGGACAAGGTTTCCATTGAAGTGTAGCTCCAAGGTGCTCGCAGAGGAGGTGCACTACACAAAACTCCAATAAGGGCTTGACGTGAACTTATTAGCTCACGGACCACAAGCAAGCTTTCGTAAAACCTAGCAGCCCTTTAGGAGTTCCCTTGACCGTAGATAGTGAAATGAGACGACTGATGGTGTAGTCAGAATAAGGGTAAACGGTGGCAGAGTGGTTAGCTGTGGTGGATTGATGACTCCAGAGTGAATGATTGTCTGTTTGTATGTCTCCGTCAGCCCTCTGATCAGACGTTTATTTTACTCCACTTAAGGGCTTTAGTCACTCATACAGCCAAAAGGAAATGTGTAAAATGAAGAAATTATCTCCCCATTAGAAGTTGGGCTGGGCAATATTGACAAAAATTATTATCTTGATATTTTTGGAGCATCCTGATAACAATATTCAGACTATATTTTGTCAGAAACATGTCTTTAAACATACTAGTTGAGGCTTAATTGTCAGACAAATGGGAAATGTCTGTAAAACGAATCACTTAAGTTCAGAAATATCACCATGTACCTTTATTTTGAAAGTTTACAACAAAACTTTTTTCATTTTTATTCTTAATCACCTCTTTTTGCAGTATTATTTCCTATAAACAATATACTCAATATGAAATGTTATCTAATATCTACATTTTTAAATATTGTCCATCCCTAATAAGTAGTAACTTTTTTCTTTTCATTTATTATCTGCTAAATTTACTGGAGCTATATATTTTAAAACTCAACCTGTCAAAGTGGCTAGAGCGATTTGTACAAATATTCGCCTCACACCCTGATCACCAGACTGTATGGTGCGTCCGTAGATTTGTTAACCGTTTCCCGTCTGGACGATGGGGGCTGGTCGTAGCACCGTTAACCCTTTCTGTGATTAGGATGGCACTCCTAGCTAATAGGATTGCGGTCAACGAGCTTGGGTCTGCCTCTTAAAGAAGTTTAACCGAGTCGAGTAAAGTGTGATCAGGGCAGTGACAGGCAGTGCGCTCGGCCAACTGTTGCATACCGTGGATGTAGCGCTCAAAGGGGATTGGCCTGATTTCATAAAGCTCTATTGGAATTACGTCCTTGATGGCCTTATACTGCTGAAGGCCTTTTTCACATACCTCTCCAACCTGTAACTATCCACACTAAGATCAGAGGTGGGTAGCCGTACTGTAATTGCTCACTGTTGCATGTAAAAAATGAAATATAATGCATTAGTTAATAAAATAAAATTAAGTCATGTCTTAATAGTGATACAGTCAGATAGCCAGAATATTCAAAAGTGCATATTCTGGTAGTTCCATCCACAAAAAGCATCTTAATTCACTTAAATTAAGATATACAAAACTGTCAACATGTCTCCCTTTCAGTGCATACGTTCTTGAGGCAGTGGACATTTGTAGAACTATAATTCTCAAAGTTAAAGTATCATAATTTAAAATAACCAATTGCTACCCACCACCGACTATGTTAAAGTTTCTTCTGCCAAAAAACAAGCCCTTTATATGCTCATTCTGACTGTTTAATTTCCACGTGTTCCTGTCCTGGGACGCGCTGTGTGCCGCCCTTTGTTGATCTTGTTTGTTTGTGTGTGTGTCTGTTTGTTTTCCGAATGTGCAGGAGTGTTGGACGTCAGGCGGGTTGGTGACCGGAGGTGACTATCAGAGAGTAGTCTTTAGCTCCATATACTAGAAACTAAACAAGTAGAAACTGCATCTGATCCTCAAGTCTTTAGCCTAGTCTTCTCACTCTGCTACTCTTTAGACCGACAAAATATTAAAAACAAGATCTACTTCGGTGAAGTAAAAAGGTTTATTCAAGTAGATGCTCTAGGTAAACGCATGCGGTTTACCATAGAGGCTGTGTAGATCTTCATAGTAGTTCCTCTCATGGTTTTGGACTAATCTTAGCTCTGGACTGTCTCACCATCTGTTAGAGTAACCGCAGTACAGTGTGGAGTAGTCTAGTTGTTTTCTAGCTCTATTAGATCAGTATAGACTAATATAGTGGTCTCGAATTACAATTTTACAGCCTGTCTTTGATTGCATCCTCGTGGCATGGTGTGGCTCTCTCTCCAATCTCTTAATCTTGGGGACTTATAGTGGGTTTGGAGAGTTTTCTGTTTGTAGTATGTGCTAGTTATTACTTCAAAAAACATCTTGTGTGGAGACACAAGGCAGAGGACGGTCCACAACACAGGTATGGGAAGTCTTTAAAAAGGCTGCATGGTTTCACAATGTATTGGGGTATTTGAAGTTTTGCTAATAAGAGTAAGTAAGAGTTAATTGGTGAACAATACACAATGATCAACAGGTAATATTTGAACTAAGTGGAGCAAAACTAAATTGTTGTGTAATTTACAATGTAGCTAAACTAGAAACTTTTGGAGAGCACAGACTTCTACCAGGGCATTATGTTTTTGTTACATGAATTTTTCCCATTCTGCTCTCTCCAAAGTGGTTTTCTTGGTTGCTAGCCAGTGACTTAGCTAAAATTTATCAAAATGAAAAATCAACCAATTTTGCTGTCTGCTGACAAACTCCAGCAAAGAACGACTTTATTAATGCAGACAGAGAGTGTTTCTGTTTTTACTGATCAGCTCCAATACTAAATATATAAAATAATGTTGTAATCAAATTAGAGCTGCTCGACTTGGGAAAAATGTTTAATTGCAATATTTCTGACAAGTGTAGCAATTGCGGTTAGATTTCCATTTTGTTTGAACAGAATCTTATTGTTAAAATTTCACATTTTAAACATTTTGACAAAAAGACTGAAATAGGCCTCTGAACTGATAATAAAATAATCCCATGTATTTCAGTAGATGTTTTTACATATCTGAACTACATATGTGGCAGATTTTATGCAGAATTACAAGTTACTTTGTCGTTTGTGGCGGAAATTATGATGCCTCAAAAATTGCAGTCTTTGCAATTTGCTGATTGCGTCATTTCAAATTGCGATTGCGATTCGAATGTGATTAATCTGCAGCCCTGATACAAATCATCATTATTGGGGCAGGGGAAGACTAACACAAATAAAAAGCAGAACGCTGTTGGAGTGAGTGATTGACAGCTCTGTGCTCCTTCCTCTCTCTGTCACTCCTCCCTCTGTCTCTGTGTTTCTCTATGGGCTCTGGTTGCGGAGGTGAGCGGTGTTCGTGATTGTATAGAGCTTGTGTGAGATTCCTGCAGATCACATGTCGCACTGTAGTGACGAAGGAGGCAGAGGTTGAACGGGACATTCCCCCGGTCAATCCACCTGCAACTACGGCCCATACACTTAACCTGTGTGGAATTAGAATAATAGATGCGCTCCACGAGGGAATTCAGAGCATATTGTGCAAAACATGTAGGTCAAACGATGCTGAAATTTTAGAACACAAAATCAGCAATAACAATATGGCTAACATGTGCACTTTATGACACTTAACCTGTACAACTTAGAGGCCAAACACAACTGATCACAGCTGTGTTACCCCACCTTGATGAACTGAGTCTTTTGTCTTAGGGTATCTCACATCAAACACTTGCAAACATTAGAAATTACTGCATTTGCTTCCACAGATGAAAAAAGCCCTGTTTGAACTTGCAAATCTATGTAGTAATTAATATCGTCAGTTGGTTCAGGTGGCTTATTCAAATACTATAAAGTTAGACTTCCTTTAGCCTCGTTGCAGTAAAATATGTTTTTATTTTGTTTTTAAGGAGTGAAATTGTAAAACTGCATGTAGTGAGTTGCCATTGTACTTAACATGCATCTTCTCTTTCTATCTCCTCCTCTAGATTGATCCAAAGGTTGCATTCCCGCGCCGAGCCCAGCCTAAGGTGAGTTTCTTATATTATTTGTGTACAGTGTTAGTTAGTGTTCACTGCTTTTCTGGGCTAATGCCTCGTAATCTGATGAACCTGAGCTCGCATCACTCTACTGTTACGCGATCACGGGCGAACAAAAACTTTCACAACTTCAGGGGTTTCTGGTATTGTTGAACCTGAACGAAAATGCAGGTATCACGTTTCGGGAATGTATTGTCCAGAGTGGAGATTGGTTTGTTTGTCTCTTTTAAAAGCATGGGAAAACCAGTTGCACCGTGTAACATAATGAAGAAGAATACTTGGCTGCTTTAATTAAATTGAAATATTTCTTTTGCCTATTTTATGATGCACAGATTGTTGTATAGACAGAATTCATAAAACAAAAACTTCACCCGGCAACTAACGTTGTATCAAGTTATCAAATTATGGCTGTATAACTTGAATGTAGAAGAACTGCTAATTTTTTTTATTTTTTGTTTGAAAGATAAGAATGTAATCTTTAAAAACATTAACATCTTAAATGTGAATTATGTTTTCTTGCAAGATCACATTGATGTGTTGGAAACAAAATTGTGCACCAAAAACTAAAAGAATGATAAAGGATTTGCATGTAAAAATATCTCTATTCCGCGTCATTATGGGGCAACAGTGGCTCAGGGGTTCGAGCACTCGTCCACCCGCTTGGACCACGTCATCGTGTCCATCACCCAGCTTGCTCAGTATGAATTTGGAGCGGTCGGAGCGGTTGGTGGTGCAGATTGGTAGCTTCATTTCCGTCAGTCTACCACAGCTACTACCACAGCTTCTGTAGCCACAGCTGCTTACCACCACCAAGTGTGGACTGAATTAATAATGACCACAGTGTAGCGCTTTGAGAGGCTTTGACGAGCCTGTAAAGTGCATTACAACGCATTATTATTATTTATGATATTGTGACAATTGTTTTTTTTTTCTTTTTAGTTAGTGACTCGAACCAAGAAGATTTTTGTTGGAGGACTGTCTGTGAACACAACCATAGAAGATGTCAAGCAGTACTTCGACCAGTTTGGGAAGGTGAGAGCAATTTAAAACTTTCCTGTTTTTTTTTTTTGAGTTGCCAATTCTACCACATCTAGACACATTATCCCATGGTCTGATTTATATCAGTACTAGGAAGACATTCAAATTGGCTACCTTAGTTTCTTTATCTTACGCATTAGTTAAGCTTTTGCATACTATGTAAAATAGTCTTCATCCCCAGGAAACTGCAGACTACACCTGCAAAGTAGATGATTCAGAATGCCGGCCCAACCTTTATTTACTTTGAATCTCTTAGTTACTGGTGATATTTTGCAGTGCTACTTCAAATAATTTTCAAGACAAATTTTGTATCGAATGCCAAAAAGATGTTTTTTGTCCAGGTGGGTTTATCTCACAAAATGTCCTAAGTAATTGTGTGACCATTTGGATTTTGCAATTGTTCCAAACATGAACTACAGCTTTACACACAACAGGTAGCTCACAAAAAACAAATGTGAATCAAGAGGGAAAAGACTTGAAGAGGATTTGCGAGGGAAATCGTGGGGCTGTAGGAGGTCCAGAGCAAAGCAGCACAGCCTGCAGTGCCAGGTTGTTGAAGGGGGACTGAGAGGGGACCGTCCCGTGTAGAATGAGGAGTAGGACGAGGGGGGTTGAAAAGTTTTGTGTGGTGATGGTTTGAGGAAGGAGGAGGGATTATCAGAATCTGAATTAATCTGATGTAACAGCTGCTCCGACCCACGCCCCCCCTCCTGCACCCCCTGGACCCGTTACCGTGGCGACCTGGCCTGCCCATTGTCCCGGAGTAATTCTGCGGGAAAAGGGTTTTGTTCTCCAGGAGGAGGGATGCCTACTGCTCCCGGGGCGTTTGCATGCGCCTTTGTGTGTGTGTGGGGGTCACTTCAGGAGTTTAGCATCAACTTAAAAAATCAACCAAAAACAAAATTAGACTTTTTGTTTTGAGATGAAGTAGTAGTTTCTTCTTGTGCTTCTTGTACAGTTTGAAGAGTTCAGATTAGCTACCAAGTTTAAATACGTCTTTATGTGCAGGTGGTCACTTAAAGAGTTTAGCGTTTACTCAACTGATATAAATAAATGTAGGGAAAACTTTTCTTCCTCTACTTTTTCTACTACTAAATTATTGTTGTTGTCACAAACGTCGGAAATATTCTTGGCTTCCTGGCATCTAAGTTTAAAATGTCTGTTGACTTTTAGGGTGTTTTTTTCTCCATACACTTACAAAAATAAATCCAAACCAAAAATACAAAAACTTTACAGAAATGTTGCCATAAAGTGAATGGTTTTAATTGTGTCAAGCAAAGCACAAAAGTTTGCCAAAGTTCTCATTAGCAACTGAGTTTGAAGAGGCCAACGAATAGATGACGGATCCACAAAAGAATCGACAGGAGAGAGAGGGAGAGGGGCGAGAGAACTGGGGCAAAGATGGGGTGTGGGGGACCATTATGCTTCTGTACAAAGCTTGGCAAATGTTTAGTTAGTTTGGCCACTATTTATGGGTAGAATTGCCTGCTACTGCTCTTAAACAAGAAAGAAATCGAGTGTAGTTAGATTTAGACCTAAAACTTTAGCAAAGACTTTGGTTTGTAGTTGTAAAGTTAAAGTTTGAACGTATTCGACAGGTAGTTTTCTTGCTCTTTAAAGTTCAAAGTTAGACAAGTTAAGTTTGTTATTGGTTGTCACTACTTCTCACTGTATAAAGACATGTTGTTTTGAACAGAAATCATGAAGCCTTTTCAGTTGCAACTTAATGATAAAAACATTCAACAGGTAAACTTTATCTGTTGCCTTATTAACCTTTTTGAAAGTCACACATTGGGAACATGTTGTAAATGCTGCTTCTCCTGACTAACACTGACCACATTCACTGGCTGCACAGTTTGGGCCTTAAGTTTCCCCTTAGCTCCCCGCTCAATCATAACATCTAGATGAGTTTTGCCAAGAGAGATATCGAGGGATAGTTGGTGAAATGTGGGCTCCAACCATCCATGGAAGTTCCTGATTAGACTGCCTCACTGGATCTTTTGTGCCCCGCCGTGGTGCGAACAAAGGGGCGCGGAGAGGGATGGGCCCGGCATAACAGGGAAGATGAGAGCTGGAAAAGAAAGGATAAGAGGGAATATTGTCCTGCCGAGCGACATTAAAACACCCAACCTTTGAAATAAGGAGCAGTGAAGTGCAATTACGGCTGTTTACGTGTATTTAATGTTTACCGTGCACATTGTTCAGCTGTTTTGATCACTTAGAATCCTTTGTATAGAAGGTGTGTGCTTAACATGCTGCATCTTGTTTGCTGGAAGTCTGATTATATTAAGACAGATGTTGAGCGAGTGCAATTCTCCACTTGAATGATGGTACATGGATACATTATACTCTATAAAAAGTTCTGAACAAAGTTGTTTTTTTAGTTCGTTTTAAGCCTTTTGTGATTGCTGCTTATAAAACTAGTGCTGTCATTGTATCTTCTTACCTATAAAGTAACACCACTACTTTTACATATGACAAACTATTTAAGAGGCACTTAGTAAACCAGTTAATGCTATTTCCAGATTTAAAACTACTTCTGCAATTACTCAGTGTTTCTCATATGTTTAAGGGAAACTGGTGGCACAGCCGTCTCATTTGAATAATTCAGTCTCCTACAATTTGTGAAGTATAAATTACACTTATTGTGATATTTAATCTTTAAGCAGTTCACTTTCTTTGCACAGTATAGTTACTATAAAATGTTTCTAATGATACAATGGTCAACAAAGTGTGATTTTATGATGTCAATGTATTCACCTTATTCCGCCCCGCCCACTTTTGCCTCATTTTGCCACAGATCCACACTCCTGTAGTAAACACACTTAAGGTTAGACAAAAACCCCTTTCACGCAAATGGTGGACGAGGGAAAAGTCTCGCCGCTAAAACGTTATATTAAGTAGATGGATTTGTGTAAAATGTTTAACATACACATTATTTTCCGTTGAGCTCGTTTGCCCCATGTAAACTAATACAACAGAAAAAAGATGGCGGCGCCCACAGCAACTTCCGGAATAAGATGAATAGTCCAGGTTGTTTTTTAGATTATGGGGGAGAATTTTAGACTTTGGGAGGCCACTACAGTCTCCTCTATTTATGGGAAATATTGGATTACTACTATTATTTCGCTGCTGGAACTGCTTTTACTATATTATAAATAGATTTTCAAAGTTTCCATAAGAGTAAAGTTGGGTTTTTTGTGATAAACCCAAAGAATTCTCCAGAGATATCACAGAGTATCACAAAATGTATTGCATCTTATCATTGTATCATCCTTGCATATAATACCGCTCTTATTTTCTCTTTTTTTTGGCCTTGGATCTCAAATGTTTGCTGCTTATAAAATGGCACCAATCACATAAGTAGAGCAGTTGGCCAGCGATGTGCATGTGTCAGGCCATGAGGAGGTTGGTGACTTCAGGTCCTCTTTCACAGACTGACACTCTCGAGTAACCTTTGACCTTTCCGTAGGCAAACTGCCCTTGGGGGTCCGCTCACACACGCAAACGCACCCCTCTCTGTGGGACTATGACAAATTATTCAGTGGAGCATGCCCACCGCGGCTGCCAGTAAACTTATTATAGACCCAGATAGGACAGATTCATTTACCAAATGTTTATCTGGACCATAGACACATGCAGTATAAATGTGTGCGCAGCAAAGTGTTGTGAAGGAGGAGGACAGTTGACCGATGACCATTGCCTTAGTCCACATTTTGTCCTGTTAAGACCTGGTTTGTTTGTGTTTAGATCTGAATTATTCCTTTTTTGTTGGGTATTTATGTTGAATCGCATTTAAATTTTGATCCCTGGCTAAGTTCTTAGACCTTCCACGATTTGAATAGAGTTTGATGCAAAACTACCATGACGCATTTTATTTGAAAGTTGCTGTAGTTGATCTTTGCCCGGTCAACTGGAAAAACAAACATTTTAAACTTTTCTAAACAAATCTTTTAAGTACTTTTGTTGTTGTTTGACCTTTGAATGGACTATCACCAGTATGACATTGTAGTGATGGTTGAAGTTTGTCTACAAAGATACTTCCTATGTTTTTGAATCCCTTCAAACTTGCACATATTATATCACTGTTTTCCTAATATCATGTAACGCTCACGTGCAAGCAGCGTAGATAGACACCTGTGTTAATGCTCCATAAAGGGAAGAGGCCAAGCTGTGGAAAGAGACGGAGAGAAAGAGAGAGAGGTCAAACGGAGAAGAGGAGGAGGAATTATGGCCGACTGTGCCAACAAACAAAGCCTGCAGGCCTCCTTTGTTCTGCCTGGGCCTTTTGTCTCTGCACTCTCCTCCCTCTCCACTTTGACCCAGTACTTCTGCCTCTTCTTGCTGTTACTTACAGGACTTTGAGTGCTCTCATTCAACAATCCACCTGTCGCTATTTCTCTCAATATCAGTTCCCGCTCTCATCGAGTCTCCACCTGCACTGGATTCACCTTTCTCAAATATGACTTTCTCTCTCTCACTCTTTACGTCGCATGCGGTGTGCGGCCTTTGTCCCATTCACTCTCTCACTATTCATAAACCATATTTGATGTTGGCCCTGGTCTGTCGGTTGGAAGAGGGACTTTTTGTAGTGTTGCCATGGGAATGTCAAACTTTGGACCGGGACAGAAAGACGGGGAGGGGTTTATCTGCTTTGACTGGGCATTTCAGTAGCAACTTAAAATCTCAACTCTCATTAAATACAACCACTTGTGATCGACCAGTCATTCTCCAACTGTGAGGCAGGTGCATGGAGTGCCACTGAAGTGTTGTGGCTGTTCATTTCAAATTAGTTTTATTTATTCATTGAAAAATTGAAATAGGACTGGCCATGTCCTGGTGAATATCCAGTCTTAGTTTAAACTTTTAAAATGGTTTAGTTCCTGGTTTAGATTTGAAAGAGTTATGTGTTTTTATTGCAATACTTCAAAATTTGTACAACTTTAGCATAATTGTCATGTGTTTTAGTTTGGTTTAGACCAGTTTAAACCTATTCTGACCTGGTTTCTCCTAGTTTAGTCCAGGTTTAGCACTGGTTAAATTATGTATTTTAGTTGTACACTCTTTTCTGAACTGGTTTAGTCCAGGTTTAGGCCTGATTGAATTATGTTTTTAAGTTTTACACTAATTTCTGACCTATTTTAGTCATAGTTTAGTCCACGTTTAGCACTGGTTGAATCATGTTTTTAAGTTTTACACTAATTTCTGACCTGACTTAGTCCTAGTCTAGTCCAGATTTAGCACTGGTTAAATCATGTTTTTAAGTTTTAGACCCATTTCTGACCTGGTTTACCCTTAGTTTAGCAATGCTTTAGTCCTCCTACAAAGGCAGCACTAGAAAAGTGCTGGTACAATGTGTGTAAAGCTTAACAATCAGTGTCATTGAGTACAGTATTCAACTCTTTCAAGTCGCTGGACCCTTATTTTCTTATAAAAAACCTTTTGCGAGTCCCCTCTGCTCCCTCCCCTCGCCCCCTCTCATGTCCATCTGTTGCTGAGCCTCCTGCAGAACTTGAGAAGGGCTGAGGTCAGGCAATATGCCGCCTGGCCAGAGAGATATCAACGCCTAAAGCACTTTTATTTGTCTCCATTTTAGGTGGACGATGCCATGCTCATGTTTGACAAGACCACCAACAGACACAGAGGTGAGGCAGCAGAGTAATATTTTGCAGTTCTATATTATTTTATTTTATACCAAACTTATAACCTACTTTAAATGATCAAAACAACACAGTGTGAAATCAAAAAGGTACAGAACCAAAGCAAATGTGCAATAAAAATAAAAAAGAGTATGTTGTCATAAGAAAACCAAAGTTACTTGTAAATGGGGATGTCTGTGTGAGAAAAAACAGTGAAACACAGTTTTCAAGTCTCAACACTATTCCTCAAGTTTGTAACTTGCTTTATGAATTGTAATCGTCTGAATGACAAAATAAAGTAAACATGACAAAAACAACTAGATTTATACATATATAAATATATATACAGTATATATTTATAAGCACTTTATATTTAATTATAGTTATATTTTTAACTACAGGTTGAATTAAAAACACTTACCGTAATTTTGGTTCTAAAATAGTCACAATTATAATTTTTTATAACATCAACACTTGTGAAATACATAAAGCTATTATTTTCATTATGTACAAGTGTGCCTCCTCACCATGTTTTATTTGACACTGTTGCACCTCCATCTGAATGTACTCCTGCTCCTTCCTGTGTCCCATTGATCCGCCCCCCTGTTCCTCCCTCCCTCACCCCACAGGGCTCCTTCCTGTGGGCTGAGCTACAGCAGAAGAACAGGGCTAGTCTAATTAGCCAGTCCGTTAATCGGGATCAGAATAAAGCCTCCTTAAGCACCTCCTCTGCGTCCTGGGACTGATCGATTATGACAGGCTACAGGCTTTGGCCCGGCCTTCTGGTCCGGGACGAGGACTTGTTTCAGAAGGGGGAAGGGAAGAGGGCAGAACGTGTTAAGAAGCTATTACAGTGCCGATTACTGGAGACTAGACAAGTGTATACTGTACACGTAAAGTCTTTGTAAAGTTAACCACTCTCAATGTATGTATCTGTGCTACAGGTTTTGGTTTTGTGACATTTGAGAATGAAGATGTGGTGGAGAAAGTCTGCGAGATACACTTCCATGAAATCAACAATAAAATGGTGAGACTTAAAGTTAATACAAAACGCTACAACAAACTCTAACATCAGTCTGTTCTTAGTTTATTTTCTTACTGAATCCAATTTTTTTAAATGTAAGTTATGGTAAAGTCCTGGGTTACCCTGGATTTGTCCTGATTTAGTTTGGACCTAACTGCCACATTTTAGGTTGAGTTCTGTTAACTTAAGCCCCGTTCAGTTTAGATTTAGACTTATTTTAGCAATTTCAGTTAAAATAGTTAAATATTTTCGGTGGTTGCACTTTGAAAGAAAGGTTTGAGAACCACCCTGACCTTTATACAAGTACCTATAAAACTAGCCTCAATTTAAGAGCTTCTGTCCGAGTGTTTCCAGAGTTAAAGAAAGAAAAAAGTTAACAGTTCTGGGTTGTCAAAAGTATTCAAAATCAGATACTAATCGATACTACAAGTAATCAAAACTAGATACTCATTAGAAGAAGTATCAGTACTAAAGAAATTCCTTTTACAAGACAAAATTTGACCTTTGAACAGTTTTGAATGATCTTGAGCTTTATCAGAGCTAGTATAAGACCAAAATGTTCAATAAAGAAAGTGCTTTTATTTTGTGTTGAAAATGTCAGTCTATTGTCAAAAACCTGGATCTAAAAAAGAGCAGTTGTAATTATCCTTGTGGTATCGAATCGAGTTTTAAGTTTTAGTATTGTGACAACTCTACAGTTACATATTGAAGTATACATGTGCAGATGTTAATGCTTTTTAAATTATTGATCTTTTTACAAGCATTTTTATGCGTCTTGCAACAGGTGGAGTGTAAGAAGGCTCAGCCCAAGGAGGTGATGTCCCCCACCGGCTCAGCTAGGGGGCGCTCTCGGGTCATGCCTTATGGAATGGACGCCTTCATGCTGGGGATTGGTATGCTCGGTAAGTTAATATTGATCAGGACAGGAAGTGTGCAACTGTGTTTTACCTGGATCTGATAATAACTGCACTAATGCTCCAGCTGCTCTAAATGTCACATCGGCCTCATGGGGAGAGGGCTGACCATTTACCCTGGCTGCACGCTCTAGACATGTAGAGTTAATCATGCTGCAAATACTATAATATTAACAACAATAAGCTACAGAGCCACAATGAGGAAACTTTCATCTTAAGCTTATTATGATGACAATAATAAAACAAATCTTGCTAAATATCATATAGTAGTAAAGGAAAATGCCGTTAACCATATTATAAAGGTGTTCTCTCACCATAAAACCCGTAAATCAATCGAAGTACAACTTTAAATCATCCTGTATTGTCAATCTATTGAGGCTTGAGTACTCAGAAAGCTCCTGTTTTCATTTACCCCCTATCTCCGCCCACGGCCCTGTACTTGCTATTATTCTTTTAGTGAAATCTAGATTATATTGACTGTGCAATAGTCATACAAGCGTGGAGGAATGGACTAGAGAATTAGAAATAATTTGATCACATTTATAGTGTAGTATTTAGTATTTTGTAAGAATTACCCTCCTCAAAAGGAAATCAGTGTTCAATACTCAGCAAACTGAACTGTTGTGGCACCACCTACTGTTCAAATATGAAAGTGCAACATTGAAAGACTAAAAATGTTGAGCAGTACAGTGCACCCAAGCATAAAACGAATGACTTGTATAATAGTAATAAATATAAATGATTTATTGTGTGTATTCGTATCCTCCCAAGCTTTGTTCCATTCACTGTTTTTGGTGATTACACATGGTGAGAAAGTTGTAGCTTGAAGTCAAGAATGTACAATGCAATTGCCAAGTTCTCTTTTTTCTATTTCTTTGAAGTGATTAATTCAGAGAGTGAAGACAAAGAAGCTAACAGTTCAAAAATCCAGATCCCAGGTGTAGAATATCAAACACCTGCGTTTCCCATAGTACAAATGTTCACCACTAGGGGGTTCTTTTGTTCATAAAACCATTACTTTGTCGTAGACTTAACCTGAACTCCTCTCTTTTTAGGTTACCCTGGCTTCCAGACAGCTACCTACACCAGCCGGAGCTACGCTGGCATCACACCCGGATACACCTACCAGTTTCCCGGTAAAATCATTATATTGTAGTAAACATAGCTAGAACTAAGGTTTAGTACTGATATTTGCGTTTAGAATGACTCAGAATGGTCTAGTTTTACACCAATAACATTAGTTGCCAAACATGCAAAACCAGTGCTCTGTTGTTTAAATGTACATATGGATTACACAGCCTTAGTCTCAGTCTAACAAGCTTAACCCACAGACTCTACAAACCACAGTATTAAGGTTCACATTGAAATTAGCTCCTATACCCCCACATTTATTCATTTAAAGTGCATATGACAGGTCTAACTTTTTAAGTATTACTTTGGTGGGATAGAACCTGCGCTATGCTTGTCTTAGTTTTATATCAGTCAAGTGGCAGTATGTGAAGAAAATTAGAAAAGTAAAAGTTGAAATTTACAGGAAGTCGTGCTGAGTAGTCCCTCTGAGATTTCATGAATAAGTGCCATTCTATAGAAAATTGCAGAAGCAATTTAAACGCAACAGACACACAATTTTTCTTGTAGTTTAAGCTGCCATTTAACAAAATAAAGATGTTATCAGGTATTATTATATGTGAAATCATAACCATTTTCAAATTTATATGGTTTTTGGCCTTTGTTTACAATATGGTTGCTAGGTTCCCGTTATGGAATTACCTCTACCTAAGTCATATCTGCTGCTCATGTTTAATAAGAAAGTAATATTATAAACTTCGCCAGAATTGTCAAAATTTTGCAGTAAAATCTTAAATACCATACAATCATGTTCATTACGTTTCAGTGAAATGTGCAGTCTAACCTGTCATATGCACTTTAAGTTGCATTTATATTTGAAACATTGAATACATTATTGTGGACACTATACAGTCAGTGTATTGAGAACAAGCACGAGCACCGATGCATACAGTAGTAACACCATCAAAGGCTGCTTGTAAACATCAGGGGGTGGACATGTTTTATTTGTTTGTGGTTATAATAATTTTAAACAGTTTTGTACCTAGAGGTGGGTAAATATATTTAAAAAAAAAACATAATATTGTTAATGTTGTTTTGAAAATGTGCAAAATTTGAATATCAAGTAAATTGTTTATAGCAAAAATGCTGCAAAAAGAGCTGATTAAAAATTAAAAATATGGGTTTAAAGTGATATTTCTGCACTTTTATTATTAATTTTTTCAGACATTTCACATTTGTCTGATAATTTAACCTTTAAATAAATAATAAGACATGTTTTGACACTTCTGTTTTGGAATAACATACTATCGTCTGACTGTTGTTATCATGATACTCCAAAAAAATATCAAGATATTCATTTTTTCCAATATCTCCTACCCCTAATTGTACCATGTAACATTTAACGTCTGTATTCTCTGCCCCTGGACCCTAGCATCCTCACCTGCCCCTCTCCCCCTCTCCTCCCCCTCCTCTGTGCTTGTATTGCTGGTGTGTGTTTGGTGTCCCGGGACTGTGTTGGTGGTGGTGTGTGTCTCACAGCACTCTGATGTTTCTGTTTTAGAGTTCCACTTAGAGAGGACCCCCCTTCTGACTTCACCCCACCCCCCTGAGCTCACAGGTCAGTCAGTCCCTCCTCTGGACTTTACAAGCAGCATCACGTCACAACGCCATAGCACCATCCTATTATCACCATTCATTGGAACTCTCATTTGGTTTGCATGTTTGTGTCTTGTCAGTCTGCCTCAGGTGCCATCATAATTCATGAGTGTTTACATATTGTGTACAGAGCTCAATGTTAAAAAGATGCAAGCGACATTTTGGGCAAATAAGTTAAACATAAATTGAAATTTATTGCCTGCGACGAGTTGGCCACTGTCCAGGGTGTACCGCGCCTAAGGCCCAAAGTCACTGGGATAGGCTCCAGTCACCCGCGACCCCTAACGGGAATAAGCGGTAGAAAATGAATGAATGAATGAATGAAATTTATTGAAGTAGAGAATCTGCATAATGGACTCTATTTTCAAGTTGATGGAAGTTTTGGTTTAAATTTTTTAAACAAATTGTGGATTTTTCAGAGGAAGAGAAATCTAGATAATATCATGAAATTCAAATAAATTAAAAATGTAACTATTGAGTATATTGTTTGTAAAATGCAACAGAAAGAACTGATTAAAATGAAAGAAATTATGTTGTAAACTTTCAAATAAGACATTTCACGTGTCTGACAATTAAACTAATTAAAAAATATGCTTAAAGGCATGTTTTTTTAACACATTTCAGTTTTGACTAAATCTGAATTTGATTATCGTTCAGATCATCAGAATATAATTGTTAGCCCTGCGCCACTGTTCAGGGTGTATCCCGCCTAAGGCCCAAAGTCACTGGGATAGACTCCAGTCACCCACGACCCCTAACCGGAACAAGCGGTAGAAAATGAATGAATATCAGAATATTCAGTATTTTTGTCAGTGTCGCCCACCCATATGCAGGACACATTAATTAAAGGAAAGCTATAGTTCAAAGTGTTTGCTTGCAACTTTTTGATTGATTGAAGTTGTAGAGATGGGACAATAATGCTGTTTTTATGTTGGGAGATTCAAATTCAGATCCTGGTCAGAGACAAAATGGTCTCCTGCAGTGCCAAAAGTCCATGCATATCATTTTTCATTATCACATTAGTAGCTTTAATACTGAGTGTTCAGCTTACTTAACCCCATTAATCTCAAACTCCTAATGTATATCACGCTAATGTCTTGATTCAAGCGTGAAATTTAATGTCATATGACTGGAAATTTACTGTAAGTTTTTTGTCATTTGAGTTGTTTGTTGCTAATCGTATTAATCTTTTCTTTTTCCAGCCATTCCTCTAACGGCATACGGACCAATGGCAGCAGCAGCGGCCGCAGCAGTAGTCAGAGGTACAGAACTCAAAAACGCATTGAAAAAAACAACGAAACCTAAGTATATTTGTTTGCCATGCACACATAACAATGGAACCCTGAGCTTTTGTGCTACAGTAATAGCAATATATATACATACTCAATACTGTTATATTTCATTCTAGGCTCCACCCCATCTCGTTCTGCTGGGTTTTTAGGTACGAGCAGCCCTGGGCCAATGGCAGAGCTGTACGGGACAGCCAGTCAGGAGTCCGCTGTGAGCAGTTACCTCAGCGCTGCTAGCCCTGCCCCGAGCACTGGATTCAGCCACAGTTTGGGGGTCAGTACAGCAGCTCCAATCATTTAGACTTTTGTTGGCATCAGCAGTGAATTTGGTCAGTATTTAGTATTCCATAGTAGCTCTCTTAACTGCAGTGTGGTAGGACGTCTCTTTGGTAGTGATGGGGATGGATAAGGTTAGGCTCATAGCTAGTTTTGGAGGTTGAAATGATAGGTTGGAGTTTAAGAGGAGGGAAACTGAAGGCGAAGTGAGAACATTGAGGTACTTGGTGTGTGAGTTAGAACAGGGTTTTAATGTGGTGTCCCAATATTGCGCCTCCATGTTTGTTGGTTTGATCCTTGTAATGGCTTTGCATATTGTTGATTGTAAGTGGTGGTCGTAGGGGTCCTGTGTTGGTGCATGTTGGCTTGCTTGTCTTCAGCAGTTTGCCCCGTGGCACCTGTGGCTACAATTGTTTTAATATAAAGAAGCTAAACTTGAATATAATATAGCACAGTATAGTAAATTCTAATGAAAACCTGTTTGTTTGTTTTTTCTACAGGGCCCTTTGATTGCCACAGCCTTTACTAACGGATATCACTGAGAGAGTAAGTCAGGCATTTTGTCACTCAAACCTTTTGTATTGTTTTTTTTAATCCTGTTTTTTGTCTTGTTGGGTAGTAGACTAAGAGCCGGAAAGAGTTGATGCTGATCCACCCTGACTCCAGTCCCCTCTTTGGTCAGGACGGGGGCCTTTGTACACCCCTCTCCTCACTCTGGTGTCTACACTGATCGACACTGAACTCAACGCACCACCGTTAAGGTTTTGTCAAGTCATTGCTGATTCTGTATCTAAATATTTTTGTTTGTTTCCTGTTTTATTTTAAGTTTTGCCTACTATTACGCTCTTTCTGTTTTGGCTGCGTTTTTGGGTTGTTTGATCTTTGAATGTGATGTTTGGAGGTCAGGAGATGTAATATGTTTTGAAAACTGTACATTTGTCAGTAGTTCATACTGAATCTTAACAACCATTTGTTATTAATACTTTTACTTGACAATGTGTCACAAAATGTATATCTTGGTAGGTTTTTAACAAAACTTGATTCACTAATAATGGTCCGAGGGAAAGGTCATTAGTCGGTTACATACAGGCCTATGAACGCTGTACAATTATGTAATATATTGTAAATAATGATTTGGGAGGGAGGGGATACACATTTTTGTGTTTTGGGGGTTTTGGGAAACTTTGAGGAAATCCTCAATGTTGTAAACTGCGACTGTTACGTATCAAAGTTTGTGAGGGGGACGGGAGTCTACGAGAGAGAAGGTGTGTAAGGAGCAAAAAAAACAAACTGTTTTGTTACTTTGTCATATTGTTTTAACTGTGATGCTTATGTGTTGATTATGAATGAAGGACTTGGTTGCAGCAGCTCTGCAGCTGGTGAAGTATCGCTGGTGTTCACATTGGAGTCCAATGTGCCATGTGCTGTTTGTTTGGGGATGGTACCTCAGTTACAAATGTGAAATTATTTTAATTGACTTTTTTAATAATTATATTAACATCTCTGTCATTGTGGGTGTCATAAAGTCTTATTAACTCATGTTTACTTGTCAAGACCCACAATCTTTCACTGCATATCCACTGGAAGTCACCGACTGTAGCAATGTGACAGCTTTTTAGACCAAATCAATCAAATTCAGAGCTAAGATGTTGCACTGGCCCATCATGTACACTTCTCCTGCTGGGAAATATGGTTAGGACATTTAGATGCTGCCACAGTAGTTTACACTCCTGTTTTCACTGAGAAATAACAATCTTGTCAACACTGTAACATTTTATGATTTCTTTTTTTTTTCCAGTTGTTTATTCCTTTGAACAAAAAACAACTTTTTAAAATTCCTAATAAATTATTTTAAAACATTCCACTTCTGTGTCCTGTCAACTCCATTAGTTTAACTGAATATTTCATAAAGACTACATAGTCCCTCAGGACAGTTTGAAATTATGCAATCAATCAGTATTAATAAACGGTAATTGTGTGACGGTTGAAAGTTTACTGTTCTTAAGTGCATATCAGTTTAAATGACACGCCAAAAACACCCTTCTCATATGTGGCTTAGTAAATGTATTGCATTAAAATGTTGTATTTAAAAAGATTTTTTGTGTGTATGTGTTTTGGACAAGAATTTTCACAAGGCTGCATGCGACGTCCCTTCTGCTTTACCCCTCCCCTGTGTCTGGCTCTCTCCTGGAGCACTTCAGTTCAGTCAGTCAGGTCCTGGTCTTACACCCTCAGAGCTTCAGTGGAGGGCTAAGCGGATGTCTCACAGCCCGCATGGTCCCGGCCGGGGCAGTCCTCCTCCTCTGAGGAACTACCTGTGCCTTACCATGGTCACCTGCTTCTGCCCCGCATGGCCCATCAACATTGTGGCTCTGGTCTTCTCTGTCATGGTGAGTTTCTTTGCATGTTGCATGATGTAAAGTCGGTCCAGCTTTGTCATCACTTGTTTCCTAATATGGTGCAAATGTTCTGAATAAAAAGGAAAGTATTGTTCCTCTGTCGATTTCAGTTAAAACTGAAATTTAACAGCCATAACTAAGGCTTGTTGTGAGAAAAAACAGTATTCAGTAATATATGAGTTGAACTAAACAACAAAATGTTGTAAACAAAAATACTTTTATGCCATGTTACATTATCATTGATTTTCTTTCATCAACAACTACAAATATACATTTGTATGTGATAAGTCTAATAACTCTGGGGGCAGGCTGAAGTTGTGTGTCCGTTAAGTCTCAAAGCAGGGTTCATAAGGTGTCGGGCAGAAATCAAAGCTCGAGCAGCTGCTGTAGCTGTGAGTAACTGGACATCAAGGCAATGACACATTTCTCTACTTCTCAAGAATGTGAATCATTTTAAAGCGGTTAACGTGCACCAAAGTCACATGGCACTACTGGATATATATATAGTTCTTTAAATAGACTACCAAACTCTTATCCCCACTTCCTCTTAATCAACATGTTTGTCTCAGGCTCAGAGGAGCTATGATGAAGAGGACTTCGAAGGGTCCCGGCGTTTGGGGAGGAAAGCTCTGCATCTGGGCATTGCGTCTCTGGTCATCGGGCTGGCAATTATAACTGCTTTCATCATTGTGCACTTTACAACGGTACAAAAGATATCTGTGATATTTGTAACTTAAAGTATTAATAGTTGATATAATCTATTATTTACATTTACAGAACATAGTCTGACCAGCTGAAGAGAAGAGAGGTATTCGAATTGTTCAAAGGAGAGTGTATTGTGTCAAATTTACATTGTTTTTATTTTGCTATACTGCTGTCTGTTTGGTTTAGGTAATTTTACCAACTTTATACTTTAAAATTATATCAAACGTAGACTTTCACTTATTATATTGTATTATTGCCATAATGTATTTGTATTCTGTAAATAATCTTGTGTGTGTATAAAAATTAAATAAACCCTTTTCTGTATATTTTGGATAATGGTGTATGAATCTCAGAGAGTTCTTGTGTCACTGAAACAGCATGTCTCTGTAGCAGCTGTTGCAGTCAGTCTCTTCTAATATCATATGACTGATACACATAAATTAATTCTATAATTATCTTCAAGTTTGAACCACATTAGAGACAATGAAAGATTAATCTTTTAATTGCAGGGCTAAAGACTTTGGATCTCATAATCCTTGGGCGTTTCATTGGGTTCAGAATTTATATGGCGATATGAAACTAGATAGATTAAAAATGTAACGAGCCAAATTGTTGACCTTTATTTACAAGATCTCTGTGCTGTGACATTTGGCCCTGAGACTTTTTTGTCAGTTCCTTGAGACGATGCGGCTACTGTGCAAAGTGGACAGAAGTTACTGTCAGGAATGTTTGGTAATTGGTTGGTTCAGTTTAAAGGAGCAATATGTAACTTTCCTGATTTGTGTCCGCCATCTACTTGTCTCCATAGTTTTAGGATTTCTTATAGCCAGACCTGTATTAAAGTTTAAAAAGAGGCCACCAAATCATGCACACAAGCCATAAAGCGACGAGCGGAAAAACAACAGTTCAAGTCCAACATTTCTGACCACTGCAGGCGCAAGAACCAGGGACTAAGCAACAACAGCGGCCATTGAGATCTGGAAACGCGCACACAGACAATAAATTGGGATGAGGGGGCGTACCAACTCTCTCATACCTGGGAAGAAGTTGGACTGCAGATGTAGTCCTACTGCTCCAAGTTGGAAGACAGCCCAAAATCTGTTTAAATCAGCCAACGAGACTTCATAGCAACACCAGTGACACTTCTGAGACAGGACTGATTATAAGAAATCCTAAAATGTATTACAATGTAAAGACGTAATGAACCCAATGTTAATTTGGTCGATGATTTCGTCATAGTTTTTGTTGACTATAACTAAATATAAATTAAACAAAAAGTTTAGTTTATATTTATAAAAATAGTATATAGTTATATTAGTTATATAGTTATATAGTATATAGTTATATAGTTTATAAAAACTTAAAAGATGACAAATGACATACATTTTTGTCGACAAAAAATACGATTAAAAGTAAATCTCTTTGTCGACTAAAAGTGCTAATATTGTTCGACAACTAAACATAAAGAATGAAAAGAACAATCCCAGGGCTAAAACCAGACTGTGACAAACTTCACATCCAACACGCCTGAACACGTTCCATGATGCAATGCAAAACATTTTATCATAGTTAATATTGAATATATATTTTCTGGTCGATTAAAACTATCATGGACTCAGTTGACTGAATTATCGTGACATTTTCATTGACTAAAACCAGACTAAAACTGAAAAGAATTGTTTGATTAAATCTTGACTAAAACTAATAATCATTTTAGATAAAAGACTGTGTTTTAAAATTAACTCCTGAATAGACACTGGGCCTCAGTAGCATGACTGGGCCATTCGGGCAAAGCCAACCTCTCCCCAGGATTGTGTAGAGCTGTTTGCTTTTGTGCACGCTTTACCGGCCGCGTACAACAGGGGGCGACACATTGCTTTAAAAAGTGTACAATGCCATAATGTGGAACATTCCAGGCAAAGCGAACTCTCTAACCAGAAAACTTAAATAGTGCAAGGTTAATTATTGAATCAACTCATCCTAATAAATTATTTAGGCTTAATATCTTGTTTTTGGCTAAAGTGTAAATTGTTCCTTATATAACAGGACCTGTTCTGACAAACCCACTGGACACCTTGATGACAGAAAGCACGCTGGTTTTCCATTTAGTCAACAACGAAATCTTGATGACTCTGTGCTTTCATGTGTTGGTCAAAATAATAACAAATGTGAGAGCTGTGAGAACCAAAGTCATAACGTCAACATTTTGACAGGGTACAATGGAGAAATTGGCTGGGAGTCCTATCAATATATAGACTTTTTTGGTTTTGATGATGCACTGAAAACATGTGACAATTTCAACGACAACTGAACTGGACTGGAGTAAATAACACTGAATGGCTGTTCCAGTTCAGCAGAGGGTTCAGCGGGTCAGTCGGCGCGTATAGGGTTAATCTTTAACCCCCTGTGCGCTGCAGGCGGAAGAGGTGTGTTTTCTTCACGGAAAACAAGAGAAAACTTTCATAAAGCGTCCACGTTTGTTTTGGCCACTTTTTTTTGGTGAAAGAAAACTTTCTTCCCAAACAAAAGGCGTGAGCTAAACGCACGGGGTGTTTTGTTTATACAAAAGACGCCCAAACTAAAGTGCTCCAGAAAGGCACATTTCGCAAGCGATATTGGGTCAGAAGATTTAGGTAAGTTACTTAAAAGTGTCGAACATCATTTTCTTATAAAGTGACAGCAATCGGCTCCTTATTGATGTCGTTGGGTCACTTTTTCTTTTGTGCATCTGCAGATTATATTTATTTTCTCTTTAATTCAGTCAATTTAAAAAGAAGATTACAGAACATAAGCCTTGTTTTACTGATCACTGCAAATAATAAAAGTGCCACTATCCACCATCGCTGTCAAAATAGTTCACCAGCCTTTGCTTGAGATATTAGTTTCAACTACATTAACTGAACTTACTTCCTTACTTTGTTTTGTCAAAGATAACCTCGTAATATTGCATATGAGAGACATCATTCCTATATTTGATTGTGTTTGGGTCACAGTGCTCTGCCCGCAGACAGTGTCGTGAGTCCGGGATGGGGAACAGCAGCAGTGACCGGGCCGGTGCGGGTCAGGGGGAAAGGTCACCCTCTAGAGAGGGACAACAAGGAGGAAAAGATACACGGCCCAAAATCCTGATGGACAGCACCGAGGACTCAGACCTGTTCCAAAGAGAAGACCCAAAGGTATGAGGAGAATGGCGATAAATCCTGAAGTATCTAGAAAGTCAGAAAATCTTCTATTTCAATGTGATTTAAATTAAAGTTCATGCGACAGGTTCTCATGTTTTGTTTTGTTTTTTATGAAGGTTTGATGGAATAGTCCTGGAAAATATTTATCGTTTTACATCAGTTTAGTGGCAGTTTGTGAAGAAAGTGTATGAAATAAAAGTAGAAAATTACAGGAAGTAGTTCTAAGTTTTAAAGGTGAATCCCTCTACCTATGTCATCATATGGTGAGAATTTAAATGCAATAGACACAATTTTATGAAAGTTTAAACAGACATTTGATAAAATAAAGATGTTATCAGGTATAATTATTTGTCAAATTTTAACTATTGTGTCGATTATGTTTACAGTGGTTGCTAGGTAACAGTTGTGGTTCATTTTTTTCACAACCCACTTTGCATTGGTGGCTATGCTAGCAAACGTTTATTTCTTAAATATATTTTTTCACAATTAGGATAAGTTTAGGATTAGGGTCAGGTTTAGGAACAGATAGTTTGGTTAAATTTAGGACTTTGAGGCAGGTATGTAAACCGGGTCTTGGCAAAACTAGGTTGTAAAAAAAAGGACGCTGGAATTACATTTACCTATGTCACACCTGCTTCTCATGTCCATCCAGACAGTAACATTATAAACTTAATAAAAATGGTCAAACTGGGGAAAAATAGGCTTAAATATAATCTTCTTCATTATGTTTTAATGAAATGTAAAGAGTAAAGAGTAGACATTATATAGAGCTATTGTATTTTATTTTTATTATTTTTATTTTATATATATCTTATATTGTTTTAATGCTTACTGTCCCTACTGGTCGGTTGCACATGTAACGAAAAGAATTTCCCCTTGGGGATAAATAAAAGTAATTCTGATTCTGATTCTGAAGAGTAACCTGCCACCTGCACTTAAATGTATAAAATGGACAGTTTCCTTTACATTTAATTCAGATGTAATCTTTTCTGTTTATCCAGGCTTGGGACTAGCTGGCTCAAAGTGTACAAGCTTGATCTCTTGGGGCTGGAAAAGGATAAATTATCTTTGTTGGTGCCTTTCGTATGCACCGTAAACTTTATCCTGTGCTTACTGCAGGTTTCAAGGATGCCTTTCCATTAGGGCTGCAAGATCTACCACAATCGAAATCACAAATTGAAATATCACAATGAGCAAATCGCAAAGAAGTACAAATAACCAAATATTGTTTTTAATCATGTCTAGAACCCACTAAACCAGCAGTTTAAACCTCAAGAAACATGTTCTGAAATGTCTGTATATTTTAGATAAGTTTAGCAGTTCATATTTTCAGTATTCTCTCAAATGTTTATTCTCCTTGATGTACTTAAAATGTGACCAAAATAATATGAAATATTATTTATGACAATATAAATCACAAATATAACGTTAATTGCAATTTCAATGCTAAATAGGCTATTTAGCATTGAGATTGCAGTTGGCTATTTGTTTTTAAAATGACTAGCTCAATGCATTACTGAGTACATCCTGTCCAATTTTGTCTGAGGTTTATGTAAACATTAAATTAATAAATACTTAAAGATCAGGCAGTGAACAGTCAGCTGCAGGTGGATGTCACTGACAACATGTTAAAGACTTCCTCTGCGACACTTCTGTGTTTATAAATGGTTGTCTTTGTGGGTCAATGCTAAAGCTAATGCTAATTTTGAAGCATAATAAAAAATAAAATAAAGTACAATAAAAAACTGAAGTATTGTATAAATAAAAACAATCAGTTAGTTTTTACTTTATATTTTCAATTGTTGTTTCTTCTGTCTTTCTGTTCTAACTTTATATTTTACGTTTGCATAAAAGAAACTGTTAGTTTAGCCAACTGCTGCTGTGCACAAAGCATTCACTAAACTTTGCCACTTGCTTTTTCCAGGCTAATGCGGAGATGCAGGAGTTTTTTGAATGGCAGCGGGACCTCGAGAGCTTAAGCAAAGGTTCGACTCAGGCCAGACCCACAGTGTTCAGGTGGACAGGAGCAGCCAAAGAGGTCTACGTGTCCGGATCATTCAACAACTGGGCCTCCAAAATCCCACTCAACAAAAGGTACAGAGTACATTTATATAAGAATATTGTAAAGGTTTATTGTTATGTAGGGTTAGACATCCAGGTTGGCAACCGCATGACCTCCCTGTTTTACTGTTGGTTGTTTAATGTTAGTTGTACTTAGGCCTTTTCCATTGTCTCTGTTTTGTGGATCTAATTTGTTGAAAGGTTGTTTTTGTTAGCTATAACTGACTGACCGCTGTCTAATTTAGCCCACCTAATGAGAAAAAGCTGCCTGTGTCAACCTCAAATCTTAAAAGGAATAAGACAATTAATCATTATGCATTTGTTTTGATCTTAGTCAGAACAATTTTGTGGCTATTGTGGATCTTCCTGAAGGAGAGCACCAGTACAAGTTCTGTGTAGATGGGCAGTGGACTTTAGATCCGACAGGGGTGAGTTTTTAAATGCTGAAATCACTTTTCTGTTTTTATGGGTAGATTTAAAAACATGTACTGCTTTCCATCCCACAGTCTGTTGTGACTTCCAAAACCGGGACAGTGAATAATTTGATCCAGGTGAAGAGGACAGACTTTGAAGTGTTTGACGCCCTCAGGATTGATTCTGAAGATTCGGCTGAAGGTAAAAAAATAACTAAATTGCTCTGGATTGTGGTGTTACACATAGAATTTTCAGTTATCCTTATGTTAAATTAATGGAGATTTAGATCATGAATATTACACTTAGCATTCATTAAAATGTCCACGTCTCTTTTGTTTACTTTTTTACATTTTTGGGGAAAGTATCTCTTTGTATGTTTAGCACAGCTGCAAAAAATACAGATTCTTATAGTAACGGTCATTGTTAACTTTCCATCCAGCTCTTTTATGTTTTGTTTTTGTATTGTTTCATCAAGTAAAATCTCAAATCATGCTTTAGCTTTGGTTTAAGCATTACAGATGAGCTGGGGTAGTTCTGAAGTGAAATTTAATGTATATGATTATGAATATATTGATTCAATTCTTTGTCAGAATTGTCCAGTTCTCCGCCCGGTCCATATCACCAGGATTCTTACAACATCAAAGCAGAAGACAAATTGAAACATCCCCCATATTTACCTCCACACCTGCTTCAAGTGCTGCTCAACAAAGACACCGGCATCTCTGTAAGATCAATAAAATACAATCTAGACTTAAATATGATGGATTTGTTGCATTTTTAATCTGAGTTGTATAATCTTATTTCATTAGTGCGACCCAACACTACTTCCAGAGCCGAACCATGTGATGCTCAATCATCTGTACGCTCTGTCCATCAAGGTAACGATCTCTAAAGAAATTACCAAGCATTTGTTGATAGCACTGAAATGACACCCACTCATTTTCTAGCATTGTAGGAAAAATTATTTTAAGTAATAATCTTGGAAAGTAACAAATTTATAACAGGACATCACAAAGAATGATCACAACATGCCAGTAATACAGTACATAGACAGTAAAGAATGGTTAACAATATAGGTTTATGATCTAACTTAAAACATTTTCAAAAATGTTTTGTTCACTATGTGACTATGATGAAAAAAAAACACTAAATTTGCATCCCAATGTTATTTCAGGATGGAGTCATGGTTCTCAGTGCAAGTCACCGCTACAAAAAGAAGTATGTGACGACACTTCTCTACAAACCCATTTAAAGCATTGCCACTGAAAATATAACTACTTTATTGATGATTTTTCAATCCATTCATTAATTTGCTCTTGCACTCATTATTGACGTTTTTACGTTTTGTTAAGATGAAAAGAGAGACATTTTTTGTTACTTTTGTATTGAAATTACATCAAACTTAATTGTAAAGGACTGTGAATTTACAATGTTTTCTTATGATGAAACTATGTTTCAGCTGTCTACCTGCAATTATTTCTTAGTCTACTCTTGGGACCAAAACTGTATATTTTTACCAAATGAAACCACCATCTGCTTTATTACAACAATAAGGGAATGTCAAATAAAACGCATGTGTCTTGTCTTATGTGTTCTGTTTTATTTATTTTATTTAACTCAAACACAGAATTTGGGATCCAGGTTCTTGTATTCAGAGTTGTAGGTTTTCTCAGCAAAACAGTGAGCTGCAACGCGGTCGCACTCGCACACAGCGGACTGGCATTTGTCATTGGTGCCTGCAGACAGAAAAAACAGTAAAACCCTAATATGTGTAGATTATCCACTGAGTGTGCAATATTAATGTTCTGATTTAAGCATGTGATTTTTCCATAAATCTCCAAAGGAATATTGAAGGAAATTAATATTATTCAATTATTACCTAGACACCCTGCAAGAAATCAGTGTACGTTGGTTGCAAAAATCCAATGGGAACTATCGTTATCTTATACTGGGGGCTACATTTTAGGATTTTTCTCCCCTGTTGACCCATTTAATTGTGACTTGGTAATAATTGCAAATTATAGTACTTTTTACTCTATAATCATAAACATAGAGCCTTGTCTTGAAACAGGTGCATAGAAATCATTAAAAAGTAGTCTTAATAGATGTGTGCATGTAGAAAACTCCCAAAACAGCTCTAATATTATGTTCAAAGAAACATTTGATATGTTGTTTTACCTGAGCAGGTGACTCTCTGGTTGGAGCAGGTGTGATCATAAACCAGAACGTAAGGGAGATCTGCTATAGCTGTGCATCCAGGAAGTCTTCTGGCAGTGGCATAACACTTGTCATGCACCTTACAGCACCTATTGAACATTTGTACGTGTATTATACTGTGGCAATGGTGTGTTTGTGTAATATGATGTGTTTTTGTTCTTACTGGTCCAGCTCATCCACAGGGCTCCCTTTTCCACCAAAGCCGCACCAGCAGCCATAGTCATTGAACTTGAGAGGGTTGACTCCAGGCTGAGCACACTCGATCATGTTTCCAAACTGCCATACCGCTTTTGGCAGTGTGGCACCGCTGACCACACAAGCTGTCAACGTACACAAAAGCTCAATAAACTGTAACCAGGTAGAGTAAGTTTTAATTCATATGGAGTAAAGACAAATTCAAATACAACTGTAAAATTCTCAGTTGATTAAAAACTAAAATTCATGTGTTAATTTTGTATTTATTTAACGGGACAGCCTACAATGACATAAGAGGGCAAAGATGTTAGCACCAGATTGCAGCTATGAAAACTAATTTCCATCTGCAGCCCTTAAAAAGGGCAGAAGGGAATGGGACAAAGTCCGTCATTTACAACAGTCCTCATACAGTCTCTGATACTCGGCATTCACTCACACATCTTCATCACACGATGAGGTTCAGTGCAGATACCAGCAGCTGCTTAGTGTTAGAGTTACATTATTAGTTATTAGATATGTTTTAGAAGCACAATTTACACGTACAATTTACACATAGGAAAAATACGTACAATTCTAAATAGGTTAATAAAAAGGAGCTAAAGCAAGACTAATATACATAACTATAATGAAACCACATGTACATTAATATAACTGATAGTGTGCAAGTTAGCGCTTAGTGTGTGTACATCTGTGATTCTCAATAAACCACTCCTTTACTTTTCTTGAGAAAGTAAAAAAAGTTACTTTAATTTATGACCTTGAGTTCTCATTACAAAAAATGTTCAGTGCAGGTCAAATTATATCAACATTAAGTGGTTATAGTAAACCTTAGTCAAGTGTTCTAAACCCCTGTTTATTGAATAAAAATATCATAAATTAACAAATGACCAATACTTTTACAGACTGTAAATACACTGTATTTTTCAGTTCTTACCGGTCACAAAGAGAGCCAGGAGAGCAGTCCGGTACATGGTTACAGTCTCAAGTGAGCGCTGGTGCGACCTGCTTTTTATACCTGAGCAGGTAAAGAAAGAGATAAGAGAACTGTTGTGTGGCTACTGTGACATGTAACTTTGAGACACTTTTTTATATGTTTTGTTATCAAATCTACAATTTACAACTTTCTACTTTGCCAACACACCCATAGCGACAAATTTTGCCATATTTTGGGATTTCCTGTTTGAATGTCCCTTACTCTTGTTTACACTTGGTCCCCCTCAATCTCTATTTCTGCTGAGCAAAATGTTGGCAGATGTTTTGCTGAAACATTTGCTCAATTTAAATTAACTTCCCAGCACACAGCTGAGCAAACAGCCAATCACTTGCCTGACTTCGCACAGGTTTTCACTGACTACTTTGGTTATCATGGTTAATGTAAAGCTATACAATGACAGACTATACTGTGTGTTTTGACCGTGTTGTTAATGCTGTTAGATGTCTGAAAAGTTGACTATTTGTCAGTTTTTCTGATCTATGATATTTTAAAATGTACCTAATGTACTTAATGTACTTAAATTGTCTTGTACACTCTATAGGTACAGCACATATGGTCCATGTTGAAGATAGGCAGACCCCTGGCAATTGGTCAAAGATGACCTCTTCTGCAGGTTTGAAGCTTATATAATGCACCTGCCGCCTGCTTCAGTCTTCATCCTGGTCTACAAGATGCACCTGTCACAGGCCCTGTCCATCCTGCTTCTCTGCCTTCCAGCCTGTAAGTAACCCAAACATTACTCCCCTATTTTACTGGAAAACTCAGTTCTACAGAGTACAGACTACTCAGTTTACTCAGTTACATTTACTTGAGTAACCTTTTGAAGAAGTTGTATTTGTCAGAGTATTTTTCTGACATCCTCCATTATTTAATGGTATTTGTGCTTCTTACACCTTACCTTCACATAGAACTTATTTTTGTGATGTTTTGTTTTGCTTCTCAACCCACCCCTACAATTCTACAAACAATCCTATCTTGGCATTTCTGCGATTCAGCTAAACGTTTGACTCTTTCTGTGCAAGCGAATGTGAAGTCATGTGAAGTACATAAAGGACCTGTACAGTGGTGTTATTCCTATATGGAAAAGATTACTCTATGGTGGCCCCATAAAGTCTGGATAAAAACTATTTATTTTATTATCTTAAGATGTTTTCAGACTTTTATCAATAGGAAAGACAGCTATAACAAAGTTTTAGCCTGATGACTATCCCTGCTGCCTCACCTGCTCAACCTGCCTTCACTGTTCAGCTACGATAGGCCGAGCTGAGCCTATCACCGCTCAGCCTAATTGTTTTCATTTCAGACCTCTGCCTCTCCACCTCAGCACCACATTTGCAGAGTCTAATTTTCTTTCAGGGTTTTATTTCCACCACCACCAATGTCTAGGCTCTGGGGGAAGATTTCTCCACCTCCTGTGCATCGCTCATACTTCCCAGCCAGGGTCCAAGTGCCAAACCTTTCTAGATGTATTTCAATCTTTCATTCTTTATTATTCCAAGGCATATCATCTTCATTTGACTCTCTGTTCGAGTTCTCCATCGTTTTGCTCATATATTGTATTCTATTTAAGGATATTTATTTATTTTAGGGTCTGTAGTGTTGCCAGTTAGTGATGTCGATCGATGCATGTATTTTTACCTCAGACGTTCTCCTCCTTGTGTCCTGCAGTGCTCGGGTACAGAGCTGTGTGGCAGTTCAGGGCTATGATCCTGTGCACCACGCCTGACAGCTGGCCCGTTCTGGACTACGCAGACTACGGCTGCTACTGTGGCCTCGGGGGCTCAGGAGAACCAGTGGACGAGCTTGACAGGTACACACAGATCTGCACTGCAACTGTGTGTGTGTGTGTGTGCGTGTGCGTGTGCGTGTGTGTGTGTGTGTGTGTGTGTGTGTGTGTGTGTGTGTGTGTGTGTGTGTGTGCGTGTGCGTGTGCGTGTGTGTGTGTGTGTGTGTGTGTGTGTGTGTGTGTGCGTGCGTGTGTGTGTGTGTTACTGTCCCTGCCTTAAGGAAGTAACTTAGATACATTACTAGGTTATGTAATTGTAATATTGCAGAAAATGATCAAATGTGCTTTTAAAAAAATACTTAAATAAAGGTAAACAAAAAAGTCATTTAGATTGGCTCAAATGGGCCAAACGCCAAAAATTGAAAAGGGGTCTCCCCGACACTGCTACAGACTGCTTATCTCTGCCTTTGAGGTGGTTACCTGATAGCATAAGTAATCTCTGTGGGTTTGCACTTTTAGCACATTCAACACCCTCCTTGTTTTAGCGTGCAGAGGGAGGTTTTTTCCAAGCGTTGTTGTTGGTGTTGTTGTAACCGTAATTAATTTATGATTATTTAAACAGTACATTGCAACATTACACATGTACTTCCTTAAAGTTAAGTAATAACAAGCCAACTACCAACACTACATTATTTAGTTGAAGTTCAATACAAATATTGCTGCTGGTTGATAAGCATATAAAACATTGATACTCAAATCAAATCATTCACATTGCATTGTTAATTCACACAAGCTACTTTTGTAGTCACAGATGCCCCGGGACAGACTGACTTAAAAGGGTTGGACAAGCATTAGAATACATGAGGAATAATTATAAATGTTACCAAAAAAATACTACCCTTAATTTTTAAATTTAGTCGTTTATTTTAATATTGAAGATAAAAAAAAGATTCCCCTCTCACCTTGGTGGGTAGCCTCATCCATCTCTGAGCTTGAGGGTTCGGCGCAGTATCTTAGCTGTTCCTAGCACTGCACTTTTCTGGACTGAGATGTCTGATGTTCCTCCAGGGATCTGCTGTAGCCACTCCTCCAGTTTGGGGGTCACTGCCCCAAGTGCTCCGATCACCACGGGCACCACTTTGGCCTTCACCTTCCAGGCCTTCTCCAGCTCTTCTCTGAGCCCTTGGTATTTCTCTAGTTTCTTGTGTTCCCTTTTCCTGATGTTGCAATCACTTGGTGTTGCCATGTCAACCACAACGACCTTCCTTTTATCTCTCTCTCTTTATCTCTTTATCCACCACCATGATGTCTGGTTGGTTTGCCCTTGGTCATTCTTTAACACCCTTGGAGGTGTTTCCCATTTTGGCCTTGGGGTTTCCAGTCCATACTCTGCACAGATGTTTCTGTACACTTTGCCAGCCACGTGATTATGGCGTTCCATGTATGCTTACCCTGCCAGCATCTTACACCCTGCAGTTATGTGCTGGACTGTCTCAAGAGCTTCTTTGCCATATACTGTATATATACACTCATGGCCGAAAGTGTTGGCCTGCACCCCTGGATTTTTTCCAAGAAATGCACCATTTCTCCCAGAAAAATATTGCAATTACATATGTGTAGTTATGCACATGTCCATTTCCTTTGTGTGCATTGGAATAACACAAAAAACAGGAAAAAGCAAATTTGACAGCATTTCACACAAAACTCCAAAAATGGGTCGGACAAAATATTGGCTCCCTTAACTTTCTATTTTGTTGCACACCCTTTTGAAAAAATAACTGAAATCAGTCGCTTCTTATAACCATCAGTACGTTTTTTACACCTCTCAACCGGACCACACTTCCTTTCCGAAGTGCTCCAGGTCTCTCATATCATATTTTAAGATTTTTCCAGGTGTTCAATGGGATTAAGATCTGGATTTGTTGCTGGCAATTTTGGAACTCTCCATTGCTTTGTTGCCATCCATTTCTGTGTTTTTGAAGTATGTTTGGGGTCATTGTCCTGCTGGCAGGCCCACGGTCTCGGACGCAATCCCAGCTTTCTGACTCTGGGCCCTACATTGCGACCCAAAATCCTTTGGTAATCCTCAGATTTCATGACACCTTGCAACAGTCAAGGCATCCAGTGCCAGAGGAAGCAAAACACACACCCCCAAAACATCTTTGAACCTCCTTCATATTTGACTGTAGGTACTGTGCTCTTTTCTTTGTAGGCGTCATTCTGTTTTCTATAAACAGTAAAATGATGTGCTTTACCAAACAGCTCACGTTGGTCTCATCTGTTTTCCCAGACAGACTTTCTCATATACATTTTGGCAAACTGCAGTCTTGCTTTTTAATATGTCGGTGTCAGTAATGGGTTCTGCCTGGCTTTACTGCTACAGTGTTTCATTTAATTCAA